>CAXIVR010000001.1:312590463-313790463 GCA_964035755.1 Teleogryllus oceanicus | reverse complement strand
TCATTAACTTAGGAATAATTTTGTCGCCGATTCTTTAATTCCCACTACCATTTGGTCGACTTGATTATTAAAGACTCAATTTTACAATGAATAATGTTAAATTCAGCGATGTATCCACCGTAATTGCACTATTTCCTTGTGTATTTCCTGACGAAATTCTTCAATTCTAATGACATTTCGTCATTCCTTCAATTAGAGCTATTTTTTTCAAATTCAATATTCATATCTGAAGTGATTCCATCTAATTTATTATTCATATCTGCTAACATCTTAAGAATTAAATTATTAGGGTCCATATTTTCTAACGGTGCAGCCATTATTTCCTTTTCTTGTGGTTCAATCTCAATAATTTCACGCGAAATTTCTCCCTCGGGGTTAGTATTAGCAGACACCATATCATCTACATTAACATTCTCTATACACAATTTTCTGCTCTAGTATCCATTTGAATTCTAATACAAATTAAAATCTCTGTTAAATTATTTTAAAAACACAATAAAATAGTCTTGTAGCCCTTTCTTATAATTAACAATTAATTTCAAATGTCAATCCATAATTCAGATTCCCTTTGGATCACTATATTATAATTTATAAAGACTAAGTTATCCGTGTCACCAATTGTTATAAATTATAACAAATTATGCATCACGTTGAGGCGCCATTTGAGATATACCAAATTTTCCTCTCTCTCTACATCTACATCTGCCAAAGATCTTAGCGTCCAGCTTGCTGGGTCAATGAATGCGATATAATTATAATCCTTATTACCTCTATAATGGATTGCCGGATCCATAAACTATACAGCGCAGCTGGGAATCTGAAATAGAGAATGATTCTATTTCTAAGTTCATTTCTGTTTGGATTGACTAAATGAAGATCACTTTCTTTTCTAAAGAACAAAATTCCAACAAAGTTTATTTCTATGATTTTAGCAAACAATTTAGATAATTTACAATTTTTAGAGCCTTTGTTCAGATATCTTTCAATTTACAGTTTATACCGCCAGTTAACATCTTTTCTTCGATGATGTCCTCGTAAACTCAGTCAGGAAATATCTTGCAGGCTTGCCGTAGTCCCAAGTTCCAAAAGGAATCTCTTCTGCCCCTATCCAAGCTGTTCTCAAACTATCAAATTACCAGTCCCAATTACGTCTATGACATAGTCCCGAACGATTACCACTCCCGACAAAGTTCCAATTTATACTTCAAATATTAACTACATGAAATATCATACGAACAGTTCAGAAGCGCGTTTCAGAGCAGGTGATCTTTCTACATAGATTCATCCCTCGAAGACTTCGTAATCTAAACTACCTTCACATTTTTCATAACATTTGACAATCCTTCTCTCCGCAGCCAATCCTTACGTTCGTTATATTTTGGTGTAGCTGACCTCTTAATGCGCTTTACAAAAACAAAAACTACATTGTTTATTCCCGGTCGTTGCTAAGCTCTAGCTCTCGTGATATTTCGTAATGCATGTTCCACCATATTGTCTCAAATAAATGTTAATTTATTTTAACGCCCGACATATCGGTATAATATAGATTAAATGAGGTGGGAGAAGCATATAAATCAGGTAGTAGGAAAACGTGGGAAGTCCTCGCATTTTTGTGTGCGAATTGAAGAAAAGTTCTGCAAACGCAGAAAATTAACATATTTTCATGGTTCGCCTCTCTTGGAATACGGTGTGGCATGTTGGTGATCATACAGAAAGTCGCACCGGAAAAATCTAAATAGAATACAGGAAGCGAATAAGTTGCCCTATAGAACTAACACTGTCTAAAAAGGCATGAACCTCTAAGAATCGGAATAACAAGGGCGAGGCTTTGCGCTCTTTATAAATCGTACGTAGGTCAACCAACTTGGAAGGAAATTCAGGTTAGACTAGAAAAGCCAAATTATTTCGGCCGAAGCGATCACACTCACAAAATTCGAACAAGCAAACAAAATTCAGATCTTGGGAAATTTTCCTTTTGTAACAAGAACAATTAAAGATTGAGACAGTTTACCCGCAGCAATTTTCAAAGCTTTTCCTCTATGTGTCCGAAAATTTAGAATAAGTAGAACAATATAGAGTAATAGATATTAAATGGTTAAGTGCTGTGAAGTGCTGGTCAGTATAATTCAAAGCAAAAACAGTGTAGTGTAGTGTAATGTAATGTAGTGTAGTGTAGTTAAGTGTAGTGAACACGATCAATGAATTAAAAAAGTCAGCCAATATTTATATAAACATATTAAAATTTTTGGGAATCTCCGACGATATGGTATTGGATATCATGACAGGTTGAAATATTTGTTATAATACTTAATATTAGTGATAGTATGATTGTGCATGTTCGGCTTGTACTGTACTAATTTATTATTATTATTATTATTAATATTGTTATTATTATTGTAATTATTGTTATTTAACTGTCACCGGGTCATACCCAATTGCAGTTCAAATAAATGTATGCATGTAATTTAATGACACGTGCAGTAAATGAACTTGAAACTGCCACTCACATCGTTCGGAATTTCTTCTCCCACCTATTCTGGACTTTTTACCCACTTACCCAACACGAATTGTCGTGTATTTACAGCTATTCTCTTTCTCAACTAGTCGCCGCATAAAGTTGCCAGTTCTTTTACCTCAACAGCTCTGCATCGCTCGCCTAGGTAACCAGGATTTTTCTACCGCTCGCTTACATAATTGCCATAATTATAATGCTTTGCTGTCCCACAACGGTACCAGTTTCCTTCCCTCACCGCTTTCCGGCGGACTCTCCACCCGCGCCATCAATTTCCACGCCTTCTCGTTCTCGGACTCGTGATTCTCGTTCCAGTGCAAAATCTTTCTCAGCTGCCTTCGCTCTTCATGGGGTCGTCCTTCTTCTTCTACCGCGCCCCGTACATGTTTGTTCGCGCTTTCAGCCTCGAATAATTAATGTTGTTGCATGGCGCAGAATTAATGTTGCTGTAGGCAACATGGCGGGTCTACGCACTGCTGCAAACAGCTGTTCGAGGATATAGGTTGTTCTCGTTTTTTTTGAGTTTTATTTGGTGTGTAGTGTGCGTTTTATGTGTATTGAATATTTGTGAATGCTATATTTACAAATTTATTCTGCATATAATATTGTGATGAGAACTAAGGATTAAAAAGAGTTACGATTATATAGTTACTTATTACTTATAACTTTAACTTATTAAAGAATAGTTTTTCAATTACGCAATAATTCAAATATTCATGAGAATAGTTCAGCCCACACTTAACACTATGTAGAATCATTAGTGAATCAAATTTTCACTCAATACTGAAATTCGGTTTGTTGTAAAAAATAATTTTCAGCTCTGAAAAGATTTCTTTCCAATATATAAACAATTAAGAGTACAAAAGTTAATGTTCAACCAATAAAGAAAAGGTTTTCTTGAAAGTGCTAGTATTTATATCAGTAATATAAATAACATTTTAATAATATTAATTAGACTGAAGTAATAAAACTCGTGTCATATTTTAGTGCCTTTTTGTCTTTCTATATTTGACAAGTTAACTGCCTTAGAATCCGGGCTCTATTTGCATCAAAGTGTACTATTTAATTTTTTTATGATTAATTCTTATTTATTATTAATAATTGGATAAAAAGCAATATTTAAAATTAATAATGGAAGTTAAATTAATTTATTCAAATACAAATTGCCTAAGCTCTCTATAAGAATTATTTGTAATTAATATAAAATAAAATAAATGAATATAATTCAATAAAACAAAATTTACTGCTGAAACGTGTAGGAACCACAACCAAGCACCTCGGGCACAGCAGCGTATGCTCAAAACGTGCAAAATGCTACACAGAATAAGCAGAATTCAATTTTCGACTGTCATCCGTTTTTTCGACTGTCATCAGTCGCATCTCAAAATTCTTATAGAATCTATAGTTATAGATTCCATACATTTGCTTTATGCTACGGTGCACGGCCTATGGAACCTAATTTTGCCACGAGACAATTGATATGGAACTCGTAAAGCTTTATATAACCTAGTCAAAAAATAAATATATAACAACCACTATCTACACCAAAAATGTTAATGCTTGATTTCAAATAAATTACTGAATGATGTTCAAGAACGGAGAAAATGTTGCAGATGTGAAATATAAAATATTCTAAATATAAATGAATTGGACATAATGAATTAATCTCTGAGTGGTTCATATAAATATATCCAAGACCTAGCAAGTAATAGTATGAGGTACGTACTGAACAAAGAAAGTAAGTACTTACCCGTGTGTTAATCATTGTTGTAAGACGTCTCTCTGTATCCTCATTTCTTTTAGATCTTATCAATACATATATTTTTTCTATTCCAGGGCATGACCACAATATTTTTTCTACAAGCAATTTGCCCAGAAATCCGGTACAACCTGTCAGAAAAATTGACTTTCCCGCGTAAAAATCAGCCACTGAAGAGTAGCCATTTTCTTCCATTACAGGCAAGTCCATTGTTTTCACTGACATATTTGGTACGCTGAACAAACAAGTAAGACCTGCAAAATATAATAAATGTTTTATTCAGTTTACGTCCTTATGTTGTGTTTTTTCTTCCTCATTCTGTCCTCGTTCTTGAAGTAAATTTCCAAGCGATCTCAATTCTCCTTACAGCTAAGAATCGAACGTTCGTTAAAATATGAGTAGTTTAACAAACAGTTTTTCTTATTCTTTTCATTTCATAGTTGTTGGTTTTTCTATTAAGAGCTTTACTTCTACTCTTTGAGAATTGTGATTGTATTGTAACGCATATTGCGTCATCTGCCGGCGCCACCCCGTACTAGATGGTATGCGCGAATGTTGACCTCTGCCGGCGTCCCCCGAACTAAAGGTTCCGGAGTATACGCGGAGTGCGACATTTGTGGGCGCGCCCTCGCACAAGATGGTCCCGGAGTGTTCGCGATGTTTATCGCAAGCCAGAAAATTCTAGTCGGGCGCCAGCCGGGCCGCCACACGGCGGCCGGCGACCACGAGTCAGTTCGCGGAGTTCGCGGTCCCGAGAGTTCGCGTCGCGTGTGTTAGCATCGTGTGTGGATAGCTTAGTTAATAGCGTATAGTTTTAAAAGTGAGCAGAAGTCGAGCACGGCTCCTTCTACCTCACGTAGTCTCGCGAAGTTTAGCGAGAAGTGTAAGTTGTCGTTTGTGAGCGAGTAGAGGTCGAGCACGGCTCCGTCTACTCACTAGGAAAGTAGCAGTTTTACTGAAGATACCATTAGAATTCAGCTTCATTTGTTATCATAAAGTACTCGATAAATAGATTACGACGTACTTTGTCGTTGGGACTCATCAAGGCTTTAACTTATCACACGGTAAAGAAGTGCTTTTGCTCAATGAACGTAAGTTTAAATTAATATTTTTTACGAACGCAGCTATTCTGGTGATTCCATCGCAAACAATTGTAATATCAAAAAGACTGCTTATTACCATGCAAGCCGTCAATAGTTTTATGAATCAAAATTTCCGAAAAAATTCCTGCTACCACTACGGATTTAGGGCTTATAATAATATAGCAATTTTCCGGTATTGTCCAAAATCGTTACAATACGCAAGAGTGCGTGGAGTGGATAGTTAACGTCAGTGAATATCTCCAGTCACTCGTATTGATCATTTCTCTGAGGACGAAACCCATCACTTGCATTTCCCCTCTCTTGAAGCGCTGCGGCTTGCCGCGCCGTGGACTCTAGCCCTCATTCTTTCACCATGTCGCATTACGATTGGTCTGTCGAGGAGCGACGCGTAGCGTTGGTTGAACATGGGACTGCTTTTAGTTAATTAAGTTGCTTTTTTGTTGATCTTGCTCTCACTATAGTTCTCCTGAATTCTTAATTAAAAATATTAAGATTTTTATACAGAAAGGTTTTTGAGGACGTAACTGAGCCACTGTCTACCTAATCTCAAAAGTTTTGGCCCAGCTAACCGCATTGACAAACTTCTAATAACTTTAATATATTATTAAGTTAAGCCTAAGCATTATAGGCTGCAAAACTACTTATTTATCAATGGTAAAAAGTTTCTGATTTCAATAATGTACAGTTCTTATTTTATTATATTCATTGATGTGTAAGTTTTAATTAAATTATCGAGAAAATTGCACTCACCGCACATTTGTAAGCGAAATATCTCCATACGTGGCTACCACATCCAGCAACATAACAGCTTTAAGTGTGCTAGGGAACCACCCTTTTAATAAAAATTTAAATATTTCGCTTCAGAACATTTCAACTTTCTCAACGTCTGTTTTCAGTATTCTTATCTTTAGGCATATTTGTTTTCTCTATAGTTTCTAAATACCATAGATGTCCATGCTTGACTCAAAATAAATTAAAAAGAACATTTAGTTGGGTTTAGAGTAAAATTTTACTACTCAATACGAACGATGTGCTGAAAAGAATAATTATCAAGTTTAGAAATTAAGATACTCTTTTATTCCATTATATTACAAAGTTAAAATATTACCAACTGATATTTGAAAAGTAATAAAATAGCCGTTTTATAGCTTAAAACGTCTTTGTACCGCCTGTTAGACAAAACACATTAAGTTATTTAATACTGGGTATGATTTCCATTTGCTGATTATTGTCTCTAGTCTTTGCAACATAGATTTCAGCAGCGTTGCCGTAGTCACGAAGTCGAATTAAACCCGTTCTCTCAGACATGTATGTATACTATTTTTTATTAGACAAACTGTATTTTCTACTTTTAATCCCAGGGCTGACCACATATGACCTGCAGGGTTACATGTGATCGTGAATGTCAGGAATTTAAAAGTGAATGAATTTGCTTTCTTAGTGTTTTAGGGTAGCTATGATCTAGTGGCGCCTCCTAGAGTGACCAGGTTATTAATCAAAGGGCACCAAATATAGAATATTTACCGCTTGTCTAGAGCGCGAATAAGACTAGGTAATGCTGATCTTGTCTAAGGCATCCCAATTCTTTTACTAATATTCTGTCTTCATAATTCGAATTCTATTGAGTAAATATATTACTTTATTTATGTTAAAAATGAATGACGATATTTATATGGTTTTGTGAAATTTTAAATTTAAAGAAACACACGTTTACAAATTCTCGTACAGATCAAATACACTAATTTCGCACAGAAGCATTAAGTAACACATTTTTTAAACACCATGCTAACACACGTTCCTAACTTGTTTGTAAATGTCAAAATTCAGGCAGACACATGGCGTGGTCGCACATGATTGTGACCGACGAGTGCTTACATAATTCTCTCTCACTTTCTTCCCTACAATGAAGAATCCATCCTCGTGTTAAAAGGCCAAGCAGCGGCCACAGGCCTCCTGTGATCAATGTCATGTTGCCAAGTCCTGGGCTGTTGCCACTTGCTCGATTATCGCTTCCGAGCAAGGATAACAAAACGCTCACTGCCGACCACTCGATACAGCTCTCTGTCGGAAAATAAGAGTTCCAGTGCAGCTAGTAATCACTGGATTTTCAAAAATATTTGATTGAAAACACTCCTACCACGTGACACGATTTCTGTTCATCTGACTACCAATATGAAACAATAAAGCCGGTGTTATTTTCTTGTTTTATTGATAACAGTACGTAATAAATTACAACTTTACACTATAAAAGTTCATTCTTCAACAAACCTCAAAAGGAAACGACAGCTGAAGAGAAGAATATATATATATATATATATATATATATATATATATATATATATATATATATATATATATATATAATTATTATTGAAAAGTAAAACATTATATAAAATTTCACGTCTACAGTTGATTTTAAAGTCATTTGACAGATACATACAATACTGTAAAAATAAAACTAAGAAGTGCAGGCTGGATTTGAATTTGATCTTCAACACAACAGAGCCATGACCAGATACGCTACAATACTGACCATGGGCAAGTCACTTTTGCTGTGTTCTTAATATTACGATGTTCTTGATACTGAAAATTCTTTCGAAAAAATAGCAACCGCTGTTGGTTTTTTCAGACAAACTCTAAATGTAAATTCATTTAAAATTTAATATTTAAAGCGATTGCATCTGAAATAAATCTCCAGCATGTATATTGGTGTTCGAAAACATATATATTGTCACCATATAACCAACTTTTGCGAAAAACACTCATATTTTAAGAAACGTGCGCATGAGATGATTTGGTCTCATATTGAAAAGAAGATCTGAAAGAAATATGTATAGGTATGCTCGTCTAACGCAATCAATTCTCAGACAACATTCACAGTAGTAGCGAATAGTACACAAAAACCGCCAGAATAGAAAGCATTTCTTTCGGTACATTTTCAGTGTTAGAGGAAAATTATTATAATCACACAATAGATAAATATTCCATCTTTACTCACAGAAATAAGACAAAGAACATTTACTCATTCGTATACGAAGTAGAGAACTCCAGTGTTATAGACAAACTTGAAATCCACTTTGACATATTTTAAGAAACATAATGTTTAGAACAAGGACAGTTTAAAAATTTATGAGATCCTGTTTTTAGAGAATTTAGTTAAATCGCTTTTAGAAAATTGTTATTATCTCTTATGGTTTGAAACTATTCCAATTTCTTGTTATACAATTTTCAAATATACAATTTGTCTGATTTATTACGCAGGATTCAAGCAGCAAGCTTTAAGTCATAGTTACTATGCGGACGAATAATATGAAACAATTGAATATTTGTAATATTGAAAAATTAAAGCTATGTAATGGAAATACGACTTACTATGTTATCAGTACACGTTGAAAAGGTTGTGATAGCTCAGTGGCATTATTACAGTTTGCCCTGTAACGTCACTGACCCAAGAGTTCGAGTTGGCGGATGTTGGACTGTAGTTGCATATGTAGGTCGAAAAACTTTGGAACCGTTTTGGAGAAAAGTTTGAAAATGCTCCCGAGGGGCTTCAACTAAATTAACCCCAAAATTTGAAGAATTATTTTAAAAGTAGTGCAGGGCCTCGATTCGGGCCAGATCGTTAATGGAAAATTCATTTTGACAAAATTCTACGAATAGTTTACATTAGTATTTCACAGAAAACAGACTGACAGACAGACCAGCGGACATATCGACGGACAGACGGACGTTTGTCAGTAACAACACACTCCTCGGTAACAAGACCCCAAAACGTGAATTTCCATTCAAATCTCGACATCAATTTACCGACGGCCACATACATACCTCTCTAAAAATATTCACTTTTACATTTCCTCGAATGTTTACGAGAAAATTAAAAATAAATAAAATAAATAAATATCTTTCACACACCACTGAGTAGGTTACACGCAAAAAAGAATGCAAATACAAATCCGCATTCTGCCAATCAGAGATACGGTATAATGTTATTACATAAACAGGGCCCCATAACTGAACCGTCCAGAACTTCTAAACGGTTCAGGATATCGAAATGCAGTGTTTGCTGAACAATGTGGAATCATTGGGCAAGTAACAAGTCGTAGAGAAACTGTCTATAATTTTTTTTAATTTTACAGAAATTCAATCATATTCGATTTCGAAAAAACACAAATGCATTTCCGTCTTCTGCATTTTCAAGATTGGCAGCACTTGGCGCTATAAAATAGAAACGCTCTAATCAGTATGAGCAAATCCTTAATGCAGATATCATTTTATTTACAGTTTGAGTAAGAGATTTTACACTATTAAGACTGTCAAGAGTATTTCAATTTTTTTTGTGCTGTTCTTCTGGAGGTACGTGTTTAAATAGGAAGTTTAATTATCGTGAATAACAATAAAAATGTCTATCTATATTTTTTTTATGAATTAATCAAGATATTACAATGAAAATCTTTAAGAATTCATTGGCTTCCCATGTTTTAAAATGACTTGTTTCTGCACTGTGTTAGATTTTTGTAAGTTTAAAAATGAATTATTATTATTATTATTCTCGTTTTCGCTACAACATTTTTTATTTCGTTCTTTTCGATTATCGTTGATTTGAAATTTCAGAAGAAGAAAAGTTCAACTCAGATGAACAAATAGGAAAAATCTCTCATTCTGATTGTTAAAATTGATGTTTGTTCATATGTTTTTCATGTCAAGATCATGAATTGTTGCAGTTACGCCTTCAACCTGCACGGTCATCCCTCTCACACTCCTCTCTCCACAAAACAGTATCAATGTCGTGAAGGCTACCTTCCCAAAACGGCGACTGTTGCAAAGGCTGCCCGTTTACTCTAAAATCTCACGCATGAACAAAAAATCTAGTTTTAATTGTAATCCAATGCTGATGAAAAAATATATAGTTCCTTTTAAAATCAGAAAACTGCTATAAAACTACTTGTTCAGGGAGAAAACTGCAGCTCGATACCTTGAACCGTTTATGGGGGTGGTCCATATTTGGTCGGAACTAATACTAACATGATATGACTTTCTACAAACAATTATAAGGAGACGAACATCTTCATTCTAAATTTTCATCCTAAATCGTTATATTTAGTTTAACGATTTTAGTAATGATTCTACTCGAGACACAGAGGGCAACTCGGTAGAACAAAATAAGTAAACAGAAATTGAGGTAATGCCGATTTTTGTGTCGTCGTATTGTTGAAATGACGACGATTCTTTCATATGCTCAGAAGTTTTTCTGTTTCATTAAGATGACTTTGGCATATAAGACTTATAAATTTCCATGATTTTGACTCGATAAGCAATGACCTCAAACAATCCACATAAATTCGGAGGATAGTGTCAAAAAGCATTGTCGTGTTAGTGTCGAATGGAAAAGGAGTGCTTCTAGGTTCAATTATTCCAGTTCGCCTTCTGAACTTGGAATAATTAATTTCGCTATGTTTGTTTGTTTGTTTGTTTGATCTGGGCTGTCCGGTTGTTTGTTTGTTTATTTTACGTCAAAAACGCAGTTAAAAACTGCGTATGACGTGCTTATGAAAAAGTAGATTGTGTGCTTATTTTCAAAATTCTGTGATCCCTACACTAAGTCATATACTACTTAAAATTGAAAAAATGTTTGTTGAAAATTTTGCACCTTCATTGAGATTTGTAACTGCATACGTAGAATCACATTTCTTCAATTACAAATGCCAATACTCCATTACAACAGTATTATTACTTTCGCATATTCCATGCCGATGCTATCTGCTCTTAAGCCTGGTCACTGATTAAGTTACTGACACTGGTTAAAAATGAAATTGTGAATGTTATAACAATGTATTTCGTATTTTGAACGTGTGAATACTGAAGAACCCGGAAGCTTTAATGTCTATATTGCTAGAATGACAGGCAATGCAAAGTATTGTTTTCTTGTAGATTCTAATTTGAAACTCAATTTCCACCAGATTTTATCATGCATAAGGTGAAGCACCCTATAGGAGGTGGATAATGGCTTTCTCAGCCTTCAGGAAGAAGTGTGTTTTATGTACCAGCTCAGCCTGTTCATCTTGCAACGTGTGAAAAGATACCAATTTTAACTGGGAGGTATTTCTGGAAGCCAATTGCGGCTCTTTCTTGCTCCCAAGTTGAAGTTTATTCGGTAACCGACTCGAGTAGTATTTTAAAATTTATGCTCTAATGGTTAAACAAATGGAACATAAAATATTTAGAATAAAATGAAAAACTAGAGAGCTTAAAACCAGAAATATCTAGCCAGCAACAATTTTCATTGCAATATGCAAGCATTGTAGTCGCTTGTCCCATCCCACACCCATTAGGAACTTCGTGTATTTGCCGGAGAAACTAAGCGAGCCGTTGCAAAAACAAAGCAGCCAGAATAACACTTGCGTGGGAACTGCCAAAAAAAATAGTTGACGCAGCATGCTATTCTTATAAACAATTACGTATCTCGAAAACGAAAAACCATAGCGCCAATCGGATTACGGAATTTTGCATCAGCTTAATGGCAATTTTAAAAATAGCAATACATTTTGTTTAAAAATTTAAATTTTTAACAATTTCCAACTTTTACCAATTCAGTGGAAAGAGTTCTCGATATCCCAGAACCGAAAACTGCGAATTAACAATTTGGCAATAATTAAAAATTATAAACAATTTCGGGAAATGTGCGCTATTTCTGCCGAAGTGTGCCTAAATTGCCCAATATTTGATGATCGCAAAATACCAATTTTGACATTAGATACAAATTAATTTTAAATATCTAGTTTAATTGTTATGATAAATATACACTTGGTTTAGATTTTCTATCCTTTATTGAAATGGTTCCCTAGAAGTCCCCTAACGATTTAGAAAAGTACAGTATTTTATATTTCCAAATGTAATATACATATGAACAATTGAAAATTTGCAATTATAATCAGTTGGACCGCTTCTGTTGGCGCATGTAGTGATGCCAACTTATGAAAATGAAATGTGAACTATATGAGTATAACATACAGTATACACATTCACACACACACAAAAGGAAAACCCAATACGTAGTCAAATTACAATTTGGACATAAAATCAAACTAAATTAAAATTAAAATAATATAATTAAAAACACAAACAAACAATTAATATATCAATAATTAAGTAAGAGGGTGCAATTGGTATTATGAGGCCAGGCTAGTATTGTTGATAATATTAGCATATATACTGTAATCCTTCTATGTCAGTTTTGTGATTACATGTTCTATTTGAATTTCTGTATATATAGCATTTCCTTGGTAATTCTCTTTTTTAGATGATGCTCTTTATCAAAATTGAGCTTGCTGTCAAAAATCAAATGTGTGCTTCTCATTTATATGTTGCTAATTTACACTGTGATGTCTGATTTTTTATATCATTTTTGTGCCGTGCAATTCTTTTTTTGAATTTTTGTTTAGTCTGTCCAATACATATGAGATCAAAATCACTGCAAGGGATATTGTACATAATGTTTGTTTGCTCCATTTTTCTGTTTTGTATTTAGTGTTACTAAATACCAATCTACCAAGATTTGTTCTGGTTTTTGTAAGTAATTTTAGTATTATTATTATCAATGTTTTGCCTAGAGATTCTGAAAGACCCTTGATGTAAGTAATAGACCTGAATTTTCTACAAGTCAGTGTAAATACTCCCTTTTCAACGGCCACATTCCCTAATATTCGAAAGCCACTTCTTGAGAACCGTGTAACTCCTTCTGGCATGTATTACAGGGACAATTTTCAGTTAAACAGGGTATAGTACTTTAATTTAAGGAGAGTAGTTTTTCTTAAGGGCAGCAAGACAACCAATTCGCCTAAAATCCAAATCCCAATTATTCGTCGTTGCCATTTTAAATAATAAAAAAATATGTAATCTAATAACAGAAACGGAAAATGTATAAATAATATTAATATATTAATATTAATAATAACATCACAATTACTTCTCTAATTACATGGGATTTTAATCAAATTATAATTTTCGCTTTAAGGAATTAACCATGATTCATGCGCATAAAACATTTATATTCTCATACATTTCAATTTTCTGGCAGTTCTCTCAATTCACGTTACGATTACCGTGAATAGAAGATGCTAACTCTACACTAACCTATCCTAATCGCGTAAATGCAACTGCTGAACTTTTACTTTTGTAACAATAAGATTAATGGTTCCGGAAATAGGGGAGAAGGACGTTGGGAGATCACGACCTTCACCGCAGCGTTGTTTGCGGCACAGGGAGCTAATTCTGCAAATAAAGAGGGACGCGATAGTTCTGTACTCAATACAGTAGTCATAAACCTTGGACTGTTCATAAAACGGAGAGTTGCGTTAGTCGGCGCGCAATAGGACTTGCCCTTCCCCATTGCGTAGATTAGCAGAAGTAAAACAGAATATATGGGGCAATCAACAGCAAGTGGATGATAAACGAACAAATTGGCTTGCATCAAGTAAATATTTGAAGATCATTTGCAGAGAAAAATTGATTATCATGAGCATGATGTGACATAGGGGAAATTCTGATTTTCTTAGTTATCAAATGTTTTTGTTGGCCATTTTAAAGAATAATATAATATCCTGGTTTTCTTTTTCCATCTCTCACAAATAAGTTGATATTGTAAGAATGTTGTAGATGAAATTAGTTTTTGAATTTTGATAACTTCGATAATAAACTAATGGTAATGCACAAAGAATAAATGTTCATATTATTTTTAACGCTTACCATATAATATTAACCTCTGGGATGGCTCATGGGCAGCGTACTAGCTTTCCGTGCTGTGGTCCCGGGTTTGATTCCCGGTCGATAATGGAGTTGTAGCTTTCCTTTAAAATCGTTCCAGTTTCAGTTGTTGTGTGACAATGGAAAGCTCAAGCCGACGGATCTGCTAGTAACGGTGACGAGAATACGTCATGTTCGCCTCACGTCGCTTTTACCCCCAAGCTTGGGAATTTAACAACGCCCAGGCATGGGGGACACCGGTAGCTGGCCGAGGAAGTCGGACTACGGACCCAATAACTCCAAATACATACATAATATTATAATAATGCATTTGTGTACTACTAATTCGTTAGCCAACTCATGAAAAATTCTGTTCAGTAAAAGAAGCCTAGGACATGTAAAATTGCAATTTTCAAGGTTTTCAGAAGTTTGAATTAAAATGAGATTTGAAGACAATAAAACATGGCAATGGGGCAAGTTTAACGAATTTTATTGTTTTACATCCATACTTCGATACGCATGTTAAATATACCCCTAGGGGCATATGATAGCAAAAACTGAAATATAAATAATGAAAAAAGAAACCAGAAACACCGAGTCAGTAAAATGTGAATTGGTCTTTATTTCAGCTGTTGCAAAAGGTAACAAAGCAGACATTAAAAAATGCAACTATAGATAGAGTGAAGAAACTAGTTTGTTCTATTCATAACATATTTCTAAAAGTGTAAAATTTGGTTTTTATTGATTTCTAGGTGTATTTTATTATTTACATATTGCTGCCCCCCACCCGGACTAAGTATACACACTCGACATGCGTCGATTTGCACCATCAAATGTAAATTTAATTTTTCAGTATACCTTCAAAATATACTTCAAGGACATATTTATAAGACTGAAGAGTATGGCATATGAAAAATTAGAAATAACATACAAACAGAACAATTCATTTGACCAAATCCGCGTAAATGTGTTCAGATCTACCGTTCCCTTACTGCAATTTCATAGAAAGTATAACGTCTTAACTACAAAAAAACAAAAATAATATAAGATTATAATATAACTATAATCTTACGGATTCAGTTTACTGGAGCTGCATTGGCGAAAGCGGAAGCGTCTTCGATTATTGAAAGTCAAGATATTTATAAAAACATTGGGAATCGTAATTGTTATGCTTAAGATATTTACGTGTAAATATTCGTGTTATGATTTTGTACGTTATGTATTATAAAGAAAAATTTGAGGACATCGATAGACCAAACAGTTCTTTTAAAAGGGGTCTGAGTCATCGATCTCTTCAGCTTCGCTTTCCGGGTTCACTTATTTCTCCGTCAATGCTTCGCTGTTTATGATGTGTTAAGCCGATTTTGTAGCCAATTGCAGGGAAATTACCATGTGCAAATGCCTTTTCTAAGAGAGGAGGACTACGTAGTGTCCAGCCGACTTGATTTCTCAGAAAGAATTTTAGTTTAGTCTAAATTAATAATTTATCCTTATTTCTTAACTTTAGTTATTTACAAAGTACCTATTATTGAGATATTGAATGACTATCGTTCCCAAATAGTCAGAAAATTTTTTTTTGCACATATGTAATCACAGGCTTCTGTGGTGCAGAAGCTCAAATAAGCCCCCCTCCCTTCTTGGATGTGGTATTAGCAATTACACATTTCTAACTTCTGCTAAACGTCTACGATTCCCGTATTTCAACAACAGTTAAGTGGTACTTTCATTATACATACTTAACTTAAAGAAAAGTGAATGGAAAATATTGAGTGAAAAGTAGAAAAGAAATAATAATCAAGTGACACCGCCGCGAGTGCAGAATGCCCTTATTTTAGTCTCTGACAAAGCAACATTCCAATGCACTTTCTTACATTCTCTCACTTTCTCTTCGTAAGATCTTCAAAAACTGTCCTGAGATGGCTCGTAAAGAATGACGCTGTGATGGTTGCAAGTAAAACATAACAAAAACGGGAGAAAAGGGACTCAGGAGAAAATCTATAAATGATAATTATTCATTCTGGCGAATGTTCTTTCCTCACCATTTCACTAATTGTATTCCTCCTGTTCCCTCCCAATTCACCTGACGGATTTGTACTGTATGTCATGTAGTTCTTCACGTCTCCAACACTTCCTGATTAGGTAATCGATAGAAGGAAGGTGGCTCTATAAACAAACAATGAGCAATAAGAATTCGTAGGCCTACACTAAAAGCAATAAAAAAATCAGAAGTGGATGTTTCATTATGAGAAGATTCATGCTCCAAGTACCCGTTTGCAATTTCTGGCACACCTCAAACCCTTTAAAAAAACCGATGAACAGTAATACATATTGAAGAGACACTGACGTAGAAATCATATTCATCAGGTGACAGTATCAACAGCTCATTACAAAAAATTCACATACAATACATGTACATTATTTTACACTTTGCCAGATGACATTAAACGATTATATTCGATAAAAAAGTTTAAATCCCAAGTGAAATCGTTTCTGCTGCATAACTGTTTCTATACAATTAGAGACTACTGAGCATCACAAAAAAACATTAATTTTCACAATGATACATAATGCATTATTTACCATTTGAACTGTATAAATGTGTATAAACAACCTGTAACAAGTATTGTATTGCAGCCTGTGTCAATGACCCCATTTCGATCAGGTTTTTCGTCCAGTTTCCTGATCCATTGAGCAAATGCTGAGATGGCCCTTGTTTTGCTTCTGGACATAAATGTAACTTCATTTCTGTGCACGTCTTCTAGAATTCAGTGGAAATACAATTATTCAAATTATCGTCTCCATGTTGTCGCGGCAGGAAGTATTATTCCGAAGGACAACATGGATAAGAGCCAAAATTTATTGCCTTTTTTATCCTTGAAAACAGATTTGATTACATGGGAGCTTTTTTTTCTTCAAAATTTAAGTAGTATATGACTTCGTGTAGGAATCACAGAATTTTGAAAATGTGCACACAATTCACTTTTCCCCATAGCAGGTCATACGCAGTTTTTAACTGTTTTTTGGCGTAAAATAAATAAATAAAAAAATAAATAAATAGAAGCAATTAATAACTAATAATGCATAATGAACGAGCAGACTGCTGTTTTCATGATGCAGTTTAGGGCACCCCGAGTGCGCCCTGGTTCCGTGTTATTGTGCGAATAGAATACGCGCTTCTTTACACTGGTGCGCTCTAGCGGTCGAATGGAACACGAAATCCACCCTGAGTGCAAACTTGGTGCACACCAGTGCGGCGAATGGAAAACGCTATAAGGAGCGTGAGGAGTTCTTAATTTTCGGGGGCAATGATCAGTTTCAATATCAGAAAAAATGGTTTTCGGTAATTATTGCAAAGTAATTAATGTATAAAATAGTATATCATACTATAAATTAATAATTATATTATTTTGCGTTTTTTTATGATTCCTATGTGATACAATATTCACTGCTCAGAAGAAACTGCACGAGTCGCATCGACACAGGACAGAAAGAACGCCACGCAAACACAGCTAGCGAATTTCGGCACAAGAGAACCAGAGCACTATTCCAATTTCACTATTTCAGACACTACACTACGCGCCCGATGGAATTATTGTTCTCCATTGTATTTCGCTCTCGGTGCAAATCGCATCAAGGAAGACGCGGGACTTGCCATACGCGTGGACCCAATTCTAAGCCAACATCGAACGAGACTCGTAAGCTCGAGACTTCAGAATGACAAGGATTTTTATCTGATTTTGAGCAATTTTAAGGAGGGTATTATAATTGATTGTGTGATCGATTAGTATTTCTTGGCGTGTCAATGGCTAAGGTTATTGTTCCCGTTAGTGTAGTGCATGTTCATATCGCAGGAGTTGACGGTGATTTTCCTAGCAGGTTGGCGAGATCCAAACTCGACCTAACGGCGGCTTGCTGGTTTCCAACCAGGTATCTTCCACCAGCGGGCACGCCCCAGCGGACAAGTTCCAAACTCGGACTGGTCTTCGGACACGTGCGGTAGGATAGAGCATGTATGTGGAATTGCGTGTAAGGAAGGGACGAGGACAGAAGAAAGAAGAAGGAAAGATTTTTTAAGGTCGGAGGACCGTTTGTTAGGTACTTCTCCGGCATTCGTGTGGCGTTGATTGAGAAACCACGGAAAACTCCGATCGGAGCAGCTGGCCTGCAGAGTTCCACCAGAACGCAGCCAAATTCGACCTAGCTAGTATCGAAAATCCTGCCACCGTCGGTACTCAAAGCCTAGGACCTCCGGGTCATAGGCACTGCAGTGCATCAACTAATACCCTGAGCTGTCTAACCCTGTAGGTATTTTTAAAGTTAATGAATGTGCGTATCAAAGTTACCAAAACTCAAATGGAACTATGTAACATTGTTTAAGCAGCTGTTTGTATTGAGCTACATGACTGATTCGAAAACGTTTAATATATTTTACATCTGACAATAGAAATTGAATATGTCAACACATCATTTTCTACCAATATGCCATATTGATCCTTGTCATTCTGAGGCCGAGATGCTTTGTTCTGAATGTGTTAGAGAGCAATGTTTTCGTCCTGCCGAGAGCGCTAACCTCGTCGGGTTTGACAATTTAATAAATTAAATTTTTGTAACCAATTTGTGCAATGATTATATTATTTTACTGATAAAAAATTTCTGAATTCGTTTGCACATGTTATGAGAATTAGCACACTGGTTTTCATATCCTGAGTTCCAAGGTCCAAACCTGACAGTGGCACTCGGAATTTCAAAGTGCAACAAATCATTCTGCAATGTCTCCGCTGTCCAATAGTAAGATACACAAATGTGAAAATAACATGTGCAAAATATTTGCTAGTTTCGTGATGGTTTTCATAAACCTGCAAAAATTAATATCAGAAAAGTCGGAATTAAAAATATTCGAGTGTACGCAAAGAATCATAATATTAGTAAATGTAAGAAAAAAAGGAAGAATGTATTCATTAAAACGAAGGTCATTGCTGACATTGCTGTAACAAATAAAGTTATTATAATAAAAAGTGTAGGCAAATAAATCAAAAAAGGAATCTGCAAAGGCGGAAACGAAAATATGCACACGTTACAGAAAAAACAACAGAAAAACGAACGCAATATAAAACAATATTTTAGTCTTCGTTTTCATTTTCGTCGCGTTGACCCCGTTGACTGGGGCCTAGGGTGACCGTCGCATTCGCCTCGCGCATTGGCCAGGCTGGGGTGCGAGACTTCCAACGCTCTCGAGCCCTGATCTACACTAACAAAGAACGAGCCTCGTCTGTTTAGTGCTTGTCGCTTATCCTCGAAGGCCGCACGCCACCACCTAGGCAATCACTGTTGGAAATCTGTATTATACATGGAATAATATTTTTTATTCAAAACAAAACGGCTTTATATGTCATGCAATACACGTATATATACAAACTAACAATATTTTAGTGATCACTATCTTCGTTGATTACAATTTCAATATTTCCATCCTTGGTTCCACAACCTCCTATCTGCCTTTCTCCCTCTACTCAGTATCCTTTCTCCTGTTCTCGCTTCTCCCTTTCGCCTGCCCCGCCTTTTACTCATTATCCTTAACTTCATCTATTCTCCTCTCCCTCTTGCTTTTTTCCTCCCCTCCTATCTACCTTCTCTCTCTCTCTCTCTCCTTTTCTTATTTCTCTTCCCCTCTTTATCATCCCTCCTCTCATTACCACCTCCTCTCTCATCACCACCTCCTCTCTCATCACCACCTCCTTTTCCACACGTCCTCCTCAACCATCATCAACTCCTTTTCCATCACCTCCCCTTCTGCCATCGTTTTCTCCTCTTCCATCACCATCTTCTCCTCCTACCGGTAGCGGTAGCTCAGTACATCAACTGATGTCACTGCAGCGCCTCTGACCGGGAGGTCATAGGTTCCAGTCTTGACGGCGGCAGGATTTTCGACACTAGCTTTTCAGCTAGGACGAATTCAGTCGCTGTATGGAGGAGAATGTTAGCGGCCGACTGCTCGGATCGGTAGTTTTCCGATCAACACCAGGCGAATGCCGGAGCAGTACCCTAACAAACGGGCCAAAGACCGCGCGCGATCTTTCCTTCCTCTTCCTTGTCCTATCCTCTCCCTTACACACACACTTCACTAACATGCACTACACAAACACATATTCCGAGAGACTGGTTGGGAGCTTAGATCTTGTCCCGGCTGGGGCGGTGCCCCGCTGGTGGGAGAGTCCTCGTTAGGGGAAACCCCACTAGCCGACGGTAGGTCGGTGCCGGATCTCGCCATCCAGTGGGGGAAGATCACCGCCATCTCCTGAGAAAAAGAACATGCACTACACCAACGGCACTAATGACCGAAGCAGTTGACGCGACCGTAAACACGAAAAAAACAAACCAAACCAAACCATCACCTCCTCTCTCATCACCACCTCCTTTCCATCACCTCCTCGTCCATCACATCCTCCTCTTCCATCACCAACTCTTCTTCCATCACCTCTCCTTCTGCCATCGCTTCCACCTCTTCCATCACTATCTCCTCCTCCTCCTCCTCCATCGTCTTCTCGTCCTCGTCCCTCGCCGAAGGGAAACACGGCGTTCGCGGCGCGGGTGACGCCAGGAAAATCCCGACGCGCTGACGCAACGCCGCCGCCTACGCGATCCTGATTCACGGCCAGGCATTCGCGGCCCCGGGCTTTTTGCCCCCGCGCGGCACCCCGCCCCGCAGCCCCTGCTCCTGCGCCTTTCGCGCCCCACGCGCCACTCGCTCTTTGTGCGTCGCAGCCCGCGAGGGTCACGGACCCACGCGACGCGCGCTGCACTCGACCGGACCGAGACGCCACAAAGCTACATGGTGTTAGTAAACAATCGGTTTCCAGCTCGTCGCACACCAATTGCTTTATGTAACAATTTTATGCAAAATTCCAGTTATAGTCATTTTGAGCCGAACAATTGATCCGTTGAGCATAATAACTAAGGCAGAATTTTGTGCAATAACAGATACTCTATCTTCTATACCTGATGTATCATGTACATAATTAATCATGTATACAAGCTTAAGTGTGCAATTTCTTTGAGCAATTTCTGCTTAGAACCATTTTTACAGCTATATGACACCTTCGATTTTAGTTGTTTCAGTCAAAGAAATAATTCTACCCCTTTAGCAGTGATATTTCACTTCAATTTGATTCTTAATTGAAGTTGATCGACTCATCAACTCTTCAATTTCCATAACTTATGATTTAAATTCCTTTTTCAAGTGTTTTCCCCTTTCACAGTTATTTAATGTCTTTTTTTTAATTCATTAAATCATGTGCAATTGAGTGACGCAGGAGAAGTGCGGGGTTTAGGTAGGTTTCCTGGAACAATTTGGAAAATTCATGCGTTTTATTTGCTCCATTCCTCTCTGAGTCGCATCCTGGAAACACATTTCTGCACTGTGTCGTCGAATAGCGTGTGAGCAAATAAAAATCATATTGTATCTTCGGTTTTTGTCGCAGGAAGTAAATTAAAATACTGAATGCATGGGGGTGCTCGAAGTCTCCCAAAACCACATTCAGGAAAATGTCTGCGAGTAAAACCGATACTGGCATTTCTGCGGAATACAACGGCTTGCGTGACCCGTAAGTAGGAGGAAAATCATCCGATTTTTATTTGAAGAGTAGCAGTCTCAGCAGTATCCGAGTTGGTTGGTTGGTTGGTTGGGTGGGTGGGTGGGTGGGTGATAGTGATTCCGGGCGCATAAACTACCGAGGCCTTTAGCCCCGTAACTGTAGTGCATGTTTTTTCATCAGGAGGTGTAATCTTCCATCGCTGGATGACGAGATCCGGCACCGACCTATCGTCGGCTAGCGGTGTCTCCCTCAACCAGGTATCCCGCACCAGCGGGGCACCGCCTCAACCGGGATATGCTTTAAGCTTCTGACGGTCTCCCGGCAAGTGTAGTAGTATAGTGTATGTTAGTGTGTGTGTGTGTGTGTGTGTGTGTGTGTAAGGGGTGATGATATGACAAGGAAGGGGAAGGAAAGATCGCGCGCGGTCCGTGGCCCGTTTGTTAGGGTACTGCTCCGGCATTCGCCTGGTGTTGATCGGTGAAACAACGGAAAACTATCGATCAGAGCAGCCGGCCTCTAGAATTCTCCTGCAGACAGCGACTGAATTCGACCTAACTGAGAAGCTATTCTCGAAAATCTTGCCCCTGTCTGGACTCGAACCTAGGACCACCCCGTCAGAGGCAGTGACATCAGTTCATGCACTAAGCCACCTCTTCCGGTCAGTATTCTAGTGTGATTCCTTTTTCTCGTTACGGTACTAACCAGATACATGCGTCAGTACATTGATATATACATTAATTATAATAATCTCAACTACACACAATGAACTTACGTGAATTCCCAACGTGACAGATTGGAACAAGTCAATTCTTCTGTAGGTGGCTCGTTTCACAATCATATAGTACTGTGTATCCCATGATCAAATTAAAACAAAACAATGAACTTTTGAGTGCGCGCTCTCCTTCCACCCTACCCGTTTCTCATCTGTCTCTGCCCCCACACCTCTTTCACTCACTCACTCTCTCTCTCTCTCTTCCCCTTCTCACTCCCTCTCTTCTGCCCCTCCCTCCCTCTGCCCCTTCTCTCTGCCCTCTTCCTCTCATCTCTCTTTGCCCTCTCATTTTTCTGCCCTCTCGTTCTCTCTGCCCTCTCTCCTCTCCCTGTCTGCCTTCCCTCCTCCCTCTTTTGTGTATGACCGTTGTGTTGAACTTTCCCCCCCCTCTTTTCCCTTACTACTCCTAATAATAATAATAATAATAATAATAATAATAGAACCAATTAAGTGAAAACAAATTTATTGTCATCTTTTACTCGCTTCTCTCGCAACTTGTATTGCTTTCAAGAGACCGTTATATATTTTAAATTTTATTATCATAGTACAATATTTATTTATGGACATCAGCAAACATTTAAAAATCAATCATCACACCGTCTACAAAACATTTCTCTCCAAAAAGTGAGTTGAACTGTACCTGAACGTGTCCATCATGTAACTGTTAACGGCACACTGTTCATATTCCTTTCACTCCTTCCACGTTTCACGTTTCATCAGGAGTTTGGCCATTCTGATTACCCGGCCTTTTGTACGTCCGTGTGTTGTTGGCGTGTTGGCGTTCATCACAGACCCCGAACGACGATCTCGATGATTCCCCAGAGTCTAGCTCTAAAACGAAGTTGATCTGCATTATTTTCTCTATTTGTTGCGACTCGTAGACATGTAATGCGGATGCATTAAAGGCTCCGAATGTGTGTACGTTGTCGGAGACGTTCGTAATTACGCGGGAATTACAAGGTCGAAGTCACACAAAGGAGGCGAGTTGTGTGGTAATTGTGCATTGGAATATTATTAATAAAAAATGAAAACCATTTTTGGGTTTCTCGTGAAATGTTTGGGAAGGGTCTGCCTTGTTGCCTAGCCTAATAGGAATGTATTATTTATTTATATATTATTTATTTATTTAGGTTTCGGAGCCTTTCAACTACTAAGGTCATTCACGCTCATATGTGCGATGAAAATCCTATGAATAACGATAATGATGATAAGAAATGGTAACGGAGGAATGGTGGGATGGGAAACAGGAAAAACCCGACAAATGCAGTTGAGAGCGCCTTTGTCACCCACAAATTCCGCATGGATTGGCCGGAGATCGAACTCGAGCCTCAGCGGTGAAAGGCGTATGCGCTAGTCAATGTCTCCCCATTTAATCCTAACATTCCGATCGATGGATAACAGGTAAATAGCTTGCTTGCTCTTTTTGTGAGTGGGCAGAGCGTGTGACAATACGAGCTCCTCTAGCAAACTGTAGAGGTGACTACGAGGGTTTCATGAACATTCAAGGAATGAGTTGTTTTGAGAATGAATAACAACAACAATATCAATAATAATAATAAATAATAAATAATAATAATAATAATAATAATAATAATAATAATAATAATAATAATAATAATAATAATATGAAGACCAAGAAACACTATGTGATGGCATAAATAGAACATCATGCTAATGAACTGCAAAATTGATGCTGAGACGGAGATTATCCTCGCGTCATACTCCAAAAATACTAATTTTTTTTAACAAATAATGTTTTAATTTTATAAACGATTCTTGAAATAACACCTCTAGAAATGCGGAAAATCTAACTTGAGTGACACATGCCGCAGGTGCAGTGTCTCAAAAACAAACGCTGTTTGTCGCAACCGACCTCGTGTGGGCGACATGAAGATAAGCCCCGTTTCACGAGAAAACTAATCAAAACAATGGCTCTGATTGGAAAGTACTTCAAAAAACCCTATGTTTCTCCTCTCCCATTGTTCCATTTTCTGTAAAACAACTTGATCAATTCTAAGAGGCAGTCGACTCTGGCTCTGAATTATTATTGATATTCCTGGTGTCAAAATATATCTGTGCATTAAATTCAAAACGCTGGTTGAACATACTGACATATACATCATATTTAGATGAGACCGGATTGGTCGCACCTATGAATGGGCAACACTGGAAATTTAATATTTCGTAAGGGAAAATGTGAAAGATATGAAAACAAGCAGGGTGGCCTTTGACTGAAACCCAGTGAGAGATGCTGACTATGAAAATCAGTGGAAGTTTGCATTTACCGCAGTTTTGATATTAATATTCTGTCCATAACATTGTTGAACAAAACGCTCCTACGGTTATACAAGATGTAACGTTCTTTACACGTCGATTACGGTATAATTATTTCTGGATCACAAACAATATGGTTGATTGATATTATAATCTTTTACTATACAGGGCATGAAAGCTTCAAAACATACATCTTTTATCATAATTGACATTTTGGGGTGGTGGAATTCTTTACTATTTATAACATATACTAAAAAAATGCCATGCCTATATTAGTCTGTTAATTTCCTATTAGCAGTAACCACCAAATTCATTAAAACTGCCTAAGGAATAATAACGAAGGGTTCCAATGAAATGAATTGTGGGAATTCTGATTGGATGTTGTTGACGTTCTCATAAGAAGAAATAAAAGAAGTCATCTTCGTCAACATATCAGCTTTAGGGCACAGTCGCTCGACTTTGCCGACAGCAGCGAGACTGACGATGACGGCAAAGCCGTCGAAAGCCGGCTATCTTAATAAAGCTGATATGTTGACGAAGATGACTTCTTTTATTTCTTCTCCAATGAAATGATTTGTAACCAATAGAAATTACGAATAAGTTTTAATGATTACTTAGTAAGTAGGCAACCTTTTGCGTTAGCAAAGTATTTACCCTAATTACAAATGCCGCAATATACAGTAAGCTTGGTGAGAAGTGTTATATTAATTTATAAAATCTACAGACAGATTCACTTACCGTTTAGCTGAAAACTCAGGGGAAAATACTAAGATTAAACGTTAGTTTTTGCGTCTGGTTATGTAAAATATAATCGCAAACATAGCTTTATATCAGAATGAATGCAGTGACAGAATATAAGTGATTTCGGATGAAAATAATATTCATTTCGTCATACTTAGTTATTTCATTTTGCATTAATGGCGTATCGATTATTTTTATAAAGGAACTTGCTCCGGAACTAAACCCTGCGGAACACCGTAATAAAATGACCATGTACAATATCAAGATAAAAACCGCTGTTTTAAAGAAACTACACAAACTATACATTAAATAGCACATAGTGACGCTACTTGACGTATAAAGTTATCTAATTTTTTTAGTTTCACACAATGGGAAAGTAAATTAATAAAATTAAAACGCAATAATTTTTATCTAAGATAGCGCTATCTCAGACAAAGAACAATATCCAGCTCACAATGAACTCGAACCGTGCCCTGTCATAAAGTAAAATCCATAATTTTTATTCTCCACCATTGGAAAATAGTTCTCAATTGATTCGAATAACTTATTATCGTAAATCAGGACCTCCTGATGTCAAAAGTTAACTTTTCGATATTTTAAAATAATGCACTAATAATGTATAGTTTTATTAGTTACTTCTTTAACTTATACATTAGACACTCACTCGACCCTTTTAACGTAACATTTTCGTACTCTTTTCTGCTTTTAATTGGGTTCAAACAAACCGGTTAGATTGGGTTCCCCACGATATTTTTTCAATTTATTTTGTTACAAAGTTTTGCGGGTTCATGAAGGACATGGGTTACTTAGCCATTCATATTCCTATACTCAGAAAAACTCTTTTTTACAGTAGGAAAACACTACACATTTTACAGGGAATAGAAAGTGATCAAGGGTAAGACGTTTCAATTCTTCTGCGCAAACAACAGAGAATATTGTGACTAAATAGAAATTGATAAGTATTAAGACCGAAGTTGATGCCCTTCGTCCCGAGAAAAATAATACTCAATTTGTTAAATCTCTCATGCTGGCTTCAATTTCACAACTTAATTTTCATATTAACAAATGATAAAAAATATTTTAATGCATTGTGCTTTTTTAAGGCGTTTGTACCAGACATCGAATAAAAAGCAATATTAAATGATTAATTAAAAACTTTTGCACAATAAAATCAATAAAACGTGCTCATCAGTTTCTTAAACTTAACAACATCTTTACGTTGTTAAATTTATCTTAAAGATAAATATAAGATGAGCACACTGTCAACAAATAAATATTTTAACCACAAAAAGTAGGGAAATCCCCTTAAATTAGACCCAATATGAAACATGATACTTGTTAGACAATATATGAGTGAGGAAAAACAAAAGTTTACAATTGAAGTAAACGGACAACTTTTCGCAAACGAGATCTTGCACCGATATAGAAACATTTTTAACGAGCAAGGTGTTGCAGATAAGGAAATGCATGCCGCTATCGTGTAAAGATGCAAGTATTTTCAGCAAAATTAGAAAATTGCCAAAGTAACAATTGCCATATTTCATTCTGAATTCTAAGTGGAGTTAATTAACATACATTTCAAGTTAGAGTTCATGTTACCCCTCTGTGGCCCTGTGGCTTTATGTTGGATACTGTTTCTTCTAGAATACGTTTTCTTGTAGGGATCATAATACTCATCGAATACTCTCCGCTAGAGCGGCTCTGAAGGAAGGAGAGAAAACAATACTCTTCTAGAAACTCCCCAGAATTTTTTAAAAATATCTTTGAATATGCTTGAAGACGATATATTTTTTGTAAATTAATTTTTATATAACTAAGAATTAACGTTTTATTACAAATGGTCTAGCCGGATAATATGAAATCCCTCGTGAAATCGAAAAGAAATGTTTTCTAAAGATTGGGATCACGAAAAATACTTTTTCATGGACATTTTAGATTATTTCCCCTCACATCCTTCGTAATAACGAAAAAGGTGGATTTTTATTATTTCATGGAATTGGCCGTATGAATTTCCATGGAAAATAATGATTTTAATATGCACTTTACTACATTTTTCAAAAATAATTTTTAAAATTTTATTTGCCACGAAATTTAAACTTTTACATGGATTTAAAAACTTTCGATTTCTTATGAAAGTTTTTACTCCGCTGAGTGCGCGAGAAAATTAAACAAATTTCTTCAGAGACTTATTGGTGCGGCATGTATAAAAAAAATTTAATATACATTTATTTGTCTCATTTTGCGTATTTTCATGTATGTAGAACTGTATGGATGTACGTAATTGCAATATTATTTGTTTTCTAGTGACAATATTTGTTATATTCAAAGAATAACAATAAATAATTTTTTCAACATTATTTTGACCGTTATATTTAACTGCATCAGGTGGTGATCATTATTTTTAGTAATTTTTAATTACTTGGGGGTTCGAAAATTGATATATTATAGAGAATCGACTAATTTTTAAGTGAGAATATCTTGAGAATTTTAGTTAAGGGGGTATACTAACAAAACAAATAGCTGATAAAACAGATTTTCTATCACATTAAAAATATTTAAATGCTTAATTATCAATTTATTTTTATTCTAACCCGATTCTTATCCGGCTAAAGCCTTTACTACCTTTAACCTTGGCGCCCAGTTTAAATTCAATGTTGAGTTAAATGTTTATTATCGGGAATTAATTGTTTCAAAAACGTTTCCTTAATTTTAAGAAATATTCCCTGGAAAATCCTCACTGTGTCATGTCACACTCGTGGCTTTACAAGCCCCCTGTTAAATACCTAATGAAATATTGTCCTCTTTCAATTTCTACTCAAAACAGATCCCGGATTCACCCTCTGCTAGACAACGTGACAAATAATTAACAAATAGGACCGTGGTCACTGTTGCGCTCTGGCGGCGAAAATGAGTGTCGCCAGAACATGAGAGCCAAATTCGAAAACTTTCCAACAAAACATAACGTTTCAGATAAGTGAAATGGATTTTTTCCGTTACCCAGAAAAAGTTACAGTTGTTTGTTGTATGTAATATGATTCTCAGTCTAACGTTTTCAGTCATACCTGAGCTGTACAGTTCCGATTAATGGATGAAAGTGATACGATTTTAATGATGATGCAATGGTAGAATGAGGGGGCAGGAAAAAGGAAAGAACGCCGAGGAAACCTGCCATGAATCCAACTTGTCAACCATAAATTCCACATGGATGGGTTGGAATTTGAACAATCACACCGGACACCACAGGTCGCCCCATCACCCCCCTCCCCACCACCACAACCACCACTACATCCACCACAACCTCTACTACGACCGCCTCCGCCTCCACCCTCACCCCCTTACACGTACCCCCAATCCCACCACCCCCACCACTCACACCAAAACCACCCCCACCCCACCACTCCACTCACACCAAAACCACCACCACCACTCCACTCACACCAAAACCACCACACCACCCCCACTCACACCAAAACCACCACCACCACCACCCACTCACACCAAAACCACCACCACTCCACTCACACCAAAACCACCACTCCACTCACACCAAAACCACCACTCCACTCACACCAAAACCACCACCACCATCACAAGCACAGCAATAACAATAATAACAACAACAAAACATCTAAAACAAAAATCGTGTGGACTTTGTAATACGCCCTCACTTCACTGATCCCCGCGAACTGCGCATCCACTTCCCGAGGCGGTTATTCCCCCAAGGGTGTTGGTCGGTGGCGCGACCATTGCCAATCTGTTCGAAGCGGAAAGCGGCTGTATTCTGGGAACTGCGCGGACAACGTGCGCGCGGCGCGCGAGGAAGGGAGGAAGCATTTCACACGTGCGGAACGTTGCGACGAGCAGACGAGCCGCACCTTTACGTCAGTGGTGACCTTGGCTTTACCGGAGGCGAAACGCAAAACTGGAGACATTTTAGAAGCACTGGAAGCGGTAATACCGTGTGCGTAAGCATATCGACATCTTTGTTTAATAAAGACGTAAGTCTCGTTTTCCTAGGTTTGGATATTTATAATGAATCATAAAGAAAAATTTCAATTTTAATTTTTTGAATTTTAATTTTTCGTACGTCTGTCAACAGCTTCTTCGCCTCTGTAGTGCATTTGAGGAAACACACATGTTTGAGAAATTTTATGAATATTTCTTACAACAACAACAACCACAACAACACCAATAATAATAATAATAATAATAATAATAATAATAAAAATAAAAATAACAATAAAAATAACTGATGAATTATCCTTTGATGATTGATGAACAACAGTAACACGAGTCCCATTGAGATTCATCTTTATATACAGATATTCCGACTACAATTACATATACAATTATTTTTTCTTCTCTAGGGCAATTTCCTGTTTTGAACTTACGTAAAAATTACAGTTAGCTGCCAAAAGCATTGTTGAGTTTCGTACTGAAAGTTTCTGTGCCAAATAAGTAATCCTTCCAAGGCGGTGGCTAAGTAGCTGTTTCGGAGCAGTAATTTAAGCAGACGTTTTTTTATTGAGGAGTGATCAGAAAACGTACGGTAATTTTTTACATCTAAATGAACTTGAACAATATTTTATCGAAAGGGTAGGGCTATATTTTATGTCATTTATTTCAGTAATGAAATAGGAAAGAAATGACATTTATGGTACATGTAGACCTAAGGAACTATTATATTTACAGCATTACGTAAAAATGGTATAGAAACCTAGAATTTATCCATTTTGTAATGTTCTTGCTATTATAGATTTCATGATAGGAACTGATGCCTCTTTGGTGTTTCACTTTCACAAATAGTCTCATTCATTATATCTAATTCAAAAGAAAATCAAAAGAATTATTTAGTATTACACCTATAAAAGAGATTTTGAGGAACCATATATCGACTAGCGGCTTAGGTGGCTCAGGGCATCCACTGATGTCTCTGCAGTTCCTCTGCCCGGATGGTCCTAGGGATCGAGTCCCGTCGCGTTGCAGGACGCGTCGGTGGCAGGATTTTTGACACTAGCTGGAAAGTAGGTTGGTCGAATGCAGTTGGTGTCAGGAGAATTCTAGCGGTCGGCTGCTCTGATCGGTGTTTTTTTTTTGTTTCTACGGACAATCGCCTAACAAACGGACCACGTGCCGCATGCGATCTTTCTTTCTTGTCCTTGGCCTGTCCTCATCCCCTCACTTGCATATAAAATGCACTATATCACCACACATGTCGGGAAACCAGTTAGGAGCTAAAAGCTTGTTTCTGCTGGGCCGGTGAGCCATTTGTAGAGGCAATTGGTTGGGAAAACCCCGCGAGCCGACGTGTACGTTGGCGCCGGATCTTGCCATCCCTCGGGGAATGCCACCGCAATACCGCGCGATAAAAACACACCCTAAGCTTATTGAACTAATGGCCTTCGCAGTTGACGCACCCTGAAAAGACATATAAAAACATAAATAAAATATAAATAAACAAATTATAAATAAAAATAAATAATAAATAAAAAAATCATAAACTATTGCATACAGTTTCAACACTTCTTTATCGGCACACATCTACGTCTGCGTATTTTTATCTGATCTCATCCCATGGGGTGTGATGCCCTAAATTTTATGGTGGTGTTTCAGTAACAAAATTGTGATGCGGTACCACACCTCTTCATGATAAAACACCGTTTCGGACGCCGTCGCTGTCTGACTGGGAACTTTCTATGTTGGCTGTTATGATGAGTCGTTTCCGAGGTTTCTTCCGCTTCATTTCAGGGGGAACAGCTCCTCAAAGAACGAAGCCGGGTCCGCGTGCGATTCGGCCCTCCCCATCGTCTTCTCACTCTTATCAACTTGAAATTGGGCTGAACTCCCATGCATGAGAACATAACCGTCGGTATCACTTAAAATCTGGGTGGGGCGGTGAATCAAATGACTTGATTTAAAATGCATGGCAGGATGCGTCAATGGCAGGAGTTTCGACACTAGCTAGTACATAGGTTGGTGGAATGCAGTTGGTGTCAGGAGAATTCTTGCGGCCGGCTGCTCTATGGTGTAAAAATGTCACTTTGAATTTTAGCTTAAGCCGCACCTGTTTATTTAACTTGTTATTTATATAACCACAACTTGTTATTTAACTGACGTATTGAAGAGTGTGCACAACAGTTTAAAAAAGATCACATTATGTCGCAGCTACTCTCGATCCAGAAACATTGTCATGCACAATTTCAAGCTCACGACCATGCTCATGTCTATACTTGTGCCTATTCCCATACCCATACCCAATTTATTGACTTAATACAAGTTCTTAGACGTCGGGTCAGAGATCCATCTCAGAGAGAGAGAGACAGACAGAGAGAGAGAGACAGACAGAGAGAGACAGACAGAGAAGACAGACAGAGAGACAGACAGAGAGAGAGACAGACAGAGAGAGACAGAGAGACAGACAGCCAGAGAGACAGACAGCCAGAGAGACAGAAAGAGAGAGACAGAGAGAGACAGAGAGAGGACAGAGAGAGACAGAGAGAGACAGAGAGAGACAGAGAGAGAGACAGAGAGAGAGAGAGAGAGACAGAGAGAGACAGAGAGAGACAGAGAGAGACAGAGAGAGAGACAGAGAGAGAAGAGAGAGAGAGAGAGAGAGAGAGAGAGAGAGAGAGAGAGAGAGAGAGAGAGAGCAGAGAGAGAAGAGAGAGAGAGAGAGACGAAGGGAAAAAGAAAGAGACAATGGGTGGGTGAGGAAGAAACTGTGGTGGTTAACAATATATTAAATGCGCAACATAAGGTAAAAGTACATAAAGCTTTGTGTATCTAAGTCAATGAATGTGCAAACTAAATTCTCATCTAATAGTACGTTGACTCTGTATTTTCACCTATTAGCCACCAGTTGTGAATTGTCGTTCACACTGGGAATATTTCGAAAACATATCCCTCCTCCGCGCACTTTCTCACGGACTTGCATCTTGAGGTACACGAACTCTGGTGAAAACACAGTATTGTGACGAATAAAATATTTAAATTATTTTTCTTCCCTATGAGTGTAACGTCAAGTACTATGGATTAACAAACTCAAAAAAATGACTTACTTGTGTGTTTAAACAGGAAAATCTAATTTCATCAAAACATGCCACCTACCTTCATAAAACTGCCTACACCTACTGCATTTCAAATATACCATACTGTACAATACGAGCGTTATATTGGGAAATATGCAGCACGTGGTTAACGAGCACGTGGTTAACGAGAACCCTGGCCTCAGTTCACAGTCCACGACGTCCGCAAATTCGCAGTTAAATAAATGGCGTCCCGACGGTTCAAGCTCTCGAGCGCGATGTCGACATAATGATAGGAAGATGTCACTCGACGTTGTTAGCTGAATATGAGCATGATGCCCGAATGGCAGCTCATGAACGAACCCATTGTTTAAATTGCTTCAATGATTGTCTTCGCACTTGGTGGTACCGTGCATTCAAGAAAGGTATAAGCCCTCGTGAAGCTATCTGGGGTTTCATCCAGTTAAGGCAGACCTTGCTTCTTTAACGTATTTTTAAAATTCCGTTTTTATTGGTTATATAATTTGATTGTTCTTAAAAATTTTGGAACTTTACAATTGATAGGATATAACTGCGCCTGGGTTGAGAATTATTTGGACCATAGTTAAAAATCAGTTTCCAAGCAATCCCTACAGCGAAATCGGAGATGACCCTTTGTTTGCTTCTACACAATAAATGCAGTTTCGCTCCTCCATTACGATCAGACGCAACGTAAATTCTTTGCCGATATAAAACATTATTATTTATATTACTGTTATTGGCATTGCGTTGTTTCTCCCCAAAGGAAACTTCAGTTATCTCAATATTTCCCATAAGACTTTCAAACTTTTATGTCGCTAGTTTATCGTCATTTTTTGGAGAAGTTCCTTCGGCTGTACTTTTGAATGTATGGGAGGCATCGCTAGTGTGTTTGAGTGTTTCGAAGATTAGGTAAACATGTATTAGCCAAGGGCTTCATCCACTTTACATGCACGTTCATCAAGGTCATCTGATAAACATGAGAACTTCACACGGTCGTCAAGGGTGGGCCACACAGGAAGGTGTCCATTGTGATCGCCGACGCGGCAGACGTAGGGTTGAGATAAAGAAGAACGCCTCTCGTAGCTCTTCCGGGAAGTACTGCGCCAGTTCAGAGGAAGTGTCTTGCGTTCTCAGTAACGGTACAAAAGCAAACTCTGCAAACAATCACTGACATTGTCGTCATCGTCATCGTCATCGTCATCGTCCTCATCGTCATCGTCATCATCATCATCGTCACTGCAGTCATCACTTTACACGGAGCACTTCACAGCCATTCTTTCCTAACTGAGAATTCTTTAAAAAAAGAGGGGAGAATTCATGCTATTCAACAGTTAATGTTAATGTATGCGACTATAGAAGGATTTCATCAAGCAAATATGGGTGATTATTATAACTAATTTAACATTCAGTACGTTTCACTAAATAGTCGGAATTGTAAGTTCAACAATTACGTGGAAATACGTACTACGTATCCCGTTTCGCGAATTTAAACGTCAGAGCTATTTTTAATACCATACATGGTATACTACCATACATATAAATAATGGTTTACTAGTTTCAATAAATTATTTATGAATATTATTATAAAACAATTTTAACTTTGTTGAACGATTTTTTGGCAGAACTGAGATCAAAGAATATGAGTCGTGGTCAATAAAGTTACATATAGTCATTACTTATCAGTCATGCTCATATGTAATAGATAAAGACCAGACCAGTTCTTAATTTAATGAAATGGTTAATAATACATGTGTTTAACAATCCTCGTACTAATGCTGTTCCACATCCGCTCAACATGGAAACGACTCAAGAAAGGATAAATATTACTTTGACCGTTGTTTAGCCCGGTACATTGGTACGAAGATGGGAATCAAAAACACTAGTTCTGGAATCTCACTGGATGCCAAAATTCCACAATTTCCATATCGACAGTAGGTGTATAATCAAGTTATGAAAGCCCGTGCACTACACGACATCATCAACAACAACAACAACAACTACGACGAAGATAAAAACCTTTTAAATTATATAAATACTAATAACAATGTTTCAACAAACTACTGTACACTTACAGTACAATAGTGTACTGTAAGTGCACACTACTGTACACTTACACCAACTGTACAATGTATACTTATTCCGTAATAGATTAGCATGTACTCGGCTTCTGACGGCAGGTTTTTCCCCCTTCAGGGTTTTTTTCCTCAGCCGTACCTTATGGTCTCTTTTCCGCGGCATCGATGCGATGAAAATAGCATTTGGGGTGAATACCAGAATACGAAAGGTTAGAACGCGGTAGAATGTAGGTATTGAAATGGCTTAAAGGCCTTCGGTCTAGCCACTTAGCATCAAGTTCTCTAATTTGTATGTAATAATTACCTATTAGATAAAATAAAATACTTATTCCGTATACATACTGTACTATAATTATGGTAATATCTCATTGTAATATGATCTGGGGAAGCGAGTGAAAATGAAAAACAAAGAACAGTGACACAAATAAAATGTTTGTGAATACGGTAATGTAATTTTCATATAAAATCACCTTTCCTGGAATGGTCCATTCCACCGAAGTAGAGAATCTCCGACGAGCGTCGAAGATCTGGAACACGCTGTGAATCCCCACGGGCATTTTGTACATGGTAGGGAGATACCCGGAATTTAAAAAAGTCATACAGAAGTCAAGGAACATCATTATTGTAAGTCTATGAGGTCACTTCAGTTGTCCATACGGATCAATTGATTGATACGTAATTCCGAGCGCGTCAACTGCTTAAGTCATTAGTCCCGTAAGTGTAATGCATGTTCCTATCGTGGGAGGTGGAGGTGTTCTTCCCCTGCTGGATACTGAGGTCCGTCGCCGTCCTACCGTCGGCTAACGGGGTTTCCACTACCAGGTATCTCCCACTAGCGGGGCACCGCCCCAGCCGCGGCAAGGTCTGAACTCTCGACTGACCTCCAGCATATGTGGTAGGGTAGTGCATGTGTTAGTGTAAGTGTGTGTGTAAGGGGTCAGAATAGGGCAAGGAATGGCAGGGAAAGATCGCGCGCTGTTTGTGGCCCGATTGTTAGAGTACTGCTACGACATTCGCCTGGTGTTGATTGGAGAAACCACGAAAAATTACCGATTAGAACAGCCGGCCGCTAGAATTCTTCTCCAGACAGCACCTGAATTCGACATAGCTATCTAGCAAGGGTCGAAAATCCGGGTTTACCGGCGGGACGCGAACCCTAGGTTCTTCCGCTCAGATGCGGATCGAAATAAATCAACAAGCGAAACAATTCTTCAACGTGTGGGAGTGGTGGCGTGGTGCCGGCGGTTGTATAAGCGTTTGGCGTGAGCTGGACTTCTCGGCTACTTGTCACGCGGCGGAGAGTTTTTGTGGGAAATCGATACTGATCGACGACACGCGCCCATGCAACTGAAACGAGCACTGACCCCCTACAAAGACTTGTAGTAAATGCTATCGTAGGCTTCCGCGGCCAGAGTCACGATCTGTGCTGTCCGGGTGAGGCCGCGTCGAAGGCTGGGGTGCCGTATAGCCCTGAAGAGGACCGCGATATGTCGGTCGAAACGTCGGCACCCCAGCCTCCGACACGGCGTCACCCGGACACCCCAGATCAAAGACTTGTAGTACAACACACGAATCAACTGATGTCACTGCAGCGCCTCTGACCGGGAGGTCCTAGGTTCCAGTCCTGACGGCGGCAGGATTTTCGGCACTAGCTCTTCAACTAGATCGAATTCAGTCGCTGTCTGGAGGAGAATTCTAGCGGCCGGCTGCTCTGATCGGTAGTTTTCCGTGGTTTCTCCAGTCAACACCAGGCGAATGCCGGAGCAGTACCTTACCAAACGGGCGACAAACAGCGCGCGATCTTTCCTTCCTCTTCCTTGTCCTATCCTCTCCCCTTACACACACACTTACACTAACACATGCACTACACTACCACGTATTCCGGGAGACCGGTCGGGAGCTTATAGCTTGTCCCGGCTGGGACGGTGCCCCGTTGGTGGGAGAGTCCTGGTGGGAAACCCCACTAGCCGACGGTAGGTCGGCGCCGGATCTCTCCATCCAGCGGCGGAAGATCACCGCCATCTCCCGAGAAAAAGCATGCACTACACTCACGGGACTAATGACCAAAGCAGTTGACGCGCACGGAAACACGAAAAAATCAATCAATACAACACACGAGAAAATCTGACATTTTGCAAAGGTAGCGATGAAAATGTTTGATATAATGAGGAAATAATTAAGACGAAATTATAATTATCTCAAATTATCTTAAGCACTGCATAACATCTGCAAGCATAAAAAAATTCATGGTTTTACTGTCTGGACAAGTAACTGAAAATGTATTCAAATCATATTTTCTCAACCTGAAGTAGCTCATTAGGCGATTCACACCTTTTTAATTGCAGTCGTCATTTATAGTTTTTGCAACAAACATCGTTGGTTTGTCAAAAGTTTCTTCCAAAGCAGCAACAAATCTTTCCATCTGCGGAAACAAATTTTCTGAGTACTAACTTATTAGCTACTCAAAACCTGCCATCTCAAGAACGTGATGTTTGGAAACTATAACTCAGAAAAATTTCTTAGTAAGCATTTTGTACTTAACTGTCGGAAATTAAAAAAACCTAAGCCAAAATTAGTAAATGGTCTCGATGAGACAATAATTCTAGGTGTTTTAACTGCGATTGTTAGGATGCTCTTTGTGAGCTTCCCTTATTATGAGACACATCACACGTAATTAAAAATGTTTCTGCGCAAATAATATTGTCTTGATTTCCATGTATGTCTTCTTAATGAATAAAATGAATAAGCACCAATTGTACAAATGCATTCACAGTTCTTGTACGTGATCAACTTCCGTATTTCCATTATCTGAAATTTTCAGTGCATCATCGAACAAGGACGGCTGGCCAAGTGAAGCTAATTTAAAGGATTAACATTTCGTAAATGAAACTATGCATTACCTTACTTGTTTTGTTTCAAAATATATCTCACTTCATATGATAATTTTCATATTTCGATTTTTTTTTTACTTTTCTCTGTTTGTAAATTTACGAGATCAAATTAGATCGTGAGATGTGTTTTTGAAAGTTGGAAAATTCTCAGTCGCCACGTCACGTTTATAGTGTAACGTATTGTACGCTCCACTAAAAATGGCGGCGCCAAAGGGATTAGACGCAAGGGCCAGGCAGGATGTAAGAACAATGCGGTATTGGGAGAATTCCGAGAGCTAGGGAAAGGGATGCCCAAAATACGGGACAGCGCATTTTTGCGCGTGCCGCGTGCAAAATTCTTAGAATCCAGGAAAGGGATGCCCAAAATGCCTGGCAACGACTAGCGCGGGCCGTGTGAAAACCCAGTGACCTTTCAGGTCACGTGGGTGGGGGCTATATAAGAGCGAACGGAGAGCGCGGGGGTGGGGTTTGTCGAGCTGAGTGGAACCCTCGTGCGAATGCACAAACTTGCGTCCAGGGCGGTGCGGAGCCGAGCGAGGCTCGTACGGCAACCCATGTGTTGGGACGCCGGGGTGGAGATTTTCCACGGGTGACCTACGTCACGGGAGCCACGTGCTGTGTGCATAAGGTTCGCTGACGAGTGGCGCGGGCCACGAGTCAGACTACATTTTTAAGGATCGCTCCTGCGATCAGGGGAGTAAACGTTTTCCAAGAGCTAAAAGTAACTTAAATATTTATTGTACATATTGTGAATAAACCTGTACATATTTATCATTGAAGCTCGTGTCTGTGTTATTGTGTATTCCCATGACGTCACAATAGCATTAAAAGGAACCCTGGCTACACGCTCGGCAAAATAAAATCTTTGCAGCAGTATCCCATCTTACGGAAATTCCACGTTCTGCCGACAGGGCTCCAACAATTTTAGCTGCGAACTCCATCTGGAGGAGACGAGGTAGTTACTACAAAATATAACTAAGGACCTTAACTAATATAAGCTGGGAACTACAAAATATAACCAAGAAACATCCGCTTTGGGAGTTCTTACAGTAGGCTTCAAGAGACGCCTGGGCCAAAACGCAATGGTGTCGAACACAGGGGACGCGACCCGAATCCTTCGGCTGCCACTCCAAAAGCTCCTGAGGCACTAGAAAATCAATTATCCCAAAATGTCAATTTGAAGGTTGCAATTGTAGCATTATCTCGTGGTCAGATACAAAAGGTGGTTCAGTCAGGTGTGTGTGGGGGGAGAGGGATGTTTCAGTTAACCCTTTTAATTTTATTTTTTCATATTCTTTAAAATTTAATTTAATTTAATAATTAATTAATGATTTTTAATATAACTTAATTTTTTAAATTTTTGTTAGTTTAAAAAAATTGCTTGACACTATTTTAAAATATGTATTCATAATGAGAATTTTCCTTTCGAATGCGATGCGATTAATATGCTGTATTTATCTTGGATTAATTGAATCACATTACAATGGAATGTTTCATTTTGGACGATGCTCGGCGGCATATCTACCTGCCTCCGCTACTGCATAATCAAATACCACTGTGATCATATTTTTTGCCCCCTCTCACTTATTACGTCGCTCACAAATCCATGTGGTGTGTGTGCTCTGGATCTACTGTTGTGAGGTGCAATGTCATCTCCTTGTTTCAGTAATAGTGAAAGTAGTGAAGTAATAGTAATAGTAATAGTAATAGTAATAGTATAGTATTAGATGTATAGTAGAAAAGTAGTAGTAATAGTGAAGTAGTATAGAAAAGTGGTAGTGAAGTATAAGTAGGTAAAAAGTAGTAGTAGAAAGAGAGTAGTAGTAGTAAGGAAAGTGAGTAGAGTATGATAGAAAGTGTAGTAGTGAGAAAAGAGTGAGTAGTGGAAAGGTAGTAGAGTGAAAGAGTAGTAGTAGTGAAAGGTAGTAGTGTAGGAAAGAGTAGGTAGTGGTAGGAAAGAGTGAGTAGTGTGAAGAAGAATGGTAGTAGTGGAAAGGTGTGTGGTGGAAGAAGTGTAGTGTGAAGAGGTAGTGGTGGAGAGTGAGTGGTAGGTAGAGAGAAAGAGTGAGTGGTAGAGAGAAAGAGTGTGGTGAGAGAAAGAGTGGTGGTAGTGGAAGAAAGAGTGTGTGAGTGGAAGAGGTGGTGGTGGTGAGAAGAGTGGTAGTGAGTGAGAGAAGAGTGGTGGTGGTGAGAAGAGGTGGTAGGTGGTGGAGGAGGAGTGAGAGTGGTGGTGGTGAGAAGGTGGTGTGGTGGAGAGAGGTGGTGGTGAGTGGAAGAAGGATGGTGTGTAGGAGAAGGTGGTGGTGGTGGAGAAATGAGTGAGTGAGTGGAGAAGGTGGTGGTAGTGGAGAAGGTGGTGTAGTGGAGAGAGAGTAGTGAGTGGTGGAAGAAGGTGGTGTAGTGGAGAGAGTGGTGGTGGTGAGAGAGAGTGTGTAGTGAGGAAGGAGGTGGTAGTGAGTGGAGAAGAAGAGTGAGTAGTGTAGTGGAAGAAGGTGGTGAGTAGTGGAAGAAGAGTGGTGGTGTGGAAGAAAGGTGGTAGGTGTAGAGAAAGTGGTGTAGTGAAGAGAGGTGGTAGTGAGAGAAGGTGGTAGGTAGAGAAGAGTGGTGTGAGAGAAGGTGGTAGTGAGAGAAGTGGTAGTGGAAGGTGGTGGTAGAGAGAAGAGTGTAGTGGAAGAGTGAGTGAGTGGAGAGAAGTGGTAGGTGGAAGAGTGTGGTGAGAGAAGAGTGGTGTGAGAGAAGAGTGGTGGTGGAGAGAGGTGGTGAGTGGAGAGTGGTGGTGGAGAGGTGGTGGTGGAGAGGGAGTAGTGAAAGGAGGTGAGTGAGTGAGAGAAGGTGTGGTGGAGAGAGGTGGTGTGGAGAGGTGAGTGAGTAGAGAAGGTGGTGTGAGAGAAGGTGTGTGGAGAGAGTGGTGAGTGAGAGAAGAGTGGTAGTGAGAGAGTGGTGGTGAAGAAGAGTAGTGTGGAAGAAGAGTAGTGTAGAGAAGAGTGGTGAGTAGAGAAGGTGTGAAGGTGGTAGGAGATGAGAGGTAGAGTGGAGTGGAGTAGGAGTGAGTAGAGTGAGGAGTAGAGAGTAGAAGTAGAGTAGAAGTAGAAGTAGTGAGTAGTAGTAGATAGTAATAGTATAGTAGTAGTAGTAGTAGTAGTAGTAGTAGTAGTAGTAGTAGTAGTAGAAGGAGTAGTAGTAGTAGTAGTAGTAGTAGTAATAGTAGTGGGAGCGCCAGCAAGGGTAGCAACGTGCCTAGTCCGAGTGACCTCAGTCGCGCAACCGGTTGCATAAGGGGCCATTTATAGCGTGTTATCACTCGACCCAATTCCAAGCGACGCGTCGGCGGCCGCCCGCCGACCGCAGGGTGCCACTAAGGGTGGCGTTGGCGACCGCCGCGCGTGGCACGGCGCTGACGCGACCTGGGGATGTGGTGAATGAGCTAGCAAGATCGTAAAGGCCATGTGTTACGGTAGCACGATGGGGGAGAAGGGCTGCTATCGTGACGTGTCGGCACATTGGGAGAAATGGCTTTAGGTGGGCGGGACGTCAATGAAGGCCAGGGCGGAGCGTAATAGAGGGGCGGTTGGTGACGCGGAGGGGCGGCGGGGGGGCGGCGGAGGGGCGGCGGAGGGGGGGCGGAGAGGACGGCCGAGAGGGCGGCGGAGAGGGCGGCAGAGGTGTGGCAGAGTGAACAGTGGAGGGGGCGGTGATGTCACGGAGAGAACATAGAGGAGACAGGGGGTAGTCGAAAGAATGGGGCTGCGGAAAGAAAAGTGCGCGCGTAATATGAAGGACGGGGCAATGGAGCGAAGAAACTCTTGGTGAAAAATCGTGCGGACATGTAGGATTGACTCATTTACTGATTGATTGATTTTTCGTGTTCCCGGGCGCGTCAACTGCTTTTGCCATTAGTCCTGTTAGTATAGTGCATGTTTTTTCTCTTCTCCGGAGATGGCAGTGATCTTCCTCAGCAGGAGGCGAGATCCGGTGCCGACCAACCGTCGGCTAGAGGGGTTTCCCCCTAACCAAAACTCTCCCACCAGCGGGGCACAGCCCCAGCCGGGACAAGCTATAAGCTCCCAACTGGTCTCGCGGAATATGTGGTAGTGTTGTGCATGTTAGTGCAAGTGTGTGTGTACGGGGAGATGATGGGACAAGGAAGAGGAAGGACAGATCGCGCGCGGTCCTTGGCCCGTTTGGTAGGGTACTGCCCCGACATTCGCCTGGTGTTGATCGGAGAAACCACGGAAAACTACCGATCCGGGCTGTTGACCGCTAGAATTCTCCTCCAAATAGCGACAGAATTCGACCTAGCTGAAAAGCTAGTGTCGAAAATCCTTCTCCCATCAGGACTCGAAGCTAGGACCTCCCAGTCAGAAGCGCTACAGTGACATTAGTTGATGCACTGAGCTACCTCTCCCGGTACAAAATGTAGGAAAAAATTGCAAAATATGTGTATAATAAATTGGTATTGAAAACGATAAGAATATGAGGCAATGTGCAGAAAATGGTGTAATATGTTCTATCAAACTATGATCTTATTTATAGAACATCTACAAACAGAAAAAATAAATGTACAGAATTTCACATTACATTAATAAAATCTTTATTAAACAAATTTTAAAAATATTACTTGGTTTACTGGATTAATTTCTTAAAAGAACATGTTTATTTTGAGAGCAATGATAGGTCTTGTACAAACGAGGAAACTCAATGACCAGTGAGCACTCAATGTAGTATCCTCTTCGAAGTGCTGCACGTCTGTGACAACCAACATTTCTCGGAAATTGGAGACATAGATAAAGAAACAGTACGTCACTGATACTTTCCACAATTCAAGGTAATAGTCTTAGCGCTCACGCGCACTTGCCACATTGATGCAGTGCAGAGGGAGATTAACCCAAACTTAAATTAAGTGCAGCTGGCCACCCCTTCACGTGGGGCATCTCAGGTTGTCAGCAGGCAACTATGAATTTGTCTTCAAAAATACGCCGATTTTTTTCCCAAACAATTTTCGAAAATTGATCATATATTTTTGCAAAACAATTTCAAGAAGATTGGAAGAATAATAACAAGTTCACAAAATATGGAAAATGTAAGGAAATACATAAATAAAATATGTAAAATATACCTTAGTAGTACAAAGTATGAAACGAAAAACTTGTATATTGTGTTAAGGTTGCCATGTTCATCAAAAATTACAATTTGGCTGCTCATAGAGACAAAAAAATGTAACTACATAAGAATGGGGACTCCACGAGGAGGGTAGCGTGGTTGGTAACGGTGACGGCGAGCAGCAAAGACAAAAGCGTCAGGCATGGAAACATCCATTTCATTTCATTTACTTTTATTGGCATTGCAATTACATAGATCAGTACTCTAGTACTTTTACACGTGTTTTTGGCGACATAAATTAACCTTAAAAACTAACTTAATTCTAAAACTACTCAGGGTAAGAGAGTTCATGAAGAGCCTTACTTAGTCTCCAACTCGGTCTGTAAGTTCAAAAAAGCTACAATTGGGAACATTTTTAATTCTTGTACAGGAATCTGGGATTTGAGCGAGGTGTAAATGGGATAGGTGATCGTTTTGGTTGATGTAGTGATAGGTGATGGTTTGGTAGGAGTAGAATTTCCTAGAGATCTTGGTAAGAATGGGATTAAGTATGGAATATGTAATTCTTTGTGTAACTGTAAATTTGAAACGAACCATAAGGCTTGAGTAACTGTTCTGAGGTATATATGTTGAACTATTTGGATTTTTTTTTAAATTGGCATTTAACCAGATGGGACACGCATAGGTCATAATAGGTCGGATAATATTTTTGTATAGAGTTGTTACATTGTTTAGAGAGATTTTACTTTTGTAATTAATGAGAGGTTTTAGTTGGTGGATCTTTATGTTTGCTTGATGCGTTTTTGCATTGAAATGGTATTTCTATTGAAGCTTCGTATCAAGATTTAGGCATGGAAGCAATGCGGTAGCAGCGATAGAAGAATCTTCCGTTAGTTCGACCACGAAGCGTAGTTGGGAAAGGGACGCGTTGGGGAAGATTCGAGCGGAAACCGATTGAGAATAGCGCAGAGCCAGCTTTGCTGCTGCCTCTGAGGCGACTCTAACCGGGAGGTCCTAGGGTTCGATTTCCGATGGTGGTGGATTTTAGACACTATCTACATATCTATGTAGAATTCCGCGGCAATGCTGGGCTAGGAGAATTCTAGTGGCCGGCTGCTCTAATATAATTTGTCTGTTTCCCGTGATTTGTCCGGGCCAGAACAGGCGAATTACTCAGCAGTACGCGAAGGAACGGGCCACGGACCTCCCGCGATCTTTCCTTCTTCGTCGTCTGTTTATATCCTCTCCTTTTATACCCACACTCTTACATGTATGACACTATCACATATGTAGGGAGACCAGTCGAGAGCACAGAGTTACTTTTCAATTGACATGTGTACTCCTGGGTAAGACACATGAAAGAGAAATCCCCCGCAACCCCCGCATGTGGGTCAGCGCCGGATCTCACCATCCTGGTAGCAACGAACCACTGCCACTTCCCAGGATAATTCATTCACTACACTAACAGGAAAAATATAGACACTATATAACAGATGTGATGATCCCAATCAATCGATCAATCAATCGGAGAGGAATGTCGGTATAAAGTACGTGACCCCTGCACCGTCAAGCGCCACATGACAGCCTGGCGTGTGCCAGTTGTACATTTGTTGCCTTCACTTTGTTCCCACAGCCCGCTTCATTGGAGGAAATGCTGCGACGTCGCATTACAAACGACAAGCAAATGCAAGTTTCCATGCCCCACTCGTGTATGCCCATCTGTAGGAAGCGGACGAACTGTCAATGGCAGACTGTATGAGCAATGGGTAGTGTCTGTGGTGAAGGGACAGAGGTATTGGGGCGGACAAAACGATTGGAAATGACACAACGATTGGAAGTGACAGAAAAATTGGGGCGGGGCGATCAGCAGGTACGAGTACAAAGCGATCAGATGAAATGGGTCCGCTGGTGAAGGATTGGAAGGCAGGGGATGATATTAAAAAACGGTTCGATAAAAAACGGGGAAACTGGCATGAATAGGGCTATTGGAAAGAACTGGACAATTGGAAGGGGCAGCGCGATGGTGTGCGGTAGGTTGGATAACGTGAATTCAAGTGAGCGTGCGGGTGGTTATAAAACTGTGAATGGGAAGTTCGGAGGGGTGACGGAGGGGGAACGGCGGGTTGACCACAGCGACGTGCGTGTATCACCTGCCTTGCGGAAATGCGGCACGTTGAGGCGCGCGGACCCTTCGGTCGGTCGATAAGCCCCCCCCCCTCCCCGCATCGCCCCGACAAGGTCTGGTCCGCTCCGTGCCCCCATCGCCCCACACGCTGCTCAAGCTCTATCTACGACCCCCTCCGCTCTCCGCCACATAGTGCTCCAATGTTTATGACTGATGTTGTGCGAAGTACTGGGCGTAGGTGAGGCGAGGGAGGTTTGTGTTACCCTTTCGGATGAGCCATGGTCAGACTGCTCACATTCCACCGGTACCTGATTTCAATTCCCGGTCGATTCATTTGTGATCCACAAAACCGATAAGCGGCGGGATTTCTCAATGTTATTCCGTTTTCTCTGCTTCTAATTCCATTACATATAAAAAAACACCCAATACCAATGAGGTCTGCTATTCGTGACTAATACGTAATTTTTTGTGATCTACGCATTGTAAAAAATGTTTTATTTATTCTTATTGCTGTTTCTATTGCCCGGAGTCTTGTAGCGGATCCATAGGCCCATCGCTAACATACGCCACTGCAATGCCGCCAATTGCTTACCTTTCTTACTCAACGGGCTCAATTTCATACGTTTCTTAACTTAGTAGATTCCTACTGTAATCTGACTTTCACTCCTATGTTTGCCGTCAGGGCGAGATACAGCATCGCTCTCAAATATATTCATGCACTTCTTGCGTCATGTCCCAACTGAGGGATTGTCCCAAATAGAACAGGGGGATGCCACCAAAGGGGAATTAATAATCAATGTGACCATTAAACGGTGAGGTATCGTCCTTGTCAGTTTGATTGATTGATTTTTTCGTGTTTCCGGGCGCGTCAACTGCTTTGGTCATTAGTCCCGTTAGTGTAGTGCATGCTTTTTTCTCCAGAGATAGTGGTGATCTTGCCCCGCTGGATGGCGAGATCGGGCGCCGACCTACCGTCTGCTAGTGGGGCTTCCCCCTAACCAGGACTCTCCCACCAGCAGGCCACAGTCCCAGCCGGAACAAGTTCTAAGCTCCTGACCGGTCTCCCGGAATATGTGGCAGTGTAGTGCATGTTAGTGTAAGTGTGTGTGTGTGTAAGGGGAGATGATAAGACAAGGAAGGGGAAGGACAGATCGCGCGCGGTCCGTGGCCCGTTTGGTAGGGTACTACTCCGGCATTTGCCTGGTGTTGATCGGAGAAACCACGGAAAACTACCAATCAGAGCAGACGGTCGCTAGAATTCTCCTCCAGACAGCGACTGAATTCGAGCTAGCTGAAAAGGTAGTGTCGAAAATCCTGCCGCCGTCAGGACTCGAAGTTAGGATCTTCCGGTCAGAGGTACTGGTGACATTAGTTTGATGCACTGAGCTACCGCTCCCGGTCATCATCCTTGTCAGTAATCCTAATGGAATGATACGCTCCAGGTCAATGCAGTAACTTTCAAGTAGATGCATTTCACACACACCCTCCCCCGTCACCAATGGAAACGACACCCCTGGCTACACCATGAGGAATCCGGTCAATTTTCAACAATGCGACAGCGGGGGCGCTATCCACCAGAACATTGATAGAGAACTCCAATGAAACTGATAGGAAAAGACCTGCAACGGAACGCTGTCTCAATAGTAACAGTAACTATTCAAACCTTCTCAAACTATACAACGTAAAACTTTCCCATAGTTTTTGCTTTCTCGCCGTACAATTACCTGAAGAAGCATCCGAACCAAAGAAAATTCCACTATTATTTGTTACCGCCACAAGCATTCTATTGAAATCATATGTGAAATTAACAATAAAACCTCTAATAAATTTACTACAGAATTGAAGACCAACAAAATAAATTCACATCCGGTCCACACAAATTTCCGTAGAAATAAAGTATTCCACTGGAATTAAAAAATAACTTCATTCCTTTGGTGTTTCTTTACGTAAAAAATCCTCAATGGTCATTAAAAATATACAACCATCAAACACAAAAAGAACAAAAATTTGGAGACAAAATCACGGTTTAAGTCAGTCAACGAAGTCACCAGACTAATAAAAGATAATATCTATATCTCCGTTGTACCAGTAGAGCTCAGTTGCATAGACCAAAAAGAAATAAATCAACATCTAAATCAACTAAATCAACATCTTTGGCAACTAACAAGTTAAACCTGAAAAAGAAGGGAACCAACGTGTCTAATTTAGTGCTTGAGATGCCTAGATATCTCGGGCATACCCGTAACAATACGATTGCGTGCGCAAATTGTGACGAAGACCATTTCATAGCACAATGGCTTGCCAAAATTGAAAACTTAAAAAATAAAAATTGCGATTAAGGTCGTAGGTGAGAGCTTCAGTCAAATGAATGCCCATATTTTAAAACCAGTGGTGCTACAACATCCTATACTTTTGCCATGATTTCTAAATTTGCAATTTTAGAAAATTCAGAATTCAACGAAAACGAGATATGCGCCTTCTTTTAAGTGTCCCTTGTTCTATCCGTGCCACAGCAAGTCTCTGCTCTTCGAAAAATATAATTTTCTCAATTTTGGTGAATGTCTAGCTGATCTAGTAACTATACATTCTTGTAAATATTTACGAAGAACTTGGGGCTGTAACAATATGAGGCAAACGTCGAAAAAAATCGAAATATTAATATTTACGAATAACGAGAGGCGTGCGGCGGCGGACGAGGTTTATTTTGATACCGCTCTAGGCCCTTCAATCAAATAAGGATAAATGTTTGCAAATATAACTTTGCTAATTCTTTTCACTAAAGGGTCTAAGAAACTAAATATTAAAAACACTTCCTAAACATTTTTTTACATGTTTCTTTGAAATATTTATTTCCAACAATTTTCCTAACAATAATTCCCCAGGAAAGTTTTTAAGATGCTGCTCTAAATCGTTGCGGGCTCAGTAGTTGCCTGCCTAGCTATTGCCTGAAAACAGCACGTGGCTTGACATGAGCAAATTTGGTGATTAAGAAGCACTAGTTAACAACTATCTAAAAGAGCAAATGCTGAGGCTGCGTAGATTACTTGGCTCTTGTAGTGCTCGTCTAGTTATCCAGTCACGTTGCATTTACTGCTGTGGTAAATGAAGTTTTATCTCGTTGAAGCGTGTGCCGAGTGAAAGAGGGTGAAGCAAGGAAGGGAGGGAGGGAAGGAGGGAGAGAGAAATGGAGAGGAGTAGTTTAAATGGGCGTGAAACAGGGTAAAGGTCACAGTTTTCAAGAGTGAACATATCTAAGGTTGAAAAAAGTTATTTTTCCTACAAAGAACCGTTTCATAATTCACTACTTCCACGTTTCATTCATAAGTTCGTTCGTTCATTCATTCGTTTATTCATTCATCCATACATTCACTCATTCATTTACCAGTAAAATTCGTCGCTCGCGTATTACAACATACAGGTTTTTTTTATTGATTGGGTAATCTCTTCTTACATTTTTTCATTAATTCTTGCACTTGTTGTTGGTTGGTTCCTTCAGTATTTACGAACTAGTGTGCTTTTTCTTATTGTTTTATTGGTAAGCTTTTTTTTTTTAAGATACCTGTTGCTTATTTTAAAAGTATTACAAAATAATGTTATTTTCGCAACTGTACCCCATTTAAAATTATTTTTATTTTGCTTTAAAGGGTGTAATATTCAGGCGGTACGACTATATTTTGTTGGTTTCATGTGGAGGGATCTAAGATAAAAAATTGAAGTGGTGCAAATTTTAACCGTGCAAATCACACTAGCGCCAAAACCAAACACATGATTCTTTCCAAAACACGTTCGCCGACCTATCTGGCTTAACGGGAGGCACTGCGAATTTGAAACAGATGTTTGAGTTTTGGGTATACGTTTTCTGAAACTCTTAGTACAATTCGAAAAATTTCTCAAAAAGTTCCAAATTTCTCTCATGGTCTGGTAAAAGCTTGGGTTTCATTCAAATTCTGCATTTCCAAATTAGCAAAAGAGAATAATCTTTTAAAATTATAAAATAAAAAAAAAAAAAAAATGATTTAATAATTTCTGCGATAACTTTAATAAAAATCTAATTTCCACTAAGTAATTGCCGAATCTAAATAACGAAAGATCATTATTATTCACTTTTAAGTGTTTTTTTTATAATTGAAGTCTGTTTTACAGTTTTAATTTTATTTTGTGAAATATAACTCAAAAGGTAGTCCTTTTATTATATTTACATCTTTAGTGTCATTATCCTACAAATTTAATTTCTATTTTTGCGACTAAATTGAATAGATTCGCATTTAATGAAGTGAATAATGTTATATTTCGAGGAATTTGTAGGATATAATTTCTAGTGTTACAAATTGACTGAAGATCGTTTTCTAACATATTTCACAAGAGAATTAAAAACACTTTGCTAACCTGATAAGTTTTCATGTAAAAGGCGATTCAAAAACAATAATCTCCCTTTTCTCGAGAGTGCGTTGAGACGACGTTCTTCCTTCGCTGCAGATAAGTGAACGTAATGTGCTTAAGTGGAGGTATGCAAAGGAGGTAAGCCATTACACGCTGAATACAGAGCTTAGTCTTGGCAAAATGAAATTTTAAATTCGTACATGAAACGAATGAGCTTAACCACCTTCTCTGAGAGGCTGCTTCCTTCCTTCGCAGTTGGTAAGAGAACGTGCTCAGGATCTGCCCTTACGCAATGAATCCAGTCTCGACTGCAGACGAGACGAAATCCTAAATCCACTCCAGCCTCAGGAAGCCAACAGGAAAAAGGAAGGCGCACGGAGCCACCTCAGCACAGAGGCTGCGTCCTTCCTCCGCAGCAGGTAAGTGAACGTAAACGTGCTCACGCTCAGGTATGCGCTGGCAGGGGCTTTCTCCATTGGCCGAGCAAGGTCTCGTGTTCGGATTCAGGGTCATCTATCCCGCGAATCAACCTAGACGAGGTATTCTCGAACTTCCTGCAGTGACTCGTGGCGCACGCAACGTACATAATCCCGACACACGTCATGGACTCTGTTACGCAAGCGGAATGACCACGTCGCACAGTGGTGCATTTTGGCGATTTCCTGGCCAAAACCTCTGAGAGCTATAGTATGTTTTCTACGACGACCAGATTTATTTTAGATTATCTTTATAACGTAAGGGAGCTGGTAACATAATACCAGAATAATGCACTGCTTAAATCTGTGAAATATAAATATATATTTTTCTACATAAACTTGGTTAAATTTTATCAATTCACAAATTTGATTTTAGGCAACCGTTGGGATTACTTACATATTAATTGATAACATTTGGCATATAGAAGCACGGTATTAATGCCATCTCATGCCCTATGCCAGAGAAAATTCATATATAGTGCCCGAAAAATCGAAAAGGAAGATCACTTTTTTTACTAAGGTACTTTCGCACTACGGGTTCTTCCCTATTGGGTTCAGGCAAATGAGACAAAGCATATTCGTTCAAGAATTTTAATTTTCTTTTGGGAACATCCATCAAGCCGGAAATGAAAGGAACAGAAGATCTGAACAGGCGATTAAACATCTCCTGGATTGGGTGCAGTCTTGAACATGTTCGCGAGAAGCCTTCTCCATACCGTCTTATATCTTTGTGAATAGATTCTATGCATGTATTACATTGAATATTTGAAAACATATTTCTTGGCAATATCCAGTGCGTACTACCAAAAAAATAGAAAAGAAATGCCGATGGCATATCCACTGGATATTGCCAATATTTTTTTATAAATCTCTTAATTATACCCTCATCTATCCTGGTTATTTCTGAGGAATAATTAGGTTTCTCAAAAAAGCGTCATGCTGAATTACTATCGTTGCTATTACCGTAATCTTGTTTGGAAAGCTCTATATTCAGACAATTTTTTCTTTGAAATGCATTTGAATAAGTTTCTTGACCATATTCAAACTGTAGTTGCAGTATTATTTCATAAAAAATAATATAATACTAATTTTATAAAATTTTTTTTTTTTTTTAAAATTGATGAGTTTCATTGATTATATTTTTTCTTAAGACGAGTTTTGATGACACATATTATGTAAATATTACTTTATATACAATTTGTAATGAAATAAAATGTGCGTAATCCAGTCCAGAAGATGTAATATGTACATAAATATTATGTTCATGTAATGTTAGTGAATAGTCATCATCTCTTTCAAAAATTAAAAATATTCATTTTTTGTTTATAATATTGAGTAAATTTGCTATTTCAGTAAAAGGAATCAAAATTTTCCGCTAGAAACAGCATTGTAAAAGCAGTTCCCGTTCTCAGGACGGATCTCGACGAGTCATATTCGGCGGTCACGCGTGCTCGACGAAAAGGTATTTCTTTATATTTACTAATGGGGCAAGTTGGGGCATGATTTTATAACTGGATTCGAAAGAGGATAGATTCAGCTAGTAAATGAAATTAGAAATATTGCGGAATTCCGCGAAATTGGTCACTTTCAGCCTACGTGAACTTATGAGTAATTAAAATGATTGTATTAATTTCATGCATTTTAATATTTCATCCCACGTCGTTATTATACATTAATGCGTTATAAAACGAACATGAAAATACTCCACAAACGTTCAGGAACAGAATCCATACTGCCAGTTTTCTCTGCACAACTTTGTATGGCCACCACTTACAAATAAAGACGGTCTCTCTATGCTACTCTCGCACTGCAGGTCTACCGAACGCCGCGAAGGGTAAGTTCGGGGGACTCCTGATGCCAGGGGAATTGACCCGGAGACACGAAGTGGGCAGAAACAGATGCCCCCAAGTATACAGTGTGTCGTAGTATTTGAAAAAGGCCAGTAAACGCGATTTTATTTTTGAGGTTTTGGCCAGGATTTCGGGAAAATGCACCACCGTGCGTCGGGGCGCGCCCTTGCTTCTCGATAGCTCGGCAGCGCACGCCGCGCCGTGGGCCGAGTCGCGCCGGCTGGGGACGAGGTACCTTCCGAGACAAGGCAGCAGTGAGATGACGTCACAGGTACAACACGTTGCTATCGCTAAGGCTGGCGGGTAGATAAAATTACGCTGAAGATGCGGTGACGTCAAACACTATTGCGACACGAGCTATCGATCATGCAATAAAGTAAAGGACGTTCATCCAATTGCTGTGGAAGCTGGGATTAATGATGGCAAGATTGATGATAGATCTGTCGAGAATTGAACGAGTTGTCCGCAGTAACTCGTTTATGTAATTACTAGGGTTGCAATTATTTCTGTCGTGATAGCGTGGGGGCGAGAAAGCGATGACATGCGATTTTTCACCAAACTTGGCACTAAAACTGTACACAACATCAAGAAATGCTGAGCCACGTACATTCTTCATAACATTGTATTTTAGTTGCTACGTGAATTCGGCAGAGCTAAGATAATCCGTCCGTTGACCCACCTGTTACTTGATGACAAACGACACGTAGACATTTTTCGTTACTCACCTTATATATTGTTAAATTAATTATTTTCAGTTAAATAAGTATTTCATTTTGTATATTCTCTTAGTAGATTTTCATATTTGGTGCATTAATAATTCTATCTGCACTCACAGGAACGAAAAATTCCATATTTTCACAGCCGATACCAAGTGATGGCAACAGAATTCTCTTGGTAGTTCATATTAGAATGAGTGTGAATGATAACCAACCACGACAAACATTGTGTATGTTTTAATACATTAAATTTTAATGTATTTAATGACTAAATACATACAAAACCAAAACTAGATTTCAATGTACTCCTATGTATAGCAATTAAACGAAAAAATATTTATTTATTTATTTATTTATTTATTTATTTATTTATTTATTTATTTATTTATTTATTTATTTATTTATTTATTTATTTATTTAGTCAAAAAGAGTAAAAGAACTGTATGTGACGTATGGGGGAGAAAATAATCTGCGCACGCTTTCTTGAGTTTCAGAATCCCATCCCAACAATTTAACAATTAATAGTGGAAAGATAAAAAATATAATAGTAATAGTAATAATAATAATAATAATAATAATAATAATAATAATAATAATAATAATAAATTTATAAAAATGAGAGATTAGCATTTCAAAAACCAGATATTTTCGTTTCCAAGTTATAGAAAACCTATTTGTAACGGTAAACGAACTGCAGATTCGATTTTTCTGTATTGCTAACAAAATAGAAACTCACCCTAAGCTCTATTACCGCTACAAGCAATAGGAAAGCTCAAGAAAACGTTCGTAAAGTGAAGCTACATTTACATCCATGAACAAATCAAGGGGTCATCTCAACATTTGCTCAAAGGATCAGGGAAACTGGACAAAATCCCGATCGACTTGGGGTTATTGACCCGGAAGCTGAAGTACATTATGAATACGATTTTACGAAGTACATTATAAATACATAGTACATTATGAATACATAGTACATTATGAATACGATTTTTTAAACAATGGAAAGGAAAATGTTGATATAATACTCATTTCTTTGTTAGCGTAAAAGACGCTTAACATTGGCTCAGGGTCTAATTTACCTTGAAATATCTGAATTTTCGAAAATAATAAAATTCAAAACTTTTTACTCGTTTTTGCAATTGCACAAGATACGGATATTTTACTTTAATAGAATATGTTCCACAAATACAGATTTTTAAATAAGTTTTATGTACAATTTTTCGAAAATGAGTTTATGTTTGAAATATCAGTAGATGACATTGCCGCCGCAGTATATTTTCTCTTCATTACGTCAACGTAGTAAGGCGCAAAAGTAAAATATAACATTGCACAACTACAATAGTGATAGAGATTTTTCCTCAAAGGAATCTCATAAAATTATACACATGAAATTGCGAATTTTAGCTACATATATATATATATATATATATATATATATATATATATATATATATATATATATATATATTTACATTTCTGCATTTTCTATGGTGAAAATTTGTAAATTGGAATCAGGTAACAAAGAAAATCTCTAGTATTTATGTATTTGTGAAGAAAACTGAAATTTGCTTCTCTACCGTTGATGAATGTAATCGCATTCTACTGATTCTCTTTGTAAGTGTGAAACTAGTTTTAAACGGCAAAAATGCTCTTTGAATTCATCTCGACTATTGGGAGTTCGAGGTCAGCGTGAAGTAAGTAAGCCGTGTGTTTCGAAATACACGTCCTTAAAACGGCAAAATGCTTGACGTGCGTTATGCAAACATTACTTAAAAATATTTTTAGTTAATTTATTTCCTCATTTATCTTTTAAAATATTCAACTACGTAAATGGATTCCTGAGCTATTGTTGGTAGCTTGAACGCCTTGAATACATCATCTCCAAGAATGTGTTAGGTTCATGCATATTGAAAACATGACCTAGACTACAAATGTACCAGAAGTCATACTTGTAGATATTTTAACACACACACAAAAAAAAAAAACAAAGCAGATTTCGAAATCGTATAGTTACTCTAGAATGTTGATTTGCCGTACAGAGTTATACAATTGTTTCGTCGAGTGGATATAAAGTTTTTTCCTCAACCTGACCCAAAATTGAGCTCTCGGGCTGCCAACGATTGTTTTCCTCCTCTCATTAGAAGCAATCACCTGTTTCTCCCTACCATGCAGTGACTCAGAATCACATTTTTCAAGAAAAAGAATGGAGCTTTTGTGCGCGTTTTGAAGATGTGTTTGGTTGGCTTTTCCCTGACGTAAGTAAAATTCTCCGTATTATAATAAAATAATGCATAACGTTTCAACATTCTCCATTTACCAGATTGCCGCAGCGTATTTTGTTTTCACTTTAAAATAATTTCACTAAGATGCTGAATAACCTATTTCTTAAAGAAGAATTGTCATTCCTTCAAGTAGAGGCGACAATGTCTAAGATGGTTAGGTGTGAACTCTGAACTATATCCGGAACTGGAAACTCGTGATGTGTAGTGTAAATGTCACATCAATAATGCGTACTCACTGCCTGAAATTAATACGTGCATGTAAACACTTGTAATACAATGAAACCTGCTCAAACCGTGACCTACGAGTACATTAACGGCAATTCTCTCGGGGAACCGATTGATTTTTCCATAAGACATGAGTAAATACAAATTCTTTTTTTTTTTTGAGTGATCATCTGACTGCGCAGTAAATATACTCGCCCATTTTCATTTATCAAGAAATATTAAAACATATTAACAAAACATTTCCAGTTTAGTATATTTAAAAAAATGTTGCATTTTCATCTCGTAGCCCTTATTACGCATTGATCGTATGTGGAGTAATCCCCATTAACTTAAGTTGTCTTATGTCTCATCACGCCGTAGTCAGTGCCTTTTCTCTCTTCGGTCAGGGGCTTGGCGACCTTCGTAATCGGGGTTCCCAGGCGGTCACTCGTCCAGGAATTCGTGGTGCCTCGAATTGCATAAATTCCGTGACTTCGCGGAGTATAGTTTAGCAATTCGGCTGACAACGCTAGTTTATTTATTGTATTAGAAGTTGTGTTTTTACTTTAAAAAATATGGGTACTAACACTAAGAATTAGAGACACAAAATGTCATTCAGGGAAATGTTTCGTTTATGTGTGTGTATATGTATGTATGTATATATATATATATATATATATATATATATATATATATATATATATACACACACAAACGTTCCAAATTCCAAAACGTTCAGTTCAAAATATTTAATGCTTTCATGATGTATATTTACACAAATATAATACCGTTCTTACCAAAGTAATGCCCCCGAATCCTTCTGATAAACATATCGCTTCGAACAAACTGATAAAATAAACTTGTCTTTCTTAGAATCGGTAATCGAGTTTGCTTAACAGAAACGCAGCAAGAAGCGTTAATGTATGAGCAATTAATATTCTGTTTTCATGATAAGTATCGTTGACTGACAGAAACATGCATACGATAAAAAGTAAGTTTACATACGATACGAAGAGTTCGCGATTCATTCCCTGAATTATTCGAGAAAAAACTAGGCTATGACAGGTTTATTGATTTAGTTTTCCACGCTCTGCTTCTCTCATTCTAAAATGGAATTACACATCGTTTCGTTTATGTTCTCTCCAACTTCATATCTTTGTGTCACGTACCCAGAATAATAAATGTCATTCCAGGCCATCATCTTCATAATGTAGTACAGAACATAAATGTTTCCTCGCAATATCATTACGTTAGCATCTGGCGAGATAACGCAACCAGTAAAAGTAGACTGACGTCAGATTCTGCACACAGAATTAGGTATTTAGTAACATAATATACAAAAGTGACGTTGAGGTTCTCCTGATATACTACACTTGAAAAAGACAAACAAATTTGCTCGACAAACTTTCGAAATCACCGAAACCAGACGATTGTCGATTATATTAAGCAATTGGGATTCAGACCTACCTTACATTTGAAAAGAATGGTCAAGGATCAAAAGAGGGTCAAATATAAATTATAGCATACAATATAAATAAACATGCTTACCGCAAACACAAGAAAAGACAACGAACTAAATGAACTAATCGGATGATTATGGAATTCGGGAAAGTCCCAATACTCGTAGAATCGGCAACGGCATTGCACAGAGCACACTACTAATGCTCTGCTACTAATGCAACAACTAATTTATATACACACCTGGGTCCCGTTTTTCAACATTTCTATGTTGCATTTTTCAACGGCAAATTTTCTCCCGTAACCAGGTCGGTTAATAGGGAGTCTACTGTACAAAAATTCGAAAATGTGTGGGAAGGAGGAAGAAATGTGTTGAATGCATTGATCTACTCCGGAAAACTATCATATCTATCAAGTATTGCGGAATATCACAGGTAATTTTCAGAATTTGTAATTGCTGCCGGTATTCAACAAGTATCACACAATTCCTTCTTGCATTTCTTATAACATAAGCAATGTTATGAACCTCGACGTATTTCCAGTTTTGAAGGAAATACAGTCGAGAATTCCGGGATGACTTTTGGCCTTCCGGAGTCTTCTACAATTCGTAACATGGAAAACGAAATAGTGAAAACGTAAATAGAAGAACAGCATGTTGAGATAATCCCCAAATATATATTAGGCATTTTCCGGTTGGGAGAAGAAATCGCTGAGTGCGAAAATTCAGATCAATGAATGGTGGCATGTTGGCTAATCATGTTCTGAAGACAATAGTCATTTTCATTTTAGCTATTAACTAGATTCAAATACATCAACTCAACATCAACATAGACAACTCAAATGTTATTTAATTACCCTGCACACTTCATCCCAGGCTACTCTCCTTCCCTTTGCTGTCAATTCTATCTCCATAACACCATCTCATATTTTTTCCCTGACATTTTTTCTCTCTTATTATAATTCCTTCCTAATTTTAGCCCTTAGGATGAAATTGTGAATCGTTAATAAATATTGTGGATTAAAGTACTGCAGAGCAATATCGCTAGCTTTATATATATATATATACACACATACATACACTTCCACTATAAATCGTTATCATTATAACAATTGACAACATCATTCCAACACTATAATCGAAATTTATTCCAAACTGATTGTGTACTTACCAATTAAAGTATCACGGTTTGCATTTCACTGAAATTTTTGTAAAAATTAGTTAAATTTATTATTTTAAAGTCTGAATTTATAAATTGTTCATAAATAAAATAATGATATTTTCCTGATTAGGTGAAAATGATTTATTATTTCTTTAACAAATGTATATTCCGTTTCGTGTTAGGTAATCAAGTTTTACCAATGTTTAACAGCAATTAAATAGAGAGATGAGTTATTCTTTAGAAAGTATGATAAAGGGATTCAATTATGGGGAAAAGAGCAACGAGAGAATTTAGAAACGAAATTGTAAAAACAAAGGAAAATATTGACTTCGAGAAGAGCCATTGAGGTGCAACAAGTTGCTGGGAACAAAGAACTGTAGAGAGATGTATAGAAAGAAGGTTAGTACAATGAAAGTATTTACGGTGGGAACGGTTTTGAATATAGGGCCATAGCAGAGATGAATCGCAGCATGACGGCCAGTGGGCCTGCAACAGGTGCCGAAAAACATAAACGTCTAAATCTTGTCCAGTTACATAGCTGGGCCGACATCAGAAGCTGTCTGAAGAACTCCTGAGGCCGGCTGCTATGATCGGTAGTTTTCCGTGGGTTCTCTGATCAGTATCAGGCGAATGATGGAGCAGTATTTTAACCAACGGAATACGGATTACATACGATCTTCCTTTCCTCATCCTTGACTACTTCTCTCGCCTTAAACACACACTTACATGCGCTACACTACCTCACATATAGGGAGATGAGTCGGGTTTTTAGAAATATACCGAGCTGACACTGCCGCCTGGGGAGATACCTGGAGGGAAAAGCTCTAAAATATCCTGGTCGCTCGACTGTTATTCCGAAGTGTGGTAGTAGAGTGTATGTAAGTGTGTGAGAAATGGAAGATGGTATGACAAAAAAGAGGAAGGAAAGATCATGCTGGATCCGTGGCTCATTTGTTCGGGTACTGGTCCGGTATTTACTGGTGATCGGTGAAACCATGAGCAACTACCGATCACTTATGGGTCCATCTACCTATCTACCTACAATTATCTAATAAGCAATATAATGTGATCTTGGTCAAATAGATGTTTTTTCTTTTTAGAATATTCGTTCCTTCATAATGAACTAGCCTAAGCACTCTCCAAATTAACATTTTTATCTTACGGAATCCTCTTATTGAGCAAAAAGATCAAATAAGAGCCTTGAATACGGATAATCGTATATTTACGTTACAAATGATATAGTTTCTACCTTCTTAACACAATTCAATAAATATTCAAATGAAAAAAAAAATCAAAAGTCGTATATGCTAATACGCTCAAAATTACTTTACTTTGTAACCTCAGATCTGCCACAACGCAGCTATTGATTTCTTCACTTTCTAATACAGGTAGGAGATAACCGTGAACGAAATTAGTAATGGTTCTTTTGAATCCATTATAATAATATTCAATAATTATTGTATGTCAAAATTGAAACAGATTTTCTTCCGAATTTCTTGAAAACGTTGTTCAGTTTCATTTATTCTTCTAATTTAGAAATCATATTTAATTAAAAAAAGATTAAAACAACCAAACCCCAACTAGAATTAAATGACAAATGGAAATTGAACAATTACTGTAACTTTAACACTGACACATTAAAGTATACACATACGTGTAGAATATTCGCTGAAGATTTAAAACAGGATTACTTACTGACTACTTTCTGCAAATGCATGGAACGCATTTACAATGGACAAACAGCATGGGACGCTGTTTACAATGATACTGATACAAAACACATAGACAACATATTTTCTCAAAATTTTCATTTTATTGTAACACGTGCTTTCCTCTTCAACAGAGAAAGTCAAATATTTGACGAAACAGCAATACTTGGATAAAAACGAAGAATTAGAAAAAAGAACACTTTTCTTTATTTTTAACAGGTTTTTTGTCTTATTTTAACAGGTATTTAAGTGTCTACAATCACAGGCAATTTAGGGAAAGTTATAGTAAGGTTGAAAGTGAAGAAAAATGAAGATATTTTGAAGGCTAATAACAAAAGTAAAGGGATGTGGAATTTTGTAAAAAAGTTTCCATTTTCCAGATAAATGTCGGCCAATATTTATTTCCGAAACTTCTTCCATTGAAATACTTAGAATATTAAGGAAACTAAAAAATAAATACTCGGCTGGTTTAGATGAATTTCCAGATTATTTATTAAAAATTTGTGTGCCTGCCTTTATATTCCTGTTATATCACATTTTCAATACTTCTTTAGTCACAGGAACGTTTTCAGCAATAATTAAGCCACGTTTTAGAAACGCAACAAAAATGAAATTTAAAATGATCCTTCATTTTCTCTTTTATCAGTTTCCTCAAAAATATTAAAGAGAATTTTTTGAATGGAAACTTTTCTCAGAAAACATGAAGCCCTTTCATACTCTCAACATGAAAGAAATAATTTTTAATTTGAATTTCAATCTTTCTATCATTTAGAAAGTCAAAATCTACGAAAACATCCATTTATTTCTTCTTGAGATATGTTGCTTCTTCAATGGATTAAATAAAGCACCTATTGGATTATCATAATATTTTGCATTGATCATATTTTCCGATTCTCTGTCAATTGTGCAGGGGGTTTCACTCTGTGGTCTCTCTCTTTCTTATACATGGAAACGATATGTTATCATCCATTCTCGTCCATTAGAAGAGGAAGAACAATTCTGTTTTCTCATTACACGCATATTCTTTGCAAAAAAAGAAAAAAACAGTACTTTACTTGAATTTTTAATTGGTTAATGTTAAGGTAACAACATTTATTGAATCAAATGAAATATCTATATAACTGAAAAGAGTATACACTGAATTATGTTAATTTTGTCATGCATTCAAAATTCTATCAAATTCTGGCATCCTTGATTTACGTTGATGCGTGTATTTCGCGAATGTATGTAGTACATTCCCGCCTGAGATACCGCAAAATATTCAGGAGAAGCCTACTCTACAGAATTGGTGCTTTGCTTCTGAACATAAATGTACCGTCATTATGCGCACTTTTTTTGAACTCTCGTTTGCAAGTGGTAGCAGGAGAGTCGGGAGTGTGAGTTGCTATTTTGTTTGCAATACTAAAAAATCAAATCTGTAGTTCGTTTATCATTCAACTTAATTTTTCTATAAATTGGGAGCGAAAACGTCTATTTTTCGAATGTTGATAACCTCTCTTCATACTTCTCCCCCGTAAGTCAATGCAGTTTATACTGTATTAAAAAAATCAAATCAATCAAATCAGAGCAACTAATGGCGAGTGAGAAAGCCAAATACACCCCACGACGGGCATGGCAAAACACGCCAGCCTTACGCGGGATGCTAGGACGCCCCGCCAAGTCCGTGAGCCACCGAGACGGGTCGAAGCCCAGAAGTGGCGTCGAAATGCATCTGCGAAACACGTAATTCTTTCGGAAGGAGACCGGAGACGTTTACGACCTCGAGCAGCATCGCCACTAGGCCGCGACCTCCGCTCCGTGCTCTTTGTTCCGAGCGCCCACACACGCGGGGCCGCGCCAGGCGCCGCGCCAGATTCGGCCTCCGCTGCAACAGCACCACCGACGGCGATGGTGGTGTTGGTGATGGCGGCAATGTTGCCAGTGATGTTGGCGTTGGCGGCGGTGTTGGCGTTGGCGGCGGTGTTGGCGTTGGCGGCGGTGTTGGCGTTGGCGTTGGCGTTGGCGTTGGCGTTGGCGTTGGCGTTGGCGTTGGCGTTGGCGTTGGCGTTGGCGTTGGCGTTGGCGTTGGCGTTGGCGTTGGCGTTGGCGTTGGCGTTGCGTTGGCGTTGGCGTTGGCGTTGGCGTTGGCGTTGGCGTTGGCGTTGGCGTTGGCGTTGGCGTTGGGGTTGGCGTTGGCGTTGGCGTTGGCGTTGGCGTTGGCGTTGGTGTTGGCGGCGGCGTTGGCGTTGGCGGCGGTGTTGGCGTTGGCGGCGGTGTTGGCGTTGGCGGTGTTGGCGTTGGCGGCGGTGTTGGCGTTGGCGGCGGTGTTGGCGTTGGCGGCGGTGTTGGCGTTGGCGGCGGTGTTGGCGTTGGCGGCGGTGTTGGCGTTGGCGGCGGTGTTGGCGTTGGCGGCGTGTTGGCGTTGGCGGCGGTGTTGGCGTTGGCGTTGGCGTTGGCGTTGGCGTTGGCGTTGGCGGCGGCGTTGGCGTTGGCGGCGGTGTTGGCGTTGGCGGAGGTGATGGCGCCGGTGACGTCGCAATGACGGTGCTGGTGACGCTAGCGACAGGATGTTGGCTAAAAAGGCATGATGGCGGCGTCTGTGATGGCGCTGGTGATGCCACAATGACGCTAATGGACACGCTACCGATAGGATGATGGTATTGATGGCGAGGAATGTGATAAATCGGCGGGATGGCGGCGTAATGGCGGAATGGCGGCGGTGTAGGTGTAGGTGTTGACGGAGGTGTTGGCGGCGGGGATGACGACGGTGATGTTGCCGATGACGCCGCTATGATGCTTGTGTTGACGCTAGCGAAGATTGTAGAAGTGATGATTATAACTACTGCTACGGTGACGATAATGATAACGATAACGATAACGTTAACAGATGCCATGGTATTTGCTAAGGCGCGAGCCTATTTCTAATGTGAATAATCTTCATTAAAATACAATTTTTCAGGAAGGGAAAGAATTTGCATTAATTGCCTTACAGTTTAAGAGAAGATTCAACGGATATCGAGTATCATTTAAAAGAGGAAAACGAATTACATTTAATATTTTTGAATACAATATATGACAACATGATAATGAAACGTTTTAACAATATGTTGACATGTAAAACTAAAAAACGAAAATGGTGATATGACACCTATAAATGGAAAGAAGCTCTTCAATGTATAGTGGACGTAACGGATTTGCGTGGCCATTCTTTTAGTTTCCGTTGTCTGCCATCAACATCACACCAGATCATTGACTATCCTTGATATGAGCAGATGGAAACAACAAGAAGTAAATGAAAAGACTCTCGGCTTTCTGGACTCTGTGGATGGCAGGCGGAGCGTCAACGTACTTGGAATACACTTCGATCCTTCGCCAAACGCCTGTCCTACTTCTCCTCAATCAATCCTTCCGGCTCATCCTCGGCTATGAAATTTTCCTCCTTCATCAAACCCTCTTCCTCCTCCATCAAACCCTCTTCTTCCTCCATCAAACCCTCTTCCTCCTCCATCAAACCCTCTTCCTCCTCCATCAAACCCTCTTCCTCCTCCATCAAACCCTCTTCCTCCTCCATCAAACCCTCTTCCTCCTCCATCAAACCCTCTTCCTCCTCCATCAAACCCTCTTCCTCCTCCATCAAACCCTCTTCCCCCTCCATCAAACCCTCTTCCCCCTCCATCAAACCCTCTTCCCCCTCCATCAAACCCTCTTCCTCCTCCCCAATTCCCCCCATAAACCCTCCCCCCGGCCCCTTCCCCTGCTTCCCCTCCCCCTTCTCCTTCCCCTCCTTCACCAACCACTGCTTCTCCAGCGCACGCCCCGTTGCTGCACCCGTTCCCCGCCGCAGCTTGGGCAATGCACCAGCTGCGCCGCGGCGGGGGGGGGGGGCCCCCCGCGCGGCGCGGCGGGGGGGGGAGGCCGACCGGCCACCCGCCAGCCACCCGCGCCGCCGCGGCGACCACGCGCGCAACGAAGCCGCTACGCTGCGGGTCGACCTGCGGCGGAGGATGGAGCGGGTGCGGTAGGGACCTTGAGGAAACCGGCAGACAGGGAGGAGTGTACTTCTTCCTCTTTCTTCTTACTTTTTGGTCTGCTGCGTACAATCGTACTTTAGAGAGAGTATTGTAATGCAACAGCGGAAAGTGCCTTTTTTCGTCAGAAAATCTCGTATTATTGGGCCCTAATATCGAAAAAGAATAATCTCGTTCCTGTATGTAATCCGGGTCGGTCCGGGTCGGTCCGGGTCGGTCCGGGTCGGTCCGGGTCGGTCCGGGTCGGTCCGGGTCGGTCCGGGTCGGTCCGGGTCGGTCCGGGTCGGTCCGGGTCGGTCCGGGTCGATCCGCCTGGGTCCGCGTCGAAGCATCGATAAGTTCTAATTCGCTTATCGTCAAAAATCTGTAGGACTAAATGAAATACAAAACCAGTTACCAAAAATCTTGTGGAGATTACTCATACGTTCGATTATTCTGATCCGTATAAGCCATATTAAATGGATTGCAAAACTTACGTGGTAAAGATTTGATGACAATTTTCTAGAACAACATTCTAACTATGACACTGTTACTGAATATTAATTTTATACGCAAGCATACGATTCAAAGCTGACCAATCTATAGAACAAAATTACTTGAAATAATTCTTACGTTGCAGGTATAGCTTTGCAACAAGTAGGGTAGCGAAGATCGGCAGCTCAAGATCATTTTCGTGATTTCCTTTTCTACTACTCGGCTTCGCGCCGCCCGTCATCTCTTTCTTGTTCATCAGTTGCATCCACGCAATCCTCCCTTGGTTGTTGGTTGGTTAGTTAGTGGTTCCGGGCACGTCAACAGCTTAGGTCACTAATCCCATAAGTGCAGTGCACGTATTTTCCTTGGGAGATGGCGCTCATTTTCCCCCGCAGAATGGCGAGATCCGGCGCCGACCTACCGTCGGCTAGTAGAGTTTCCCCCTAACCAGGACACTCCCAATAGCGGGGGCACCGCCCCAGCCGGGACAAGCTCTAAGCTCCCGACCGGTCTCCCGGAATGTATGGTTGTGTAGAGCATGTTAGTGTAAATGTGTGTGTGTGTGTGTATGTAAGGGGAGAGGCTAGGACAGGACAAGGAAGAGCAAGGAAAGATCGCGCGCGGTCCGTGGCCCGTTTGGTAGGGTACCGCTCCGGCATCGCCTGATGGTGATCGGAGAAACCACGGAAAACTAACGAACCAGAGCAGCCGGCCACTAGAATTCTCCTCCAGACAGCGACTGAATTCGACCTAGCTGAAAAGCTGCGTCGAAAATCCTGCCGCCGTCAGGACTCGAACCCAGGACCTCCCGGTCAGAGGCGCTGCAGTGATATCAGTTGATGCACTGACCTACCGCTTCTGGTCTATCCTCCGTGTCTCTCTCTCTCTCTCTCTCTCTCTCTCTCTCTCTCTCTATATATATATATATATATATATATATATATATATATATATATATATATATATATAAAGATATAAATGTTAATGTCCAGAAAAACAAGTGCTAAAGGTTTGTAACATTTTAATTGGAATTTTAATCTATATTTTTATGCGTTCTGCAACCATTCTTGATATGTCGTGTAAAATAAATTGTCGATAAGAAGTATGTAGATGACATACCGCCAAGGAGACAGTATGTCATCTGCATACTTAAGTAAGTTCGATTAATTGATAGATAATTTCGTTTTTCCGCCCGCGTCAACAGCGATGTTCCATTCTATTAGTCCTATTGTTCCTCTATTAATCCCACTTGTGTAGTAAATATTTTTCGTGGGACGTGTTGGTGATCCTTCGCCGCTGGATGGAGAGATCTGATGCACACCTATACGTCGGCTTGCGGGGATTTCGCCCTCCAGGTATCTCCCTACATCGCGACACAGCCCCAGTCAGGATAAGCCCTTCGCTCACGACTATACGGTAGTGTACGACTTGTAAGTAAGGCATGGGTGAGGAGAGGACAAAGAAGAGAAAGGCGCGGTCTTTTGACCATTTGTTAAGAAAAAAGCTCCAGTATTCGCCTGGTGTTTATTGACGAAGCACGGAAATCTACCGATCAGAGCAGTCTAGCTAGGGTCAAACATCCTCCGCCGTCGGGACTCGAACCCCAGGACCTTCCGGTCAGAGGCACTGCAGTGAATCAATATATGCCCTGAGCCACCTCAGCCAGTGGCAATGAGTTGGAGGAGCCGGTGGCAGACACGGGCGGTGGGACTTCCTGGCGGCCTTGTGCTGCCCAATATCTTCGTGGGTGGCGTAGCCGACGCGGCGAGGGTTGGCGTGTGGCCGCAAGCGCCAGCGGGGAGAGGGCGGCGACTCGTTGTCGCAAGGTGCAGAGACAAGTGGTTAAGCCACCGCAGGGCGGCACAAAGAAGCCGACAACTTCAGTGGTCGCCGCCGACGGCGTCTCCGTCGTTGCCTATGAACAAGGGGAACCGTACAACGCAGCCCATCTCTCAACAGTGCAACCAAGAAGCAATGCGGGTGCCATGATGCGTCGCGCATAGAAAGCGCGGAGAAATAGAATTTCGAAAGCGGTCAGGTTGATGGTCGTTTGTACCAGATTGTTACCAGTGGCGAGCAAGGAACGATCGCTAGAGGTCCCTGGCCTATTTTTTGTACTGTTTCGGCATTCAACAGGTATTAACAGGATAGAAGGCGGAAAACACCGGCCAGAACAGCCAGCCGCTAGAATTTTCTTGTCATTTTCATTCCATTTCCATTCTCGGAGAGAATGCACAATTATTGGCTAATCAGGGATATTTGTGATTAGGTTCTAAGAAATTAGAAATATATTGATCTTGCGAATAACAGGTTCAAGAACTACTAGTTACTTTAAAATATTAATACCTATAGGAATTAATTTCTTTTTGCTGGAATAAGCTGTTTTCTTTTTTGGAGGTTTAATTTCTGACTTTTGCTGGTTAGTTACCGAAAAAGTGGAATTTTCTTCCTCATGTATGCAATAAATTATTTTCTTAGGTAGTGTAAACAGATTCCAGGTTTTGTGGGTCTTTGATACCGAAAAAGGGGTTGGTTGCAGATGAAACCAGGATAAACTTCGCTCATGTTTTACTACACGGCTAAAAACAAGTGATGGTACAACAATAAATACATTCTCGTATTCTTTGTAGCTTTTACAATTTTTAAATTCAGAATGAGAGTACTTCGCTCTTATGCAGAAAAAATAAAGAAAAATTTGAAGCAGTTTTAAGTTAATATTAGAATATATATGGTCTAGATTTATAAACGGACATTTTCTTTGCAAGAAATTGGTAAAAATCGCATCTTATGGCACAGATCATGACTATTAGCCGTTTATTGCACGAATAATTATGTCATCACACACACGTTCAGACAATCGCACCAATAGAATTGAGAGGGGTGGCAGTAAACTCCACAGCCAATCGAATCACAGCGAGCAAATTCCAGTGATAAACCACACAGGCGAATACCGGTTTTACGTTCAATTTTCAAATATGCGTGAAGTCATAACACATTTGTTTCCAAAACTTCGATACATTTATAAATGTATTAACTTGTTATAAAAAGTATGCGACAAGTTTATTGTTGTTTATTGCATTCACACAGATTTCAAAACATGCTCTGAACATCACTCTTAAAACTCACTGTTTAGAATATGTACTTATGCAATAAAGCCTTACATTGAAAATAAATTGCACAATGTAATATGCATTTACTTTAATTTCAAGCAATAATTACTCATTTTCGAAAATTGTAGATGATTTTTTAAGATAGGGTTTAGGAAAATTTAATTAAGACTACAGATCTCTGTTTTGGATTTTTGTAAAATACATGCAATCGAACAGAAATGATATCTGTGCCATTTTTAGTCGTGCTTTGCTCGGTCCTTGAAAAAAATTAATCCAAAAATTTGAAGCTATTGTTGAGAAAATTTTGAAAATGTTGAGGCCCCAGAAAATCAAAATACCTTTGCCTAAATTTTAACAACACTCATCTAAAACATTGCGCCATTCAGGAGAGCAAATAGTATGCAGTTTTCTTTAGAGTAGTGTAGTTTCCATTACAGTATCCTGCTCGTCCGCAACCGGACGTCCGCGTCTGTGACCAGGCGCAACTTTGTTCGCGTATTAAGGGGAGGCAAGGCACGGCCAAAGGCACGGCCAAAGGCACGGCCAAAGGCACGGCCAAAGGCACGCCAAGGCACGGCCAGGACCAAAGGCACGGCCAAGGCACGGCCAAGGCACGGCCAAGGCACGGCCAAAGGCACGCCAAAGGCACGCAAGCACGCCAAAGGCACGACCAAGGCACGGCCAAGGCACGGCCAAAGGCACGGCCAAAGGCACGGCCAAAGGCACGGCCAAGGCACGGCCAAAGGCACGGCCAAAGGCACGGCCAAAGGCACGGCCAAAGGCACGGCAAAGGGCACGGCAAAGGGCACGGCAAAGGGCACGGCAAAGGGCACGGCAAAGGCACGGCAAAGGGCACGGCAAAGGCACGGCAAAGGCACGGCAAAGGCACGGCAAAGGCACGGCAAAGGCACGGCAAAGGCACGGCAAAGGCACGGCAAAGGCACGGCAAAGGCACGGCAAAGGCACGGCAAAAGGCACGGCAAAGGCACGGCAAAGGCACGGTAAAAGGCATGGCAAGGCATGGCAAGGCAAAATTGCCTACATCAAACGCAAAATTACGCACAAACTACTAGTGCATTCAAAACATTGTTCATGACCTTAATTTAAGATGTATCGTTGAACAATAAATTTCGTTTAGGAAAACTTTCTATCTTCAATATTGTAGTAGTTGGAAGTGGCAATTTTCGAAAAATCGGGGACTTCTACGAAAATAAGACCTAAGATATTTTTAAGTGTTCTTTACTCTAAAATACCACAAAGTTTAATAAAAGACATTTGTAGCATGTTTTAGAACATTTTAGAACGAAAATATTAATGAAGCCCATGAAGCATCATTTAAAGTAAACCCCAAAATCAAAACCTCCGTTTAAACTTGCAGGGTCTCGAGTTCCTTCAGATTGATCTAGAAATATAAATTTCTCACTCTCATCTTCTCTTCCTCGATTATGATAAACAAAATTTTCAACAAAATAATAATTATAAACAATAATAATTATAAACGGTAATAACTATAAACAATAAGTTATAAATAATTATTATAAACAATAATTATTATCATAATTATAACAATAATAAAAACCAGTTAACACTGTTATATGTGTATTGCAATTACGTTTTCAAAGTCATCACAACAAAAGCGCACATCAAAATAGAATTTTACATACGGTTAACACAGTAATGAAAGAAAACAAATTGCACCCGGTCATTGGAATATAACCAACGTATTACACTCGGCGCGAAAACCTGCATTTCCCCCCTCACCATTACGCAGTATTTTCTGTTTATAATAAAAAATAAAAATTTTCCTTTATATGATTTCGTTTGAAAAGAATTACTGAAGTATTTGTAATACTTCTATACCCGTGAGATACCTCACCCATGGCCACTAATGTCAAATGTACAATAATAAAAGCAGTGGATATAAATGAACAATCGTAGATGATTTGTTGTGATACATTTATTTATTTATTTATTTATTTATTTATTTATTTATTTATTTATTTATTTATTTATTTATTTATTTATTTATTTATTTATTTGTTTATTTATTTATTTATTTATTTATTTATTTATTTATTTATTTATTTATTTATTTATTTATTTATTTATTTATTTATTTATTTATTTATTTATTTATTTATTTATTTATTTATTATTTTTTTAAATTTATTTTACGTAAAAAAAACTGTTAAAACTGCGTATGACGTGCTATGGGGAAAAGTGAATTGTGGGCACATTTTCAAAATTCTGTGATGTAAGTCATAGAGTATCTAAATTTGGGGGGAAAAATTGTGGTACGTGTGGGAAAACAAACGTGGTACCGTTCTAGAAATTGAAACTAGCAGCACAAGGACGAGGGCCCGGAAAAGAGCTGAAGAGACCGAAATCATTGAACGATACTGGATAAACCCACTGGCGCATGTGCGACATGGCAGATACGGCAAGCGTTAAGGTCACCACCGATAAATGTCGGATTTCAATATTTTAAAAAACCCGACTGAATGAATTTTAATTGTTGAAATGAACTCTTTACACTAAACTATAAGAATTTAAGGAATAGTCACATTTCTAAATTATAAGACGCTTTGATAAAGTATCAAACTTAAGGGTGTTTATTTTTGTCATATTGTACGCCAATTTGATTATGTTTAATTTTAAAAAGTAAGTACTCTATTAACGGATATCTAATGAGAAAAATATATTTATTTATTTATTTTCGAATTCAAGTCACTGATTTCACAACACATCAGAAATAATTAAAATGTATTTTCAAAAAAATTGTAACTGAATACAAATTTAATTAAACAGTTGGCATGAAAATTAATACAAATATAATTAGATGTAGATTCTGTACGTTAGCTTTTTTCATTCAGTGAATATGATCAATATTTATATTAGTAATGTAATTGTAATTTATGTAACATTTTCTGTTTGGTAAATGCCGCAAATTTATCAAAGGGACATCATACTCAGTGCATGTTTTTTTTTCTGTTTAACTCTTGAAGAGCCATTAGAAAAACAAGGTAAAACATTTAATTAATGATTCGAAAGAAATAGGTACTTGAATTAATGATGATCCGTGGGTGACGCAAATACTACATGCTTGTTCATTTGAATTAATCATTGCACAAAGTTTGTGGTAAATTTTGACAGTATTTGTTTTAAAACAAGCAATAACATTATTTTGTATTATTCAAGACCAGAGGACGAAAGGTAGTACATATAGTAATACACAGATTACAACTAACAGCGACAGTGTTAAAGGAGCGTTTTCTAAAAACATTAAGGTATTTGAGAATAATTGTCAGAATTTCACTCAAATTGCACAAAAAATCCTTGTATATCGAAAACTAGGAAATGAAAAAAAATTAAATCTAATGTTATGGTATCTATTGCTAAGACATCAGTAGCTTCAATATTGAAAGGGTAGAATAGATTCGAGAAAACATTCTTAACATTCATTTTTGCGTTTCATAATAACATTTCAATTTTTTAAAGAAAATCATATCTATACCACATTAAAAAGTGCATTTTGATTTATTTGAGAATAGAACTTAAAGAATAATTTGGAGTATTTCTAAGAAAATATTGTGAATATCCAACGATCCTCATGTATTGAACTATCATATGGTAAAAGATATTTCAAATTCGCGGAACCTCAATCTATTGGGAGTCTATTTCAGAAGAAGAACGTTACTTTTTACTATGATACAAACAGACGGATGGATGGATGGATGGATGGATGGATGGATGGATGGATGGATGGACAGAAGTTTTTGAAGAAAAAACTTCTTCGGAAAGACATTATCCCAAAATATGTTTGCGTGTGTAGAATATTACATTAATGAGTATATTACTCCGTGATTACTATTATTAAACCAGAAAGAAAATATCATTCCTCAATTTTAACTACTACAACTAATAGTCAGGGAACGGCTTTTCCCTTATGTGATATCAGATAAACGTTATATTCTCTATATGGTACTCTGGATACCATCTATATAACTAATTTTCAATGCGCGCAGAAGTGGAAAGAAAATGTGGAAAAAACAATGAAACAGTTTCGTTTTTGAGAGAAAAATACAAATATATGATTTCGTTCTTCTGAATCTTCGTAGTCACTGCGTCCCTTCTTACGACAGCTGATCTTATGCGACACCAAAGTTTCAATGAAGGGGTCGTTGAATATTGGTTATTCACGTGTTGCGTAATGGAACAACAACGTATAGTCGTTCAATTGCATTTTTAATGCTAAATCTCTCATTCAATTCGGTAATAATTGTAGATCGCGGGAAAAATAAATTATATTAACGTTTTAACATTTATGGTTGGAAAATGAACGGGATGGATGCAAATGTACTGCATTTTCTCCGTAACCAATTGCATCGTGTAATTCGATTGTTTCTCATTCAGATAGAACTCTAATGTAATAATTCAGGAACGTGTCTCTAATGTTATATCTCGGACTGATAACACTTTCATATGAAAGAATTAAACTGTGTTGTGCGGTACGCTCCAGCACCTCTTGCGAGTTCGGGGTTGTTACGCCAAGACGAAATAAGCTGCAACACCAGGCAAAGAAATGAATTTCTTTCCTGTCACCTACCAATAGTTTTTCGGCAATAGATGTTATGTTGTTGCTGCAGATTTTCAGGTGAAAATTTCATGGCAGAGACACGTCATACGTAATAATAATAATAATAATAATAATAATAATAATAATAATAATAACCCTTTATACATATAAAAAATAACAGTATATACCTTAAATTTCATTAACATCTTTCAAAATTGTATCACATAAGAGCGCAATTATTCTTGATGAAATAATGGAAGTTATAAACAGCGATAAAATAATATAATAAATGTAGATATTGAGTCTACAGAACTCCTGGTAAAACGATTAACTTGACTCTCATTCCGTACGTGTCCTTGAGTTGCGCGAGCAGTTACGTGAAAAATAGAACCATGCAACCACATCAAGACCACACCACCACCACCACCACCACCACCACCACCACCACCACAACAACAACAAAACCACAATAATACCGCTACAACAATCAACACCACTACCACCACCAGAACCCCATTCTTACTACTGCACCAACGCCACCACCGCCGCCAACTTTTTTTCATCAACCTCAATTGCACAGCCACCACAACCATCACCCCAACAGCACCACCATCACCCCAACAGCACCACCACCGCCAACATACCACAGTCACATACAAAAAGAAGAACACGAAAATAAAAAAAACACAAGCCGAAGTAGACAAAACAAGGGTAAGAAAAAAGTGGCGCCCCTGGCGTGGTTGGCCCAGTGCGTGCGGGGCCAACCCGCACGGCGCCGGACGTGGGGAAGGCCGGGCGCCGTTTCCAAATCCCGAAACGCCGCCCATGCGTCGCGACGCGGCGCGGGAGCCGATCCATGGCGCACGGCCAGCCACCAGCCCGCATTCCTCGCATGACGCCACCCGCGGTTTCGCATACTTTACATCTCGACGCTTCCAAAGCCCGCTTCACACGGTCATTTTTTCATCGGTTTTCATCGGTGCAGGAAAGTGACTGACCAGACGGTTGTAATTTGTACAGAAAAATGACGTATGGTTCATTTTTCGCTACAGATTTCATCCATAGACATCGGCGTCACATTCCGGAACATTTGATCAGTGTCATTAGAATGAAGCATATACTCTGTACTGATGTCCCGTTCCGTTCTGCCCTAAAATATCCGAACTTAATTTGTTACTATAGATATTCTGTTGAACTGTTTGGTCTTCTGGCGGCGTCCACAGAAAATGTTCCGATCTTTACATCGTGCAGAAAAGGAGATGACCGTGTAAAACGCTTTACATCTCGACGCTTCCAAAGCCCGCTTCACGCGGTCATTTTTTCATCGGTTTTCATCGGTGCAGGAAAGTGACTGACCAGACGGTTGTAATTTGTACAGAAAAATGACGTATGCTTCATTTTTCGCCACTGATTTCATCCACAGAAATCGGCGTCACATTCCGGAACATTTGATCAGTGTCATTAGAATGAAGCATATACTCTGTACTGATGTCCCGTTCCGTTCTGTCCTAAAATATCCGAACTTAATTTGTTACCATAGATATTATGTTGAACTATTTGGTCTTCTGGGCATCTGGCGGCGTCCTCAGAAAATGTTCCGATCACTGCTTCGCGCGGAAAAGGAGATGACTGTGTAAAACGCTTGATCGGAATTGGATACTATAGCAATAACGATCCATTTTCTGTACAGACAACTGATGTAAAAATGACCGCATAAAACAGCTTAAAGGGGGACTAGACTGTGGATCAAATTAAAGAGCTTGCCAATGTGTCCAATGTTGTCATGTGAAGAGATTTCTGATTTGTCCTATCTCCCTGTAACAATTTTTAAGGTACAAAAAATATTAATATGCAATCTTCTAGATCATGATAATAACGGTTTTCGGATACAGTTTAATAAAAAAATGCATTTCTAAAACGGTTTTGTTGCATAATAGACAAACGTCTTAAGAACGTATTGACACAGAAAACAAACGAAAATGGAGATACGTCATTTTGGAAATAAGCCCAATTGTGTTTCGGATATTTTCAAACCAGCCTCGACACAGATTACCCTCCCACCTAATTCCCTGCAATACCTTTTTGAACATTCACATTATTATATGAATGTCCTCTATTTCAGAACTTAAGACCCAAGTAAAAAACAGATGTGCAAGAGGAAGAACTTATCGATTCATTCAAGGATTATCGAAGATAAAAACTGCAATTCTGTAAAATTAGCCATTTTAAATGAAATGTTATCCTAAAAAGTCTATTTCAAGACTGTACAATAATGTAATTTTGTTTTTAATAATTATATATGTTTGTGTCTTGTAAGGTAAATGTTTCCGTTTTATTTCGTTTAGGCACTTGTTTTATAATTGATGTAAATGTTATTGTCTTTCTGTGTAGTTGCTAATGTCCATAGATGTCTACGCGAGTTAACATTTTAAAAAAATAAAATAAAATCATCGTAGGTAGAGGAAAATAAAATATTGTAGACAAGATAAATCCACAATATTTATATATAAATATTGTTGCAATTGTTGAGATTTGTGATTTTTTACCTGTAGCACTTTAAATGTGCACCGTCGATATGTGTGTCGATATTTGTGTAAAACGTCTCTTATAAGAGAGGCGTCTAAATAAATAAACGTCTCTTATAAGAGACGTTTTTCCCTTATACTTTTGTCACTTTTTCGTTTGAACGAATGTTTCTTCTCCAATAGAAATGATTTGATCAGCATGATGAGTTTCAAAAGTGTCACAATTCGAAGCCATTACTATAAAGGATTTCACTAATACTAAGTAGTCTTATGAAGTACTGATTCGTATTTGACTTTTGATTCATTTTAGAAACCAAAATCTTTTTTGGACTTTATGTATGTATATATTTATGAATGTACTTATGTGCGATTTGAATTAGATCTGAATTTGACTTAATATTTCATTCTCTTGGAAATTTGTAAAAAATATTTTCTTCATTAAAAAAATACAATATTTTATTCCCCATCTCCGACATTTCTGGCATTTGCCACCACTGCCAGAAGGCCACTTTGGTTCTGCTTCTAGGCCACAGAATGTCAACATCTTCCCCTCTCTCTGACAACGTCGTGAATTAGTTGACCTTGTTACTGTCAAGCATGAAATGTGATTTTCCGTAAGGCTCTTCGGAGCCAAAATTTAAATATATGTGCTACAAGTGTTTTATTTTTCACTTATGCAATCCTAAACGTTACGGTATTCTAGGAAACCATAAATATAAAATTCCACGAAATATGTAACCTTGAAATTTTTGGATTATTTTCATAGGTAATTAATCATCATGTGCTCTAAACATCTTTGAAAGGTGAAATTTTGGCAAGTACAACCTTTTTTTCATTAATGGAGCATGTTTGAGTGAAATATCCACAGTGTACTCACACTTCATTGAAGGGATAATGCTAAAAAAAGTAGACGCTACATTTTAGATACAGTCTACCCATTCATTTATGAGTAGATCGTATTCATAATTGAAATTATATGGTGACACACCAATCTCTAAAAAAACAAAAACATTCTTGTAATTAGATTTTTGTAACAGAGACTCTTATGTTTAATTTTACAAGTTCTGGTACACATGAGAATTCGAAACCACAAATGAACTTTAAAAACAATTCCTTACTGAAAGTTCTATGAGTGAATCTACTCAACGTTAAATTCCACTGTTGAATAAACATCGTTATATGGTGAACGTTACAGCGATTCCAAAAGTTACTAGGTGTAAATACTTATGTAACTTTTGTAACAGGAGTGGGAACAACAAGACAATTATAGAATCAGAAAAGCATGAAGGTCTATTCATTTCGAAAAGTGAACTCAGAAGAAAGGTGACATGGGAAGCTGAAGATGAAACTCGACAGACACAGGGAGGGATAAAAAATAAATATCTCAAAGGCTGTATAAAGTACACAAAATCTACCGAAAATCTTCATAAAGTGAAACCAGAAGGTTATTTTAAAAAGAGATATAAGATAGCTTATATAAAAGAATATTTATGTAACAATATTCATTGTGACTAATAGTGGCAGTAATTTCTTGTTGAAGACGAAAAAGAAATCTTTACCGATCACAGAAGGTTTTACCTCACAAGTGACAGAAGACTTGGATGAGGAATTTTTTTTCGACGGGGAGGTAAAGTATCTAGTAACACGTGTGCAATATTCTATTTTATCGTGTTAATGAAAAACAAAAATTGTTAGAAATGTTAGGTTAATATCCAAAGCCGCAAGGAGAGCCTCAATAGAGAAACAATATAGTGCTCGCAAGCAACAGAGAACAACACATTATTAATCATTAAGAAATATATTTTAACGTTCTAAATCAAATAAAATTTAGCTCCCCGGCATGCATTGCATTCCGGACTGCACGCATTCCCACGACACAAAAACACATCTCTATGACAACACAGACCCTCCTTATTCAACGGTTCCTTGCACGTTTCTGCCATCCCGATCCTTCTTAGATTTTACCCACACTAAACAGTGGAAATTATTGTAATAACGATTAAAGTATCTCTCTTTTGTCTTCAGTACCTTTCCCAATTTACCAAATTATTGTCAACAAATTCCGCAACGAAGGTTAGCATCTTCTTTTGAAAAGTTTTGCACACATATAATTGTGGTAAAAAGTTTACTCCGGGTCACAATCAGCTTCCTAAAGAAGCATATCTAGGGACTCCCGATTCCACTATAATAATTTGCGTAAAATGTGGACTGTTCCAAATGAGGCAATGTCTTGAACGTCCTAGTCTTTCGAAAGACCTGAGAGTTTATCCAAGTTCTTACACAAATTTTGCGAAACAAACACCAGAGATCCGATAGCTATCGGGACAACCTATGTATTTATGCCCCACATTCTAATTACTGAATTTGGCTGAATTTTGGATCTTATCAATCCCGGGGGATTTTCATGTTTTTTGTCATGTTCCTACATTCTTAGAAGAGGTCCTCTTCCGAGAATTTGTGAACATGTTCCAATTTTTGCACAAGTTTATCGGCAGCATCAGCCGCAATGAATAAAGTGCATTGTGATTTTGGAATATTTCTCCATCATATAGAATTGTCTTCAACATGCTTGCTCATGGCTCACTTATCCCTGGGTAGCTGGGAGTTAAGTTAACCTCGTAGTTAAGTGAACCATTTTTTCCTCGACTACTTTTCTGCATCCCCCAAATTTTTGCTTTCAGCTAGAAAAGTAATAAGCTAGAACTCTAATGAAAGTTTTATTAGTGTTCCTTACATACGAATTAATAATATTACGTGATAAACGTTTGGATAACTTTATAAAAACAAATGTAAAAAATGAAAAAAAATATTGGCCGAGTTAACCTAACTACGCTGTATAAGATGTTAAATAGGCTAGCTGAAACATCATAGTAATTTGCAATTATCATGCACCAATAATAGATAACCCTACAGATGTTAACAAGAACAGTACTGTACACACGATAATAAAATAATTATCCTGGTTTTGCATTCTAATTATGAGCCTTCTTTAAAGAAACTTAGTATCTAGAAAATGTGAGTTTTTACATTAAGGTGAATTGAAATAGGTTTTCAGTTAGTGCAACTATTGACGACAATATTTTATTCAAGAGTATAATACAAGAGAATATACAAATATAAGAGTGTATATTTTTTTAAAGAAAGCTATTAAGTAACTGTTGATCAACTAATTTTCTAGGCTAAAATATACTCATCTTTCAGAACAGGACGCAACACTACAGTTTTCCGTAACGACATTTTCACTCATTCTTTTGCTTTTCAAAGATAAAAGTTCTGTATTTAGTTTAATACAATATTCAATGTTAACAGAAAAGTTTCACAGAAATTGGAGCTGCAGTGAACACACCTCAGACTATCAAAAAAAAGGTAACAAAGCATACTCCGCCAACAGAGCAATAAACACAAACAAAACATACATTACAATCAAAATCAATAAAATATAACTGTCATCAACAGCACACAACAACCGGTAGAAGTAGCTCAGTGAATCAACTGATGTCACTGCAGCGCCTCTGACCGGGAGGTCCTAGGTTCGAGTCCTGACGGCGGCAGGATTTTCGACACTAGCTTTTCAGCTAGGTCGAATTCAGTCGCTGTCTGGAGGAGAATTCTAGCGGCCGGCTGCTCTGATCGGTAGTTTTCCGTTGTTTCTCAGATCAACACCAGGCGAATACCGGAGCTGTACCCTACCAAACGGGCCACGGACCGCGCGCGATCTATCCTTCTTCTTCCTTGTCCTATCCTCTCCTCTTACACACACACACTTACACTAACATGCACTACACTACCACATATTTCGGGAGACCGGTCGGGAGCTTAGAGTTTGTCCCGACTGGGGCGGTGCCCCGCTGGTGGGAGAGTCCTGGTTAGGGGGAAACCCCACTAGCCGACGGTAGGTCGGCGCCGGATCTCGCCATCCGGCGGTGGAAGATCCCCGCCATCTCCCGAGAAAAAAACATGCACTACACTAACGACCGAAGCAGTTGACGCGTCCGGAAACACGAAAAAATCGATCAATCAATCAAAAGCAGACAACAACTGAAAGAATAAACAAAACGTTCAGAGAAATCACAATGGCCCAGAAGAGAATAAAATGTTCTCTCGTACTGCACCATTCAGTAATGTGCGTCATTCACAGTTCTCCACAACGATAAATTGCCACGAGAAAACAACTTATGAATATGAAAATACGAGAGACAGTAGAGTTAAATCTCACGCAAGACTGAAAAACAAAAAGAAATAAAAGCCCATTTTATCTACGAACGTTCATTCAGTAGACTTCAATGTATACAAATGTATTCAGATCTTTCCGCACGTTTTGCTTGTCTTTCATTCAGCTCAATTATTGGAATTTTTCGTTCAAGCCTGTCAGGTCAATTGTGTGGCCAGACAAATTAAATTCTGAAACGTTAAAAGATTCAATGAAGATTGACTCAATGAACGTATCAATGATATATAACATTTCAATGACTTCAATGATGTGCGATTCATTGAAACGATCGTATAAATTGCCGAAAAATTATGTATGACTGATGTAATACGTAAAAAATAGTGAACGCTGAAGAATAATAACATAAATAATATTAAAATTCGACTGCGATGACAAAAATAATGCATACCTTATTTCATCCAAAAAGGGGAACGTGATAAATTAAAACTTAAAAACAAAATACGAACACATTTTTTAACTTAATGATTCCCTTGAAAATTAGCATCCAAAACGAAAATTTTTTTAACACAGGCTTTTGCAATGAACAGCCATGTGTAATCTTAAATTCCTAATGTGTAGGACTTCCAACAACAGTTGGAACATCTCAACGCAGACTTGAAACAAGACAATATTCGCTCAATGCAACATGAAATCTATGGTGCATAATTCAAAGATGCCCCACATCACAGTTTTCTATTGATTAATTACTGATTCCAACCTGATAACAACCAAATTCGTTAATCCCGTAAGTGTATTCCCGCATTGTTTTTCTCGTGAGGTTCAGGTCATCTTCCAGTGCTAGATGGTGAGATCCAGTGCCGACCTACCTTTGGCTAGCAAGGTTTTCCCCAACCAGGCATCTCCCACCAGCGGGGCACCGCGTGCCCCAGATGGGACAAGGTCTAAGGCTCGCGACCGGCATGTGTATTACTGTAGTGTATGTAAATGTAAGTGTGCCCTCTTCTCGGGCTCCGAAGGTAATTCTCTACCTATTTCTTCTCCTAGAAGAACTCCATTTGTGTCTACCATTTTTGCATGACCAAGAATTTTCGGGAGCTTCGAAGAGGACACACCACCTTACAATCCCTGGGTATTTCCTTCTATGAAACTGCTTAAATAGTGCTTATTGATTCGTTAAGTATAAGCCATGCACCTATTTTTTATAAGGAAATAAGTATTAATGTAATAAGTAACAAAAACGTCGAAGTTAAATGTTGAGCCCAGCCTACCGTAAAATTACAATCAATCGAATGAGTTTGCTTTTGACCGCTTGGGTGGTTCAGGGCATCAATTGATGTCAGTGCAGTGACTGACTGGGGGGTCCCGTTAAAGTCCCGACGGTAGCAGGATTTCCGACTCTAGCTATAGCTAGATCGAAATCAGCCGTTTTCTGTAGGAAAATTATAGCAGGCTGCTCTGATCGTCAGTTTTCAGTGGTTTCTCTCATCAGAGCAGCCGACCACTGGAATTCTCCTCCAGAAAGCGGCTGAAATCGACTTAACTGAGAAGTTAGTGTCGAAAATCCTGCCTCCGTCAAGTCGTAGTTTATGTAGCTCCGTTGTGGGTATGTACTTGTATGTATGTGTATTGATGTCCGTGAGCATACATGAATGCCTGTGTACTTTATTTTTATTTATTCATTTATTTATTCAAAAACTGTATGTAACGTATGGAGGGAGAAAATCATCCGCGCACGCTTTCCTGAGTTTCAGAATCCCTTCCCAACTATTTAAATATTAATAGCTGAAAGACGAAAATAGTAATAATAATAATAATAATAATAATAATAATAATAATAATAATAATAATAAGAAATTTAAGAAAGCTAGAGATTAACATTTCAAAAACTAGATATTTTCGTTGCCGAATTATAGAAAACTTATTTGTAACGGTAAGCGAACGAATTTGATTGTTCACTATTGCTAACAAATAGAAACTCACCCTAAGTCTACTACCACTACAAGCAAAAGGAAAGCTCAACAAAACGTGCGCATAGTGAACCTACATATATGTCCAGAAGGAAATCAAGTGGCCATCTCTGCATTTGCCCAATGGATCAGGGAAACTAGACAAAAACCCGATCGAGATGGGGGGTCATTCTCCCGGAAGCTGAAGTACATTACTTGTTACAGGCATTTAAGTCCTTTTTTTAAATTATACAATCCAAATGTAAACTAATTCATTGTACTATATCATTGTTTTGTTAAAGTAAACATTATTTTTCTTTTTGACGATCACTATAGTCTCTAATTGTATAGAAACAGTTTTGCAGCAGAAAGGATTTTACTTTTAACTTAAATTTGTGTACCAATTTTAATTGTTTTATTTCATCTGGCAATGCGTTGTAAAGTAACGTACATGTATTGTATGTGGATTTCTTGTAGTGAACTGTTGATACTGACACTTGAACATAATTTCTACGTCGAGTGTTGTAATTATAAATATCAGTATTACATGAAAATAAGTTCCCATCGTTAAGTAAGTCAGTTTTGACAAATACTACAGATTCGTAAATAAATAGGCAAGGCAATGGTAAGATTCCAATCTCAATGAAAGGAGGTTTGCAGGAATCACGTGGATGGCATTGTTTCATTATTCGGATAATTTTCTTTTGCAATCTAAATGTCTGCGCACTAAAGGATGAGCTTCCCCAGAATATTATGCCATATCTTAGGCGGGAATGTACATTTGCAAAATACACGCAACGAGCTGCCTGAAGGCTGACAGAATTAGAAAGAATTCTGAATGCATAACATAATGAGCTTAATTTAGTGTTTAATTCAGTTATATGTACATTCCATTTGAGGTTTGATTGAATTGAGAGACCTAGAAATTTTGTTACCTTAACATCAGCTAAAATCGAATTGAAATTAAAACCGAAAGTAGTTAATTTTCCGATGAAAGTGAGGAAAGAGCACCTGTTAAAAAATAATGTACTTTAATTACAATAATAAATTTTATTTATGAAACTTATTTACAATACTAACGCATTATTTTCTTAGAAAGTGTCACTACAGTTAAGGTTATGCACACTTACACATTTACATACACTTGATATTATTAGAAATGGTGGTGATTTAAAGGGGATGTATTTATAATGGTTATATAAAAAATTAATATTTAATTAAGATACAACACTTACATATTAACTAAATTACATTTATCGTTTAAACAAATAATAGGAAAGAATTGAATTAGGTTGAAAGTCTTGTGGTGCAATTCTTTAGAATAGTTGCGGGAGGTATAATGGGAAATCCCTCGTCGAAATTTCCTGAAAGTGAAGCTGCGTTCTTTGCGGTGTAAACACACAGGGAGTAGGCCGCAGAGCTGCTCCCTGGCATCGTCTGGGCGTGGGGCCTCCCGCACGCGACTTTCGGAGAACGCAGTAGCTCCATATGACTCAAGGGCAAAGGGGGTACAAGCGGAGGCGGGAATGGCGGCTATGGCAGACAAGATGAGACGGCGGTGGCAAAAGGAAAGGCGGTGGGGCTAATGACGGCGGTAGAGACGAGAATTATGGAAGGCGAGGGCTGTGGAGGGCGAGAGCGGAAGTTGGTGGAGAGAGAGAAAAGACGGACCCACGGAGACGGACGCACGGAGACGACCACGGAGACGGGAGACGGACCACGGAGACAGACCCACGGAGACGGACCCACGGAGACGGGACCCACGGAGACGGACCCACGAGAGACGGACGCACGGAGACGGACGCACGGAGACGGACGCACGGAGACGGACGCACGGAGACGGACGCACGGAGACGGACGCACGGAGACGGACGCACGGAGACGGACGCACGGAGACGGACGCACGGAGACGAAAACGGACACACGGAGTGACCTTGCAGTGATGGGGGCGGCTGAGGCGCAGGCGGTGCGTAATGAATGTCGCAATGACAGTGCGGCGCTCCAATAAAGCCCTCTTTGTTTCAGTTGCACCCGCTGCGCTGCCTCCATTGTGCCAAGAGCGATTAGTCACCAATCCAAGGGTGCGAAGATTCGAGGTCGTAGTCATCCGAATTTTGATCTTAAGGTCTGTTTGTTGCCTCACGATGGTGTCACCGTTAAATGAAGCGCCTTGAACAGTGGCAGTTGTGACGTGCTGTAAGCTATGCGAGAGACATTGCAGAGTAAGCCGCTTAGCTGATGTTGCCATCCTCTTCGTGGTCTGTTCCAGCACAGAATTCTTCACTTCAAAAGTTCTGAATTGTGGTAGGCCAATCCCCATCGTTTCACATGGTCACGCGGTAGGCAGTTACCAAGTATGTAAATAAATTTCATGCGAAAACGTGGTGAAGAGGAAGAAGGAGGAGGAGGAAGAGGAAGATGGGAAAGCCAAGTAGGAGAAGGAGAAGAATAGTTAATCTAAAAATGCTATTCAATGCAGTGATATTCTCTCATAAAAAAGAGTATTTTGTAGATAAATGCGTCTCTCCTTACGGACAGAAAACACTCCTTGGGATTGTATATAACATTTCGTATCTCCTAAATCTTCGAAATTTGATTTTTGAAATCCATTGTTCGTTTTCGCTTTTTCCTGCATTCTTCTAATTTTGTATTATGAAAATGTTATCCTTAAATTAAAAAAGGATTTCATATTTTAGCCAGATAATAATAAACATACATCATTTAGAAAAGGAATACATCAAAGTTTTAGGTATCGAAATTAAAGCTCAGACAGTGAAGGGTACAATCTCGAAATACTTTTGATAACAAGTTATTGATTCTATTATATCCTACTGAATTATATGACGATTACCTAATCATTGGTATACTGTGATTGCTTAATCTTGCTCATTTGTTTCTGGGTAGGAACAGTCGAACTAGCGCAGGAACAGTCATTGACAAAATATTTTTTTTCACATATCTACTTTTGTTGTAATAAAAATGTACGAGTATCAAATAATAAACGTTACTTACGTTAATTGCTATAAAAAAACTTATCGCAGTTTAAAGGAAATAAATTACAATAAAATAAATAATAATTCTGAAACTCAAGAAAGCGTGCGCAGAAGATTTTCCCCCTTAGGTCACATACAGTTTTTTACTGTTTGTTTACAAAATAAATATCTAAAAAGAACACAAATTATAACCACATTATAACCTACAGATCTACATGTTTATGTCTGTATATGCTGGATTTTGATTGATTGATTTTTTCGTGTTTCCGGGCACGCCAACTGCTTTGGTGTAGTGTAGTGCGTGTTTTAGCCCGTTAATGTAGTGCGTGTTTTTCTCCGGAGATGGCGGTGATCTTCCCCCGCTGGATGGCGAGATCCGGCGCCGACCGACGGTCGGCTACTGGGGTTTCACTCTAATCAGGACTCTCCCACGAGCGGGGCACCGCCCCAGCCGGGACAAGCTCCCGACCGGTCTCCCAGCATATGTGGTAGTGCAGTGCATGTTAGTGTAAGTGTGTAAGGGGAGAGGATAGGACAAGGAAGAGGAAGGACACATCGCGCGCGGCCCGTGGCCCGTTTGGTAGGGTACTGCTCCGGCATTCGTCTGGTGTTGATCGGAGAAACCACGGAAAACTAACAATCACAGTAGCCGGCCGCTAGAATTCTCCTCCAGACAGCGACTGAATTCGACCTAGCCGAAAAGCTTGAGTCGAAAATCCTGCAGCCGTCAGGAATCGAGCCTAGGACCTTCCGGTCAGAGACGCTGCAGCGACATCAGTTGATGCACTGAGCTACCGCTACCGGTTGTTGTCTGCTGTTGATGACACGGAAAGACGGACGGAAAGACGGACGGAAAGACGGACGGAAAGACGGACGGAAAGACGGACGGAAAGACGGACGGAAAGACGGACGGAAAGACGGACGGAAAGACGGACGGAAAGACGGACGGAAAGACGGACGGAAAGACGAACGGAAAGACGAACGGAAAGACAAACGGAAAGACAAACGGAAAGACGAACGGAAAGACGGACGGAAAGACGGACGGAAAGACGGACGGAAAGACGGACGGAAAGACGGACGGAAAGACGGACGGAAAGACGGACGGAAAGACGGACGGAAAGACGGACGGAAAGACGGACGGAAAGACGGACGGAAAGACGGACGGAAAGACGGGCGGAAAGACGGCGGAAAGACGGACGGAAAGACGGACGGAAAGACGGACGGAAAGACGGACGGAAAGACGGACGGAAAGACGGACGGACGGACGGAAAGACGGACGGACGGAAAGACGGACGGACGGACGAAAGACGGAGGGACGGAAAGACAGACGGACGGACGGACGGAAAGACAGACGGACGGAAAGACAGACGGACGGACGGACGGAAAGACAGACGGACGGATGAAAGACAGACGGACGGACGGAATTGATATTCCCTAATCCATCAGAATGATGTCTCGGCCTCTTGAATTTGAAACTGATATTTTAATTTTCGTAGGTACTCGACATGAAGCCTCAGGGACATTTTTCACATTTTCAAAAAAATGGCTTCATCATTTTTGATTAAATTTTCTTGTTGGATAGTCTGAAGGACGTTAAACAGAATGGTGCAAGTTTCATATTCTTAAAAACCCGGATTTTCAATAATTGCAAAATTTCAAATTTTTTCCGGAGTCTTCCTACTATTAAAATGTTAAAGAGTGATTTTTGAAATTATCTTCCTTAGATATAGATTTTAAAATAAGGTCATGTACAATTTTTCGAAACTTTGAGTACTTTTTGGGTAATTTTGCATGAAGATACGAGGTAGAAAGTACGTTCTGGTTTAGAAAACTAGTTTTATATTGGACGTTCACCTACTACGCGATTCAATTTGTAACGTATAGTCTAGTTTTTAGTACATTTGATTCAGAGTGTAGTGTCATAAAATTGGCGAAGTGACATTTTGCCATTGAACACTCATTCTCAGGTAGACAGTTACCATGACACGACATCTTCCGCTAGGAAGAAAGTCACGTTACGCCACTGAAGAAGTGTATTAATAAAAAAATGAACTCATTTACTTATAAGGTTCGTACGTGATATCGGACGTATAAAATATACCGAGTTCACAAATATATTTACGTTTCAGAAAGGAAGTCAAAGAAGAAGACACCGAAAATTCATTTATTATATTTTTTAACATTTTGAAATATATTTTGTATTCATTTGATATCCAGTTTGTATACATTTCGCTCATCTTTCAAGTTTTCTCAGTATTGACTGTGGCGTAACAAGGCACCATGTTATCGTCACAAACAACAGCCGGTTCGAAAATACATCACAAAGAAACCCACCGGTCGAAAGCGGTAATGGTAGGCTCACAGATCAATAAACCACAGGGCGGCGGGCAGTGGGAAATGGGCTTAGCGCCCGAGGTTTGATACGGCCGTGTACAGTCCACGCAAGAATACAAACAACGATACTTTTTTAAGGAGAAGGAAAAGGGTGGAAAAGTTTGCTGCAATTCACCTATTGTATAAATGTTTGCTCATGAGAGCCGCTAAGCAGGAAAGTGTGCAAGATTATGACCGCAAGTGTCAGAAATTGTAGCTATCGAAAAAACGCTGAAAAACATGAGTATGGAATAAATGTAAAATTGATACGTTAATAAATGTTAGAAAAGTGGCATATTATTATGAGAACTCCCATTGCATACTATGATTTTTTTAGTACATAAATATATTGTACGAATCAAAAGCAACAGTTCACGTGATCACGTTTTTCACGTGATCTGTGTGCGTGTATCTGTGTCTGTGTATGTCTTTTTGCGTCTGTGGCATCTGTATGTGCGATTAAAGCTAGCGTCTAAACCTTTCTGGAAATTTTCTGCAAAACTGATATAACAAATATAGATGAAAAGCACGTGCTGTTAGCACCGTTTGTTCTTACGGTTGGCTATCGCTTCTTCGTATTCGTTTCGCAAAAAAGAATCTGAGGACTAATGTGATTGTTTTGAAGTGGGTGATGTAATTTTTAAATAACAGAAACCAGATTTCCTTACTTCGAGAAACACGGTTTTTACATGATTTATAAAATGTGTTGTGTTTTATGGAAGTAAATTTCATCAAATTAGGACGTTGGTAAACACTGTAATTAATGGCATACTATATTTCACGCAGATTTTCGAAATTCTTCAATATTTGGCAAAAAAAAGAATCATAACCTATGCGGCTATCTTCTTTAAATATAACATATCACTTTCGCTTGTCTTATATTCGTCAGCAAACGATGATGAATCTTATCAATGTTTGTAAGCAAAAACAATCTATGTGAAGAACATTATCGGTCAAGTGTACACAGTTTGTTTCCCACGGTCCCTAGCGAAGCCATGATATCGGTCAGTGTGACATGACCCACCACACATTACGCTTATATTTGGTATATCAACACTTACAAATATTTTGAGCTAAAAATTCTTTCAAAGAATAAGCGATATAGAATAGACCAACTTTTCTCGGAGAAACGCAAACAACATATTTAGTATAAAATTTTCTTAATTTAATTGAAGTTATATGGGAGATGAGCACGAAAATCTACACATATTTAAACGTCTATATATTTGTATATTAATTATTCGAGTTTTACCTAATGGCTCAGTAGCTTCAGGCAGGTGAGTCAAATAACGCGTGACACTAAATCTGTGGGTTTGAATCCCATGTACTGGCTGCGATGGCTTGAGGTAACAACAGTTGCCACTGAAGCGTTTCTGGCCGACAGGTCATTCGATTCGTGTCCCTACGGTGACAGATTTTCCAGACAGCTGGATTGAATTCAGTCGCTGTCTGGAGAATTCTAGCGGCCTGGTGCTCCGACATAATTATTAAGTCATTAGACCGATAGACATCAAATAACAAACACGTTTGAAATTTGTAAGTCGAAGTGATAGCCTTAGTCAAATCTGTTATTTGTGTTATCGGCCGTGTGTCATTCAATACTTTTTATAATACCGTATACTTGTAAGATATATAATGTAAATAAGAAATCTCTCTCAATTTTAATACCAAGGAGTGAAACGCCACCTTCCATTCGAATTCGATTCGATTGTTCAATTTGGTTCGTCTTTCACTTTGCCAGCCTGGATAGCTGAGATCGCTAAGGCTGGAGGGACGCAGCTGCCTCGGCTCAAAGAGTCTGGGGTTCGCATCCCACCTCGGGCGTGAATGTTTGTGTTCATGTTGTCCTTACGTGTTTTTTCCTTCATTTTTCAGTTTACCCTACAGTTAAAACAATCACTGTAGTAGCTCTATGAGCAAATTGTTAAAAAGCGACAAAATAGGAAAAAGAAAAGTCTTTCATTTCGTGGTAGTTTTGTCTCTACACACATTTATACAAATGTTCCACATTTTAAGATGGAGGATATTTCAGGCGATATTTTAGGAATTGCAAGTGGTGCAAGTTTTGACTTGTTACCCGTGAAAATCAAGATAAGGTATAAGAAAGAATACCAAGGCTTTCACCATTGGCCTCAATGCGAGAATATTGACAAAGTAAATGAAACAGTTATGTTGGCGTTTGCATCAACATCAAGTGATTCAAGAACGTCGACATTGGCACTTTCGATCATTTTATGAAACACTAGAAATTAGCAATAATAATTGCTCATTCAATATTCAGGTTTAACAAATCATAACTTATAAATTTTAAAATAAGAATACTTTTGAATGTTTCATTTACCTTGTATGTTCCTTATTATGTTTGGCATTTGTTTTCGATGTTCAATATTTTGAAGATCACATGGCTCCGTAACCGCGTGCGGCTGTTAATTGTTTAACGGCCGGCGGAGATAAAGATTTCATTCCTCTGTTGGGCTGTATGATGCAAATATATTTACAGGACAGTATTACGTAAAGTAGTTTTACGTGGCTTCTCCAATTAATTCAAACGAATGTTGAAGTATTACGTTAACAAACAGGTCACGAACCGCTCGCGATATTTCAATCCTCATCCGTTCCCTCTCCTCTCCCTGCACACACACACATACACACACTACACTACCACATGGGGGAGGAGGGAAGCTGTGACAATTGGGACGGTGTCTCGCAGTCGGAGATACTGGGTTTGATTGATTTTTTCGTGTTTCCGGGCGCGTCAGCTGCTTTGATCATTAGTCCCGTTAGTGTAGCGCATGTTTTTTCGCGGGAGACGGCGGTGATTTTCCCCCGCTGGATGGCGAGATCCGGCGCCGACCTGCCGTCGGCTAGTGGGGTTTCCCCCTAACCAGGACTCTCCCACCAGCAAGGCATCGCCCCAGCCGAGACAAGCTATAAGCTCCCGACCGGTCTCCCGGAATATGTGATAGTGTAGTGCATATTAGTGTGTGTGTGTGTGTGTGTGTGTAAGGGGAGAGGATTGGACAAGGAAGAGGAAGGAAAGATTGCGCGCGGTCCGCAGCCCGTTTGGTAGGGTACTGCTCCGGCATTCGCCTGGTGTTGAACGGAGAAACCACGGAAAACTACCGATCAGAGCAGCCGGCCGCTAGAATTCTCGAAGATACTGGGAAGGAGTTTTGTCCGCAAGTCAATGCGTAGGTGGGCGCCGGATCTCGCATACTAGCGGGGAAGAGCTTCTCGGTGCCAGACATGACGTGCACAACGCATACGGGAGTAATGTTCACAACTGTTGGCACACCCACAAATACGAATTAACCAATCGAATCCTGCGTATGGTTTTAATACAATCAGTGGTGATTGTGGTACTAAAGGCTTTTCCACTTCCACAAGGCAAGTCCACCAAATTTTTCAATTCCTTTTCTATCACATTAAACCCTTAACCCTTCGCCTGTCACGTTAATGACAAAAGCGATATGAGCCATTTTATGGATTTACGGACTAAGCCAATGGCGCTATTGGAGACTGTCGTCCTATCTTCTCCTCCTATAAAGTTTCAAGCACCTCAACGTGTCAATGGGTCATTTCGGGCATTTTGGACGGTTGAAACATATGGATTATCTCGAAGGTGTGCCTTGGTAGAAGGCAGGCTCTGGGCTGTAGAGAGTTGGACGCAGTTAACAGTTAATAGTTAAAAACGTATGAACTTGGCACTTAAACTTGTGTATCGACTGGGAATATCTTCTCCCAATATGTTGTAAAATAATGTATATGTATTGTACATGATTGTCTTGTAGAGAACTGTTGACAATGACTCCTGACGCTGAATATTTCATGTGTTATAGTTTTAGACATCTCTATTTCTTCTATTCTTCAGCAGTATTTGTCAAAAGTCACTTTTGACTGATTCGAAAATCAAGAGACAAGGCAATGGAAGAATTCCTAGATTCATAAAGTGGGCTTACAATAATCACGTGGGTTTAATTTGTTTATTATTCGTACAAATCTTTTGTCATCTAAAAGTTTGAAACTATAGGAAATGTTTCCGCAGGCCATATTCGAACAGACCGAAAGAGAGCAGGCCGTAACAGACCGGATTTGAAAGCATTCCGAACGCGTAACATAATGAACAATGTATTGAATTCATTTTAATGGACGTTACATTTGAGATTGGTCTGAATTGAAATATCGAAAAAGTTTGTTCTTCTAGACGCTTGTAGATAGCTCTCGTGTAAAGTAGCAGGCCAAGAGTTAAACTATCCCTGACCATGAATGCATGCTTTTGAATGTTTTCATTAGTGATGTACTGATATACGATAAATAAGACAAGATTACGCATTTCTTACCATTTTTATAGACATATCTTCAAAACATTTTCGTGGAAGAGTTACGTATGACACTGAATTCAGAATATTTCGCACTCACCCTCGCAAAAAAAAAATTATATAATTCACGGCCCGGGAATCAACCCTCCTCTTCCACGAACTGTCGATCACAACTTAATCAACATTGCTTTCTATTCTACGAGGAAAGGTTATTATTATGAATGTAGAGAAGAAAAGATGTATTCACATGAAAAACTTTTAAGAGTGAATACGAAGATTTTGCATTTTCAAAATTTTCATTACATCATAACACACACTTCTAATATAAAATATAAAAAGCGAATGTTCCAAATAAATTATACGTGGGGTTTTGAAATTTTAGGAATTTCAATAAAAATGGTCCTGTATCGTGAGATTTTGTGCAGTGTTCTATCGGTATGATGATTTTTTTAAATTACTGCAACCGTTCAAAAATCGCTTCACCTGTTTTTAGAAAATTGTCAAGACTGCACTATAAATAAGTGAAAATATTAATCATACGAGAATTTGTACACGACATCATTTAAAGATCCAATTTCGACGAATATGTTGCATTCAAACAATTTCGTAAACTTTAATATTGTAGTTGTAGGAGAAGATGTGCACACAATTCACTTTTCCCCATAGCACGTCATACGCAGTTTTTAACTGTTTTTTTGACGCAAATAAATAAAAAATAAATAAAGATCGTAACAATTTTTAATTTTGCAATTTTCGAAAACTCACAAATGTTTATGAAAATCACATTTTTACTAAATTTTGAGTCGAGTTCTATTACTAACCGCATTATTACTATATTTCAAGTTGAGTTCTATTCGTGCTAATTGTAAAAACTGAAGTCATTTCTGAGAAAATTTTTAAAAATGTTCTAGGATGTCCACATTAAGTGCTCCCAAAAATTCAAAGATTCATATCAAATTCACTAGGCTTCGAGTTGAGTCAGATCTATTCGGGAGCAAACATTTTGAAGAACGTCCTTGGTGTGGATCAGTTAGGCCCAACTTAATCAATAGACCCACCACGTCCCATAATTTCCGTAGAGGCTCGTGTGTATTTCTTCACTGTGCTCTATTATCAAATCTTCATATTGAACTAGTAACAAACACCTAAACGACCAAACAGGTTTTTGAAAAATATTCTTCTCTATGCATTCTCAAAAGACCAACGTTTATTAATATCCGACTTTTCTCGTATCGATATCCGACTTTTTTCTAGTATTTCACATTTCTATGTACAGTATGGTACAGAGAACTTCTTGAACGTGTTTCGAATAGAGGAAGAATTCTCTCTATATATCGTACGCTAGGGATAAACTGCGGTTCCTCACAATTGATAAGAAGCTATCGACACAAAACCTTGTAAGAGTGCTCCTGATGGACAGGGAAATAGATGAAAAAATAGAAGATTGCAGATTATGACATACAAAAGAGATTATTGTAGTACACGTTATAATCACACTTAACTCAGAATCAAAGCGTCCTAGTCACTTAAAACCAGGTTCTCGTATTCCAAAGGGACCATTAGTTTTGTGAGAACAGATGACTTCTGTGGGGACACGAGGTTTGGCTATAAAATTAGGAGGGACAGGTGCATGATAAGGGAAAGTGGGGAACATAGGTGAGGCCTGGGGGCAAGCGGGAACAGTCGGTTCCCGAAATGTTTTTTAAGCAATATTCTACAAATTGATACCCTTCCATACTTTCAGTTGAGGTTTAGTACTTTCGGATGTCCCCTGAAATTCGAAATGTAGAAAGCAGAAGTCTATGTGAAATTAAATTCAAAGAAAAAGACAATAACCTACGATGAAATTAAACGAACTAATTGTTGATTAATTTTTTTCGTATTTCCGGGCGCGTCGACTGCTTTGATCATTGGTCCCGTTAGTGTAGTGCGAGTTTTTTTCGGGAGATGGCGGAGATCTTCCCCGCTGGATGGCGAGATCCGGCGCCGACCTACCGTCGGTCTGCTAGTGGGGTTTCACCCTGACCCGGACACTCCCACCAGCAAGGCATCGCCCCAGCCGGGACAAGCTCTAAGCTTCCGGTCTCCCGGAATATGTGGTAGTGCAGTGCATGGGCCTACCGGTCAGAGGCGCTGCAGTGACATCAGTTGATTCACTGAGCTACCGCTGCCGGTAACTATTTGTTTTACAGTGGAATTTAATCTGAATTCTTATCAATATTAGAATGGTTACACTCACTATGTTCCGGGCCTACTATGCTGTAACGCACAGTTTAAGTGTTGACCGTTTAAAGCAGGGCTCTCTAATGAAGCAATTCTTGCTTTTATCACAATTATTTAGAGAGTATGGCGCTTTCGCACGGGTCGTGCTAGTACTACAACAATATTCCACAATACTTTATTGCAAGATATTATGCATATTCATTATTTTAATTATGGAAAGAAATACACATATTTCTTTTGAATATACTTCACTTTCGCGCAACAATACACTTGCGTTACAATCGACAAAATGTTCATTGCCATCTGCACATCATGCTTTCTTCCTATCTAAATTGTGAACAAACAGCACGTCATCAACTAGAGAGTAAAGAATTTAAGTTATACCAAGAAATATAACGTAAAAAGAAAACTGGCGTAGGAAATAATTTTGAAAATAAATATCTGAAAATATACAAGGAATTGCGCAAGCATCTTTTGTCAATACCCTCCGTCTTATTTTTTATTACATTCAGTTTGTTCAAACAAAAAGTTACCGCTATTACCAGAAACAAGTTATTTATTCCTATCAAAAATAATTATTGACACATGTAACCATCCGGTTGCTGACACCACATTTATCGGTCAATTCCGGTAGTAAACATGTCCTCCATGATAGAAGGAAGTACAGGGCATTGACACAACGAGTGCAGGAGTCAAAGACTTATGAAGTAACGACTTGTTTTCAGACTATAATTTCTAATGTGTTCAACACGTACGTAAGATTAGTAAATTAATTGTTTTAATTGCCTTTTGTCTCAGATTCGTCAGCAAACGACGATGAAGGTTATCAATGTTTTTAGACAGAAACAACCTGTATTTCCAATTTGAATTTTTTATAGGAGATAGTGATGACGGTTGGCACCAGTTGGTTGTTTTTATACGCAACTACATTTAGTTTGGACATTTTTGAAAACAGCAATGGAAACTACATTTTTTAGGGTATCTTATGGTATTTTTATTCGTGAATGTTTGACTGTCAAACTTTTAGAGTCATTAACAGTCATCAGGTCAAAGTGCCAACCAACCACACAAATGGGGTTTGAACATTTTTGATGAGAATTCAATTTCAAGAAAAATGTATGTAGTATTGTGCCATTAGTATTGTGACTGAAGAGTAAAACGTACGACACGCCACACAACTACACTCTGTCTACGTGAATAAAATCGCAAGAAGTATTATTTAAACCAACGAACTCACATTGAGATACATGACTGGCCAGAACATTCAAATATTCCATATAATAATCATTATTTTGTCCCACTTACGGTCGCAGAAACAGTTTTTTGCCTGCCTGTCAAAGAAAGCAAAACACTCATTTATTGGAAAGAATACCGTTAACACTCTTTATATTTACGTATCTGTTTACATATATTTACATAAAAAACAATACGAAAAACTTTGACTTTTTAATGATCAAATATTTCCAATCAAGCAACTTAATTTCCATTTTTTTACATTATATGTGAACAATGCGTTTTCTGTTTTAGAAATTACATCTTCCCAAATAATCCTCTCTACACATGCTAAGAAAAGATAACACATTTTTCCTTTTTGTAATAAACCATGGACACAAAACACCGTTATTATATTATTCCTGAGTAAAGAATTACCCTGAGGGGTGAATAAAGTGGTTTAAGACGAGAAACCCAAAGTTCGCAGATTCTGACATCTTTTGTTTAGCAGGTGGAGACGCAACCCCGAGAGTACACCTCGCTTCACCATCGAGTGAACTCGTGCCCTACAGTTTTCTGTGTCCATAAACGGACACAAGTTGGGCTTTCTTTACGATTATCTACAATTAAACCACTTGGATTCACAGGTTTGGATTGCACTTATAAAATTTATATATAAATACAGTCCATCCAAAACTTTGGATGCTGTAACTAAATCTTCATCGCCTACATTTGATTGGACATCAACTTTTTGGATACGGGATCCAAAGTGAAAAGTAAATATTTTCAAGTACAATAAAACCATATGAATACTGTATCGAAAGTAGATAGTTAACAGTTTGATGTATTATTCAAAGCTTTGGATGCTGGATGCATATTTTTTAATGCAAAAATAAGTTTCTGATTAATCAGGAAATATTTCAGTAAAAGAATTAGGAATTAGAAAATAATTGTTTAATATATCAACAACTTAACATCTATAGTACACACAATACAAGTCTAAAAAAAAGCCATATTTCATATTACCATACAAGAATATTCGTCTTTTTAAATTATGAATTAAAAATAAAATTTCATTAATTTTATTTTCATCCAGTTTCTCAATTTCAATTCACAGTCCTTGATTTTTCTGTGAATTAACATGAACGTATATTTTGGAAAGTACTAGGTCCCACATCTCTGGTGTGATGTTGTGTACAACACATTTACGAGGTTTCTAATACTGTTCATATAATCTTAAACCTCCAGAATTGAAATGACTGATGCACACTATGGTGACCACTCTTGTAGTGGTATAGACCGAAGTCATTTCTTTCTCCTGTTTTTGGAAAAGAAAATATGACAAGTTTTGTAGTTTTTAATGAACGTTCGTAATTTGTTGTACAACCAGAAACACATCTAAATTAAACTACAAATAAATAGTAATATGGACTGTGTGAGGCAATTGATTAAAAAAGAATAAGTTAAGAACGGGAACATAACCTAATTTATACAAAACAAAAAAATATGTAACATATACTGGTATGATTAATGCATGTATATACATATATGTATATACAAGCTAATACTTATAAATTTCAATCACAAATTATAACATACAACAAACAACAACAACAACAACAACAACAACAACAAAATAATAATAATAATAATAATAATAATAATAATAATAATAATAATAATAATAATAATAATAATAATAATAATAATAATAATAATAATCGCGTGAATATTTGGCAAAGAAAGGAACTTCATAGTAGATTTTTTGCAACTTTAACTTCGGAGAATATTGATAAGAAAAACTCAGAGGAGTCACTTCGATCCGGGGGCCTCTTCGGTGAGACTGAAGGATTTCTTTTCTCCATTTAAGACCAAGTGGTCAAAAGCAGAGCTTATAAACAATTCATCATGGGTCAGCAAATTGACAGCCGATGTCTCCTATGTAAATTCACGAACGAGTTCATCCAGCATATTTGCTGTGGATGCCTCGCATTAGCACAAACAGAATACCTTAAGAGACACAACTGCGTCGCCAAAGTAATCCACCAAGCCCTTGCCAAGAGATAAGACCTCGTAGAGAGTGAACAACCCTATTATCAGTGCAAACCTCAGCAGTAATCAGTAATGATCGAACTCGAATTCTGTGGGATATTGTAATCTTCATTGACCGAACAGTGGAAGCAAATAGACCAGATAATACCATAACCATAAACCATTGATAAAATATCTAAAACTTCATGCATCACTGATGTGGCGATTCCTACAGATGACCGGTTGGTAACAACTGTTGCTGAGAAAAAGAGGAAATACCAACCACTGGCTGTTGAATTGAAGGACATGTATGGATTGCGCGCAGTGGAAGTGCTTCTAGTAGTGATGTCAGCGAATGGATTGGTCACCAAGGAAAGGCAAGAGATCGCGAAGAAGGTAGAATTGACTAAAAAGCATTTACGGACCATTCAAAAAGCCGCATTATTGGAAACAGCAAATATAGTCCGTAAATTCTTAAGCCTAATTTGACGAAAAACAAAATATATACAAATCAAAATAATCGTAAGATTTTTTATGTGCGCAATGAATAACTGGCACACAACAATATATGTCATCAAGTGAAGAATGAATTGTCACCAAGACATTAAAAATCCACAGAGGCATCTTTGAGGGTGATAGTTGGTTCTGTCCTTACTGGTTTTGTTTTCCCATGAATCCCCTTTCCCTTTTTGTTGGAAAATATAAGAATAGGATATGAAGTGAAAGGCCTAGGGAAATATGATGCAAGTCATCTGGCGTACATAGACGATATCAATATGTACTCAGGAACCTTACCTGGATTTAAGCAGCTCTTACATGTCACCGAAAGATTCTCCACCGACATAGGAATGCAAATTGGTATTGAAAATTGTAAAATACAGAGCATCAGTAAAGGTGAACTAATCAGCACAATAGAACATGAAACCATGTCAAGAGAGACTATAACTGCCTTAGAAGCAGATGAGCTCCACAAATACCTAGGGATTCATCTAAACGAGTTGGTAACGAATTAAAGCGAAAATACAATTGGATTTTGTAAAGAGAATGAAAAGTATTTTCAAAACCTTTCTCAACTCACGAAACCTTGTAGCAGCAATTAATATGTACGCAATACCCACATTGGTGATCATCAAATAGTCGAAAAAGGATATTGAATCCTTGAAAAGGCTTATCTGAGTTCAAGGTTTTGAAAATACCTTTTATTCCCGTTAGCAATGACCCGCTTCCAAATCCACCATCCCAAAAGCTCAATATCAAGAAAGATGCGAGGTCGTGGCATCTTTAAAGTAAGCAATATCGATACAAAACAGATCATCAGCATGAGGCAGTACTTTCGAGCGAAAGCTGTATCATCTCATCCACATAGTGTGTCTCAGGAAGCAGATGATAACTATACGCCGTTATGCCTCAGACAAGATGTAATTTAACTCCAGCAACCATCCTTCGCCCGAGAAATGGCACTATGGAAGCAGAAGGGAATCCACGGTAGATATCCAGCTCAAGTAGCCAATTCCAATGTTGGCGCTGATATGTCCTACAAATGACTCAGTATTGGATATCTATATCCCGAAAACGAAGGATTCATGGTTGAAACCCACGATCAAGTAATTGTAACCAAGAATTATCTGAAATACATTATCAAAGATCCAGATGTGCTCTCTGATGATTGTCGGGTCTGTGGTCAATGTAGCGAGACTATTATCTCACACTGTAGTGTACTAGCCCATACAGTGAATAAGAACAGACATGATATGGTGGGACGATTTATCCATGCCTAACTTGTCAAGATATGTGGTTTAGCACCATACCATGATACACCATATTACAAGTATATATCAAAAATGTGCTTGAAAACAACAGCTATAAACTGTATTAGGACCGGTGTACTAACAGATAGAACAGTGCACCACAACAGACCTGACATAACACTCTGGGATAAAAACAGGAAAAAATTATGGTTTGTGGATATGGCAGTCGTCGATACTAGCAATCTTGCGGCAGTGTATCAGACGAAGATCCGGAAATACCAAAAGTTGGTCCACATCAGGAAAGAACAGTGGAATATCCTAGAAACTAAGACTGTTCCAGTCGTAGTTCGACAGCGTTATAGGCAACAACTACTGGTGCGCTCTATCAGCTTATCGATATACTATATCTCCAAACCAAAACACTCCAGTATTAATATTACCTTACAGTGTTCTTTAAAGTGTTATCAGTGTTCCAAGCAGTATACAGCGTTTCTGTGGCCGGTCTGCCGGCCAGCTGTACCAGCCAACCTCAAGATGAATCCGTCACCTAACCACGAAGTCGTACGCCGGAGCTGCAAATACTGCGAGTTTTCCATCAAAAGAACAATCCATACTACTGGACGCATGAGAAAATCTAACTGTCAAAGACTATATAAGTAAACTAACCGAAACTGTTCCCCCCAGTGTCATAACTTTTATATCAAGAATATCCAATAATAGAATATGTGTGTTTCTGAACTCTAAGATCAATGCTGATCTTATAACAAAAAATACCCTACTCTGATAATTTAAAAAATACAACTGTTAATGTGAGACCCCTAATTAACAAACTCAAGAGAATCCTAATATCAAATGTATACCCATTTATTCCAAACGAGGAAATTACAATTATTTTTAAGAATAATGAAATTAAAACTACCTCCAGCATATCTTTCATCAGAGCTGGTCTGTCTGATCCTAACCTCAGTCACATTATGAGCTTCAGAAGGCAAACTTTTATCCAACCTGAGGAACTTCACAAACTCCCTCAGTCATCAGTGATTATATATGAAGGTAAACCATATAGAATCTTTTTCTCTGCTGAAAACATTACTTGTTTCAATTGCAAAATGGAAGGCCATACTGCAAGTAACAGCCCCCAAAATCACCCCAAAGAGAATTGCCTTCTGGACTCTACCAGTCATCAAACCCCTCAAACAACATTGAAGCACAATTCATCACAGTTGTTACACCCACTGCCCCCCCCACCAGTGACCCTATAAACTTGCCCCTTCTTAAGAGAAGCCTCCCAAGTGAATCCTCCTCTCCCTCTGCAGCAAACAACAATGTTACAGACAGACACAATGAAGACAAAAAAAGAAACAGAAAAAGAATTCTGCAAAACAAGATGAAACGGAGCAAGACAGTAATCCTGTTACTACTCTTGAAGACATGCTCAGTCCAAATAAAGCTCTGTTCGAAAAGAACAAAAACTCTTTTCCACTGTCAGAAAACCAACTTCATTTACTACTTGAAAATGCTTTGGGCTCTGCTGACCCTCTTACCATTGTCAAAGATTATTCCAATGATATCCCAGCTGTCATAAAAATGCTCAACGATATCCACTCTGCACTAAATGACAGAGTTATCAAAGGCAAAGTCACCAGACTAAAGAAAAAACTGTTAAAACACATACCAGAATCAGACACATCCGACTCCATACTCTAGTATGGAAACAATCTGACACTAATTTCTTTTTTAATAGAAGCCTCATGATAAACACCAACCTGCCATTATTAATAAAATTTAAGCAAACAAACGAAGACACTCCCAAGGAATACCCCTGAATACAATTGTTGACCTGAGTATCCATTATACAAGTTTTTGACTTGGCCAATATTTGTCTGCAAGAATCCATAAAGACTTACCAACAAGATAAAGCTAACAAGATAATCTACAACAGAACAGAGATATCTGAACCTAACCCTTCTCAAAACTAAAATGAACATTCTAAAATGGAATGCAAACGGTTTCTATACAAGATATGAAAGGCTACAATTACTCTGCCAAAATCACAAGCCCGAAATAATCTGCATTCAGGAAACTAACTTCAAGGCAAACAACAAAGGCAAATTAAAAGATGTCAAATGCTACAACAAAAACCGTCACTACTCCAATATAGCTAGCGGTGGTGTGGCCATTTTTGCAGAACAAATTGACATACAAACAGAGATTGAAGCTGTAGCTATTAAAATCCAAGCCCCAGCGACAATCAGTGTATGTAGTATTTACCTTCCCACTCTCTCGATGCTAATGAAATTAAAAATCTGATTAAACAACTTCCAAAACTTTTTATCCTACTTGGCGACTTCAACAGTCATAACACAATATGGGGATCAAACAAATCCGACGCAAAAGGACACCTCATGGAAAATATAATTGATGAAGAGGACCTAATAATCTTGAACAACGGACAACTCACTCATTTAAATATGAGCAACGGACATCTCAGTGCAATAGACCTTATCTTATGTTGTACTGCAATTGCCCCAAAATGCAACTGGTGTGTTCTCGAACAGCTACACGACAGTGATCACTACCCAATATTCCTGTACATGGACTGCCTCCACAGTATTCCCAATAGCTTTGCAGTATCTCTCAAATGGAATTACGACAAAGCAAATTGGAAACAATACAAAAAATATATTAGCAAGCTTTTAAGTCAGCAAGATATATTTGAAGAAAATTATGATATCGACCGTATCATTCACTCCTTCTGAAATGTAATAACAAAAGCTACATATGAATCCATTAAATACAGCAGGCCTACAAATAAGACAAGATCAGTTCCCGTTTGGAACGATGAATGCAGTGACGCAATAAAAAGATCTAAAAACTTTTAACAAGTATAAAAAACCAAACACTTTAGAAAACAAGATTGAGTACAAAAAATGAGAGCTAAGGCAAGAAGGATCATCAAAGAGAGCAAAGCTAAATCTTGGACTGTCTTCGTGTCATCTATTTCAACATCAAACAACATTAAAGACTCCTGTAATAAGATTAATGCAATAAAAGGAAGCAAATTGTACAATTCAATTCCATTGCAAACATATTGGCCGACAAATTAACAAAAAACTCCAGTTCTCAAAATTATACTGCTGATTTTCTTCAGTACAAAGCAGAAGAAGAAAAAGAAGAGATTACATTTAATAGTAATCAAGATATCGGTTCTCAATATCATTTAAACGACCCCATCTCCCTAAAGGAACTCGCCTCAACTATTGATATTACTAAAAATTCATCGCCAGGTCCAGATTGAATCCCCAATATACACATCAAACAATTACCCACAGAGGGAAACGAAGCTCTTTTGAAAATATATAACTTAATTTGGACTAATAACATATTTATGGAGTATGGAGAACTGCAATAGTAGTTCCAATACCCAAACCTGGTAAGGACAGATCAAAAAGCGAAAATTACAAACCTATCGCATTAACGTGCAACATGTGCAAAATTTTTTGAAAAAATAATTAACTCACGATTCAGGTGGTTTCTCGATTTCCAAGAAATTGTATCCAATAACCAATTTGGCTTCAGATGAAACCACTCAACCTTATCTCACTTGATAAGCATACACACGCAAACAAGAAGCATGTTTTAACAATCAACACCGACATTGAGAAAGTTTACGACATGGTGTGGATACACGGAATTCTAAGAAAATTACAGCTGATTGGAATCGGAGGAAATGTTTCAGTTGATCAAAAGTCTTACGAAAGACAGGACCATACAAGTGAGAATCAACGGCTGCATCTCTGAAGAAAAGAAGATAAAAAATGGAGTACCCCAAGGATCCGTAATGAGCGTCTCAATTTTTCCTCTTGCAATTAACGATGTAGACGCAAATATCGAATCTCCTGTATTTACAAGAAAATATACAGATGACATCACAGTTTTCTGTAAAGGCAAATCTATCACTTCAAGCCAACAAATTATGCAAGCTTCCTTAAACAGACTTCATGAATGGACCCAAAGAATAGGATTAAAATTCTCGGCCCAAAAAAACTGAATGCATATTATTCGCCAAGCACAATGAAGAGAATCTGCCTACACTTAGGCTCGGTGATCACAATCTGAAGTATGTAGATAGAACAAAAATACTGGGAATGCATTTGACTCAAAAATGTCGTGGAAAAACTATATACAGATCTTGTCAGACGAATATAAAAAAAGGCTCAGCATACTAAAATGCCCCTCACATAACAATTGTGGTGCAGATAAAAACATGTTATTACTAACGTATAAAACCATAGTAAGAGCTAAATTAGATTATGGATCTGTAATTTATGATTCTGCCCGATGGAACGACCTCAAGAAACTAGATGTTATACACAACCAAGGCCTAAGAATCTGTACCGGTTGCTATCGCACAAGCCCCATCGAAAGCTTTCTAATTGAATCCAACGAACCAAGTCTAGCACATCGCAGAAAGATATTAATGTTGAAATATGCCATCAACGCTGCTGCTTCAATCAACCCAATAATACTTCACGATGTTTATCCAGTGATTCATTCCCCTATATGCAACACATATGCAAAAACTCGGTTTCCAGATAACACCAAGAGAAAAGAAAAGAATACACAATATTCCTCCGTGGACAATACCTGAATTACTAACCAAATTGGCTTCAACTTCTGTTGAGGATCCAAACCTCACAACAAAAACCCGGGATCCACAACCTGCTGAACCCGCCAGTGGAAGTTGCAACCATCTCCGAATATATGCCTACGTAATAAACAATGAAAACGAAAGCTATTCCGTAATCTCTACGCAGGAAACCAAAATTAAACATCAACTTCACTCTTTCTGTATCAAGACCACTGCAGATATGTGCTCACTAATGTTAGCATTTAAACTGGCTAACCAAATAAACAGCAGCCGATTTATAATTTACATAAAATCGCACGGTACCATACACAATATATCTAAAAGAAATCTCAAAACAGAAATGACCATTAACATACAAGAAATATACTACAACATCACCAAAGCAAGGAAATCCATCACAATAGAAATGATCCATACAGAAGAAACAATTGGAAATGACAACAGTATATGCCCCGACAATGATAGAGCAGTTGGACATTCAAACAGCGTATTGACCATATCCAACACAACTGACGATTTAAGGACATATATTAACAAAACATCTCTTGCAAAATGGGACAAAATATGGAGAGATCAAAAAGCCAGTATCCTTCACAAGAAAATTGAGCATGTCAACAATCTTAAACTCAACAACAAATTCAGTAAGAGGGAGCAAGTCGTCATATCAAGAATAAGAACAGGCCACTGTAAACTAAGCCACCTTCACCTGTTAACTAAGAATACTCCTCCCAAATGCTCTATCTGCAGCATCCCAAACACCATACAACACCTTATTGTCGAATGCCCTCAATTCTCACAACAATGACAAAAACATCTGCAAGGAACGAATTTCGATTCAATCCTTGACTCCCCTATATACCAAAAGAAAAATTATAGAATTCTGCAAACATACCAAACTTTTTGACGAAATGTAAATGGAATAGTGTACACAACAAGGGGCAGTCAATGTATATGCAAGTATGGGTGTACACTTATGTATACTTATTTAGCGCACAATGCACTTAACAATATTCAACTATATGTACATATTGAAGTTTGTAAACTGTTCAGTATAATATGTATTATATCTTGGTAATTGAATACATTATCTGCTGAGTGAACAAGTCTATTTACCAAACAAGTGTGCTAAGAGTCCAAATAAGAGTATGTGTATTAAAAGTATTAAATGCACCAAATCCCAAGGAATTCCAACCCAGGAAAAGTCTATTACGGGAAGTAAAATGAAACAAAAAGAAATCAATAACATAACAAAGAATGAAAACCCCTTTTCACTTCACCTTCTGTAATTACTATTGTAATCATGTATTAATTATGTAATCATGTATTAATTATGTAATCATGTAATTACTATTGTAATCATTTATGTATTTTGTATGCATTTTTTGTTTTCGTGGTATATTTTCTATTGTATAATTTTGTGTTTCATTCTCATTGAATTTTCTGGAATCTAAACTGTATATACAACGGACTGTGTATCCTTGTAATACAATGTAAACAACTGTAACCTTATACCTGTCGCTAATGACCATGTAGTTGATGCGACAATAAATAAATAAATTTTTAAAAAAGGCTGTTCTGTGGTTCTTTTAGCTACAAGCATCATTCCGAAGACCTTAAAGAACTCGCTAGAAACACTTGGAATTAAAAAGAGTGCCGTCATCAGTCTCCAGAAATCTGTTTTACTCAGAACATGCTCATTGGTCAGGAAGTTTCTGGGATGCAATGGAAGTTTTTAGGTTCTACAATAGTCAATGTAAATATGTTTCTGAATTTGTACGCATAAATGTGTGTCTCCTTGTTGTCCCTATGAGAATTTTGTTGATTGATATACAATTTCATTTATAATATGTATTAAAAATTTGGAAGTCATGCTTTGATAGAGGATAACTGTGTGACTTCTGTCTCAGTGCCAGTGAACTGTGCACGATCTAATAATAATAATAATAATAATAATAATAATAATAATAATAATAATAATAACAACAACAACCTAAAATAAGCAGACAAAAAGCTATTAATACTATTTACTTAAATAGGCATTTATTTTGGCTAAAAATACGGGTGCAAAAAGGAATGTAAACAATGAAAAATGTCCATAAAAAATTTATTGTAAAAAACTTATAAATAAAATATTTCAAACACTTCTTCTAACACTAAAGTTTAAATCAGCACTTACATGAGAGGAATGCTTTTCTTTGTAATCTTTACTGTACATGATCACAGTTTTCTCTGCAGAAAATCATTCTGTATGGAACACTAAAGTTTCTGATGACTACGAATTTATTGGCGATTCTGTCTCTACGAAATGCTAGTTTGGACTCTTTTCAATCCTGAAATGGAATCAGTGAAAAAGTTATTATTATTTTCATTCGCATTTGTGTAATAGCCAACACTGAGAATTTCCGCATCGCATATAATAGAGAGTTCTGCCCTGGGAAAGGATTGGAAGCAATCTCAAAGGTAGGATGGGATTCCTCGTGAGTGAACAAAGCCTCTCGGCGTCAGTGAAACATATCCAAAAATTTTAATTGACATAATCTTTCTTTCTTATTTATATTTTTTATCGGTCACATGCGTCTTTAACTCCTGTTAACATGCAACCCTGTAGGCTTGTTAAGTGTACTCTTACCTACCTGTATGTTAAGAAATATAACGTCCTTAGCAATCACCAATTCGTCGTCAGTCAAGTGTTTGTTAAAAAAGATATGACGATGTATACAAAACATATCAGATTCAAACAATTCAGAAGTAATTCACATTGGTTGGGGGAATAATTATTCTAATTGTAATATTATTAATAGCACAATTAGAAAAATGTATATTAGGTAAATTAACCTCATTTTCCTCACATTCTACCAAATTAAACTCTGCTCCGGTAATCATATTTACTGACGATGTGAAGGTGTCGCCTCTGGAAGTCAACGCGCTAATTTCCTAACCGAACGTCGTTCCTTTAGGTTCAGGAGAATTATTAGAATCCACCTTTCTCGAACGACGGTATACGAATATTGTTTATAGAGATATCTTGCAAGCAACACTCCACAATATCGCACTAACGTCCCGCAACAACAGAATTCATGGGTTTACTATCGCAGTAATGTCGTACGTTTTCCCATAATTCTGAGATTTTATGGTGACCGTTAAAATGCTGAAGATACCACAAAATGTTAGTGTTATTATTGCCTCGTCCAAATTAAAAATTTGGCCTATTACCTTTCGGCATCGGCAGTAAGAACACTCATAACATTACTAGGTATGTTAATAGCTATAACACTTCCTGGTCCTGGGACTTCCGCTCGCAGAGAAAGACAAATCGCAACAGTGTGTTGCCCAAGCTTACAGGCAGTTATGATCTTGATCGGTTATGATCCGCCGATCATTTTGGAGGGGGCCATCATATATTTTTGAAATAATAAACATAATTTTTATTATATTGTACGTTATTTTTGTACGTATATATAAAACCATACATTTAAAAAAATTACAAATTCCAGCAGAAATATTTAAATCAATTTTGCCAAATAAAGGGAGGTAACGAAAACTCTAGGACTTTTGGGGGGGCCTGGCCCCAACCCACCCCCTGGATCCGCCACTGGTTATGATACTGATCGGTTGCCAGGAGGCGAAAAGATAATGACTAAAAAGGGGGAAAATGCCAAAATACCAGAAATGGGCATCGGAAGTTGAAATAGATAAATGAAAATCTAAAACTACTTTAAAAATACACTTAAATAGTTCCTATTGTCAAAAGTTTTAAAACTGCAACAATATTAAAAAGGTATGCTAAGCTTTCCTATTCCCATGATAAATCTTGCCAACAGTAAAGTTAGAATTCATAAACATAACAATTCAACGACTTCCGTCAATATTCACCTAAGAGGTGCGTGAAACACAGACACTCAGCTAACACACAACTCAGTCTACTACTAATGGCATGTCCTCTTCCGCTGCAATGTTGGCAACAAGAAGACTGTCTTACAGTTCTCAGAGCCTACTCAAAAGTACAAGTATGCGTGAAGAGACGGATATATCGGTTTATCTGATCACTTCACTACAATAACTTATCTTCCATTAAAGTTATGAGCTTCTCAGTATGAGACCTCAGATTCTGAAGAGTAATGTAGTCTTGGGGAGTAATGGCAATTCTAAAGAAAAATGGATCAGTTGTCGGTCAGCCTGCGCAACGGAGCCCAGGCCACGAACAACGCCAGGTCCTCCCCCGCTCGAAGTTTTCCGCGTTGACAGGAACAGTGACCGTAAACGTCCAACACTGAGGCCTTGTGGCAGATACGGAGCAACGTACTGTCATGAGGTTCAAAGCTTAGACCCAGCTTTGCATCCACTGTCGATCTCCGCGTCGATTCGAGTGTTATACTTCGAGTCGTGCTTATACAGTGACGTACTTCCAAGCTTAATTCCTTTCCTAACGTTAATTTATTAAATGTTTCCAAACACTTCGTGTTAAGTGGTGCAAGTTTGAAGGCATGGCTATGAAAGTCATACAGTGACTTCACGCTGGAGATGGCAACATGTGTGATAAATAATCTAAAATAAATGTATATTTTTGAGTGAACGAGAAAGGTCTGCTTTGTAATACTCTTCACCATCGCATATATTTGTATTGTGAATGCTATAGATACGTGAACTTAGTACGTAGGAATGTTAACAGAATGTCAGGGAAAACATTTGTTAGATAGCTCCTGCGAAATTGTGACCATCCCACTGTGATTCCTCCCCTGCTTCCATCTCCCTGCCCCTGTTGGGCCCTGTGAGGTCACTAATATCATGTTTGCTGATCAGTGTAGTAGATGATGCAGAAGAAAAAAACGTTGACATTTTATGCGAGTGCCAAAAACATCGGGAGGATTAAGAATACCAATGCAATTACTAAAGTTCCGATCTTGTGACTGAATTAACATAACATTGAAACTATAAAAACATAAAATTATAAAAAAATACTAATTTGGTGCTCTAAATTACATAAAAAATATGGATACGTTGCAGTATCAATATATTTGCATCATACGAGTCGAGTTTAATCATACGAGTAACAGTTTAATTTGGATATCTCTCTCGCATATTTTTTCGCTTACACACTCACTCGCATGCTAACTCTCTTACTCATTAACTCGCTTATAAACTAAACTATGTAATAGTAGTTTATGCAATTTGTTTATAAAATTAAGCTTTATAGCATTAGTACATGTTTTGAAAATGCCCGACGGTAGGAGCGAGTTTGAGCGAGCAATTGTGAGAAACAACTTTCTTGAAATAGCTGTGGTATTTTACATCTGGTCGAGAAAATGATGGTCGGCTGATCCGTTCACCACTACCTCCCCACGATTCTCTCGCTGCAATTGGCTAAATGTGTGATGACGCAACCACCTGTACCGTAAAATCTAATACGTCATCAGTTGTGCCAAAAAATGCCAAAAATGCAATTTCAGTTCAGATCCCCTAAATATTTTTGAAAGGGTATGTTTTTAAATACTAACATGAAATAAAATGACGGGAAGACTGCTTGGGAAGTTAGGAGATCTACGTGTGGAATTTTTTAGTAAGTTATGGACACATTACAAAATGATCTTGCCAAGCGGGGGATGGTCTCTCCTTGGATACACCACTGTGTAAATCATCGACGAGGTTCCTGTCACGATTAACACAATTGGGAAATTTGAAGCTATGGAGAACAGTCAAAAAACGCTACCGAATGCTTTAGCATTACTGCGCGTATCAAACGGGATTTTCCGTTTAGCCTTGAAGCAGTGTGATAAGGTAAGCTTTTACGAACTGGTTTCCGGCTACGTTACATAGAAATGAATAGTGCACGAGTCAGTACAACAAAGCTAACCGTTCGGAATAAGCTGAAGTACTACTTATGTAATGCTGAATCACGATAAAGTCCAGTGTAAACGTTCTTAGAATGTACATGCCGTCAACCTCAAGGTTATCGCACTTTCCTTTGTGTTTTTCGAGTAGTATCAAATTCTGATGCACACTTCTGGAAGCCAAATGCATCTAATTTCGTAACAGCATAACAGGTACCCATTACGGGCCAAGAACTGTTTTCATAATAACGTTAGTACCCTAATTTTCTTTTGATAGTAAATTGTACCCATGAAAGAAGTAATTTTTCATTTTCTAAAAATAATTTAATGTGAATGTCACGCAATATGCATTAATTTAAATATAAACATTAGCACTGACTGCTAAAGAAAGATTTTATCAAACATTTTGTCACAAAAATACATTGAATTTTCGTTTGTATGTAAAATAAAGTTCTCTCTTTTACTACAAAACATACTAAATACTTCATTCTGTAGGTAATAGAGATTATTGCTAATTTTTTTTAGAATTGTATAGAACAATTCATCATTTCCTAAACTGGAGAGAACAGAATCAAGAACAGTATACAAGCACATTCTCTGGAAGTCTATGGATTCTCATCCTCGTTAAACATCTGCACATAGTTCAATCCTGTTTTATCACTGATGTCGATATTCACAGATAACTTTGATTCGAAGGAATTATCCTTATTTGTGACAAGATGGAAAATCATAAATGTCTGTCATTTATTTATGTGAAACATAAACGAAACTGTTTCAAAATCAATAACGACTTAATTACTACCTGGGAGTGCAAAGCTTATTTTCATGTCCGTCAAACGCCTAGAGAAGTGAAGGAAGAAGAAGAAGAAGGAGGAGGAGGAGGAGGAGGAGGAGGAGGAGGAGGAGGAGGAGGAGGAGGAGGAGGAGGAGGAGGAGGAGGAAGAAGAAGAAGAAGAAGAAGAAGAAGAAAAGAAGAAGAAGAAGAAGAAGAAGAAGAAAATAATGTAATCGAAATTTAAAAATTCATTGCGCCTGGGAATTTCACGTATTACTCCACCATGGCGGGCAGCTGTCATTTCCGGAAATATGGCATAATATTCTGGAGAAATACGTTCTACCGTTCCTAGATTTTAGATCGCAAAACTGAATTGTACCAAATAAGCAAAACCCACACATGTGATTTTACGAAATCTTTCTTTATTAATCTACGAATCCCACTACTGCCTTTCACAATGATTTACGAATCAGTATTTTTATTCAAACCTACTTAAGATGGGAACACTGGGTGTTTTAGTAGTCATTTGATTATTTCGTGATCAGTATCATTAAATCGTTCTGCACATACACGCAGTAGTGAGTCGTTTCTTTAGCGTGGGGCCTGATAATGGATAAGAGCCAAACACTATAGCTCAATTACCGATACAAATACTTTTTATTACACTGATACGAATATTTCTTATCATTTTTTGTGAAAAGCATCGTTGCTACCTATAATCATAATTCTACTTATGAGCGAGGGTAGTGATTGTGGAGGTAAAGAAAGCGCACAGATAGCCCTTTTAACGCCATACATACATCACACAGTTTTTAATTTCCGAAGTTATATTCATAAAGTAAATAAATGAGGAAGTAAATAATAAAGTTCAACGCTAGAAAATTTGAATTAAAATATAACTCCATGTTCTTTTCCACACGTTATATTCATATAATTCAAAGTTAACATTTTGTAATTCCAGATGAAATAATTTCTCAAATTAAGAAGGTGAATCGCAGACTGTTACTGCACCAGTGGATTTATTTATGTAAGAGGAAAATGCAAAACTTTCATTATGCAACTGGAGGTGATAAAAAAACCGTCAGGATATCGATATGTGGATGGTATTGCAATCGATGGTAATGCAATGCAATGCAATGGAGTGGAGGAAAGTTTTTTGTAGTACTTTGGCAAAAGAAATAAGGACCAAAAAATTGTGTGATCATTTTGGGAATGATGATGAGGTGATTTGTGATCATAATTTTTATTTTCTAATATTAATTTCGTTCATTTTTAAAGTGACTATTTCTACCTTGGTCAACAGTAAAAATTGGTAATAATTGCAAAGTGAAAAGACACGAACTTGGAGCAATTGGTAAGCGTGTCTACATTGCAAGTGACGTCATGTGGGTGAGTTAGTGTGGGAGGAGAGTGATATTGGGGAGAATATGTGATTTTTAAGTAACTACTGATTTTCTGTAATTGAACATACGTGATCACAAACGTAGTATCCATGAAGATGGTAAAACAAATAAAAAAAGTGTCGAAAATTGAAAAGGAACGGCTTCATATTCCGGAGCTAGTGTGAAGTTCAGTCGTTTCCAAAACCATTTATCTCGCCAGGAATACAACACAATAAATTTGTGTTACACATTATCAATAATTACTTATGTTTAACAAATTTGTTAAAACTTATTTTGTACTAAATGTTTTTATTTTGTTTAACTGTAGTTAACGTTTTAAATACTTGGAAGTATCTCTCAAATTCTCTCGTTTTCGGATAATACAAGGCACTGTAATATTTTTTTTCCGTTTCCTAGGACTGCTACTGGGAAAAAACGTTTTCATTCTCCTATTCAGAAATTCAGCTCCACTCGCTTCCCTTTAGCAGGCGCGTCGCTCTCGACGTAGCATCGTGCTCTCTGTAGTTGGCGAAAGGCCTTCGAAGGTCAAAGCCCGGCATAGGTACGTAGTATAGCGGCGGTGGCAGCTCTACCGGCACAACACGAGAGAGCGAACGCGGCGCGGCGTGGCGCGCTGCCGGCGAACGGACCGGTTCGGCATTCTGCCGCTTGCGGCGCGGCGGTCGCCCCGCCGCCGGCGCGCCGCGCCGCGGAGGCAGCGGTGGCATAGCGCGCCAGTCACCGGGATGCGCGGCCGTTCACGCGGTCGCCCGCGCCCGCGCCAGGCGCCGCCCCGTCCCCGCCCCTCCCCGCCCCGCCACTGCCGCCTGGCGGGCGGGCGGGCAACGTTGTCGGCGGCGACAGCCGTGGCAGGCAGGCGCAACGTCCCGCCTCGGCGGTGGCGGCAGCCCACAGAGCCCTGCACATATATGAGCCGACGCGACCTTAAACCGTCCTCGAGATAGAAATAACTCTGTCGAGGAGAAACTTAAAGTGAGATGTCTGTGGGTTCAACACACGGCGTTTTTCGTTTGATGATGTCTAGTTTAATTTATGTCGCTTTGTTAGAACGTATTGAGTCTTTTATTACAAACCCGTTACTCTCCTTTAGAAGGGCAAAGATAGTTGCGCAGTGTCAGTACACTGACTTTATTCATGCACTTTTTTAATATATTAATTGAAAACTATTTGACAGCTGCAAGCTCACTGCAGTCTTCTGCAAACTCAACTCTATAATATACCCTAGGAATATCCTTTATAAACATCAGTAGTAATCCAAATGCTATTTCATTGCGTAAAGGTTATTTTCACATTGCAGCAGTCGATCAAGATATGCAGTGTTATCACTCGTTGATAACACCCGTCAGCAAGGATGAGAAATATTTACTCCCACATTCTTTCCTTTGCAACGCATAATTGAACATAAAGACAATTGAATGCATATTTTATCTCATTATTCTCTCACGTATACACTAAAACCAACATAAAATATGTAAAATATTGTTCGTCTAGATCACATAACTTCTAGTTCTAGAATTCGTAAGTTTGATATTGAGGGTAAGAAGTCATTTTCAATTTAGGAGAATTATGAAACGAAGAAAACACTAAGAAAATAAAACTGTATGAAAGAAACACAAATGTTTGCCTACAATATTTATTTTGAATGTATTACGTGAAATTGTCATTGCGATTTACAGGTTACGTAAAGAATTGAGGAAGAATGATTATAAACACAATTTTAACAGTGATTCTATTGTAAACACGAAATAAATAATATTGAACGTTTTTACCAGTAACAATAATAATAATAATAATAATAATAACAACAACAATGATAATAATAATAATAATAATAATAATAATAATAATAATAATAATAATAATAATAATAATTGCATAACAATAATTGCTGCTGCTATTGCTCGCTGTACGTACGTCCTGTGCCATATTTTAATTCTACGTGTTCGGAGGAAAAAGTTAATTCAAAAAATATGGAGCAATTTTTTCAATTGAAAATGTTGATGTTTTACATAAAGCATACCAAATATCAGTATTGATTTCTTTCATGTTGATCGAGGAAAATCGATTTTGTAGAAAAACGGTTAAACGGTTTTGGGGCACTGACGGACGGATAGGCAGATTTGCTGTCAATAGGTCTTTCAGTATCAATGACCCCCAAAACGTGAATTCCCACAACACAACGTGTTAGAGTGTTAAATTTGTCACATTTAAAAACAAGATTTATCCACTCCCAAAAATACGGTTTTTCTGTGGAAAAATTGCCGATCTCCGCCAAAACGAAAACGAGACTTTCCCTGAATTACGTACGTAACAAGTCGAGAAAATAAAAATGAGCATTAAGAATAGTAATTCACAATAATTCACTAGCTTATTTTTTTAATCGATTGGCAAACAATATATAAAATAAAATATTGTATCACTGTGGTACTAATTTAGAGTTATTAATAACTACTACATTATTTTGAAATTTAACACATAAAGAGACTTCTATTAGATCAATTAATATAAAATAAAATTATGAATGCAGATATGAAAAGGCAAGTAACTATACTTCCAAGTTTCACAAACTGAGCTGTTTTTGCAAACAAATAGTATCCATCTTATTTCTGAACTATTCTGAACCTAGAACATAATGGTTCGTCTTTTTCATACCTTGTGACTACGGAGATGTTCCTTCAAGAAAACAAGACAAAGAAGTGTTCCGTTGGAAATGGCAAAAGCACTGATAAATGTGCGCAAACAGTTCAATTATTTCTTGATATGTTCCGCAAAGGACGCGATGTTGCGTGCAAGAGAAGCTTGCGAGGGTCGCCAACTCATTTGGCGAGATAGAGCGTCATTTCTTACTGTCACTCTCGGCAGTACCATCCGTGCCACCGCAAAAAGGAGTATGTTTGCGGGCGCGCGGGGCTCGGCGCACTTCGTTTTCGGGTTCGACGCTTTGTATTCTCCGACTCTGCACACGAAACAGCTATGAAATATTTTACTCCGCTCTTCGGGGCTGGCAGATGCAACGTCAGGCGTCCCTTCTCCTGTTTCTTTGACGGCGACGGCCGTCGGCCGGGGAATTGCACGACCGCTTCTAGCGAATGTTTGTACGTACTTTGCGTTCATGTCTATGTGCGTAGTAGTACTAAAGAGAGGCGCGAAGTTGGATGTGAAGCAGGGAAGGAATAGGAGTGGGAACGGAAAAGAGGCAAGATGAGAGAATGGGAGAGCCAAATAGGAGAGAGAAGAGATAGAGAGACCATGAGAAAGACGGACAAAGAGGGGAGGATGGAGGGAATGGATATATATATATATATATATATATATATATATATATATATATATATAGAGAGAGAGAGAGAGAGAGAGAGAGAGAGATAGATAGATAGATAGATATAATATTAATAATATAGTGTTCTTATTAATAATAAATATATTGATAACAATTGTTATATCTACATAAATCAATAGTATTGGGTATGTCATAAACGTTATTCTCTTAAATTTAAGCAAAATTGAATATTACCCCATCAACACATTACTCACACAAAGATGTAGAAGACGAGCCCTCTTCATGGTAGATTCCGACATGTTCTTAAAAGTGCCAACAAAATGATTCAGTGCTCTGGCTCAGAGATGGAACTCTACAAGGAAAACTGACATTCTACTACACAGCCCGCAAGAAAGGGAAAGCATTCTAAATTGATGTTACACACCCTGCAGATCACAACCTCAACAAAGCAGTAACAACGAATTTCGAAACATTTCCCTCTCCAGTTTTACACTTAATATTCCATTGAGCATGTTGAGAACATTCATAACAGCAGTTACGATTTGAAGGAGGGAGGAGGAGGAGGAGGAGGAAGTGGAAGAATGAAGAGAGATAGGGTTGGAGAGAGAATAAGGATGAGAGCGAGGGTGAAGGTGATAGTGAGGGTGGAAAGAGGGTGAATATAGAGTAGGGGTGAGGGTGGGAGGAGGGTGAGTGTAGAGTGGGGTGAGGATGGAAGGAGGGTATGTGTAGAGTGAGGGTGATGGTGGAAGGAGGGTCAGTGTAGAGTGGGGTGAGGGTGGGAGAAGAGTTAGTGTAGAGTGAGGGTGAGGGTGAGAAGAGGGTCAGTGTAGAGTGGGGGCGAGGGAGGGAGGAGGGTCAGTGTAGAGAGGGGTGAGGGTAGGAGGAGGGTGAGTATAGACTGGGGGTATGCGTGAGGAGTGGGAGGATAGAATGAGGGTGAGAAGGGTGGGGTGAGAGGAGGGTGAGGAGGGAGGAGGGTGAGGCAGGGAGGGTGAGGGTGAACAGAGGATCAGGGAGAGAGAAATGAGGGGGAGGTGGAAAAGATGTGACTTTTATTTGTTTGTTTGTTTGTTTGTACTTATGTGTGACCGTGTGAACGTTTGTCTGTGACCATGAGGCCATGATCTCTCACTGTAAGCTACTGTGGACAGGTGAGCCCACGCGTGCTTGTTTGCTTACGCATGCGACTGCGTGCGTGCTTGCACGCGTGCAGTCTGAGCTTGCTTGTGCTCCGAGTGCGCCTTTGTTAAGTTATCCATACCTGACAGGTATGCAATTTTGTATCTCTCGTGAGTTTATGAGCACACGAGCGTAGAGGCGCGTTAGTAAGTGCGATTGTATATGTTTTGTGTTTGCATGTGTGAAAATGTCGCGCTAGAAGTTGAGCACAATAGAACATGAGTGTTACTGTTGCATTTATGAAAGTAAAATCTTAATCTTAAAAACCACTAATGACATCATAGTTAAATTATGGTGTTCATTAGGGGTCGCTGATGGCTTTCCGTTTATCTTTCATAACCTATTACGTTGTCTCTATTACAACATTCCTTTCCTACAGACAAAATAGATAGAATTCGGGATTATACAATTACTATGTGTAGGTAATGCGATTACATCGTTCTGAAATCCATATTAAAAATTGATTTCCCTTCTACACTTTCCCTACAAAGTTTTCCGAAATGTATTAATCCCTGTGGTCTCTCCATAAAGGATTCCTCTTGAGTTTCGCTGTCGGAAAATTGCCAATATTTGCCTCCGCATTCCGATTCTGTTTCATACGTTAAGTACGCAGAAAGGCGAGGAAGTAAAACTATTAGCGCTACAGAAAGGCACAGACTTGCTCGTACTAGTAAGTTTTCAAATTTCTTTGGTCTTGACTAGCTTCTCTGTCTTGCCACATACTTTTGCCAGCTGTCATCTATGACCGCACAAAATACAATTTTTTGAAATTCTCTCAATTTTTCGGTTTAATAAGTGTAGAACCGAAATATTACTTCAAGAATATTAAATAATACTAAAACCTAGTCCTAAATGGCAATTTTCATTGAAATATTTGGAGTCGTTTTTAAGATAATTATTTTAAGCGTTACTGTAAATGCATAATTTGAAGCTCTTTTTCACGAAAAGTTTGAGTATTCGAAAAACTTCATTTGCAGTTATTTGAAGCACTTTCACTCACAAATGCAATTGCGTTTATAAATCGCCAGAAATGTGCACATTAACGGTATGAGAGATATTTTTAAAACAATGTCGGCAATTTTTTAAAAAATTAAAAGAATACAGTCAAATGAATTTTATGTAATCTTAAACAGGGCTATTATCACAAGCCGCACGAAAACGTTGAAGAAAGAACTTTGGAGTCGTTTTTAAGCAAATGGTGTTTGAGGGTTTCTGAAAATGCGGAATTTGAGCTCATTTTCGCTGGAAACTGTTGAGTTTTCGAGAAACTTTATATGATATTATAATACAATAATGTCTAAAAATAATAATGTATTATACATACAGACACTGCATACTGATACAATAATGTCGAATACCATAATATCTAGAAATCACTGTTAATGTAAATATTACCGACTTCAGAGGAGTCAAAAAAATTAGTTTTTTGTTTTTTAAAAAAAAGAATAGAGAAAAATGACGTATATGTCAACTCATAGAGTTCATTTTGCACTTTCAGTACCGATAGTTTAAAGAAAAAATTGGAGCGTTTTTTTATTTTTTAAATTGCATATATTCGGACATATGCCTTTACAAGTGTATTTTACTCTATTTCTACAAGAAATTTAAAGAAAAAAATTTGAAAACGTTTTGAGAAAAACTTGAAAATGTTCGGGGGCTTCATGTAAAGTACCCCCAAATTATGAAGAATGATTTTCAAAATCGCACCGTCTCGAGACTAGGCAGAACGACCGGGGAATATACCATTTTGGGGGAAAAATCCTAAATTAATTAGATGTTAATGATCACAGTCCTGGCAGACGGACGGACGGACGGACGGACGGACGTTTTGAAAACAAAATCACTTTTTCGGTATCAGGGGACCCCAAAAGGTGCATTTACGTGGAAATATCGAAAATAATTTTCCGCAGCATAACATAAGTTTCTCTATATTACTATATTACTCCGTAGATACGTACGTATACGAGAAAGTAAATATATTAATCGATTACAATTAATTCAATGGGCTTTACTATCACTACGTAAAGGGTTTTTAAAACTTCACCATGTTTACAGGCCTTTCGGACAACAATGGGGAAAAAATTAAAAGATGAAGTGGAGATTTTCCTTTTGTTATGAACTTGAATCCGCTAAAATTTTGTTAGTTTTGAAGTATTTATTGATTCAGGGCACGTCATCTGTTTAGGTCATTAATCCGGTAAATGATGTGTATGTTTTATCGCGGAGTTTCTTCCCCAGGTATATTCACGAGTGGGGCACCGTCCCATCCGATATGAACTCCAAGACCCGGAGTGATCCCCCTGCTTGTGCGGTGGACTAGTGGGTATTCGTGTAAGAGGAGAGGAGATTACAAGGAAGCGGAAGGGCGATCGCAGTCTGTGGCGCGGTTCTTAACGTACTGCTCCAGAATTCGACCAGTATTTATAAAAAAAAACATACCGGGAGAGGCAGCTCAGTGCATCAGCTGATGTCACTACAGCGCCTCTGACCGGGAGGTCCTAGGTTCGAGTCTTGACGGTGGCAGGATTTTCGACTCTAGCTTTTCAGCTAGGTCGAATGCAATCGCTGTCTGGAGGAGAATCCAAGAGGCCGGTTGCTCTGATCGGTAGTTTTCCGTGGTTTCTCCGATCAACTCCGGGCGAATGCCGGAGCAGTACCCTACCAAGCGGGCCACGGACCGCGTGCGATCTGTCCTTCCTCTTCCTTATCCTTTCATCTCCCCTTACACACACACTCACACTAACATGCACTACACTACCACATATTCCGAGAGACCGGTCGGGAGCTTAGAACTTGTCCCGGCTGGGGCGTTGGGAGAGTTCTGGTTAGGGGGAAACCCCGCTAGCCGACGGAAGGTCGGCGCCGGATCTGCCATCCAGCGGGGGAAGATCACCGCCATCTCCCGCGAAAAAAACATGCACTACACTAACGGAACTAATGACCAAAGCAGTTGATGCGCCCTGAAACACGAAAAAATCAAATCAAATCAAGAAAAAACATGGAAAACTACCGATCACTACGCTATGTAGCTATTGTTTGAAATCCGCCAATGTCGGGACTCGGACCGCATGACCCCTAACATCACGCCATCAACAACAGTGTAGAGGCAAAAATGTTCACGCTGAGCTCTTTCTGTCGGAGGTTAAAACGTTAAAGAAAAAACCTTGCCCGCGTTTTGCATGTTTCCAAGCAGCGTGCGCCGCCGACGCTCCGTGACGCCCTCGAATCATGCGGTTCCCCTTGAACTTCAATGGACTCGGCTGGCGCGTTATTAACCGAATGCCGGGCGCTCCTTCCGGTCGCTAAAACGCCTAATAAAACGACGTTTCCGCCGCGCGCCGAAGCGAAGCGAAGAGAAGAGCAGCAGGGGCCGACGCGACCTCCAGACCCCGGCCCCGGGCAACGCCCCGCCCCCCGGCACCTGGCCTCCCCCCCCCCCCACGCTCAGGGCGCTACCTGCCCTCCTGCTTACCTGGTCTCGTGGCCACAGCCACTGGCACAAGCGGCCTTTCAAAGCCATTCACAACGTGAACGCAGGTGGAACACGTACCCAAAGTGTTTTTGACTTTCTCGTCTTCTGCTCTCCTACTATGCCTTCCCCCTGCCCTCTCCTTTGCCTTCCTCCTTCTCTTTTTCCTTTTCCTTCCGATTTCCCTATTGTTCTCTTCTTTCCTGCTTCCCTTTTCTCCTCTTCCTTCCCCTTCCCTCTTCTTTCCTCCTCCCTCTCATCTCTTTCCTCTTCTTTCCTCCGCACCTTCTTGGCCTTCCTCCTCCCGTCTCCTCTGCCTTCCTCTTCCCTCTTCAATTATCTCTCCATCCCTTTTTTTGTTCCTTCTCCCTTTTTGCTGTTCTTTCTCCTTTGCCGATTCTGAAAATTATTGATCACGAATGTTATCACACTCACGTCTTTTGATGCCATTTGCTTTCGCATTGCCAATGTTTAACATTCACTATAATTTTGCGTGTTCTCTTTGGCCATACTGTCATAATCATCTTTTACTTTCTTTCGGAATATTTTGTTATATATATACAAAACAAACTCATTGATAACACAACAAAATGGTTGTGTATACACGAACGTACATCCACGATGCAAAATAAATGTCTAAAAAATTATTTTATATTTAATTTTGAAACAAATCCCCATCATCCTAGGTATCGTATAAGCAACAGAAGTTAGATAGATTAGCCAGATGAAATATTGATAAGCCTGCTCGTAAATAGAACCCCGTATGACGCATGCAAACATGCTGTATTTTCAGCTCTATCGGAAGGTTTTGTTTGTTGATGTGACATTGTTTTGTCTGCGCATTTGTTTACGACCGTTATGAATGGTAGGAATAGGTTTACGTTAAAGTTCATTATTGTTGTCGTGTTAAAGATTGTCGTGTTGTAATTGCGAAAGAGACCTAACCGATCACGCCCGCCTATTTCTAGTCAGATTGCAGAGACCGAAACCCCTCGAAACATTTTCAGAGTCCCCTGTCTATTGCCACCGACTACACAATTTGCGGATTCTGTCAACACAACGTATTAGAGGAAGCACCAGGGCCCGACAATAAGAGTTTTTCTGTCGAAAATTTGCTGTTTTACGGCAAACGATTACAATACTTTCTCTTGTTAGGGAGTAAGTGTGAGAAAAATTCTCAAAAACAGCTGCAGACTTTTTCTATTCTTTTTTCATTGATAGAGAAGACGTCGCTTTAAAAATGCCCCAGGTCTCATTTTCGTTGAATTATATTATTTTTGAAAATGTTAAATGTTAGAAATAACGCGAGAAAATATGTGTGTTTGTAGCACCAATAGTTCTTACAATATTTTGGCGATGGATCAATGAAAAGTTGTTTAGAATTTCTTTTATAATATCAGGTTCACTGTTGATACACAAAACTAAACTTGTTACTACTACGAGTATTTCTTACTTTTTCTATCTTCCACCTTGCCAGGACGGTAAATATCTTCATTACCGAGTCTACTGTTCCCTTATTCTATGGTCGAGAATTTGAGCACTTGGCACATCCATAAAAGTTATATGATGATTATTCAACCGTAGCTGGGAAAACGGTGAAAGGGAACACAATCTTAACAGAGACGTTAATATTAATGACTCGTTTAAGTCTCTCACAAGGGACGTTTTGGTGAATCACTGGTCACAGGAATAACAAGGAAAGAGCATCATAGAGAGGAAAAATGAATAATATTTTCAACAAAAAATATTAAGCAATTCTCTGTGGCAATTCACAAAGAAAATTTTAAGGAAAAAGAACAGCATTCCCCAACTGTCAACTGATACTGGGAAAAATATTCACCCACAGAGAAAGCCGAAATTCTAGCAGCTCATTTTTCCAGCACATTCACACCCAATGATTCCATAAAAAATGCCAAACACGATGAAATTTTAAAATTTTCAAACGCTCCTCTTTACAACGTTCCTCACAGAATTAAATTCATTTCTCCTAATGAAATTAAACTGATAATCAAAAAATGCCAAACAAACAATCTCCAGGACACGACCGAATTAATATCGCAATCCTCAAAAAATTACCGAACAATGCCATCACATTTTTAAATAATATGTACAACTCCATACTAAGAAGAGGTTATTATCCCCAAACATGAAAACCTTCAATAATTCATCCAATAGCAAAACCAAATAAAAATTAATCACGTGCAAAAAATTACAGACCAATCAGTCTTTTACACATAATGTCAAAAATCCTAAAAATGAATTCTTGTCAGATGAAACAAACACAAATAAAACGAACGCAATTTCACCTCATCAATTCGGTTTCATATCCCATCACTCAACGACGCACCAGCTTCTGAGGCTAACTGAACACAACCACCCTGCTTTTCAAAAGGGATATTACAAAACCACTGTATTTCTAGATCTGTCACAAGCATTTGACAGGATATGGCCCTTTACTTCACACTAGTCGAAATTGGTACACCAAAGTGTTTAATTCAACTCATGAAAAATTTCATAGCTGACAGAACTTTCTCAGTTACAGTTGAAGGTCACTATTTTACCCCAGACAAATTGTCTCTGGGGTCCCCCAAGGTTCGCCGCTATCCCCAAACCGCCTTATACATCTCCGGCACTTCACTACAAACTCATTAATTCCAGCTCCAAGAGCATCTAAATCTAATAACAAATTGGGCAAAAAACTGGAAAATCAAATTAAATCCATCAAAATCAACAGCAAAAATCTTCTCATTGAAAACCTTTGCGCATCCATCCCAGCTACTCATAAATAATAACGCTATAAATTGGACCCCAATCACAAAAACAATAAAATATCTTGTATTAAATTTGGACACTTAACTTAATTGGAAACAACAGGCAAAAACCAAATTAATCCAATTAAGACCTTTACTAAACGCATACAACCATGTCTCACTGACAAATGCACTAGCTCTATATAAATCATTCATTCGCCCAACATACGCATGTCCGATCTGGACCAATGTCGCCAAAATCAATCTCAACAAAATGCAAAAATTTCAAAACATATATTTAAGATTAATAACAAGAGCTCCATGCTCCATGCAATAAACAACTACATCACGACCTAAACATAAATGAAATAGCTCACCAAATAGCATACCTATCAAACAACTTTTACAGTAATTTACCCTTCATAAAGGCATCAACTCACTACAAACACGGAAAAGATCCCAGATACAAAACCAGAATAAAGAACAGATTCCCGCTCCATTCTTTCCTCCAGATGTTTTCAAATATTGACTAATTCTGTTGAGGCGCTATTTGTTTCCTCTCCCTATTAAAGTTTGTTAAGTACAATTTTAAACTAGATTAAGTTGATTAGATTACGTTGATTAGATTAAGTCACCATACAATTTCAAAGTTTCACTTGTAAACAGAACATTGTAATTTCAACTAAACAATAAATTAATTTGAAAAAAAATTTAAAAAATATTAGTGGTAATTGGAAAAATGGCTCTTCCTTTATTGCTTTATCTATCTTCCGTTTCTTTATCTCTCTATAAATCTAGTTTTGAATAACAATTTTCTAATTTGTCACCTAAGTTTTTTGATCAACACCTCTACTGACTTCTAGATGGAACGCTCAACTTGAAGGAAGTGGTTGGTGAAACTGATGGAGAGTAAGTCTGCCCACCTGAATCATTGCAGCTACGTATATCACAGTTGCGATTTTCCGATTCCTGTTTAACAGAAGCTCAATGTTAACGGAGGTTATCATCAGCAAAAATAACTAAATAAACACTGAAAAATTCACCCTAACACATTTTATTTCTCTAAGATAATTTTTGATAATACATTGGACATTGTTTCAAAAGCATCTCGAAAATAACACAAAATGTTTGATAGAACATAATGTTTGATTTCAATTGATAAAATTTAAATGTAAAATCCCATTGAGGTGCCTTCTAGAGATAACAGTGATGAAAGTATCGTTAACGCATATTGATTAACAAATCAATACAATGACTTACAACAGTAAGTCAACAAATTTGCCTTGAGGATTAAAAATTGATTTGATTGTATAAAAAGAAGGATTTAATTCGCAGTCACAGTGTAGTATGACATCACTTATGTTGCCACACCTAGTATTTTTTCATGAGAATTCCATATGCTGTGTAGCAAATAAAGATAACGACCCCTTCCTTTACCTTTGATATGACTGATGCATTCAAAAAATATCTTGTGATTGCTTTGCAAATGTACTGAGCAAGTCACGATAAAGGAAAGTGGAAATCCCAGTTTGATCGAAAAAATGTTTTGAAATGTCAATACGTATACCATTTTAATGGGAAAGTGAAATTTGATATGACATATAAGGCCTTAGATGCCGGGAAAAAACGTATTTTTTACTTGTCGTATCAACACATTGTTTTACTTGTCGATAGTTTCTCTTTTCAAAATGAAGAGTGATTACATATATCTAGTTACTACTCGCCAGAATGACTACCTTGTAACCTCCATTTCCTCAGTTAATTTTAATGTCAACTGATCCTCTTGAGCTAAGTATAAATACTAATGATCTAATGCACAAACCACAAATACGTATTTAATGACAGAAACTAAATAAGTACATAGTATTATTTTAAACTTCAAATGTATAGAGTACGTACTTAGTCTGCAGTCTGAGTACACCTGCAGTGATAGAAAACCAGCATCTCCAATTGTAGAGTAGAGACTTCCTTCAAACCTGAAATATAAAACAGACAATGCTAATATTAGTCATGGAATGGATAGTAAAGTAAAATTATTCGGTAAGATTTTTTTTATTGCACCGTAATTGAATGTAAAATTGAATGTTTTCAAGACATATTTTCAAAAAGCCCTTTCTTTGTAATAACAGTCTTAAATTAAACAATAGGAACAACAAACTGGTACAAATATATTGCCGAAGTGTTTTATATTTTGACAGTTTTGCTCATTAGAGCAAATGTTAGTTGCAGAGGGTCGACTCTACCCGAGAAGCTGTCGACTAATATAAAAACGAAAATTTATCCCCTTTTAAACGCAATCTGAAAGGTGACTGCTACCACCCACTGCAATTCAATGTTGAGGAAGGTAGGAGGGTGGACGAGCGATGAAGTAACTAGAATGAGCGTGGAACGTCACAGAAGAGACTGGAATTCGAAGTGCCGAGAAGCTGTACAGAATAGCTGAGAAAAAGAAGTGTTCGCCAACTGATTTTCAACTGAAATCGGGGCATGACAGGGAACAACAAAGATGTTTCTGGAGACCCAAACAACGAATAGGAAATTTAAGAATTTGCATTTCAGTTTAAGAACCAGACCCAAACAACGGATGGTGTATACCTAAAACCCCGACATGTAGGTAGGCGCCGGCTCTCACCAGCCAGCGGGAGACCTATAAACATAAAAGCATTTTCAACACTAACGGGACAAATGACTATAGCAGTCGACGAGCCGGAAGGGATCAATCACCCAAAACAGTCACCGTTACGCCACCGTCCACGCGGTTTGCCACTAGGACCACACCCTATATTTCACCAGTGCTGGAAAAATCAGGTTCGTATCAGGGAGAGCGGCCACCGTCCGTTCAACATGACGCGCTTGTCTCTAACTGATCTCTCAGCCGTCCAGGTAAAGAGAATTAAACATCTGCCTTTTTCTTACTTATCTATAACCATCTATACGCAAGAGGATTAATTTTCCTAATAACAAACTTCTTTTTCTGTTGGTTTCAGTAGCAGGATTTCCAATTCAACCTCGTTCAACTTGTTCTCACGAACATATAGTAAACACTCATCGCATAACCAGATAAGTGATGCTATAGTGTTTTGAGAGAGTGAGGTTTTGAGGGAGTGAGGTTTTGAGGGAGTGAGGTTTTGAGAGAGTGAGGTTTTGAGAGAGTGAGGTTTTGAGAGAGTGAGGTTTTGAGAGAGTGAGGTTTTGAGAGAGTGAGGAAAGAGGTGAGGGGAGGAAATGGCTCTGGTGGTACCCAGGGCATTTTCGAGATCGCGTATCGCTGAATCCAACTCCTTGACCACGCCTGTACCGGTAGCGGTAGCTCAGTGCATCAACTGATGTCAATGCAGCGCCTCTGACCGGGAGGTCCTAGGTTCGAGTCCTGACGGCGGCAGGATTTTCGACACCAGCTTTTCAGCTAGGTCGAATTCAGTCTCTGTCTGAAGGAGAATTCTAGTGGCCGGCTGCTCTGATCGGTAGTTATCCGTGGTTTCTCCGATCAACACCAGGCGAATGCCGGAGCAGTACCCTACCAAACGGGCCACGGACCACGGGCGACCTGTCCTTCCTCTTCCTTGTCCTATCCTCTCCCCTTACACACGCATACACACACACACACACACTTACATTAACATGCACCACACTATCACATATTCCGGGAGACCGGTCGGGAGTTTAGAGATTGTCCCAGCTGGGGCGGTGCCCCTCGGGTGGGAGAGTCCTGGTTAGGGGAAAACCCCACTAGGCGACGGTAGGTCGGTGCCGGATCTCGCCATCCAGTAGGGGAAGATCACCGCCATCGCCCGAGGAAAACGAGCATGCATTACACTAACGGAACTAATGACCAAAGCAGTTGACGCGCACGGAAACACGAAAAAATCAATCAATCAATCAATCAAAACCACGCCTGTAATATAGTTTCGGTGGACAAAAAATGTGCCATCAATTCAGTCTGAAGGCCTTTGTTCGAGGGCTTTTTGTCGCCCGAGATCATTAGAACCACTTAGCGCCCGTGGTGCATACATTATTTTATTTTTTTAAACATAATTTAAATGATTCAAAATGACTTATTTACTAATCAGCCAGTTGTTAACTTCACTGTTTTGTCTTTTCAAACTTCCTTCCCACAATTTATTTCATTATTCCCCCATAAGAGAAGATGTAGCCTCATTCAACTGTTTTAATATCTCCCTCGCAACGACAATCCTCTCGATCCAGGTAAGTTATGCAGTGTATATCGAACTCCGTATAGAAGGAAATAACAAGCTATAATATATGATTTGTGGTGGAACTCGACGGAACGGCGTTCCGGTAACACGGGAATAATTGTAAAATTATATTATAAATATATAACTATTTCTATTAAATTAATAATTAATTGGGTGCGCGTTCCTGGGCCTACAATTTTATAAATCAATCACTGTATATATATATATATATATTGTGACCGCCCGTTTTCTTAGATTCCGAAAACGTGTCACATACCGCCCTAAGAAAGCGAGGGAAAAGAATATTTTGAACGCGCGCCAACGCGGATGGATATTTGGAATGATAATTAGAATTTAAAACAAGAGAGACCGCCACCTTAGACCAAGGGCGAGACCGGAGGTCGGATGAAAGAAAAAGTTCTTTCTGAAGGTAGCAGCTGAACTGGGCGGACGTATGGAAAACGGTACCCAGGAAGTGACATTGCAGCAAACTTCAGATTTGCAACTTTTTGAGGAAAACTCTTCTAGAAGACCCGAAGAGGTAATTATTCTGTTATAAATTGATTTAAACATAATCTTAGAAGAAAGATAATAAGAAATGTTATGAATTTATAATGGAAGAATTAGGGAGAGAAATTTTGAATAGATGGCAGTAATTAATAGCTTGCATTCATTTCTCTTTCCAGTTTTTTTTTTCTCTCTCACATGCTTTTCGTATATTTAAATACTCTCTTGAAGTTGGTGCTCATATAAAAGGGTGATCTCTGGATTCATTTTCACTCTGAATATCCAGTTGGTCATTAACTGTAATCGAAAATAAAGTAAAATTCATATGAGAGTATTCAAGCATATAAAACTTGAACGAGAAGAAGAAGGCGATTTCTGAGGGAGCAACGGCGTTCTCAACCCGAGGCCACGACGCTTCAAGGCCGAAGCAGCTCGGTGGAAAGGTGTAGAAGGAAGCAAAGTGGACTGCTCTACGCGGCCGAGAACACAGTAAGGTCGTTCCAAATAAAATGTTTTGTAGGGATAGGAGTGATTCAGTTTAATAAGAAAGCTCATTCTGTATCTATCACGTAGAAAGAAAAGGGAGGGTAACAGATTTACCACGCTTAAAAGATAAGAAAAGTAAAAGTACATTTGTTTCCGACTTCTAATACGTGAGAACAGAATCAATCTTTTCTTTCAAAAAGGATTTCAAGATCAAATATTGTAATATAGTGATTAAGAGTTTGTGTAAGAGTATAATTATAATAATAGTAATTCTCTGGATTTTAGAGAGAAAGAGTTTCCTTTTGTTGTAAAAGTAATGTTAAGGAAAAGTATTAATTTTTGATTTTCAATGTGTGTTTCTTTCAAATTTTGTAAAGTAATATTTTAACGATTCTTTCGAATTTCTGAAAGTGTGTTTGTTAAACAATTGGGTTGTAGATGAAAGTAGGAAATTGTGTATTGTGTTATTAGTGTTTTTTTTTCAGTCAAGAGTATTCTGTATTTGATTTTTTCTTATGTGCCATTGTATGTATTTGTCAAGGCAGCCAATATTTTTAGAATATATTCTGAATTTAGTGAAAAGTGATTCTCACCCGAGTTGTTTGTAATTTTTGCATCCAATCCATAAACGATCTTCACGACCCTGCCCCCCCCTATTTTTTTTATTTATTGTGTCCACACTGGGACGTCTATACTGAGCTAGTCAACCATCTGGTGAATTGTGTTCGCCACCCCCCCAAGACGTCTCAGGTCGGGTGCTGGCCTTACGGCTTGTACCGCACACGACTGTGGCTCGAATATATATATATATATATATATATATATATATATATATATATATATATATATATATATATATGTGTATGGTAAAATTCTCTTTAAAGACAAAATAAAAGGCTACCATTAAAATAATTCTCCCCTAAAAATAATAATTTTTTATTTGTAGGACATTTCTTGTGCCCCAATGATGTTTCGTGGTGGTTTATCCGAAAAGGAAGATATGCCATGAAATATTGAGAAAAGTTATCATAAAATGCCTCAAAACATCGATATTTTACCGGTTTTCAAAAGTTTGACGTCCCTGGCTTTGACAGCCCAGGGACAGTCCCTGGCAGGGCGTCGGCCGCTGGCATGCGCTGCTCCTGCTGAAGTTGCAGCTATCACCGCTGAAGTGGCAAAATGCGGTCGAAGGCGGAGATAACCATACGCCACACACGTTGCACCTGCACAATGAAGGTGGCAATTTCCTGATGCGAAGGCGTATGGGGAGGACGAATGTTCTCAATGGGACAAAAATGTTTAAACCTTCTTGAGTACATTGAACGTAACTGAAGTAATTCACAAACGATTCCAATTTTTTCCTATTTTATTTTATTTTATTCTATTTTTTGTTTGTTGCGGTCTATGCAACACGTCTCTTAACCTTTCTTGGACATTGAGCATATTGGAGTAATTCTTCGTTAACTTTTTGACCTTTTGCCACGTCACGTCGCAGTCAGTGCCTTTATCCCTTTGCTAGAGGCGTCGGCGCCGTTAGTAGCTGAGGATCCCAGAAGGTCACCTGTCCGGGAATTCGTGGTGTCACGAATTGCTAAACTTCGATGGCTTCACGAAGTGCAGTTAAGTAATTAGGCTAACGACAACGGCTATTAATACTTTTTTAAAAACTCACGAATTTTCGAGTGTTCGATCTTAGTTTTTTTTAATTGGCAGGATTTCACTCAAAATTAGGCGAAACCATTCCATATTTTCAAGTACCTGTGTACTTCCTTACTTTAAGATCTCATTTTGGACTAGATTGAACTCAAAATCTGTATGTTCATTAATGCAGTTTTAGGAGTGGGTCGAACAAATTTTACACTTCGCAATTTTCAGAATTGCAGAGGTTTTAACAAAAACGGAACCTGAACAATTTTAAAAAAGGATTTTGATCTATCCAAAATAAAATAAAGGAAAAGTTGGAGCCATTTTCGCGAAAATTTTTAAACTGCTCTAGAGGCTTCATATAAAATATCCCCAAAATTAAAAGGTAGATTTCAAATTCAGGAGACCTCAAGCGTGACCAGGTGGTTTGGGAATATCGATTTTCGATAAAATCACGTGACTGGTTTAGAGGTAAGTGTTGCCCGAAGGCTGAGAGACAGACGGACGGACAGGTGCACTGAAAAACTGACGGACGAAGGGAGGGAAGGACAAAAGCTCGAACAGACAGAGGAACAAACAGGTTTTTGATAAAAGGGACCCTCAACGTTATTTCCATCACAATGTTGACACTAAATGTTTGCAGCATTACAAAACTTTTCTATGCTCCGTACACGAGAAGGTAAAATCCTTCGAGTTGCGTCAAAATCTCAGAAAAATGCTATTTTTGGCAAAATTTATGAAAATAAAAATTGAACAGGAAGAACTTCAAGATTTATCATTTATTAATGCAAATTTCTTGACTGAAATTATTTGGTTTGTTTTCAGTTGTGTCTCAATATCAATGGACGGGAAAGTTGGAGAATATGTATTTCTGCTTGTAAACACTAACAATTCATCAGCGACTCGTGCACCTTACCAAATGCAATTTTTAAAACAAAGCCTGTCAAAATTTGAACTTTTTTTGAATTTATTTTTGTCAAAATTTACATTGAGATAGATTTATTAAATATAAATCAAAAAAAAACCAAGGAGGCATTGATCTTATTTATTTATTATAAATATTTATTATAAATATTCTTATATATTTATTATATTATCTTAATTATCTTAAGATAAATGATCAAGCAATGAGGAGTGAAGTTAGAACAATAATTCATTGATTTCGTAATTGTTGATTAACAGAAAGAATGCGGTTGGAGCTGTGTGAAAGATAAGTGCAGCAGTTCGCTGATTGTAATAAGGAGTCAATGAAAATAAAGTATTGATGAAAACGATAGTAAATTATGTTAACAATTCATTTCTTTCAAACAGGTGTATTGAAAAATATTTATTGATTTTTCTTGATTAAACCAATAGAAAAAGAAATAAAAAATATAATTACATAACTATATCGTCTGCGGCACTGGTTAAAGTTAATTGACTGCAATGAAATTTGAAACCTTATCCAAACATTGGGGGGGGGGGCGTTCAAACTATACGTTTAAACTTCACTTCCCAAAGTAAGGACACTTAGTCGTAATAAACATATCTGTTCGTGTCCATTCGATACAATGAAGTTTGTAAAACTATTATGATTAAACTATTGTGATGTGTGCGGAAGATTTGTGATTGAAGTTTGACGGAGGGGAAATTCGTACATGTTATTGCTTCATATTTCCCGATCGGGATAGTTGGTGTAAATCATTATAACAAGAAATACTATTACAGCTAATAGGCGGAACATCAAAATTTCGCATTATAACTCAGTTGTGAATGAAATTAAGCAATGGTTTCCAAGGTCCGTAAATAATAAATGAAGAGATCATACGGATAACCAGAGTCATACCTCATAGAATTTGATAATAATTACATTTGTTTGTATGTTTTAAGTTCGTTGAATGATCTTGCTGATTATTTTAAATTATATTAAAAGCTTTTTAAATCATCCGTTCTCTTGAGAGATTGTTAAAATTAGGTGATTTGGTACAGAAATGGATAACTTTTAATGCAGTACCCTTTTTCTGAAGTGAACGTTCGTGATAATGAGAGTTCAGAAAAATATCTTTATAGATGGCATTCGTAACAGACGCTTTTTAATGTCAAACAGCCGCTCTTCGTGCGAGGAAAAATAAAAAGCTTTCGTCGACAATTGACCTCTACTCTCCTCACAACCGCGAAGTTATTTGAAGAGTCTCTCTTTGCACCAGCAAAGCGAGCGGGTCCTACTTGACCATGTGATTTAAAGCACGTTCAAGTTACACAAAGTAAATGGTTAGGTAGAGGATATAATAAGAACTGCAAAACCTGAAAGCAAAAACTGAATGAAGTCGAGGAGACAATGAACTCGAGTTTGTGGGAACTACATATGAGGAAGGAGAACGAAGCTGAGTGGTACAGAACATGGTAACAAATACAGAGAAGAAAAATGTACTGCAAGTGGCTTCTAAAAGGAGCTCAAACAATATATGCCGCTCCATAAATGTGTCACAAAAGCAACAAATACGCAAACATATACTCGTGAACAAACCTCGAATGTTGCAACAGATCGCAAAATAAAGGTAACCACGACCTGAAATACACAACTAACCGTGTAATAACTGCACTTCCAAAGAAAAAAAAGAAACAGGTAGAACTGTAAATAAACCACTTCTCCTCTGTCTCAATGTAAAGAACGAAATCAACAAAACAAGTCTTTAACAAAGAGAGTAGGTAAAAGGTTAACCTTGGGGGAAAAATTGTTTTAACTAACCATAAAAACTTCTATTAAGATTCCGCTGACAAGAAAATAGGCAGCTGAGAACAATGAATAACAAATTCACATTGTCAATTTGTGTGCTGCGTAAGCAGCAAGGAAGCAAATAATCTGCTTTCCTGGTGTTATACCGAGTAATCTTGAAGATTTTTTAAAAAATCTCTGCGTACAAAACGTAGAGATCAATAAAGGTTCTATGAAATTGAATGATATTAACAAGTCGTAATAATGATAAGAAGAAGAAGAAGAAGAAGAAGAAATGGTAAGTAGACTGCGATGAGCAACATAACGATGATGAAAATGATGAAGTTTGGAAATATGACGTTTAGTCTATTTTATTCTTTTAAAATAACTTATCATACTACTGTCCCACAGAATTAAGAAAAAGAAAAAAATGTCGTTTATGATTTCATGTTGCATTTTCTTTAACTCTAATCAAACCATTTAAAGGAAAATCGATTTCTATTTCATGGACGCATTGACTTAGCGCTTTGCATTGTGGGTGACGATGGCGATACATGATCTTTCGATTTTATTGATTCACATACCCATAATTATAGTTTCGGTGTATGAATGACGAAAGAAGTTCGGCAAACACGCAAGTCAAACCCAGACGAAATGGCAAGTTGTATCGTATGAACCCTTTTTATCCGAAGAAAAAACTCATGAAATGAGGGAAATTTACAGAAATTACTGGGAGAAAGCGAAATTCCTTTACCCAAGCAGATGACCAAAGTTTCTGACTCAATGTAGAGCGAATACTTATATTTACTGTGCAATTAAAAACTAGAGTACCTACTTGTATATAAGACCGAAAAAATTACATTGTAAAAATTGTTGTAAAGCATTGTCTGGGATGATGTCGACCATGAGATGCTGCATCCGGATACTTTTTACAAACTCATAGTCATTTCCAATCGGGCATTAGACATCACCCAGGCCGGACATGTCCGTCAATACCCAGGAATTTTATGTCCGTCTCCTGCTTAATTTATGCCCAAGGTTATTACAGCACCGAGTTGTGGATGCGGTGCGGACCACGTCCGGCTACATGCCGCAGTTGCAACGGACGCTCACTTCACTTGCAACCTCCATACGCCCTCATCCTCACCCTCGTCCTTGTCCTCACCTCCAACCCTCTGCAATAAACGCTTTGGGGTCGCCAATACCATACGGACAGGACATACAAGGGGTATATAGCTCTATCTGATAGTGCGCCTAGAATCCTTGACCGATATTCGTCGCCCCTGTCCTACTGGGGTGGTGAGGGGCGTGGCGAGAGCTGGGCGGAGAGGGAGCTGGGGGGGGGAGGATGCGAGGATGTGCGGACGGAAGGTTGGACGACGTAGTCGGATGCTGGCGTAACGTATTCCGGGATGCGTTAGAACAATGGTAATTGATCTTTCCTGTTTTAGAGCTTTTGGGGGAAGTAATCTTTATCAGAGATTTCTCCAAAGTACAGCTACGTTAACATCAAATTACAAAAACTCAGAAGAGCGAAGTTTTCAAGTACAGGTAAACGGTAGATTGGTTTTTATGCAAAACTTTTATTATATTAATTGCTTTATTCTCAAAAACACTTGTTACCAAGACGATTACTTGTATAAGTTTCACTGCTTCTGAGTCAGCAGCTTCATCGAAGGCTTTTTAGGGTTTCTGGCACTAATTCAAATATTTAGATGGTACTTTATTTGTTAATCTACAAATACAGTAGTATTTATTCCTGTGTAATATGATTTGAATAAACCTTTCTTTGGATATTTTACACCCTGAATATTTTCATTTAAGTGAAGCACAATAATCGAAGCTTTATTACAAGATGCATTACCCACTATAATTTTAAAATTGTGATTCTCTCCTAATAAACTTTTATTTACTGTATGTCTAATTATGAACAACATGAGGCAAATACTATTCTAAATATTCCGTTGTAACATATGCAAAACATTATTAATATGGCAGGATTTTAAAGAACATCGCATTGTTTGGTTATTGCTTTATGTACATATAACATACGTGCTTCTTTATTTCCCCGACAGTTGGATCATCAAAAGCTTCTTGGAAGTGTGTAATATATTAATTAAAATAATATCAAAATTATTATTAATTTATAATTATTGTTTGCTAGAGACTGCTATGAATGGTCAAAGAAATAGCTACATTTGTTTTCCGAACCAATTGTAACTGGACAAATAGGTCACTACATCCTTCATCACTTCTGTGAAGACACTTTGATCAATGAAGAGAGAACTGCATTCTGTTAATGTTAAATGTCAAGAGGACAATGCCTATAACTTGCTAGACGATAAACTCATTGAGAAGTACTACTTGACATTTACATTTCATGTGGTGAACTCATCATGAACCGAAGTATGAATTAAATTGCTGGATTGCAGTGTTACATGTAACTCCCCACTTATTCCTCATGCCCAACAGAAGAAACATTCGATTGAAAGAGGAAACTCGTAGATGCTTAGTGTGACATGATGTATGAAGGGGATCGTGAGGTAAGATGCATCAATATGCTCGTATAATGATTCTTAAATATAATTGTACGATCTCATCTCAACAATACTTTCTCCTTACGATGTTGCATCAGTCCAGCAAACTGATATTCATTTATAATGTAAAATTTAATTTACTTTTAAATTTTTTTAAATATTGGGAACGGGAAAGTAACTTTCATACATTGCAAACTTAAATTTTTAATACATTTTGTTTTGCCACTCCCCTCTCCCTTGAATCGCGAGTGAACAGCACACAAAACAAAAAAACGCTACAACACACTCACACTCAAGACCAGAGAATGTGCTTAAATGTAGGACGTGCTTGGCTGTCCAGGAGATTGATTCAGTGGTGAGTTGTAGTTGACATTTACATAATTGAAATGATTGAAGGCGTTCTCATGGTCAACAATACTATTGTATTGTTGTATACTATTGTATTGTTGCCATCAATAGTATTGTTGCCAACAATAGTATTGTTGACAATGACAACGCCTTCAATCATTTTAATTGTCCAGGAGATGCCGAATCCTAGGCACAGGTGCCAACGTTTCGGCCGCCAGTTTACGACCTTCCTCAGCGCGAAGTGCGCTGCAAATCTCATTTCGCCCTGAGGAAGGTTGCAAAATGGCGGTCGAAACGTTGGCATCTGTGCATAGGACGCGGCAGCTCCCTGACAGCCAAGCAGTTACTGACTCCGGCCGCAGAAGCCTATGCTCTCGTGCCTGAATGCCCCCGAGCGAGAATAGATATGTCTAAACCAGCGGATGAAGCGACATGTTTTACGCCCCTAGGGAGGCGCCTCTTTGGATTTCTCGTTCGGTGGCTGCAATGCACGCGCAGATTTTTCTTGGGAAAAATTTTGTCTGTGAAGACACGTAGCGAAAATCACATCTCAAAATAAATGTTCAGAACTCCTAGGACAATGAGAGGGGTCGAAAATGTTCACTTTTTGGCAGTGAACATGTAGTGGGAAATCACATATGACAGTGGTAAGCATTTATGCAAGTGGCATTAGTCCCCGATTTTTAGGCAAACCCGTATCCACAGCTGTTCGGTATGTCACCTTCTGGCGCAGTCAAGGAGATTTAATGTACATGTCGAGCATCTGTGGAATGGAGGTTCTCTCAAATTCAGGAGCAAATGCAAGTCTGTAACATTTATTCCGAGACACCCGAAATTTCATTGTAGTTATTAAATTTTCCTTGCGTAGACAGTGCCTAAATTGTCTCCAATTATGCTACGGTAGATCAGATGCTACGGTACTGAATTTAACAACGTGTAACATACTACTAGTTTTATGTCAGATTCGCTATAAATTTCAGCCTTTTGGTTGCATTCAGGACACTAGCTACATGTTAATGAATCAAGTAATAACTTATATCATGGGATATGCTGTGGTTTGTCAATGTATTCCATGTCACAATCACGAGATGAGAAAAATCAAGCTTTCGGATCGAACACAGAACATTTTGTTCCGAGCAGAATAGTTGCAACCGCAGTTAATCCACACCACGTAGGTTAGCAATAATGGGTATCACTAAAAATTTAGAATAGTCCTTTCACATCTATCCATTGCAATTCTACGCGTGCATTTCATTTCGGCTACCTCTTCAAATAATACAACAAAATGTTATTTTATTTTCTGAAAGAAAATAAACGCGTTTTTACAAATTTATGCTTCAAAATTTAAAATTTAAATTTTTTGTGACAGATGCAATATTTGTATTTCTCCTCAGTTTATCGAAATGGAAAATGAAAAGATTGAAAAGCTATAATCAAGTGCAACGTCTATATAAACTGGGTCAAGGACACAATGTTGTAAATAAATCTCAACAACAAAAGTGTTTACTAGACAAAAGACTACCTGTATTTCGATGTTTCGTGGTCTTACAAGTTTCATGTCACTACCTCAGTCATCGCGCTGTTTTGTAATGTAAAGGGGCAGTTGGTCTTTACGGAACTTTCTCTCCCCAAAAGAATAGCGGGCAGGTAGTGTCGTAAATAAATTCAATGTAGATATCCGCGACTTCCTGACACCAAGCAAAAGAAGTTGTCACAGAAATTTCTTTTACGCAATCGCAAGACAATGAAAGGGAGTTCAAGGTGTTTTTTTCGTGCGAAGTAAACGCTTTGGATGCTCACTATTAAAGTGAACACACATTCAAACCAGAGGACCACCTCGCAAGGTCGACATCACATAAGTGGGCACCGGACAGCTTACGTTCACTTTCAGTCACAATCTTTAATCGTATTGCAAGCATAACACTGCCGCGTAACGCTAGAACATAAGCCGAAGTTATGCTTTCTCTACATGTAGAAATTATCACAAAATAGGGTTTTAAAAGTATTATTTAATATATACGAGTACTAGTAATCCTTTCTATCTCCCCCTTTTCTTCACTTTTTGTTTGTAAAAGCTCTCTAGAGTATGTATAACAATATCCAGCGCACGCAATAGCGGGGGGGGGGGGTACGAGGCTTCAACCCCCTTCCATAAGCGTATGAAACCTATTACAAAAGTTTATCTCCACTAATAAAAGTCACAACCTACATCAATTCTTTACGTTATAATTATTAACTGAAAGACAACATAATGAAAAATTCTTTATATGAAAACAAGTCGGCTGGACACCACGTGTAGACCTCCGCACACAAAAATTTTGGATGCGTCTTGCACAATACAAACAGATGAAGGAAAGCAACAAATAAAAAGGAGACGTCCATTTTTTTGTTTGTTTGTTGCTCTATAGTTCTGATAACTAAACAAACACCAAAACGTTTGCATTCTTACCATACTACGTACTTACGTAGGAAAGAGAAAGTATTGCAATGCCGCGAAGTAAATCGACAGAAAACCTAGCATTGAGGGGCTTGGAAATTTCGAAAATTTGGATAAATCTTGCTCCCATACGTAGTAAATTATTTCCTCACATATTGTATGGTGCAGCGAAAGAAGTTTTACACACAATATGTAAAAGAAGCTTACGTTCTGCTACAACCACGCGAAAGCTGAATTGCAGTTTTGGCGATTCTGAGTATCATATTTTTCAGACGCCAGTAATTTTTATTTCTTATTTTAATATTTCATTTTACATTCTTAAATTTGGAAGTCAAAGTAAAAAATAATGATAAAATTTAATGAATTGATAATCATTTAATGAAAATGAATTTTAAAAAGCGTGAGTTTTGCGATAAGACAAAATACGTTATTGATATTTAATGACCACAAAACAATTTTCTAACAGATTACTGTTATTTGCTCGAAAAGTTGGTTTTAGCTTGGAGACATTTGAAAAAATCTTAGATTATGAAAATGATATGATACTGGATGTTTGAGATGTTGAAATTAATACAATGCCTTCATGGCGGCGACGAGCATGCGCCGATTCGCGCAAGGGCATTGCGGGGACGCGGCGAGGTTGATGAGGGGGCGGGCGGGGGGACCACGCGGTGCGCGCAACGAGGGCTTTGACCCGGACAATGCTCACTTTGCTGCCGCACAAATACCTTAGGTAACGCGCACACCGCCTCACCGCTTTCGCCACGCGCGGCGCACGCCGCCCCACCCCTCTGCCCCGCCCCCGCCCCCTCCCCACGCCGCAACAAATGCAACTCTGCTGAGTGCTCCGCGGCTATCACGCTTTCATAACTCTGGCACCACCTGGGACATATGGGCCTTCGAACGCTGCGAGCTCGACATTTCTCCTTTCTTCTCCTTTCTTCTCCTCCTCCACCTTTCGTTTTCATCTTCTTCCTCTCCCTCTTTCTTCTTCTTCCTCTCCCTCTTTCTTCTTCTTCCTCTCCCTCTTTCTTCTTCTTCCTCTCCCTCTTTCTTCTTCTTCTTCTTCTTCTTCTTCTCCCTCTTTCTTCTTCTTCTTCCTCTCCATCTTTCTTCTTCTTCTTCCTCTCCATCTTTCTTCTTCTTCCTCTCCATCTTTCTTCTTCTTCTTCCTCTCCATCTTTCTTCTTCCTCCTCTCCATCTTCTTTATTTTATTTATTTATTTAATGTCGAAAACAGTTGAAAATTGTGTGCCGAACTTTGGGAAAAAGTGCAATCAGTGCACGGTTCCTTGAGCTGCAGAATCTGTGTTCTAACTCATAGTACACATTAAGGTAAATTATCAATAAAGGTGGCAACGAGTGGTTTTGCAAGAATTTGTATGAAAATATGCGCTCCCTAGCAACAAAATCTATTCGCAAAGGTAAATCAGGTTCAGATTTTGGCTATTATCCTTTATCACGGTTTCATGTCGAATGGAGAACGATTATTTGAATAATAACTACATTTCTCACAGATAAAAAAAAACTGCTCAGCTAGTGAAGCTAATAATCTTCTCCCCCATCTTTCTTCTTGTTTCTCATCTTTCTGTTTCTTCTTTTCCTTCTCCTCCGTTTCTCTCTTTCCCTCTCCATCATCTTTTCCTCCTCCTCCACCTGCATCTTTGCTCTTCTTCTCCTCTTTCCTTTCCCTCATGTTTCTCTTTCTTCATTCTTCTTTTTACTTTCTCGTATATGTACTACCGTATGTACGTAGTATAGAGAAAGTTATGTAAAGAGGGGAAAAATCGATTTCGAAATTTCAACGGAACACACTTTTCGGTGACCACTGATACCGAAAAAGTTTTATTTTTCAAAACGTCCGTCCTTGAACACCACTAGCGCCTAAACCATACGTAGGAATGTTTCCAAAATGTATATTCTCCGGCCGATCTGGCTCGACTCGAGGCGCTGCGATTTTTAAAAACTTTCGTCAAAATTAGGGAGTACCCCGGACATTTTCAAAATTTTCTCAAAAACTCCTCCAAATTTTTCTGTACATTTCTTGTAAAAATAGAGTATAATACACTTACAAAGATGGCATAGGTCAGATTTTCACGGTTAACTCTGACACTTCGAAAATTGCAGAATTTCGGCGTCTTCCTACAACTACAAAATTAAAGATATAAATTTTTCCTTGAAATGAAATTTGTTGTCCATAACTAGTTCTTTCATGAAAGTCATGTAAATGTTTTGATAATTTCATTAGTTTTTGCGAAATATTGCGTGCAATATTTGCAATTTAAAGATAACAAAAACAAAATATTCTAAAAAACGGCTCCATTTTTTTTAATTTTTGGCAGAGTTACTGCCAAACGAACCCTAAACGATAGCATAAAGTTTGCTCTATTCTGTCTCCCACGTCTTCAATATTTACTTTAGCGGCAATTTGTTCACATTATTGCATTTATGAGTACATGTGTTTTAAATAATGTGATATAAAGTTTCTCGAAAACTCAACAGTTTTCAGTGATAAGCTCAAAAATTCGTACTTTCAGAAACGCTGAAACGCCATTTTCTCAAAAATGGCTCCGAATTCTTTCCTCAACTTTTTCCAAAGGGTATTGCTAATTGCACTGTTAAAAGTGACGAAGTTCATTTTGGTGAATTCTTTTCTTTTTTCAAAACTTATAAAAATGTAATTTTGTTGAAATATTTCTCACGCCGCTAATATGCACATTTTCAGCAATTTGGAAACACTATTGCATTTGCGAAGTTAAAGTACCCCGAATGACTTCAAACGAAGATTTCGAAAATTCAAAAATTATCTGTGAAAAAGAGCTTAAAATTTCACATTTACAATAACGCTAAAACGCAATTTTCTTAAAACAGGCTCCAAATTTTGCAATGAAAATTGCCATGAATGACGAAGTTTTACTCTTCTTGAATATTCTCAAAATAATATTTCGGTTTTACTACTAGAAAAAACGAAAAAGGATAGGGGTAAGAGGATAGGGTGAAGACTAAAACCAGTCCGCACCAAGGAAATTGGAAACCTTTACTACGAGAAAGTGTGTGCAATTTGTAGCACCACTAGTTTCCATTTTATCCCAGGCTTTTTCTTTTCTTTCTTCTAATTTTCCTTTGTTAATTTTCTTCGCCATTTTCGTCAATTGTCGGAATTCTGATACAGTATTCTTGACGTAATTACATTAAGTAATAATGTTCCGTCAACTCAACCGTCAACGTATTTAGAGAGTCGGTTTTCGACGGCTTTGCCGTCATCATCAGTCTCGCTGTGCGTGGCAAATGTCCAGAAACTGCAGGGATCTTTTTTCGTCATTATCTTGTCCTACTCCCTCTTCTAATGCTTTTTCTTTCCAATTTCCATGCCTTAGTTATATCGGAGGCAAATACAGAGAAGCGTTATGAGGCAGGGAGTTTAGAACAGGAAATTTGAGTTTTAGACATTCAGATCACATACATTTCTTTCAAGTGAATTTTTCATGAAATCATTGGAAACTTTTCTATTATTTGAAAAGTAAATTAATTATTTCAGACGTGACATTTCCCTCATAAAACCGTGCTCTTTTCCCGTAGCGAGTTTGTTACTCCTATATTGGCTGGCGTTCCCATGGCTAAAGTTTCTTTCGTCAATCTCTCTCTAAATCCGAAGCATTTTGCAGTGCAGAATCCTTTTCTTTTCTTTTCTTGATACGAGCGGATGCTTCTCTTTCAAAATATATTACCGGTCTTCTCGATTTGTGAAGATTACCATGAAATCCTGGATACAATTGTTTCCCACAAGAATCCGGTGCAGAAATTTTAATATATATATGTATATACACACACACACACACACACATAATTGGGAGTTCACAACAAATCCTGTCTATAATGTGTAAATGTTTATCAATACAGAAATACGTATTAAGGCGGAGAAAAAAGTCAAGATAACCCTTCTTGTGTGTTTCCCGTATCTCTATGTAATTGTAACATTACGTTCAAAACCGCTGCATCCAAACTTAACGTTGTATTACATTCTGTTGAACATTACTCTTCCAGTGTGTATCTTCCATACACTGATTAAAATATTTTTTGTGACAATATTTGTGATTTCCAGAAATTTGGACCTGAAGATATGACAACGAAACGTCGTAACTAAAGACGTTTGGGACGTACCCTAGGGCACCTTGATTCTCGCCCCCACTCCGTAACTTTCTTCTTGACTCATAACCCCATTGCGGTTGAGAACTGTCTCCTAACGCTTGTGGTTCATAAGCCCGTGGCGGCGCTTTAACCCTATTTCAGATAGGGAGGTCTCGTGGCGACCAGATGGCGCTCATGTTGCGACCAATTTTCCATTACGGAGTTTTCTCCCTGTGGCACGCTAGCAATCGTATTCCTTCTTCATTCATATCTCAATTTTTATTTACATTTTGAGCACGACAGTAAGAGTTTTTCTGCCGACTTCCGGCAGACAATTACTCTCTTTTCTACGCACGTAGTAAGGCGAGAATGTAATTTTATAATATTTGGCAGATAGCCCGACATTTAACTTCCTTTAGACTAATGTGACTAAGAAGGAAAAACAAGTTAGTTTTCGCCAATAGTTTATTCTAGAATTTTCGTATCAGAAAGTAATCAGTTTCTAAATAGTTCTGATATTTTTAATCCCTTTATCAGTTATACTTTAATAACGTCATTCAATTATAAATTAGTATACACATTCACCATGAAATTAAATCCTCCCGTTCGAATGTGAATGTTAGATGCTACTCAAGCAGTATTTGAAACGGACGATTTTTGGACGATGTAATATGGATGTCGGATGGATGTTGTCATTTTCCGCCTTGATTATTTGAATCATTGATATCTCGTTCGCGATGTCGCATTCCTATAACGGCACGGCGACGCACCAAGGATCATTGCGCAACTTTGCAACGCCGGCCGCCGCCCGCAAGATGCCCCCGTCGTCGCCTCCCAGTCTGCAGGTGCGGGCGATAAGCCGACTAACGGGCACGCGATAGCACCCACGCAGCGGTGTCGCGCACGACCCCACAGAGAGAACAACTGGAATGAGCTGCTATCTGATTGCAGACGATATTGCGACGCAAAAAGAAGCGATACGCCTCATCAATATTCACGTGCTTCGGAGTCACCTAAGAACAGATAAACTCCTCTCCATTGTTCTGTTGTCCCAACTTTTTATTCCCGTCTTAACCGCAGTGGCGAAGTGGCGACGTCTTGCGCCCTGGAAACCTAAAGTTGGCTTTACTTAGAAGGCAGTACGGGTGCCGCAACCAGGAAGGCTACGACGAAGGCGGAATCTCCTCAGGAACATTAACCTCCGAAAAATCTATCAATACTGTCTGCGGTTATGAGTCTAACAAAATATTACAGGATAAAGAAAAACACCCAAAAAAGTCCAATAATAATCAAGTCAGCTAAACTTCCATATTATAAAACCTATCCTGATTGAGGTTTTCTGGGTTTACTCAATCGCTTAAGGGATGCCGGGATGGTCCCTAGTTTTGCGCTCCCAGACGTAAATGTACAGATTTCCCTCCCCTCTTATATGTTACTACCCTGTATCAATGAAGACTCCGTGGTTAGGCGGAAGAGCAGGCCCTATGGTCTGAGCCTCGCCATTAATAAAGACATAATAATAATAACAATAATAATAATAATAATAATAATAATAATAATAATAATTATTATTATTATTATTATTATTATTACTACTACTACTTACGTTATCCGTATTAACAATAGATTTCCCTTCTGAACCTTAGAAAGTTTTCCGAAATGTATTGTAGCTCCACTGACGTCTGCCCACAGAGTATTCCTCCTCTCAAAAATGTATTTTTAGAATTAAGTATTTGGCATTAATTTATAACGCCAACAATACAAAGCAGAGGGTGAAAAATGTGAACTGAACTTTTAAAAAAATATTTGAAGTCGCATCAACATCTGTCATTAGCGACTAAATAAAAACAATATTTCACACTTTATATTAACAATTTTAAAATTTTTATAATATTGGTTACCTTACAATGATGATTATGGATACAAAAACACAAAACATAAACATTAGACATACATCAATGATAATTATTACAGAAAGGAGTAAGAAAGTACGTTATTCTAATACAATTTAATAGAGCCCAAAACACTTATTTCGATACAAAATTTTATTACATTATTTTGGTATGCGTTATCACTTAGAAAAAACTTAAAACTTTCTGGATCAAACAATTGGGGCCGGACGGAATTGTATTGGGTATATTCCTGGAGGATGATATTAATGTTCAGTGGGCAATGGGTGGCAGTGGGCAACAAATGCAGAGGGTGAAAAATGTGAACTGAACTTTTAAAAAAATATTTGAAGTCGCATCAACATCTGTCATTAGCGACTAAATAAAAACAATATTTCACACTTTATATTAACAATTTTAAAATTTTTATAATATTGGTTACCTTACAATGATGATTATGGATACAAAAACACAAAACATAAACATTAGACATACATCAATGATAATTATTACAGAAAGGAGTAATTTTTAATACAATTTAATAGAGCCCAAAACACTTATTTCGATACAAAATTTTATTACATTATTTTGGTATGCGTTATCACTTAGAAAAAACTTAAAACTTTCTGGATCAAACAATTGGGGCCGGACGGAATTGTATTGGGTATATTCCTGGAGGATGATATTAATGTTCAGTGGGCAATTCCAAGAGGTACGTAACGTAATGTACGTGATAGCTCGCTCGTGACACATAGCGAAGTCGCTAGCCTTTCACCACTGAAGTCCGGGTTCGATTTCCGTCGAATCTCATGTGAAATTTGTTCCAACAAAATGAGTTTGGCTGCTTCACAAGGGCTAGTACAACCCCTGTGAAGTGTCCTAAACCTTACCCCTATCCTTATTTCTTCCCAATTCTGGCCGCTGGGTAGTGACGCAGGAGCTCGTAGCAGGAGGCGCGTATGCGGAGATGCTACATGGCGGTCCTCTTGACAACTGATTGCGACGTGCCGTGACATGACATGACATGACATGACATGACATGACTTAAAGGTAATGGAGGATTACTCTCGCGCAAGTTAATAGAGGATTACTCCCCAGCGCAAAGCGCTCAACGCCCCTTAAGGGGCTTGGAGACGCATTGCGTCAATTTGTAGACGCTGCAAATTTAAAAAAAGTGTTAGGTTTTTTCTCCAGTACGTGGCTATGGGAAAATTTGGTATGGCCTGATCCAATGCGTGAAATGGTTACTTGTTCACGACGTGAGAACTGAACTTTGTATATCCTGACAATGTTAATAAAAAACTTGTCTAGTGGCGATACTAAATGGAAGCTTCGTAGACAGGGTTGGATTTCGATACCAGCTACGAGTAAATAACTGGGTCACAGTTGGACTTAGCCTCTGAAAATCTCCGTTTTTAGGCTCTAAAAATCTATTTCAGGCGTCAAAAATAGGTTCATAAAAGGCAAAAATTGGCACCATAAGTTCTTAAATATGCAGTACAATTTGAGATGAAAATGTTTTTTTCAGAATAAATTGCGGTCAGGCCCGGCGAATTTGAAACGCATATTTTAATTTTTGGGATAGTACATGAAACCTTTATGTTTTCGAAGTTTTCTCAAAAATAGCTCCCCATTTATTCTTTTTTTTTTTTCGGTGAAATAAAACTACTTTTAAGAATGGCGCAGCTCAGATTTTCGTAAAAATCCCGGAAAATTCGAAACTAGAAAAAGTTTTTTTAGGATTCACTCCTACATACACATAATTCGACACAGACTTTCCCTCAATGGAAAATCTTAGTAAAAGTTAGACATTGACAAATTTAACTGACAAAGTTAAAAACAATGTTAAATTATATCCTGTTCAGTTTTTATTTGGGAGTAGTTTAGGAAACTTTTGAGTGAAATAATGGATTTTTTTAACAAATATGTAAACAAAACTCTCTCAAAAACGATTCCAATTCTCTTTATTTTTACCTCGAATGGAGCAATCTTCCCTTAATAAAACGGCATAGATGCAATTTTCATCAAAATTTTCGAAAGTTGCTCATCTTCAAAAATTGCACATTTGCATATGCAGAACTTCTTTTCCCAAGACCGTTTTCAACGAATTGCCAGAATGATTACGAGGATACAAATTGCAATGTTATAAAATTGCATGCCACTTAGAATACGAGAAGTCATGTGCTTTTGTACACCGCTAGTTTCTTGCGCACCGACGATGTCCAATAAGATTTCTTCGAAGCTATTTGCGACAGGGCAGGCTTGCGCAACTCCCAAGTCGTTGGCCATTCGATTACCCTACGTCGCCTCCCAGTCTGCAGGTGTGCGCGATAAGCCGAGTAACGGCTTGGCGATAACGCCCACGCGTCACGGCTATTCCCCGTTCCGTGCCTCGACGATCGCAGAGGTTGGACACGAGGGTGGCGCTCATTTGCGCGAAGTTGGAAATGTTTTACGGCGCCCAAATTTCTAAATTGAATGCCGCAAACTCACGTTGAGAAAAAAGAAAAAAATTGCATATAAAAAACCCCTTTTGACAAGACTTCGGATTGTTTTTTTTTTGTGTTTCCGGGCGCATCAACTGCTTTGGTCATTAGTCCCGTTAGTGAAGTGCATGTTTTTTCTCGGGAGATGGCGGTGATCTTCTCCCGCTGGATGGCGAGATCCGGCGCCGACCTACCGTCGGCTACTGGGGTGTACCCCCAACCAGGACTCTCCCACCAGCGGGGCACCGGCCCAGCCGGGACTAGCTCTAATCTCCCGACCGGTCTCCCGGAATACGTGGTAGTGTAGTGCATGTTAGTGTGTGTGTGAAAGGGGAGAGGATAGGACAAGGAAGAAGAAGGAAAGATCGCGCGCGGTCCGTGGCCCGTTTGTTAGGGTACTGCTCCGGCATTCGCCTGGTGTTGATCGGAGAAACCACGGAAAACTACCGATGAGAGCAGCCGGTCGCTAGAATTCTCCTCGAGGCAGCGACTGAATTCGACCTAGCTGAGACAAGACTTGGGAATCTGCAAAGGATATGACGTAGGGTTTTTGCATGTTTAGAGAACTTTGAGCATAACTTTCTACCTTTTCATTATTATACATTAGTCTCTCGCTAGTAATGCGAACTGAAATCACTCTCAGACTTGCTGGGAGTATTACGCGGTTCCCAGCCGCGAAGGTATGATATACTTGCTTATCGTCGTTGCTAGTCATGAGATTTTCGTATAAAAGCGGCAAACAATTACAGAGATGTAGTGTAGTCTTGATTAAATATTTGGAAATTAGAAAAACTGGGGGTGGGCAAATTTTTCGCGATCATTTTGCAGTATAATTGATATATATCCGTAATGTATCCCAATTTCTCCCGCAAAACACTAGAAGTTTTAAAAATTGATATCTCTTTGTTTATAGGCATGGAAGAAAAGAGGAATGTAGAATGTGTTTTATTTATTTCTACATTGTACGAGGATTACATCAACTGATTTTCGGCTATTATCTTGTAATCGGACCTGCTGTGATATCTCGGGGCAATAGCGTGCCACTGCCCCTCCAACTTCCACATTGTCACATCCACCGCCCTCCGTCACTAGAAGGTTCTGATGTTCGAGTGGCGGATTCTCGACACTCGCTAGTTAGCTAGGTCGAATTCAACCGCTGTTTGGTAAAGAAGTCTAGCAACGATTTTTTCGTCGTTTCGCTGATCTACCAGGCAAAAGCCGGAGACCTACCTAAAGAAAGGAGTCTTATTCCCTCCTCTTACACACACACACACACACACACACACATACTTACACGCACTACTCTACCACACAGGACGGAAACTGAGGGCTTGTCTCGCAGGCCAAGATAATTGGAGGGGGACACCTTCTGAAAGCCGATTAGTAGAATACAGCTACCTCCCGGGATAACATGCATTACACTTACGAGGCTAATGATCACAGCAGTTGACGCAGAAGGAAACAAAATAATTAACCAACCATTCTCTTTTTGAAAACCAACACCAGTTTTATATTTCTACCATTTGTTGCTATAATGAACGCTTTTTGTCACTTATCTATACAATATGTCTTCTCTCATAACTTAGAAGTATACAATACAATAAAAAATTAAATACTCTTCGATTCATACAACCAAATTTTGGAACAAAAATTAAAGCGAAATTATTTTTCATCAAACTGAACAAAAAATTAGTGGGGAAAAATAATGCCTCGAGAAATAGCTCAGGATACGCTCAATCGCAGCGCTCATCCCATGCTCTTGGTGCAACGTGTACTGAAAAACAACTGGAATACAAATGACGAAACGTGGCGAACGTGCATTCGACCTTAACTGATAGCTATTGCAGAGCTCCGTGTTGCTTCAGTTAATAGTGAATGTACCAGTTAGTAGTGTCCACTGCTAGTTTTGATTTTTTTTACTCTACGTTCCATAGGATGCCCTCATTCCCAGTGTATGCTATCAGTCAACCCCTCATAGCAGTTAATAATTGGGAAATCAATTACACTCCAAGAGACAGAGCCTGAAGAACGCTCATCGTCAAGCGCTGAAGCCACTGGGTGTGACTGCCAGCACTCAACCAGGGGGCAGCTGTGAGTTCGGCGCCTTCACCTCGGCACTGCACCAGACGCGCCCTACCACCGGCCACCAGGCACCGGTACGCAGCGAAAAAGTTCAGTGGGTGATACCTCAAATCGTCAAGACTCAAAAAGAAAATAGGCGGATTTCAATCACGATAGTGATTCATCTAATCACCCAAATCAATGAGGTTTCAGTGTGTCAGTAGGTAACAGATTCAGTGCGTTAGGTAACTTAACATCTAGTCAAGAAGACACATGATTAATTTACTTAAAAGAAAATATCAATTAGTAGACAAAAATTACCCAATTTCACCGATATTTATAGCCAACATCACAAATGTAAACTTATTTATAAAAGAACTCAAACTTAAAGTGACACCAATTTCCTAGCCGATATTGAAAACAAAGAAGTTAAATTCATTACAAAAATAATAACTTTAGAAACCGTGTGAAGTCTGTAGAACCGACTCATATAAGTTTTCACTCTCAAAATCAAAACCATCAGCTCCCTCTAAGTAAATCGCTGCCACACTCCCCAAACTTACAAAAAGTTCAACCGCTACAAAATTTTACCAAGAACAATAACAATCGTAATCAAAATGTACCCTCAAATCAAACAACACCCGCTATTAAACCGTCCTCAATTCCATCTTTCAGACAATCCCTCAATAAATTTGAAAATGTGCACACAATTCATTTTTCCCCATAGCACGTCACACGCAGTTTTTAACTGTTTTTTGACGTAAAATAAATAAATAAATAAATAAATAAATAAAATACCACTTTCAATTTAATAACATAATGTAACGTGAACTTCATAAACTATTTGATCCCCATCGACATAAGCGCAATCTAAAACTCAGTCTCGTCATGTCTATGCCACTATAATGGCAGGGCATTCCCCTAATAACTGAACATTCATAAATTGAATTGCAAATGGCATCATAAAGAAAAACGGAGAAAATGCATTGTCTTCATTCCTACAAAATGGACCTCACCTGCATTTCCAAAACTCACATCAAGAAGGAAAATAAAGTATTCTGGACTACACAGTTCACAGAGCAGACAAATCAGAGAACAACGAAGGAGTCCTAATAGCTGTAAGTTCACAATAGAACACCATCAAATAAATCGCCGGACTCCCCAGACTTGGAAACCATATCAATTAGACTAAACATAAACAACCATGACTAGAACATTTTATCACCATATAAACCTCAGGAAATTTTGGGCTCTGTGAAATTGATACGGAGCTATCGCTGACATGATATTGTTGCTGATGTTGTCTTCGTCAAACGCAGGGCTCATCTTGACTGTTGGTTCACCCCAACATAGGCAATGTTGATGCAATTTTTTCGATATTGTCACCACATGGACTCCTAGAGCAAAGAAGTTTGTTTTTTTTAACCATTTCATCCTCCAAGGATCGACACAACGACCACAATCGATTTATGTGTTACTTGCTTTATTCCGTGGCTAGTTGAACACTAGTTCTTATCTTGTCGAGTGAGTATTGATTCAGGACGTGCCAACCTCTGAGTTCATAATCCCTTAAGTGTAGTGCACGCTAAATTCGTCGAAGTGGCTGAGTTCTTTCTCCATTGGAACGTGAGATTCAGCGTCGACCAACACGTAACTTGTAGGGAGTTTTCCCTAGTGAATGCAATTGTTAGGTGTGTGTCTGTGGGTGTGAAAGGAAGATGAATGGGCAAAAATGAGGAAGGAATGATCGCGCGCGATCACCCTACATTTGTCCGATATTGATCGAAAATATCATGGATTCTCCACCAGACAATGATTGAATACTGTCCGACTATGTATCTAGTTCGAAAATCCGTCCCCATTGGGTGTCAAATCCTAGGACCTCCCGGCCAACGATGATGAAAATGCAACAGTGTTGCTGCGGAGAGATCGCAGCCAGTTTATTTTGATGATTTTATTTTGACGGGATGTGTTGCTAATTAATTAACATATCAAACTTGTGATTCTTATCTCAAATGAGTCGGTCTTCAATATGGCACTAGGCGCCTTATCTTTAATGGGACCTCAATCGTTCAGGGGCAAAGTTCAGGTAAACAATCTTAACATGCACGACCTAAGGCCTCACTGTCATAAATTTTATCATTTGCACCTGCAGACCGGGAGGCGCCGAGGGGTGATCACGTGACAGCATGGACGACAATGTAAAGGAGATTTTTAGATCTTTAGAAACAATTAGATTCCTAAACCTGTTAATATATAGAGGGCTTAGGAATCATATAGGAGGTGCAAGAATCATAGCATAATACAACTTTCCACATGTCGTCGGTGCACAACGCATGCAAGGCATCTCCCAAAATTTGTCATTTTAAAGAACAATGATATTAATCTGACTAATTCGTTTATTTCTTCTGCAAAGTCAAAGTTTTTTCTACGTACTCGACGTCTTGCGAACTACCTTTATAAAATACTATTAGCACTAGACTATTCTCTAATCGTATTTTTCCATTTAACTAAAAATTAAGATCTTTGAGGTGTTTCAGTTTTTTGTGCACTGATGGTAGGGAGAAATACCCTCGCTTTTGATATTTAATATTAATAAATCTTGGTACTATTTATAAACAATTATAAAATATTACAAAGGGAATTACTTCCCCTGTTCTTATCAATATTATTATTTCTTTCGTTGCCCCCTATGCTATTTTATTAATTTATATTTTCAATTTTAATCATCGGTCTAGACATACCACGTTTTTCGCCTCACCTGCTATATGTGCCCGTGTAATTCTATACAAAATAATGATTCCTGGAAGTTCTATTGAATAAAACCAATCATTGAATTGACGGTAACTAATTAATTATCAGCCCTTTCTTTTCTCAGAAAATAAAAATTTAACATTTATTCTGACATTCTTGCAAATTCTATTGAGCTCGTAAATTAAATGATTAACATTTTCTCTAGACAAACATTAAAGTCCCGTATGGTTTTGTTTAAAGTTCGTAAGGTTACTGCAATGACATTTCAAATGTTTTTCTCGGATGTCTTCGGGCTCGATGTTGTCCGTGCGATGTTCTCGATACCCCTATTATCGCATTCTTGCCTATGATTAGAATACATTAAAAACGATCTCGGAATATCCTTGAACTATTTTAACTTTACAGCATTCAATAATTTCTATTAAATTAATGCACGTTCGCGATTTGCCTGGCTGTGCTTCGGATGAAACGCCTACGCGCGACTAAATCTTCAGCCGACTTGTTGAAAATTCCTTCCATCTAAGGAGCTATCATAATATAAATCCCTTCGAAACTCGGAATCTATTTGACATGAAAATCAAAATTACAATAACCAAAATTACAATTGAAATTCAATGCGAATAACTCCTTCGACTCCTTACTCTGCACAATACCAAGTTATCAAAACTAATCATAAGTTCACATAATCACCTCACTATCATTTAACTACCTCCCATCTCGATCAGGTTTTTTGTCCAGTTCCCCTGATCCATTGAGCAAATGCAGAGATGGCCCCTTGTTTTACTTCTGGACATAAATGTAACTTCATTCTCTGTGCACGTCTTCTAGAATTCAGAGGGAAATACAATTATTCAAATTATCGTTTCCATGTTGTCGCGGCAGGAAGTATTATTCCGAAGGACAACATGGATAAGAGCCAACATTTATTGCATTTTTATCCTTGAAAATAGATTTTATTACATGGGAGCTTTTTTTCAAAATTTAAGTAGTATATGACTTAGTGTAGGGATCACAGAATTTTGAAAATGTGCACACAATTCACTTTTTCGCATAGCACGTCATACGCAGTTTTAACTGTTTTTTTACGTAAAATAAATAAATAAATAAACTAATAACCCAGTCTCTACTCAAAAAATATTGACACCGTTCCGATTGCTTTCGATGTGTTCGGTTCGGTAGCTTTTGAGGGAGTGATTATTTCCACCTCCCAACAGAATCACGGCTTTCAATGCCCTCTCCACACCTTTCGCATGTAAATGTCGCCGGGGCTGTGTCTCCCCATCTGAACAGCTCTGTGACATCAAGCATGGAATACTACACTTTGTTTATTCGTTGTCCTAACAACGTATATTCTTTCATTCCCGACTTATCACAGTAGTGTGCTTTTATGTTACCCCCCCCATTTGACTTTAAAAATGAAAAAAAAAAAACAAGTTGATGTGCCTGGTGAAATCATTTGTCCAAAACTGCCACTCTTACACCTGGATACTATAGGTAAAAAAACATCACAATTATTTTTATAATAATAGTAGCGCATTAGTTAATTTTCATTTTGTATAATGCTAAAAAACTATGTATCTTTGTTCATTTTTATACATATGTATGTAACTCTAGTAAAGTATTCTTAATCTTCGACCACCATTTCGAACTGGTTCAGTTTCACTTGATACATTGACCAAATGATTGTCGTTTCCTTTGCTTTTGATGCATACATATTATGAGGGGAAATAATTACCATAATTCGTACTTACATAAGATGACTCTAGTTTTCTCAAAATTAAATATATAAATCACAGTCTACAAAAAATATATAGCACATTTTATAAATAAAACACACTTTACGAAAACACATTTCTTAACAATCTGTTGAATTGACCAATGGAAAAACAAATTTTGAACATATAAGTGATTACTAACCTACTTTATGAATACTGTATGTAAAAATTGTCGTACTTCCAACCTGCCACCTCTAATCGGTTGCCATGTACTGTTCCCAATTTTAAGAAATAATAAAACAAGTTCAGTTTTTGCTCTTTAAAATATCGAATTGTCTTAAAGATTATTTCTAGAGTTATCTATACGATTATTTCTTGAGTGAAGTTCAGACATCAAAATCTCTAAAAGCACGTCAGGTGTTAACAAGACATACTAATGACTATATTCGTTTAGCGTTTGCGTTGCAAGCCTTTGCAAACATATGTCTTATTTGGTTACGATGAAAAGGAGTGCCAGGTTTTGAATATTCCGTTATCTAGCAGTGCGTCGTGTTTAACGTTTTCCTTTTGTGTCATACCTGGCGATGCAGACAGGAAAATGAAGATAAAACGTCCGTTTAAATGTTTCCAATAATCCAAGTCATAGTGTGCCGTCGGAGTATGAATGAATGAATTAATGAAAAGGGGTGTTACTTTCGTATCTGAAAGTAAAAATTACGGTACAGTCCGAACATTTGTGCTTCCGTGTGGTATGTGTTTACAGTTTCAGTTTTTTTCACAAACGAAAGCTCACGTTCGGATCATAGGACTCCAAATACATCAAAATTGGCACATGATCATCAATATGCGTGAACCAACCGTAGACTTACTCATGTTTGAATACTACAACTAACTGCGCAGATATTGTACTCCATTGAGAGGCTTACACAAGGAGAGAACATCAAAATTTGTGAATGCTATCAGCCGCTGATCATGCACTTTATCGTTTGCACCTGCAGACCAAGAGGCGTCTACGGGGGTAATCTAATCTAGTGGATGCGTACTCTTAACAGGCTTTGTCCCTGTAAACAACTGCAAGTCGTGGTTTTATTTCTTCGTTTTATTCAAGTTGAGATTAAGTGTAATTGATGTCCTTGGCACAATTCCACTAGAGTGGTTTCTGACCCTTTCAATAGAGAACTGGCAGGACGTTAATACTGCAGACTAAAGTAAAATATATCAGAAACCACTTGAAGTATAGGCAACCGATTGTCCGAGACAAAAATTTGGTAATCTGCAAAAAATTGGTTTCGTTTTTCGTGTAAATTCGTTTTTTCTTTTTTAAATTTTCTTGATAATAATGAAGACAAAATAAAAAAGTATTTTAAACACCAATGCATACGTATCGTATTAAATTGTACAGTACTCAAATATTAAGCTTCAATTATTTTATGGTATTTCACTTATTTTTTTAGTCTGTTACTTGTTAACTACTTGTATTTTTTTTATTATTTATATGCAAGTCCTTTCATTGGGGTAAGGTGTTGGCTTCCAATGCTTTTAAATACTCTTACATAATGGAGAGCATAAATACTGAAAGCCATAAACATGCAGAGAGTAAATTAAAAACATCGTTGTGAAGCTAACCAACATAAAAAATGTGTCAAAAGGAAAAAAAGTTATTGAAAAATTATTATTCTGATGAGACAAGCTGGCGTGTTCTGAGGGTTGCATTGTTTCCGATGTCGAGCTGGCGTGTACTGAGCGTAGCCCATTTCCCGAAAGTTAATATTTTTGATACTAAATTGACCTTTTCTCGGCTTATATTTTTAGTACGAAACTGAAATTTTTAAGAGTTGTTAATAAAGGTCTCCTAAATTTACACAACATTTGTTATCTGATTACTTTTATTAACTATTGTACGTACTTTAGTAACTAGAAACCAAAAAGAAAATTATTAAAAGGCATTGCATTTCCTACGTGCAATCAATTGTTAAAAATTGAATCAATTGTAAATAATTTTCTTATTTTTTCGAACAAAAATATTACTTGCAAATCATGTATGAGGAATTCACCCGGTACAATATAAGTGGTGGTCGATTTCGACATAAGCAAAAAAAAAAAGTTCTGTCCCGTTTTTTAGCGGCGCGAATGATATTGCACATGGCTGTACGGAACCAACTTTAGAACTCGGCATTCTGCCAACAGCTGTCTCAATTGTCTTCATTTCTCTTTGTCTTGAATTAATGAAACTCAAGAATTTAATTAAGAGGAAGTTAGCTTCCGACTTAGTCCCATGATTATTTGTAACAGTTTTCGGTCATGTAATATATTAATGTCCCCGAAATTTCAAATTATTTTTTCATTAATATTTATCAAATATTATTTTAGTTAATAATAGTAATAATAATAATAATTATTATTATTATTATTATTATTATTATTATTATTTATTGTTGTTGTTGTATCGTCATATTACAGCTATACATACAAGTAATTATGAATTGTAACCCTTAAAAATTTGCAATGTCCACGCAAAGGAAACTTTGCTAATCGCGTAACTACGCCGTGGTTCGATCGAGGGGGTCATAGTGCCATTGCGTGGGCGGGTTGCGTGGGCGTTATCGAGTGCACGCTCGATGCCTTATCAAGCGCATCTGCAGACTCGGAGGCGACGGTTGGGTAATCACACGACCGCACTCGCGCCACTCTTCCGCATTGCGACGTTTGGTATGGTGCGTATGCATGGCCCATTCAAGGGCGCGTTTTTCTGCTGAGAGGGTGCGTGGTTTTCATGCTCATTAATGTGAGGACAGTTGTTTCGAGTCTGCTTCTCTCTTGTCTTTTCTTCGCGTTATTTGCGTCTTTTCTTTCTCATGTTAAAAAATAATATGGAAGGAATGGATACATTTCAAAATTTATAGTGATGACAAACGGATGTACACGTTAGTTTCTTCCTATATTGTTATCATATTCATGTTAAAGTTATCGTATTAAAAGATTGATATTTTGAACCAGAATCACCGAATGTTTTCTTAATATCTGTTCAATGTTTTCTTAACATTTTCCCAGAAGAATGGATGTTTTAAAAAATATTTTCCTGATATAAATAAAATTTCCAGTTACTATTCAAAACCAACAGCCACTGGCGTCTGTTGTCGATGCCCAGGCGGCACGAAACCGTTTCATACATGCTACGTTTCTCTCGTGTTGCCAGGTTAGGGGACTTAATTGGGATGTTTATCCCCTTTTATGGGTAAAATGAGGGGGCAGAGATTTCTTTATGGTTATTTTTGGGAATCTCGTGAAGACAACTTAACTTTGGGCAGAGTTAAAAGGAAACAAATTGTTTGAAATAAAATTTTACTGTCAGTGAACCATATCTGACTCAACAAAAAGAGAACCTTTCCGAAACTAAACCTATGAAACTATCATGGCGTTGCCAGATATTCACCATATGAGTGAAATGTTCCCTAGTTAGATTCATATCTTAAAAATGAAAACATAATACACGTAAATGCATCTTAATAAAATTAAATAAATATTTTATGAGGGGAAAGAATTCTGTGGTTTATTAGGGCTAGTTTTTAATTCCGATCAAAGCAGAATTTTTGCAGTCAGAAATCGACCCGAAATCTACAAGTATTTCAAATATGTGCATCCTTCCCTGCTTTTAATGCATTTAGCATCATAAAAAATGTTCGGGCTGACGAACTGTCTGAAAAGAGGTTTTGTTAATTTGAAGCAAGCAGTGCATTTTCTTTAATATTATTCATTAGAATTGTAGATATATTAAAGAATTATTTATGAAGCACACAAATCATGATTATCATCACGGAGTAAGTCTATTGGCCCGTTCAGCCTTTAAGAGTGTCCTTCCATCGTCTAATTTGTCTGCCCGTAATCTTTTCCCCGTTCGGGGTGTAGATGTAGAGGATTTTTGGCATTCGATCTTCCAGCATTCTTATTAAACGATCATGCCAATTCCTTCTAAGTACGTCTATTTTTTCAGTTAGGTTGAAGATCATTCATTCATCAATAATTTTTACTGATCTAGTATTAAAAAGAACCCGCTATAGGTCTAAGAAATCTCATTTCCGCGGCTTGTATTTTTCTCGTATCGGCCATATTGAGGGTCTCTTTTTATATCCATAGGTTACCATTGGCACTGCTATTTGCTTCATAAAATTTCAGTTGGGTGTCTGTACGTGCTTTCTGCCTGAGTACGTGCTTTCTGACTGACTACGTGCTTTCTGTCTTTGTACAGCTCCGCACATTTTCTGAAATTTCAGAATTTTTGTATTAATATATTTGACAGAATGAAATATTGCAACCGAGGTAGTTGAAGTTATTTACTACGTCAAAACCGTCACCATTATTTTTTTCACAATTGTATAATAAATTAATAATTATAACGTTCTTCTCAAAAAATATCTTCCAACGCTTTTTGAAATATTGCATTTTTAAATAATGTTTATGCTATGTTTTTCCGTGATTTTGTACGCCGAAGAATCGTAAACTGGATTTTGAACCTTGCCTATATAGAATATTGATAAAAAATGTTTATGACAGAATATTGATGGCAAATTTATGTTTTATTATTTATTTATATATTTATTAACTCCAAAAATAGTTTAAATTTCTACGTCGCTTGGGAGAGAATGCACCTTTCTCTGATCTCCAGATTCCTGATCCTCAGTCGTGTGCTTCATCCAATATAAATTATGTATAAATTATTAATAATAATAATAACAATAATAATAATAATAATAATAATACGTAATTATAAAAGATAGATTTTGTCATAACTTGAGAACAAGAAGTATTGGCTCCCGCCTAGTAAAATGTGACTCACAACTATTAGAATACGTAGAACAATTATTTTATTGTACTCTTCACTGTGTAACTAAGTATACGTTTCACTCATGAATTTCGTGATCTAGGGTTTCTTCCTCGGTGTACGAGTTTGACTGTACTTATTAAAATAAGTCTGACAGCAATCAACCGATAGGTCAAATGGCCAACTTCCTGCCTGTCTTACCACAGTGATTGGTGCTTTCCGTGGAAATGCCTCCGGCCTTCTCATCTTGGAAATGTAGGGATCCCATAGGTCCGGGTTTTCCTTGTGCCTATTCCGCTTTTTATTTATGGCACTCCGATAAAATTCTATCGGAGGCAAACATTCTGGATTTTGGTTATTTACGCTACGTCGGATTTTAAAATGTTACGAATAGAATTTATGTAACTTATTTAAAAGTTACCAGTTTCCATCTCTCTTCATTTCGAGTTAGTACAGACAGAACGTGTATCATTGTTCCTTTAATTAATAGTTTTGACGCCAATTCGAATAGCCAAAACTTACATAAAAATATGGAACTTAACGCTTTCGATAATCTATAAAGAAAGTTTACTTCCATTACAAAACTGAAATATGAAATGTTCCAATTTAAAACAATCAATAATGTCATAACCGAATCTAAAATATTGGGATTAATTCAGTAGTCATTCATAGTGGAACATTGTGTGGTAATTCTTGCTGTATACTGAGAAAATTTAACAGTTAAGCAGCATATCAACCATTGTTTCGAGCAATCTTCTTACGTCTGTATGGGACCAAGATTTATATAAATAAAACGACATCATAGGAGCAAAACTATTTTCTTATTCCATTGAACGATTACAGTAACTTGCATGGAAATTGCCTTACATGACTATAGAAGTTGCACCTACCTCGATTTACATGTTCGTATGTTCGAATATATGCCAGAAATGTCATAATATATCTGAATGATATCAAGTCATGAACTACTCAGGTTGAAGTAAGATGTAATTTGTGTAATTAATTTTTATGCAAATCCTAGAAATGAACTTTTAACTAATATTGTAATTCAAATGGTAAATAAATATGTAAGTGAAATATTTGAAGTGTCAGTCCCATTTTCCAGTTTCCGGCGGCCGGAGAAGAAATGCAACTTCTCTGATATTTCCCCAACACGAGAAACTGAACGTTCATTTAACGACCTTTTGTTCTCGGGAGCTAACATATCCTCTCCGGCACAGAGCTATCGTGTGTTAGTGATACAATGTACTTTCGTGCTCTACACGTGATTTATCTTCGTAAACATTGCCACGTACTTCACGCTGGGTGTTTGTTGTTTCTGCACACCTGATAATACACTAGTAAAGATACCTAAAGTATAACTACTGACATGTAAGTGTTCAGGTGTGTAGACAAAATATAAATGCAATATAATTGTCTCACGCTTAAAATGTGTAAGTGAAAATTCTTGGCTATCTCCGAATTCTCGTACCGTGAGGAAAAATTCTCGTACCGATGGAAAATCTGTTAGTAAATCTTTTCTAATCAGGACATTTGAAAGCGGAATAATGTGTCTTCAGCATAGCTGAAGATTTTTGCCTACGCGTCACCAGTTTTAAGAATAGATTGTTTAGGCCCACTTACGAATAGAATAGATATAGGGTAAATTCTCGTACCTAGGGACGTATGTACGTAGTGACAAAGCATGTTTTCCTAGAACCTGTGAGAGAAATTTCAGATTGTTATTTTCCCTACACTGCTATTACCATTTGTGTTTATTCAAATGAACGATTTTGTTGGGAGAGTTGTTTCCGTGATTTTAGAAGAGTTGAATATATTTTACAAGTGAAAAGTAAAAATTTGTGCATTACATCAATCATCATCAATCTTTCATCAATTTTGTAATAATTATCATTACTTTACGAAAATTAAAGTAGATCTGCACTTACTAGCATAGAACGTAGTTAATTCAAGGTGTATATTTACAGGTAAGCTACAATGAACAGTAGCCATGTTCATTCATGATTGTAGATTGTCGTACCTAGGGACGTCGACAATCACTGTCATCAACACAAATGTAGTATTAATTTGAATTCAGTTGATTTCAGGATGTAATCTCGCCATACCACGAATCAAAGGATACAACAAGGGCCTGAACTACCAGGAGAAAATTAATAGTGCAGTTTTGTCTGTTGTTAAGGATTGTTGTTCAGCAAGAGTATAGTTATAGGAAAGGACGAATCTGAAAACTTTATTGTGCAATTTTTAAAACAGGCTCATATAATTATTCACTCATTCAAAATTGATGATAGTTCTGCAACATAAGTTGACATGAATGACAAATAATCTCAAAAATAGCAAACATGTATTGTCAGTCCTCTTTCTTTAACAAGTTATAATCTAGGTTGAATTCCTATCTGTTTAGAAAAAGTTCAAGTTCACATAAAGGACCGACCATGAGCTCCAGAACCAGCCTGTGATGGTTGTAATTAAGCGCAGCAAAATGTATATATTCCTTTACTCACTATTTATTACAATCTACGTTAAAAATCCTAATGTTCAATAAACGATATTGTGATATTCTCTCCATGATAAAAGCACGTGCATTTATACGGTTGTAGCTCTTTTTTTCACATTCCCAACATTGTCCCGAACCAATAATAGTATAAGAGTAATAATAATAATAATAATAATAATAATAATAATAATAATAATAATAATAATAATAATAATAATAAATATTATTATTTATTATTTTTACTATTAATTTTTAATCTTTCAACTATTAATAGTTAAATTATTGGGAAGGGATTCTGAAACTCAAGAAAGCGTGCTGAGATTATTTTCTCCCCCATACGTAACATACAGTTTTTGACTAAATAAATAAATAAAAAACCTTTTTTTTAATTGGTTTATTTAAGGTCGCATTAACATCTAGGTCATTAGCGACCACTATTGGCATTAACGTTATGGTAACTATGAGGTGAAACGAAATGGTGGTGATAAGGGGTGAAAGGACGAACCATGTCTGAGGCGGGACTCTAACCCGCGACCCTTCGGTCCGAGATCACTACGACACTACTGCCTTAGCGATCTCGGCCACCGGGCCGGCCTAAAAAACCTTTGTTCTCTTCAGCCGAGATGGATCTACGTCCGGGGAGAGTAGAGACCTGTTCGCTAATCGCTACACGCCGAGATGAGACAGAAACGAACGTTGTGAGCAGGCCCAACGGAGAGATCCGATCCGCGCGGAGACTGAATCAAAAATGGATTTATTTACTTATCTAGGTTTCGTGAACCTTCATCTTCAAGCTTAAAGACCCTTTGACAATTAAAATAATTGAAGCCCATTTACAGAGAAATTTATTGATTGATTTGGGCGCGTCAACTACTAAAGTCATTCATCCTGTAAGTACAGTGCATATTTTTCCCTCGGGAGGCGGCGGTGATCTTCCCCGGATGGATAGCGAGATCCGGCGCCGATCTACCGACGGCGAAGTTTTCCCCAATCAGGTTTTCCCCACCCAGAGGGAGCAAGCCCCAGCGGGGAAAAGCTCTAAGCTCCCGACTGGTCTCCCGGCATGTGTGGAGTGTAGCGCATGTAAGTGTGTGTGTGTGTGTGTGTGTGTGTGTGTAAGTGTTGCCTATTCCTAGCCTCACAGCTATACTTGGTATGGACGAATGATTTTGATGAGTTGGTGATTTTGATGTTAGAATGGTGATGGAATAATGGTGAAATGAGCGGTAGGGGAAACTGGGAGAATCGAAAACGTTGTAAAACCACTTTCTCCATCACATACTCCACGTGAATCGACCGAGCTTTGAATCCAGGTACCTAGAAGGCGAACTGATTTAACGAATTATTTAACAAGGTATTTAACATACCTCTTCCGCTTGCTCAGACTTATTTCACCTGCACAACATGCATATTGATCGTTTTTCACTGTGTCATCAACGCGTGTGTCAATCGTAATTCCCTCCTTGGCCACAATGCTGACATGCTGAACCTGTTTAATAATTTAGACTAGCTAATCTCGGGCGCTCAAGCAACACGTAATTTGAACGCAGTTTCATTACTGCTTACGCTGTTGTCAATGAGAGGAAGTTTTAATTAGATTTCAAAAATTAGTTTAAAAAAAAATTATTTACCCGTGACGACGAAAAGGAGTTGTATGTGGAGCAACTCTACGAGTCACAGGCTCAAGTCGTTGGAAGTCCCCTGGATAAATACTGATCCATGCTCCCTCTACATCCGTCTATAATGTCGAAAGTGTTGCCGGTGCTGGATTTTGTGCACAAGCGTACCTCTTAATTATGTCCCATAAATGTAGAATGGGATTCATCTCAGGCGATCAGGATGGCCAAATCATTCTCTCGAATTGTCAAGAATGTTCTTAAACCCAGTCACAAACAGTTGTGGCCCGGTTGCATGGCATCCATAAAAATGCCATCGTTGTTTGGAAACATGAATTTCATGAGTGGCTGAAAATGGTCTGTAAGTAGCTGAACACAACCATTTACAGCCAATGATCGCTTCAGTTGGACCAGAGGTCTCAGTTCATTCCATGTAAAATTCAGCTTGCACAATGCCTTGTTGACAATTTGGGTCTGTCTTCATGGGGTTTGCGCCATACTCGAAACTTACCGTCAGTTCTTAGCAACTGTAATCGAGGCTCATCTGACCAAGCCACGGTTTTCACGTCGTCTTGAGTCCAATCGATGTGGTTACGAACTCACTAGAGGCGCTACAGGCGATGTCTTGCTGTTAGCAACGGAACTCGAGTCGCTCTTCTGCGGCCATAGCCTATTAAAGACAAATTTTCAAGCACTATTCTAACGGATACGTTCGTCGTACGTCCCATATTGATTTCTGCAGCTATTTCACGAAGTGTTCCTTGTCTGTTACCAGTGACAACTCCGCGCAAACGGCGCTGTTCTCGGTCATTAAGTGAAAGCCCTCGGCCACTCTGTTGTCTGTGCGAGAGCTTTTGCCTGAAATTAGATATTCTCGTCACCTCTCGACAGTGTGGATTTCCTTATATTGAATTTCCTAACGATTTTCAAAATCCCATGTATCTAGCTGCAACTATCGTTCCGCTCTCAAAGTCTGTTAATTCCCGTCGTGCGGTCGAAATCAGAAACCTTTTCACATAAATCACTTGAGTACAAATGAAAGCTCTGTCAATTCACAGCCCTTTTATACATTTTGTACGCGATACTACTACCATTTGTATATTGGCATACAGCTACCCCAAGACTTTTGTCACCTCAGTGTGTCTTTGATGGGAAATTAAGCTTTAAGACAAAAAAATCATTGAAATTTGCGAAAGTTAGAGAAACATAGCAAGTGCTAGAGCTTCGCACACTTTCTCGTGTTATTTGTAAAGATAGGAACTTACATTGCTCGAAGTATAGAAACGAATAATGGGAATACAGTATCTCCAATCAGTAAAAAAGTTATTCCCTGTTTATGATGACATATCCCTAGTATTTAATTGGAGGCGATAATTTCTGTGTAACCACATCCTAACGAATACTTTTCACTGCTACGATATATTGGTCTATATAATTATGACTATGCTCTATACAAAATTATCCAAGTTATTAAATCATGAGTAACACCAGCCTCGCTAAATATCATATGTAGGAAAAATAATAACAATGACAATGCCCAAGTGTTCGGGATGTTCCGCATTCGAAGCATGTGTGCGTCAGAAACGCAAATTCACAGAAAATTAAGCAATTAAATCATGTGCAATAGTTGAAGAGCTTTTGCGTGTGACTTACGTCCATGAAAAACAATTTTTCTGGAAGGGATAGTATTCAAATTTATACGTATTGTCCCAGATAGGATTGCAAAGTTTTCGTACACCGTTTAACTTAAGAGAAACGTAATTGTGGGGCACAGCATTTGTCAGCATGACGAATAAACGTCTAAATATTTTATTCCTATCGTATAACAAAAGAAAATGAAAATATGTCGCTCTAAAGATGAGTTTATTTCAGTTGTGAGTTGAAGTTCACTGAAACTAACCGTAGTCGTAACTAGGGTGTTTTCAAAAGGTACAGCTTACAACTTCGACTGCATTTTTGAGCTTTAGCGCGAACTCGAAAACCAATATAAGGTGTTAGCGGAGCTCGTTATACCGCCGGATTTGCGATCCACTTGCATGGTAATCGATCACTCGGTCATGCTATATTGAATTTGTTGGCAACTCGGGCGAGAGAGTAGGCTGCGAACTATACTTTTCCATAACGCAACACGAAGTTGGAGGCTTCATATTCAATTATAACTATAAATGGTATGAGTTGTATTTATGTATTTGTATAATTGTATAAAAAAAACTATCTATAAACAAATCTGTTACTGTTGGGCAGCTCGGTCGAATCCGGAGGATGTCGCATAATGGGAATTTTGTGCACTCTGTCAAAGTTCGGAACTTGTTCCAGTTCGACTTAAACGTTTGTAAAAAACATCTTTCTCGACTTCATTAGCTATTGATCTCGATATTTCTATCGATGCAAGGCTACGCCGTGCAAACTACTGTGATTGCGCCCGTGTGCGAACGTGCCCGGTCCGATCTACAGGTACGCCATCGACAACAAAACATCCATGTGTCAAAATATCGATCTTCAAAATCTAAACATTGGTGATAATAATACTCCCCCCCCAAAAAAAATCGATGCTTTTAAACATCGATGTTTTGGAAACAGGTACAATACTACATTTTGAATCTGGTCTAACATTAACGATCGGTGCTGGGGCCGCGTCATTTAATTAGATAACAGCAGAGTTTATTAATTTATAATTACGAGATAACTGACAAAACAAAGTAAAAATTTAGAACAATTTAACAAAACGGAGACTACAGCCTGAGTGCTCAGGCTCCTCTCAAGGCTGAGGGTCCCTGTTCACGAGTATGTATAGTATGTAGAATAACACTCGTGCGATATGGTACACGTGCGATTTCGCCGTTCCAACATACAGCGTTAATCTACGCCTTTCGCCATACAGCGTTAATCTACGACGCACGTTACTTATCGCGCGTCAACATAACGCTCGTCTGACAGGCCTAAGGGCTCCTTAAGTTCCCTGACGAAATGTACGGTAAGGAAGATACCCTACGCATACCGTGCATGCGTTTCCTATATCTCCGTGTGGGAAATACAAAAAAAAATTACTAGGAAATGCTATCGTATCGGGGACATTTCTCGGTCGAAATAGAGTCTGTTGATTGAAGGTACATACATCATACAGCCTTCGCTTCGATGGAACTCATAAACCCACTGTGGTTTTACAGTTTTTATTTCTTATTTCAAGTTGTGAATATGCACTTTTTTCACACACACACACACACACACAATAGATCGAAAACCTATAAAAAATAATACAAAATTTGGAGGTTGAAAGAACATCGATTTTAATAAATCGATGTTTAAAACATCGATTTTTCAATAAAAACATGGATGTTTAGAAAACATTGTCATGGACATCGATGTCGCATTCCCAGTCCGAAGCACGTGTGTGTCTGGAACCGGAGCCAAAGCGCGAGCAATAGCCTTACGCGCTCCCGCTTTGGCGAACGCGCAACACACATAAGGAAGACGTTACGACGCCTGGAGAGCGGGGGGGGACGGGGGGGCACGGGGAGTGGGGGTAGGGCGGGGGAAGGCGGGGAGCGTGGCGCGTTGCGGACGGGGGTGGCTGCTGTTGAGGTCGCTGACGAGACAGACGACTTCCGTGAGGCGATCAAACGCGCGACGTCGCGAATTCCTCCGCCCACCGCCGGCAGCCCGCCGTCGACTGCGTGCCGCCATCCGCATATCGCCTAATGCCCCATCCGGAAGCCGATTATCGACTCCCACTGCTCGTCGCCAAGCATCCATGGTTCTTGATGAATCGGTCATCGTTCGTCATCAATAGAGAGTTAGTGCACCTTCGAAAGTTAAAGGACTATCGATCTGCGCATGCCCAATTTAAGATTCGCAACACTTCAGTGCATTCTGTTGTCAGCTATGGCGTGCACGAACACTCTAATTGCTCGTCGATCATCGGGAGAGGTGGCTCAGTGCATCAACTGATATGACTGCAGTGCCTCTGACCGGGAGGTCCTAAGTTCGAGCACCGACGGCAGCAGAATTTTCGACTCTAGCTTGTCAGCTAGGTCGAATACAGTCGCTGTCTGGAGGAGAATTCTAGCGGCCGGCTAGAATTGCATCGGTAGTTTTCCGTGGTTTCTCCAATCAACACCAGGGGAATACCGGAACGCCAGGGGAACACCAGGGGAGTGTCCTAAGACACGGGCCTCGGACAGCGCGCGATCTTTCCTTCCTCTTCCTTGTCCGATCTTCACAACTTACACACACACTAACATGTACTACACTACCACTCATGCCGGGAGACCGGTCGGGAGCTTAGAGCTTGTCTCGGCTGGGCCGGTGCCCCGCTGGTGGAAGATACTTGGTTGGGGAAGACCGCACTAGTCGTCGGTAGGTCGGCGCTAGATCTCGCCACCCTGCGGGTGAAGATCACCGCCACCTCCGTCTTACGAGTATAGCCGAGAGTCTTGCAGTGATGCTCCCTGGTGGTAAATATGAAATACAAAATTTAACAGCCATGCTAGAGCATATAGGTGCCAATTGAAAATGTTCCAAAAAATTCGGGCAAACCAAATGAAGTCAAACAACATCCATTTTTAGCGCCGTCGTTATGACTAAAGCCGTACTGAATAGTGATAATTTCCATTTGTGTCACTGACACAAAAGACAATAGTTACTTCTCTGTATCACTGACACTCTTACTGTCTATTACAAATGCTACATTGCAAAATGAGGGTAACAAAAACCAGCTATCTCAAGTTTTATTCGACTTGCGTAAAACCTACGTTGGTCGAGTTAAATTATTCAGGAAAACGCACCTTTAGAATAGTCTTATCTTGCTAGCCATCTAGTATGATTGTTCACAAAACTTGGTTCCTACATTTTCGCTAGCTTAAATCCACAAGGAAAGTAGTCTCTTACTATTCTGCGCTGTTTCGTTTCCGGAATGACATTGTATCAATGTCGTAACTAACCATCAAGCGGGTATGAACCTTTTTAATTGGTTGCTGGCAAGCCAAGTGCCACTTTTCCAGCTCAGTTCGAAATTTACAAATTGTATTTGGTTCGGAATACATTGTTCATTATTTATATTTATATCTCACCAGCAGTTACATACAGTTAAATGGATAAGTGCAAATTCTCACTTACGTTAGACACCTTACATTTGTGTACTTTACCCCCTTCGATTCTACACTCATCTCAATTTACACAGAACTTGCACTTATCCATTTCCACACCCTGATACCTCCATTGCATTGCGAATTATCAAATATTTATTATATTTGAAAGGATAACTAGGAAAAATGTCACTAAACGAAATACCGCCGAAAAACAAGAAATGATAGAAGAATACGTCACTTTTGTGTTTAGCACAATGTTACCGTAACTTATCAATTATTTTATATTTGGCATTGGAAATATAAGACGACTTCGTGTAAAATTCAGGTTAGTTGAAGGTTCAAATAATATGGGGAATTAATATGATAATTATCAACTTCGTGTGACCTTCAATCAATCTAGTGTCTCATCCCCCTTAAGTAGACATTCGAATCCCCTTGGGAACAATTTCACATCATCCGCAGTGTGAATGCAGATGCTATCACGAGAACTTAATTTTCAGACGTCCAGTCAATAACTAGGTACATTGCCAATTGAACTACTGTCAGGTCAAGGGGAATCGAAGCAAAATGCAAGAGAGGAGACGCAGGCATCTGCCTGTCAATACGGCTCAGTGTTCTACGAAGATGCATCTCATGCACCCTTATATGTACTATCAAATAATCTGACCTTTATGCAAACAAATACTGCTTTCATACTTCTAACATTTCGTCTTAATCTCTTAAAAAATTAAACGATTTTCTTTCCAGAAGAGAGGTTTAAAATCGCACAGCAACCAACATGAATGTAGCATCCATTCTTAATATGACATGATAAAGCCCACGATGGTTACAACTAGAGACCGGAAAAATATGTAGTTTGAAACGTCAAAATATGTACATAAATATGTAATTAAAACAGTAAGAATATTTAATAAATATGTAAAATCGGATATAATATGCAATATTAAAAATATTATAAAACACATTCACATAATACGAAATTACATTTATAAAAATGTCCTTAACAAATTTTCGAAAATATTACAAATGTTTTAAAAATTATTCGGAGAACATTAGTTGATGCACACTTTGCACCATACAACTTTCCCGTCAGAAGTAAAAACTTCATCCATTGCTATCCAGGACTGTTAGCAGCCAGACTAGACGCAAAACAAGTCGCCGTACAAACTGGCGATATCCACGACCAGCAAATAATAGCCACAGCATGCAGCATCCTAATCGAAGTCTTACACATCGGCGGTCGCTAAAGATTTTATAAAATTAAGGTTAAAGGTCACGAAGTACGGTATCGTGATACTTTTCAACCTAAAAGTTAAAATGATCACACTTCCCGCCACTAAGAAATCTGAAGCAGGCGTGCCGGACGGAGAACATCCGACCGCGTATTCACGTAACGTACCTCGAGTAGACATCACGTAATAGAGTAGGAAAAATGATTTTTTTAAATACTTATTTTCGAATAAAAATTGTAATAAAATTGAATAAAACTGATAGAGTAAAAAAATATTTTGTGACACTTCCAAAATATGTAATATAGTACTAAATATGTTAAAACATGTAACGAAAAAATCGTATATTGTGTTAGGACGGCGATGATTTGCCATGAATACAATTTTGAGAACTGTAAGTAAAAAGAAAAAATGCAATTAGATAAAAATTCGGTCTCTAGTTACAACGTAGGGTTGTCTAACTGGCCGCATGGAGCCCGCAGTGTCATTTATTGTGGCCCGCGAAAGGTTACAGTGGTCTACAAAAATAAACTCTTTTACTTTCAAAACAATGAAAGTAACAGATTCTATAAGTATTTTTCATACTGAATATATACATATATAATTTCAGTATCATATATTCATATCATTTCAGTTTTTCCCCATTAGGAAGGGGTTTTGTGTGATATTCATTTTCAATAATTTTTAATATATGTTATACCAACTTTTTATACTTTTTAATAAATTTAGTAATTAGCTATCCAACTTTAAATGGTATACTATTATTCCTGACCCACATTCTGACGACTCATTCTGTAACTATAAAGTGGTAGTGAAGATTTTCGGGAATGTGCTCCATCCGATTCATTTCTCTTCTTCGTCCAACAGTAATCAGCCAATATATCATTACTACACTTGCCTTAGTACACGTTTTGTCATTGACTTGTAGAAATTTATTGCTAAAAAGGCTTACCCTGTTCATCGCTGACAGCCCCATGATTTTCCGTTTGCAATTACATGTCAGAATCTAAGAAGTCAATTTTCGTAGACATCAAACATCCCATTGCTTTATAAGAATGCATATCAGTCCTATGTCCGATAGTTTTCTGCTTCATGGTTTCCAAGGAAATTGCAATATAAATTTTTGGAAGATTTTCACACTGCTTTTTCCAGGGGATTTAACAGTTTTTCAAAATATTCATCAGACATTAATGACAGCATTTGTGGCCCTAAAAGAATCCCTTCTTTCAATTTAGCATCACTTACTGGGAAATTTTGATTGCAAGTACATCCATCGGAAATTTTATCCATTGCTTTTACGAAATTTTACATTCCTCCTAATTTAATATAGAATGGAGGTAATTATATTTTTTCAGGATTCACTAAATGGTTGCGTGACACTTTTTTCTGGCGAGGGATACAGAGATTAATTTAATATTTATGAAACAAATAATAATCACTTACATGATCCTTCGTTTTCCTCCAAATCACAGGAATTGCAAATGGCATAAGATGAGTACCATTTTCTATCAAGACAAGAGTCTTAACATACAATACACATATTTGGGGACCAGCTCTTTTCAAAATCACCAACATGGCAGCCAAAATGCCAGCCATCTTGACAACCTAATGTTGATAACACGTTTTTGCCAGTGGCGTTAAATTTCGCCACACAGTCTTTCAAGTCAGCTCTCCACAAATACAGCAGATATTATCTGCACGGTTTACACACTTTCTTGGCATGATGAAAATTCAAAAGACAGCTGACACAGCTGACACACACAGCTGACACAGTACACTAAACACAAAGGAAGGAAATATATCACTATTAATATTAGTGCTAACAAATTCATAGACACCTCAATATTGATACATCACAATGCTAGTTTAACTGGTTTTAGCATGTCAAAACATGAAATGAACCTGCTCAGTATTGCCTGTTGGTGTTTCAGCACGATACATATAATTTCCTTAAATACAGCTTGAAAAAAATCGCTACATATAAGGTAAAGATTCCCATGACAGGCTAAAGGGAATATTAAAATCAGATTTTCAAAAGTAGGTGTCACAAAAAACCTGTGTCTGATGCGAAAATTCAGAGTTCATATCTGAATTTAGTAAGCAAAAACGCACTAGGTTCAATAATCAGATTGCTTGTGATGAAAATCTTGTCGACCAGTGTTATTAGTCAAATGTAAAAGCCCCTTGCATCTATGTCGGATGATATTATACACCTTTTGCACGAGCCCTGCCGGGGTCAGCACCCACTTAATGTAAAAATAGGTTAAGTCTACATTTAAGAAAATGTTTTTGGGGAAATTCAGAAATTCAAAACCATCTCAAAGTGTTTCATTGCGTTATGGATGGTAGGGCCTGATATCAGGCATAGTTCCATCTATAACCAATCCAATATCGTTGCAGAGCTCCCGGGCCAACTGCCGAGATCAACAATGCGGGGTCACGTGTGGATCGCCCAATAAATGAAAATGTGGCCCGCAACCATATTAAAAGTCTTAGATGCTGTCCTTGAGGCCTTGCAAGTTGGACACCCCTTTTATAGCGTACTAAAAACGCTAGCGTTTCGTGTGATATCGATATTATACCTAAATGTGCATATAATACAATTTCAATGCAGAAAATTTAAAACATACAGATCTATTGAAAGTACGTTTAGTCACAGTACGTCTTAGTCTTTATAGTCAAAATAAGGGAACATTTCTTTTATTTCCCAAACACGTCAGTTTTTTAAGGCTTAATTCAGTACCCAGAACTGTTGGAAAAGAATTCAAAAACCTGATGTTAGGCTGGTGAAGAAAATAAAAAAATCAGTTTAAATTTAAGGAACATATCCGAGAACTTTTCGACTAAACTCCAAATTATAAATGAAATCGGTACAAGAAATAGATATTAATGATCCGGAAATCTTCCAGAATTATACATTAATTTATTTACATTTCTTTGTTTCGTCTTTTCGAGAATATATCGCATTACTTTGAAAATTCTTAAGAAATTTAGAGGCTTCCTGAACTCAGCACAAAAAAAATTGATACATAATAATCATATTGTTTCTAATGTTTGTTATGTTTACTAAAGAATCGGTTACTGGCCAACGAAAAAACTCTCACGTCACGACGTGTGATGTGATAGTTCCTCCACAAACAATAAAGGCCTTCATTACCAAAAAAAAGAAAATCTTTTCAAAACCACACGCATACGGAGAAAACGTTTCGATATCTCTTGTTTTCGCACTTCCATTCCTGCGGGAAGATAAGCAAGTGTCATGCTAGTTCCGTTCTAACAATAGCTGGCCGTTCCCTTTTTTCCCGGCGGGCTTCCGCGTCTCGCGCTCACCACCAGCGTCAATCAACGCGTTATTTCCCGTGCTGATTCATTGCAGCTATTACGCGTATGCGCTCCAACCCGTGATATTCATCCTTAATCTTTTCCTGGAAGCGTTTTCCGTCGATTTACGTTCGACCTTGGGTACCACTACTACATTCTTTATGTAGAAGGCGACAAGGAAGAAGAGACACAAGTGTTCCCTATTATTCACTGTGATAGACGAGTGACAATATTTTTGGTTGTTAAATATTCGTCGGAAAAGAGAATATATCAAAAAAGTTAAGTAATTGTATGAATCTGTTCACTGCAGACATGTACTAAAATCATGACCCTCTGATAACCCCTTTGACCTCAGGTAATACCTCTGGTGTTAGCAAGGGAACACACATAGCAAGAAACATCTTAAATTAATCATTCCCTCCAATTCACCGAGAACTTATCCTTTCTGTACCACTGGTATAAATGTTAACCTAAATGACATCTATATATTTGTAATATCAGGTGTTCAACACTGGTAATCAGGTGTTCAAAACAAAGTGTAGTTGAAAATATTTTCCAATCTCAAGCTTCCAAGCAAATGTGATTTATTTACATTTAACGAGTATTTTCCCCGTTTGTACACGGAAAAACACATTCTCCCCGTATGTTACTTTTTTAGGATCATGGAAATACCGCAAATTCGTCCGTCGGTTCGTCCGTCGGTTCGTCCGTCGGTTCGTCCGTCGGTTCGTCCGTCGGTTCGTCCGTCGGTTCGTCCGTCGGTTCGTCCGTCGGTTCGTCCGTCGGTTCGTCCGTCGGTTCGTCCGTCGGTTCGTCCGTCGGTTCGTCCGTCGGTTCGTCCGTCGGTTCGTCCGTCGGTTCGCCTGTCGGTTCGCCTGTCGGTTCGTCTGTCGGTCCGTCCGACCGTCCGTGAACAACGTTAGCGGCTAAATCGTTCAGTCGATTTTCTCCAAAAATGATACTCTCCTATTGTTCTGGCTAAAGTCGCTGGAAGTTGAAACCGATATTTTAATTTTAGGGGCATTTTACATAAAACGCCTGGGGCTTTTTCAAAATTTTCAAAAAAAAAAGCTGCATCGTTTTTAATTAAATTTTCTTGTTGAATAGATTGAATGATATTTAAGAAAATGGTGCAGATCTCATGTTCGTTGAAAACCCTGATTTTTGGAAAATTGCAAAAATTCAAAATTTCTTAGGTGTCTACGATGACAATTATGAACATGGAGATTTTTTCCTCAATAAAATCTGCTCCATTAAGATAGATTTTGAAATAGGTTCATGAACAATTTTTCGAAAATTTAAATACTTTTCGCGTTATTTTGCGTGAAAATAGGGCGAGAAAGTACGTGGTGTTTTAGCTCACTAGTTTAATCCTTAAGTCCGAGACAGCGTAGTTGTAGTGTATAAACTAGCTGTGCTCAAACATCCTACACAGCACTAAGTAGCTAAAACAATCCCCCGGGATGTATTTCTTAAAGAAAGGCATGGCTATTGTTGGAATAAGACTTTCAAACGTGACTCGAAAATATCGTAAGTAAGTGAAAAAATGTAGATTTTTTAACTTAAATATCGATATTAAAATTATTTCAATTAACATACAATTAAACAGTTAAAATACATTTATATCATGGTTACTACATACACGTTTTTAGGCATATAGTCTCTTCATATTATTAACTTTCTTCCTCAAAAAGGCATTGATATTTGATCATATGAATGATGTCGATAACAACCAGAACATTTTTCATAGATGTCAGTGTAAAGCAGCGGAAGTGACCTGGTATAATCATGCTGTGAATTCCAGTTTTGACTATTTTGATATGTCAGATCTTAATCTTGTTTATTTAACAATTACAAACTGTAATTTTTGTGGCAGTCAAAATCAGAAACTGTTTGCAACGTAGTAACCGACAGGGGGGACGCTTTTCTTTTCAATTCTGGATCCTCCACCCTAACTACTATTACTTATTAGTTTAATCATGAATATAGGTACTAATGAGCATTTTTTATAAGATTAGATATGAAAATATTGGCTTCCGAGTAATAAAAATCATTTGCAATGACAACTGTACTAAATAGTGGGGCTGTTAGCTCTTATCGTACCCAACGTGATAGAATCGACTTCCGGCTGCGAGAAAATGGAGAACGATTATTTGAAAAAACATATTCCCCACTGAGCTTAAGAAAACTTGCATCACAGATACAGAAACTACATTCATGACAGAAGCAAAAGGGGGTCCATCTCAGCAATTGCTTATGGGTAAACTGGACGAAAAATCTGATCGAACTGGGGATCATTGATCCAGGCGCTGAAGTAGAACTCTTGTTACATACATGTTTAGACGTTTAGACCTGTACAGTAAAACCTGTCTAGTGCGGAACTTAGATAAGCCGGAAACTTGCCTTCACCGAAAAATAATCTGAAAATGGACTATTTCCCAATGCAAAGTACACTGGATAAGCCGGTAACCAACCTAAACCGGAAACAAAATTCTGACAATATTCTGAATAAGACGGAATTTTTTTTTTTAATTAAACATTGACTTGGAAGTGTGGCGACATCGAACTAAGAGACTCAGAGCTGCACTCTTACATTCGCTATCTCAGCTACCCTCGTCCGAGAGTCGTATTTCCCGCGCTGACCGTCACAAGCTTGTAAGGAGGAAGGAGAGAATCCTTTCACAGTTCTTGCAATGCGTGTTTTGAGTTCAGCAGTTAAACAAGTGTTTATGATGTCAGGCGGCAAATTGAAAACGTTCACTCTTGGAAAGAAAATTAGACAAATTGGAGAATACGAACAAAGCATTAGCTCTGGCATGGTTTTGATAAAGAAATTTGATGTTTGGAAAACTCAAGGTATGACACCTTAAAAATAACAACAACAAAATGAAGAACGCGTGGTTAAAAGACTTTTTATAGTTGTCACAATATTCACGGTTGATCTAGGCGAATAGCCTAAGCCTAAATTATCAGATGAATTCATCTGTTCCTACAAATATTGAAGAAAATAATACTAATTTTACTTTTTATGGAGTTGTTTCATTAGACTTAGTGCTGCGTTTGAAATTTAGTTTTTAATAGAGATAATCTATTCATATCTTTTGTCCCACCCTCGCCTCTCCGCGGCCACCTTTTTCTTCTTTCCTCCTCCTCTTTCACCGTCATCCCCTCCCCACCTCCCACTACCTTCTCTTTTCTGCTATCGCATTCCCCACTCTGCATCACTCACCTCCCCTACCGTTCATCCTCCAGATCGTGTCTCCCCCTCCGTATCTCTGACCTCGCACCTCACGCACGCGTTTCTGCGTGTGACATTGGTCGGGAAAAACAAGCCCGTTCGCCGCGCGGACCCTGCATCCACCCTCCGCCTCCTCCGCTCGGAACAAAGCGCGCGAAACCGCACAACGGAAGGGCTGCTCCTGTTCGCGGAATATTGTAAGCTTTCTGGAAGCCCCCCAGCGGCGCACGTGCCGGCGCACCGCGCTGCCTCGTCGCGCGCCAAGGGCGCCACGTGTGGGCGGGTGCAGATGGGCGGGCCACGCACATCACGGGGCATCGCCCCTGGTCGGTGTCATCAAATGGGAGCAAAAACAAAGAAAGAAATTAAAGAAAAAGAAGAGGAAAAGAGAAGATAGAAAGAAAAAAGGAAGAAAGAAAGAAAGAAAAGGAAAAAACAAAAAAAGAAAAGAAAGGAAGAAAAGAAAAGAAGAAAAGAAAGGAAGAAAAGAGTAGAAAGAAAAGAAAAAGATAAAAGAAAAGAAATGAAAAGAAAGAAAGAAAAAGAGTTTTTGGCGAAAATTCGCCGTTTTCCGACGCACGTTTACTAACTTTCTCTTCTTACAAAGAATTCGTAAGGAGAGAGAGAGAGAGAGAGAGAGAGAGAGGTAAAAAGAAAGAAAGCTGTTTGACCCTGTACTGTTTCTAGCATACGTTAATGATACTATTAATTCAACGATTAGGCTCTTCGCCCATAACTGCACACTAGGCGAATACAAGGGGCTCGAGATTAGTAGATTTTGCGATAGGATCTTGATAAAATGATGCATTGGGCGGAAGAAAACAAAATGAAAAGTAATCCCAGAAAATGCAAAGCGGTAACCTTCAGTAGGAGACGTGAGAAAATGTCACTAAAATACACACTTGGAGATCAACAGGTGCCGGAGGTCGGTAGCTTCAAGTATTTGGAGGTTGTTATTCAAAGCGATCAGAACTGGTCCGACCACATCATTCACGTTGCGCGCAAAGCTTGGAAATCACAGCAAAAGAAAGGAAACGGGAACAAAGCGCTTAGCGCATACTTCCCTTGTACATTCGGTAATGGAATACAGCCTCGCGAGTTGGACCTGTAGAGGGCTGGGTTGATAAGCTTGTTAGACCGTATCCAAAAGAGAAGCAGCATAGAATGTTACTATTAAACCTTTTTATTGCGTTAAAGTGTGATTATCCAAAAATCTCGAAAAAAATCTTAATAAAAACATCTTTTAATTTGCGTTTGGGGACACTACGACAACAGCATACATTTTCCTTCTCTTCGAGAATGAATTCTCAAAGCACTTTTATTAACTATGAAAATGCCTATAAAAATATGTTCGGTAATAAAACTATTCCTTTCGTCGGGACGTAAATAATAACAATCGGGGTCTTACGCATTTTAGATAAGTGACACAAACGTACCACACAATGAAGAGAGACTAATCACTTTAAAGCACCACATAATCACATAAAAAGCTTAAAATGACTTTCGGGTTTATAAATGCAATGGTTAAATTAATTGGCCAAAATTCGCATTAAAATAAAAATTACTGACATTAAGAGCCATCCATAATCCAGCAGAATAAGGTCGACGGCGATGATTAATTAGGAGGGAAAAGTATTTACTTGAACAAGATACAATACGGACCACTTGTATTTACGAAATGGTCAATTTGGGTGTTCTCTTCTCAACCGTTCTGTTCTCTTTTTTCATTTCATTAAAGTATACCAAATAAAATCCATTATAAATAGTTTACAAAAATACGCTTCGTCGATACTCTAAAGATGAATTATGAAGCTTTGAAACAGTCACATTAGAATTATAAAAAGGTATTTAAGAAAACTTAAAAACATACAATTTGTAATGTTAAACCAATTCCTCGATTCTACGGACTACATGGGGAACATTAACCTGTTAAGCTCGATTGTCTACACGTACCAAATCAAAGTCAGAGTACTTTACGACTGACTAATATCAACAATTACTTTAGGAAGGTCAGAGAAACATATAGAGCTATTTCCTCTTAAAAAAAAGCCCACTATTTAATCTGATTATAGTATACATGTAACTGTAACAATCCGCTATAAATCTCTAAATTCAATATTTAAATTTAAAATTAGACACCAAATTAGGTTCTTCGCTTCCAAATTTGTTGAATCTACGCCCGTAGAATCGACGAAAAAGCATATTTTTAAGTCGCCTACACACGTGGCCTTTTCTCAACGACGAAAAGAATTTTAATAAGTGTGCATACCCTGGGCCCGAGCGGAAAATCTGGAGAGCTCCTAACGTCCATGTGTTCGCTGCTGAACTGCGCGACCGGTATCAAGCAGTGCTGCCAAACGCTACGTCACGGAAGCTTTCAAGGGGCGGCTGCGACGGGTAGTCATGACGTCATTCGATACGTCTAGGCCTCGAGCAATGAAGGCAATTCTGAGGCGGTCACTTTAAATTAGTTCACTCTCTAAACGTATAATTTTGTGAAATATTGTGAAATGTTATTGTATTTAGTTTTCGGTCAATGACCGCATACACTGGGCAAATGGTCTTTTATGGTTCTGACGATGTATACTAAACGTCGCTTCCCTCCAAACGCCAGAATATTTCTTTACAGTTTTTGGCGTTAAATAATTACATAGCTAGAAAGATAGATAAGAAAATAAATAATAAAATGTTTTGACATTATTACATCACAACGTCGGCTGAATTCGTTTGCGTGTGCTTGGTTCATCGTCCAAGAACTCAGAGACAAAGTATGCGGTTTTCCTGTAAAAGACATATTTAAATAATAATGAAAATATAAAGATATTCTTATCGCACGATACTGGTATGGTATATTATCATGAGCTCAGCAGTCTACTCATCTAGTCAAAATGTCATGAACAATTCCACACCTACGCTCAATAATGAATATGAAAAACATCATTATAATCATCATCATCAAGACGAACAATTCTACATTATTCAAACGGTACAAAAGTGTATAATAATGTATCGTCCCCAATGGGATTCCCATTCAGAACCAGATTCAGAGGAGATCCGATTACAAAACGTTTAGCGTTTACCAACTGCAAACCAAGCAAACGTGCAACTAATGTTCTAGAAAACATACTTAAATTAATCCCCGGGTTCTCGCATTTTTCACGATTTCACGAATCTTCTTTGAGTTTTTCTACATCATGTACCACTCCCCTACTTAACAAGTGTCGAAAATCCACAACTGTTGCCTCTCTTTACAAAGCTTCAGCTTCAGTCTCGCCACCGCATACTCACCCGATATTTAAGTACTTTCATAAGTACATTTCAATGGAGGGACAATGAGATCTTGATATATAGCACTTATAAATCAAGAAAGAATAACTATTCGAATATAATCCTCTGCTCTTGTCCACGAGAATATTGAGTATTAAATTGAGTTATGTAGAAAGTCAAACCCATTATATTCCATTGGAGTAAATGGGAAATTTCAGGAGGGAAGAATGGTTAAAGGCTGTGGAAACGAGCTACCGGAAAAGTGTCTGTAGAATCTCCCGAGACCTTACTAGATAAGAGACAGGAAAGAATCGCACGCAGTATGTTAGGCTTATGGTAGACATTAAAACTTCTTCATAAATTATTTAATTTGCTGAGAACATACTTGAATTACTTAGAATGACGTAAATGGATTATTCCTCTTTTTGTTATGCTTTCAATTAAGTCAAATTATTTCAATATAATATATGTTAATGTGTGATATACACCGCATTTTAGATTAGGCGTTACGAAATGCATATAGTTACTACGCAAACTGTCCCGCAGATCCCATTCGTATCAGATTCTTTCCCGTGCTAGCCGTATTTCGGCGCGTAGAAACATGAACTTACAAAGAGAAAGACACACCATTACAAACAAACTGAGTTAAATAGGTAATAAAGGCTACACATCAGGAATCGCGTCCGGAAATGAGTTCAGGAATTCCAGTTGAGGAATCGGAATGGCCAAAATGCCATGTAAACATATACTAAACCACACGTAAACTAAATATGTGGATACTATTTGTTTCAATTTTCGGTCATCGAGACAGACGTTCTGGAAGGGGCCCCCAAAAGTTAAACATAAAATAAAATAGTGAGTACCATATTGAACAGAGTAAAAATAAAAATAAAAACGGTTCCGTGAAGGAAGATGCAATAATAATTGTGCACGTTAGATGATCACGTCTTTTTTTTACTTTCTCGTCTACGTACGTATATACAAAATAATATACATAGTATACAGAAAGTTAAGTAATGCCTTCGAGATTTGAATGGAAATACATGTTTTGGGGGCCCCTGATACCGAGAAAGTGTTTTTGATCAGTTTTTTAATTGATTCTTTCAAGAAGATCATGTACATTTTTTGAAACTTTTAGTAGTTTTTGCCCACTATTGAGAGTAATATGTGCAATATTAAAAAATAACAAAAACCAAGACTTTCTCGAAAACGGCTCCAAATCTTTTCTTTAAACTTTTGGTAGGGATAGTGGTAAATCCACTCTATAATATAACATAAACGGCATATACGTCTTAAATTTAGTCTTTAAATCGTATTTGATTTTTCGAATTCACGACTTCTTTAGGTTGATCGTGTTGGGTAGAAACACACAAATTTTAGTGTGAAACTGAATTCGTTGCGTGTATTTTGCTATTGCATATTTAACTGCAGTGTTTGAGCTCTTATTACTTTCTCGAATACGTTAGAATATACGAAGTAATATACGTTGTAGAGGGAAAGTTATGTAACATTGCGAAAAATCGATTTCGAGATTACAACGGAAATACCAGTTTTGGGGTCCTCTGATATCTAAGTGTCTTTTTTTTTTAAATTGAAGAATTCGCGCAGAATTGTGAGCTCGTTTCCACGGAAAACCCTTGACTTTTAGAGAAACTTTATGACACATTTAAAGCACATGTACTCATAAATATAATCTTGTGATAAAATTACCACTAAGTTCAGTATTACTGACGTGAAACAAAGTCAAAAAATTACATTTTTGTAACTTTTGCAAAAAAAACAATAGTTATATGGGGTTTATGTCATCGTACAAGGTACATTTGGCATTACCCCTACAAAAAAATTGTATCCGTTTTTGAGAAAATCTCGAGCGGTTTTTGAGAAAAATGTCCAGGGTTAAAAGTGCCCGGGGGGCTACATGCAAAGTATCTCCAAATTTTAAAGAATGTTTTTCAAAATTTCAATGCTTAGACTAGAGCCACATCGTCAGGGGATTCTTCAATTTCGAAAAAATCGTACGGATAGTTTAGGCGCTAGTAGTGTTCACAGACGGACGAACATTTTGAAAAAAAAAAAAAAACAACTACTTTTTCGGTTCCAAAGGGACACAAAAACATGTATTTCTTTGAAATCTCGAAATCAATTTTCCGCAGTATTACATAAATTCATCTATACTACGTATATTACTCCGTATATACGTACGTATACGAGAACGTACAAGAACCTAATTTGCATAATTCGACTGCTAGGATTGTTTGGGTAGGGATTGTTCATTCCAAATAATGGATTAATTGTTACCTTTCAACCATTTAATCGAGTAGTGTAAATTTGTTATTTTTTATTACAATTAATCGATTGCAATTAATTGAAAAAATATTTACTATCACTAACAAAGGAGAATCAAATGCTTCGTCATACATGGATATATTCTGCAAGACGACATACAGTGGAAGAAGGAATTACTGTATCATACTTCCTGAATGACAAAGAAAAGGCAAACCTAGAATATTTGGTTAGACGGAGTACCATCTCAAAATCAATACGAAATAAAGAAATGATACAAGAAAGGCACGACCCAAGTTTAGTCTTTGGAGAAGCGGGAGGCAACGAAGGTAGTACGTCGTTCACAGAAAGATCCACGTACCGACCTAGTAAGGTTACACCGCGCTTGGTACTTCTTCCGCTTCTTTTTCTGCTTCTTCGCCTTCTTCTTCTGAGATGATGATGATGATGATGATGATGATCTTTCTGTGTTTTCGGAGTCGAGGGTAGAAACTTTCATTAGTATACTACATAATTGAATGATGAATTAAGATACCAATAAGCGCGTTATCTATATTCGAAAAGGAGACTTTTTTACCTCGGGAGATAGAAAACGATTTTCCATTGGCCAACAAATTACAGATTTGATTTTAAAGTATTTCAGACAGAAAACTCATTCATGGCGTTTTCTTGCAGCAAGTAACAAAAGAAGCGTTCAAGAAAACTGCCCATATTGAAAATACATTTACAGTCCAGAAGTTAAATAAGCGGCCATCTCAACATTTGCTCAATGGATTAAGGAAAACTGAACGAAAACCTGCTCGAGATGAAGTTTGAGTTATTAAGTGGTAAAGGCGTCTAGTTCTCAACCACATCGAGACCGGGAGCGGTAGCTCACTGCAGCGCCTCTGACCGGGAGGTCCTAGTTTCGAGTCCTAGCGGCGGCAGGATTTTCCACACTAGCTTTTCAGCTAGATCGAATTCAGTCGCTGTCTGGAGGAGAATTCTAGCTGGATTTCGCCATCCAGCGGGGCAAGATCCCCGCCATCTCCCGAGAAAAAACATGCACTACACTAACGGGACTAATGACGAAAGCAGTTGACGCGCCAGCAAAAACGAAAAAACCAAACCAAACAAATCAACCACGTCGGTCCTCCAGGGAGTACACTAGATTTGCCCAATGTTTCGCAAGCTGAGCCTATGAAAGGTGTCGGCGATCTGGACAAAGTGTCTATGCATACCTTTGGGGCGTTCCAACGAACCGGCGTGTCGCCGCGGCGACGTCGCCCGGGTCCACACCCCTGGTTCTGCCTTCTAGTCGACTCTGTCCGCTCCTCAGGCCCTTCCCCCCCCCCCGACTCGGCCCGACCCACCTCGTCCCTCCGCCCCGCGACACCTATCCCACTCCGCATCGCAACGCCCCCTGTGTCGCCGGTCCCACCCTATCCGTCGCCCTACACGTCTCCCCGCCATGTCCCACCCCACCATGCCCTGCACAGCCCGCTTGTCCCTCCCCGGCCGCCCCGCCTCGCGGGCGCCCCGGGCGCCCCCCGCGCCCCGCGCCGCTGTCCGTTGCCTTATTCCGCTATTTACGGCGACACCGAGTGCTCTCTGTCCCCGCGCCGGCGATTGCGTCACTGCGCAGGAAAGTTCTGCAGTGCGAGGCGCGGGGCGGGCGGGCTGCGGGGCGGAGAGGAGCCTTACAGCCATGGGCCTTTCGCCCTGGGTGCTCTGAAAAAGCAGGATCGCCTTAAACTGATGAGGTGTGGTCAGGTCGGGAGGCGAGATTCATTGATGTTTCCGGGCATGCCAACGGCTATAGTAATTAGTCCCGTTGGTGTAGTGAATGCATTTTCTCGGGAAGTGGTGGTGCTTTTACCCCGCTAGATGGCGAGATCCGGCATCGCCCCATAAGCTACCTTGCGGGGAATTTTCCACTCCAGTCTTTTTTTTCCCAACAAGGTAGTTACGCCCTAGCCAGGACAAGCTCTAACCTCCGAATACGTGTGGTAGTGCAATGCATGTATGTGTATATGTGTGTATGTGAGTGTGAAGGGAGATGACCGTAAGGTTCTAGGTTCGAGTCCCGACAGTGGAAAGATTTTCGACGCTAGCTTGTCAGATAAGTCGAATTCAGTCCCAGTCAGCAGGAGAATTCTAGAGGACGGCTGCTCTGATCGGTAGTTTTCCGTCGTTTCTCCAATCAATATCAGGCCAACGCGGAAGCAGTACCCTAACAAACGGGCCACGGACCGCGTGCGATCATCCCTTCCTCTTCCTTGTCCTATCCTCACCTCTTACACACACACTAACATTCACTACACTACCACACATGCCGGGAGACCGGTCGAGAGCTTAGAGCTTGTTCCGGCTGGGGCGGTGCCTCGCTGGTGGAAGATACCTGGATGAGGGAAAACCACGCTAGTCGACTGTAGGTCGGCGCCGGATCTCGCCATCCAGCAGGGGAAGATCACCACTACCTCACGATGAAAATACATGCACTACACTTACGGGACTAATGATCTCGGTAGTTAACGTGCCCGGAATCAGTAACAAGCAACCAACCAACCGTGATGGGAGAGAATAGGCCGGGGAAGAGGAAGGAAAGATCGCGCACAGTCCATGGTCCGTTTGATAGGGTCCCCTTCGATATTCCCCTGATATTAATCGGAGAAACCATGCAAAACTACCGATCAGCGCAACAGACCGCAAGAAATCTCCTCCAGACAGCGTCTGAATTGGTCCAGGTATACAACTAGTATCGAAAATCCTCCACAACCTGGTTCCAAACCTCGGGCCTTCCTGTCAGGGACAAGAGACACCCGCTGCAAGAGACAGCGGCAATGGCTCAGAACTCAATTCAGCAGCTAGGCTGCAAGGCGACTTAAATGTGTAGAAGGATAGAAATAGTAGGCGGAAAGGTGATGGGATGGAACGATGGATAAGCGATTAGATAGTGTAGTAAGAAAAGGCTGATACCGCATGGCGGCGGCTAGGCTCGTAGGAAAGCGGTGGTGCCAGACGCAGACTGCAAGTTGACGAGCGCAAAGACGCGGCCAGTTAGGCCAGGGGGTAGTGAAGCAATGGAGTGGAGGGGCGATGAGACTGAAGTAACGATCAATTTCAAGAAGTGTAGGAAACATGCCCGAAAGGGAAAAGCAGCGGAACAGAAAGACAAAGAGAAATCAGAGAAGTAGAATTTAGATTAATTTAAGATAACAACTGCAATGTGGATGAAAATAAATGTAATGCTATACAGCGTGGCTTCAGGGCAATGCGAGACACATGGGGAAGGTGGGGAAACGATGGACTGGTAGGAAAATGATGGAAAAGAATGTGGGGAGATGTGGGAAAATGACGAGACAAATGCGGGAAATATGGAGGTAGGTGGCGACGTCAGCAACACAGATGGGGCCCAAATTGTATTTCTTAAGTATTATTCTTAAAATGAAATATTTTCAAACTTTCTACAATATTTTTGAGATATAGTTATTTTGGATGATCCCACACCACAGAATGAGTGGTGAGAAAAGTGCGGAAACCCGAAATCTAATTTTTCTTAAATTAATTGAAGGAAGAAGCTAAACCTTTCGCAATTAAATTAAAGTAACTGTACGATTTTCTGTGCCATTTATTCTCATCGCTTAGCAATATCGGAATGCTTCCACTCGCGCAATACCGAGCATATACTAATCCTCTAACGCACAGTTCAGGGCCGGCTGTCCGGAGCTGAGTTGTACTATGAAGTAATTTTCACTTTTAAAATAGCTATTTACAAAGGGCGGAGTTTTCGCACGGCTCCAGTTTGCATAATTTATAAAATAAATTACAATCCTACGTTATTGAATTTAAGCATCGATGCCCATAATAAATTACATTAATGATTCCACTATCTAGAAGTTTTCTCTGTAATACAATGAAATAAAATTCACATTCAAATTGCAAATGAGTCGATTATACGGGAAATGATTACGAAGCTTATTACAATATGAACAGAGAATTGCGCAACAATCACCAACAACTCATTGATTGATTGATTGCTTTTTTGTGTTTCCGGGCGCGTCAACTACTTCGGTCATTAGTCCCGTTAGTGTAGTGCATGTTTTTTTCTCGTGAGATGGCGGTGATCTTCCCCCGCTGGATTGCGAGATCCGGCACCGACCTACCGTCGGCTAGTGGGGTTTCCCCCTAACCAGGACTCTCCCACCAGCGAGGCACCGCCCCAGTCGGGACAAGCTCTAAGCTCCCGACCGGTCTCCCGGAATACGTGGTAGTGTAGTGCATGTTAGTGTAAGTGTGTGAGTAAGGGGAGAGGATAGGGCAAGGAAGAGGAAGGACCGATCGCGCGCGCTCCGTGGCCCGTTTGGTAGGGTACTGCTCCGGCATTCGCCTGGCGTTGATCGGAGAAAGCACGGAAAACTACCAATCAGAGCAGCCGACCCCTAGAATTCTCATCCAGACAGCGACTGAATTCGACCTAGCTGAAACCAATAACTCGTGCTCCTCAACATACTGAATCATCGGCTCAGTTTCATCGAATGCAGGTGTCTTCTGAGTTCGCTGTTCACAGGCAAGTGTCAATAGTTCACAGTCAACAGACGACACAACGTGCGCACCTGGGTTATGATTTCATCGCACTCACACTGTTGTCCTCTCCAAGATCATTCACTTCCCCGCTCCCACCCCCGCCACCGCGACGACTCCGCTCCCGCCTCGTTCCCACTACGCATCCATCTTCTCTCCCGCGGCCGCACCCACCTCCGATTCCGGATTGGGTCCCGCCTTGGACCACAGGCTCGATTTCGTGGCATACTACCGGTAGCGGTAGCTCAGTGCATCAACTGCTGTCACTGCAGCGCTTCTGTCCGGGAGGTCCTAGGTGCGAGTCCTGATGGCGGCAGGATTTTGGACACTAGCTTTTCAGCTACGTTAATTCAGTCGCTGTCTGGAGGAGAATTCTAGCAGCCGGCTGCTCTGATCGGTAGTTTTCCGTGGTTTCTCCGATCAACGCCAGGCGAATGCCGGAGCAGTACCCTACCAAACGGGCCACGGACCGCGCGCGATCTGTCCTTCCTCTTCCTTGTCCTATCCTCTCGCCTTACACTAACATGCACCACACTACCACATATTCCGGGAGACCGGTCGGGAGCTTAGAGCTTGTCCCGACTGGGGCGGTGCCTCGCTGGTTGGAGAGTCCTGGTTTGGGGAAAACCCCACTTGCCGACGGTAGGTCGGTGCCGGATCTCGCCATTCAGCGGGGGAAGATCACAGCCATCTCACGAGAAAAAACCTGCACTACACTAACGGGACTAATGACCGAAGTAGTTGACGCGCCCGGAAACACGAAAAATCAATCATTTAATCAATCGTGGCATGCTTTCACCCACGGCCTATAGCAAGATCACTGGCAGTTCAACAGTTCGTGTCAACAGTCGACGCAACGCGCGCACCTGGGCTGTGATTTCATTCACCCTCACGGAGTCGTGCACCCGTCACGACCTACGCATCCCCGCTCAGCCCAGCCCCGCAAAAGCCATTCCCCGCCGCCGTCCCCGCCCCCGCCTTCGGTGCCTCGTCCACCAACACAGGATTGCGCAACAAGTGCGGCGGCACCAACGATTAGGCGTCCCGTATTGAATCACCGACCGGATTACCCGGCACGCGGTCGTCCGCCGCCCGCATCAAGTTCACGGGCAGGCGTCAACAGTCAACATCCTCTCCGCCGTCGCCTCCCATCCGCCCACTCCCACAGCGACGCAACGCGCGCACCTGGCTGTGATTTCATTCGCCCCTCACGCAGTCGTCCACCCGCGCCGTCCTCCACCCCTCCCCCGCAACCCAGGATCCCCGCCTGCGTCCCCGCCCTCATTTCCTCCGGCGGCGGCGGCGCGGGGGCGGCCGGGACGCACTGAGCGGGCGGTGACGTAGCCGCCGGGGGCAGGCGAAGGCCACGTGACCGCGTGCCGAGACGTAGCGCAGCCGGTGGAGGCGGCGACGGCGACGGGGCAGGCGACGGCGGGTGGACGTCGGGGAGGGGACCGCTGCGTCGGGGAAGATGAGAAGGAGGGGCGCGCGGGGACTGACGGCCGGGCGTTCACACTGCGCGCGAACGTTGCACTGCGCCTCCGCCGCCGCGCCGCGCGGCCTCCCGCCGCCCCGCCCCCCCCCCCCCCCCCTCACCACCCACCGACTCGCGCTTTTCCTGTGGTAACCTGCACGCGGGCCCCGCCGCGGGGGGCGGGGGCGCTTGCAGGAGGCTACAGACGTTTTAAGGGTGATTCGGACCAAAAGACTGAAGACAATGGCCACTTATCATCTTTGCACATGAAGGCATGAAAGTGGTTTTAAACTCAGCGGAGTTGTTTGTTTCGGGGACAAAAACAAAAGTTTTACTATGTATACAGTCCGTCATGTTAACAACCTTTATGGCATTTTTAGTAGTAAAAAATAATATTTTCATTTCTGTCATTTGCGTACATGCGACGGGAGTTTGGGGAATAGTTACTGCGTCAGCTCTACCATCAATTTTTTCCACTACGATTGCTGATGCAAATAGTTTCACTGAACAGCGTGCATTCCTTATTATACATTCTGTTGTCAACAACACTATTTCATACTCTTAATTCAAATACGTACAGTATTGTACACAGAGAAGGGTTTGGATACGATATCTCAATAAGAAGTGGGCAGATTGAACTCATCGCTCCCTTTCTTACTTCTCTTTTAGGTTTCCGGTTACGTCATATTTTGATTGAGAATATACAGTTGTATCAAACTTAATAATGTCAATGTAAAATGTAATATCTTGTATTTATTTAAGCGCTAATGACCTAGCTGTTGATGAGACTTAAAATAATTTTCATATTTATTAAAAAACAGTTTTATCAGTAGGGCAGTTAGGGAATGCACGTTTTGGGTATGCAATTTTTCATGAATGCTGGATGTAAAATTTATTTTATTTGTCGACCCGATTTTTGTTAGTACAGAATATTATAAAAAGCTATGTTTTATAACATGTATCAATAGTTTCTGGTGGAGAAGCGGGGGACTGACGTACCAGGACCCCTCCCCTCCGCATGGATGCGACACTGTTTATTAAGGGTGTGTGTGTGTGTGTGTATATATATATATATATATATATATATATATATATATATATACACACACATATATATACATATATATATATATATATACATATATACATATATATATACATATATACATATATATATATACATATATATACATATATACATATATATATATCATATATATACATACATATATACATATATATATATATATATATATATATATATATATATATATATATATATATATATACACACACACATATCATATGACATATCATAAAATAAAATAATCCAAAATAATGTATTATATTTGTTTTTTGCCTCTTTTGAAAAACGTTTAACATTTTCCGCAACGATTCCATGTTAAGCTTACAACTCCCTGTTCAACAGGTAACCCCCGCCCCCTGCTCCACGCCGACCCTACTTCGCCCCTTGTGCGCACGCAGGTGAAAATAGCACTATTAGTATCTCATTACATTTCACCCATTACTTGAATATCTTTGTTCCATGTCTTGTTCTCCAAAACTTTCAACATCTAGAGGAAATCTTTGTTTTGAAGCTTTCAAAAGTGATCTAAACATTTGTGTAAAAAAAATACATTAAATTTTGAAATACATACGATAAAAAAATTAAAGGCCTATAATTTTGTTTGCCATATTTTATGTCACGCAAAAGCAAGTATATATAATATTAAAAACCACATTTAAACTAATACTTATAAATGTGTGATGAGCGCTTTAGTATCTCACCACATAATCTTGCGTTGGAATATCTTTACAAGAGAAGTAATTTGATTAGTACTGTGGTTAACGACAACTCAATGGACAGTCGTGTGACAATAGCTTGGAATCAGATGGAAACCCAGTGAGCCATGGTCTTTCACAGAATGAATAATCCTCGGCTCTTTGTGTATGTATCCGGCAGCCTTTTTGTTAGTCACACTTCGCTAATTGCTAGGTAATGTAAATTCAAAGCTAGCTCCAACGAAAGCAATATCTTAATCCTCACGTTATTTCAACTTAATTATTATCCAGAAGTACAAAGAAAGAAAACTCATCGCCTATGTGTACAGACGTAGATACAAGTGATAAATGACAAAGATATTCATGTAATACACCATTAGTATGCGAATTTCCCAGAAATTAATATTTTGTCATCAGCAGACTAACAATAAACTATGTAATTATTGCACAACTTCATTTATTACGTTTGGAATTTTAATTACCTCTTAGATTTCATAAAACCTATCAGTTTATTTAAGTTTTCACAACAGCACATCAATGACTAATAAATTTATAATAATAATAATAATAATAATAATATTAATAATAATAATAATTTAATATTGCTGCGCTAAACAGAGTTTGTTTTCTAAAATAATAGATATTCAAAGTCATTCCACGATTAAATAAATATGCTTAAGCTAAACTTGCTAGAGTTATCATAGCAATTCGCAGCTGGCAAAAAAGTGTTTTGACACGACATAATTAATGGTCTCCAAAATACACTTTTACGGGACAAAATTCTTGTATTCTTTATTTTGTTATGATTTTAAACCCAAAATAATGAAAAATGTCAGACCTAAATTTTCAATTTTTAAGTAATATGTTAAACCACTCAAAAAATCTAAAAAGAAAGTTAGGTACATAATTTGCATGCACTTACATGCATTTTTTTCTGAGATAGACTCTGAGACGTTTGCTGAAATAAAAATATGCTGTGCTTTTTTTCGTATAAGTGGATTAAAAATTGGAATTTCCTGCTAAAACAGACTTCATTTCCATTTTTATTATTGAGTTATGATAAATCTCTTACATGCATTTCAGACGTTAAAGTTTTCCAGTTTTTCGGTGTTTGGAACAAAGAACAATAAACTAACGTCTAATGTTTAATAAACTTGAATAATTTATTAATTGGCAATAGGTAAATCCTCTACTATGAAAATGAATAATATGTTTCAGTTACAGGCAATTGTTGTAAACAAATAAATTTTTGTAATCCAGTACATTGTAAAAATCGTTTAATAACGAAGAAGGGACAATCGGTTAAATTTATAATAAACCAGTATGTTGTTAATGGGAAATGGTCGGGTACATAGAATTACTATTTTCTAGTTCGTTAACGCTACGAAGTGAGTTGCTACATATTCAGGGCTGATGGGAGAGAATGACAACACGATGTATCATTTAACAATTATAACTGAGGGTAATAAATATTATAAGCATCAATAATTGTAAAGGTACAGAACACCCTAGAGTGATTTCAATAACGCCACGACCAATTTTCAACCATCAATGATCACAAGCAAATTACATTGAAAAGATCGAAATGCAATTATTATTATTATTATTATTATTATTATTATTATTATTATTATTATTATTATTATTATTATTTTTTGTTGTTGTTGTTGTTGTTGTTGCGATTAAACGCAATTGGAACTACACAAAGTATTCAGATGTGTTTCATAGCCTTTCTTTGTCCCGTATTTCTTTCATCCTTTGGCTGTGCGTCTTTGTTCTCTCTTCGGTACAAGCTTTTCCTGTTCTACACTTTGGTACTTCTTCCAAATCAATCCGCCATGACTGCACTTTAGATCTTAATGTGTTCCGGTTTTGAATCTCTTCTTCTGTGATCCCTGATAATTTACGGTCCTTTTTAATTTTGTTGATCCATTTTATAGTGCCAGTAGCTGCTTTACTTCTATTCCCATAAAAATCAACTATTTGTTTGGTAAGACGATACGGATTCATTATTTTCATCTGTACAGAAAAAATTACGTTTACTGATGTCACTCTGAATATCCGTATATTGTCTATTTTTTTTTTTTTTTTTTTTTTTGTTTCTGAGTCTGTACTGCTCGTCTGAGAATTTTGGACCAAGAATTTTCCTAATGATTTCGCATTCATGTTTTCTTCTTCACATTTTCCATGACTTTTTCCTGTCCAAAGTTAGGTTTGAAATTAATGTATATTATAGATTAGAATATCGTTTAATTTCTCACTTTCAATTTGTGTATTTGAAATACGATCATAAGAATTTATAAAAAGAAATTTAGAGACAAATCTCTGAAATAATAGGATTCATGATGAAAAAATAACAACAGGATCCATCCCCCATCAATTTTGTGTGGGGTAATAATATTGTGCAAAAGGATAAAGTTGAACATTAATATTGTGTTCTTTGATACTCAATCCTAACGTAAGTTTTGTGGTATTTTGCACGCCAATCAATATATCTCGTGCGTAACATTGTGGCTTTTAATTTCGAGGGTGAAGACCTGTTTTGACCTTTTAACTGGTTTGAAAATTGCTGTTACGTTGTGGAGGAATCATTCTATCGAATTTGAGACATAATTGAGTAATGGAAAAATCGAAACAATAGGAATGTATGTGAATAAGGTGACTGTATAGGAATAAATGACATTGGGAAGTTGTTAAAAGTATCAATTGTACAAAAGCAAGGATATACATATCCCTCACTCGTCCAACACTACTATACGGTTGCCCGATCGGGACCAATGTCACCGAAACCAATGTCAACAAAATGCAAGTATTTCAAAACAATATATTTAAGACAAATAACAAGAACTCCTTGGTTTTTAAAAACTTCTACATGACGATCCAAACATTAATGAAATAGCACAACAAATAGCATTAATATCAAACAACGTTTACACAAACGTATCCTTCATTAAGACATCAACTCATTATAGATTAAAAAAATTCATATACAAAACCAGAATAAAGAACAGATTCCCCTCCATTTTTTCCTCCAAATATTTTCAAAAATCGAATAATCCTTCTGAGATGCTTTCTGTTTCCTCGCCAATGTTACAATTACTTAAGTTCAATTTTAAAGTAGATTAAGTTAGTTAGATTAAGTCATCAAACATTTGCAAAGTTTTATTGTAAACAAAGTAATTTCAAGAAAACAAAACAAAAATATTTAAAAACAAAAGCAAGATAATTGTGGTGAAATGACCATTTTGAATAGATGACTTTGTCTACGAAATTGAATACAGTGAATATCTTATGTCGAGTAGAATGGAAAGAAACATAGTTGATGATTCTTTCTGAATAGATTCTGAATTCTTTCTGAAAAATTTTTCTGAACCAATCTGTAATGAGATACCCTACTTTATTAATAATTGTTACATCTACAAAATTAATGCCCACATTATTTGGTATCAAATAGGTGGATTGTAAATTATGAAAAGAAGAGTTACAAATGAGTGAAAATAATTTAATAACTTAATAAATGATAATAATAATAATAATAATAATAATAATAATAATAATAATAATAATAAGATGAAGAAGAAGAAGAATATTTTTGATACATATAATATATATTCATTTTTCAACTTGAGATAAAAGACATTATGTAAGTGGTAGGGGACGGGAAGGGGGTCCTGAAAATTAGGGAATCATGGGTTGTTTGTCCCATACATATTTCAAAGGGAATTTGTTGAATATGTTTTGGGACTTTTTTTACCAAATACTTCCGTTAGAACAGCTTTTGTAAGTAAATTAATTTCAAATTATATTAAAAACATAATTATAAAACTAAGCTATTATAATAAAACTAAGCTAACACAATTATAAAAAATTAAGCTACTTTTATGTTAACTTACAAAACGTCAAGAAACAGCCAGCTACGCTGGTGCAAGGGCTTGAAACATCGTTCTAATACGCGTGAAAGTAAATGAGCAAGCCAATTATATCATCATTCAAATTCCATATTCTATGTTTTCCCTATTCACTACTGCGTTGCATGTAATCTGATCCAAATATTGCTGGGCATAAATTTAGCTTCCCAGCAGACAAATCCGACAGATATTTGCGTAGTCCTTCTTTCATGACTAATCGGCAATACACACGAACGCAACATCCGTCGATTTGACCCTTGCAACAACAGGAAGCGTGAAAAAATATTACGTCCATTATTATCAACGAACGACTGTAGCGCGTAACCCGTTCCTGAGAAAAGGAAATCGCAACGCCAATATTAGCCGCGGCTCCTCTGATTAACCGCAATTACGCACTCTTCCCCGCTCGCCGCGACGCCGGCCCCGGCCGCTCAGGGCCGTCCGTCGGCGCCTCCGCCGCGCCGGACCTCCGCTCCACGTCACGTGCGTGTGCGTGTGCGTGCGCGAGCGCGTGTGACGGCGTTTGTGACGCGTGTCGCTTGCCGGCGTTTCCTTCCGCGCGCGCGCTGGCGGGCTGCGCCAGGACGTTTTTTCCGGCGGCGTCCGTCCAAGGGCCGCGGCGCCGCTGGGTGCGTCCGGCCATGCGGGCTGCGTCCCAGGACGCCTGCACTGCGCCGGCGAGTGCAACGGGACGATCGCCGGTCGACTTCCGTATGGGAGTATTGATTGATTGATTTTTTCGTGGTTCCGGGCGCGTCAACTGCTTCCGTCATTAGTCCCGTTAGTGTAGTGCGTGTTTTTTCTCGGGAGATGGCGGTGATCTTCCCCCGCTCGATGGCGAGATCCGGCACCGACCTACCGTCGGCTAGTGGGGTTTCCCCCTAACCAGGACTCCCACCAGCGGGACACCGCCCCAGCCGGGACAAGCTCTAACTTCCGACCGGTTCCCGGAATATGTGATAGTGTGGTGCATGTAGTGTAAGTGTGTGTGTAAGGGGAGAGGATAGGACAAGGAAGAGGAAGGACAGATCGCGCGCGGTCCGTGGCCCTGCTCCGGCATTCGCCTGGTGTTGATCGCAGAAACCACGGAAAACTACCGATCAGAGCAGCCGGCCCGTGAGGGAGTATGTGATTGACTGATTGATTATTTTGAACTATGGCGGTTCCCGTCTTCTTGTATGGTGCAGAGACATGGACAATAAAAACTCAACTGTGAAACTACCATTGATACACTCAAATGTAGAAACTAAACCCTAATGTGTAAAAAATTACCCACGTGCTGCTAACCACCCTCAGTCTCCGCTGTATTTTTAATATAAATCGAGACGTCATTTAAATATAACAAGTAAATCATGTGGTCCATTTTAAGTCTGCCTGTTTTGATGTATTTTCTCCGTGAACTCAATGTATCTCCTCCCCCTAAAAATACTTCCGACATCCCTATCCTGAACTGCGTCCTACATTTATCCAACACCCGTCCGATGTTCCTTTTAGGTTTTACGTTCACCGTTGCTCATTGGACAACATCCTCATTGATTCCATCGCCCACCACCCTTTCCCAGCCTTCTCTCTGACAGTTCGATGAAGCGGAAATAGGAACAATGCTGCCACCCACCCCCGCGCGTGCACGTGTTCCCACGCCGCACTCGCCTGCCACCGCTGCACGGCGTCGCGTGCGCGCGGGACACGTGTGCTGGATGCGTGCGCTGTGGGCGGGCGGGGGCCGGTTTGTTGTGGCCGCGCAGGCCCTCGTGAAGATACCGCCTTGCTTACAGGTTTGGTTTGGTTGTTTTTTTCGTGTTTCCGGGCGCGTCAACTGCTTTGGTCATTAGTCCCGTTAGTGTGGTGCATGGTTTTCTCGGAAGATGGCGGTGATCTTCCCCGCTGGATGGCGAGATTCAGCGCCGACCTACCGTCGGCTAGTGGGGTTTCCCTATCCAGGACTCTCCACCAGCGGGGCACCGCCCCAGCCGGGACAAGCTCTAAGCTCCCGACCGGTCTCCCGGAATATGTGGTAGTGTAGTGCATGTTAGTGTAAGTGTGTGTGTAAGGGGAGAGGAGAGGACAAGGAAGAGGAAGGAAAGATCGCGCGCGGTCCGTGGCCCGTTTGGTAGTGTACTGCTCCGGCATTCGCCTGGTAATGATCGGAGAAACCACGGAAAACTACCAATCAGAGCAGCCGGCCGCTAGAATTCTCCTCCAGGCTGCGACGAAATTCGACCTAGCTGAAAAGCTAGTGTCGAAAATCCTGCCTTGTAGGTGCTTTCGCAGTACGCCGTTGGTCGCCTACCCTTCGAAAAAGTGTAATGACCGCATTGCTGCAGCTGCTGCTTGACGTGTTATGCTGCAGGTTCGATTCCCTTGGAACTTTTTTTTTTCATTTCTCATAAACTACGTATGTAAGTAGTATTGACAAAGTTACGTAATGTTTACCAAAATCTATGACGAAAGTTTCATGAAAATATACGTTTTTATGGAAGGGGTCACTGATACTGAAAACCTTTTTTAAAATACCTGCCTTTTTGTCCTTCTGTTCCGATGTCTGTGAACGAACCACATTTCCGCCAACCGTTGAAAAGATTTTTTCCAATATCGACGAATCTGTCCCATTTTGCCGTACTCGAAGTACGAGTTTTTGAGATATCGATTAATCTTTTGGAGAACTTAACCCCAAGGATACTAAACACCAACATATTTTCTAAATATTCTCAAAAATTATTTCTTCCTTAATGTTTTCATGAATAAAGCAAAGTATGCATATAAATGCAGTGTAGGTCTGCTTGCCATTACAACCTCTGAAAATTGCAAAATTTCACATCTTCAACCTCCCGCTACGTAATAATTTTATTGAAGTTAAATATTTTTTCTTCGTAAAATCTATTCTACAGGATTAGATCCCTAGACGAAAATATGTATCACAATTATTTTGAAAATATATTTTGCGTAATCTTGAGTAAAATAGAGACATTTTTCCAACAAAGTTCAATTTTTGTTATGTGTCAAGGTTGAAAAAATATGAATCACTGCGGCAGAATGTGAATCAGCCCAGGCAAATAGTTTTTTGAGGGTTGACTCAGAGGCAAATGTTGGGTCCGAACAGGCAATCCCCAAGTGATGTAACAGGTCACTGACTTTTTTAATTCGATTAACCAACCACGTGACACATTTAGTGCTTTGGAAGCTTTCCACCTGTTCAATGCATCCCGGAACTCTGACATTTTCCGAACGTTCTCTGTGGTGCATCCGAGGCTAATTTTGATGTATAATGCTAGGTTTGATCACATAGCGGCAGTGATACCAATTCTCCCACGCAGTTAGTGTTTAAAATCGTCGAATTTAATAAATAAATAAAAATTACACAAACATACCTCGATTCAACTAAAAAACGCAAGTGACTGTGCATAGGAGAACAACTGCAATACCTAACTGGAATACATGGAAAGATGGAACGTGGCTCTGGCTGTTTCAATAACCGAACCTGAATAACAAAAAAAGAAATCAATTCAACGGATGTAAATAATATTTCCTTTTAAATATATAACGCATTTGATATATAATTGCAAAAATAAGATTATTTTAATGAAGAAGTATGTTAATGGTTATTTACTGTTTGAAATCTTAAACCGGGAGGTGTGTTGCTCTACCGGAATATCAAATAAATCCTTGAAATAATAACTAACGTAGACGTAATAACTGACGACGCGTCATAGATCCAAAGCAAAGAGGTCATTTGGAGATATCAGTTCATCGCTCAGCGCTGAGGATGAAAGTGACGATTCGATGGAGAGAAAAGGAACGTTCGCGGTCTATGCCCGTAGTTTAAGGTATTGCTCCAATATTCGCCAGTAATCGTAGGATATCATGAAAAGGACTAATCTATTCGTGTACGACCCGTCAGTTTAGCCTTATGTTATTATTTATTTATTTATTTTACGTCAAAAACAATTAAAAACTGTGTGACGTGCTATGGGAAGAAGTGAATTTTGTGCACGTTTTCATAATGATGTGATCCATAACTTAAGCCATATACCACTTGAATTTTGAATACAGAAAGAAATGTACGTTTTTTGCAACGATTGTTAACAAAATATTCGCTCCGATGTAATCAAATCTATTTTCAGGGGTAAATCAGCTAAAAATTTGAGTTCTCATCTCTCATCATGGCATCCGTGAAGGAATGATACTTCCTGCCATGACGACATGGAGAACGATATTTTGAATAACTATATTTCCCACAGAATTCTAGAAGACGAAATTATAGCAAAAGTCAAAAATTCACCTATCTTTTTACTCGACCCACTCGAAACCTCTCGGAATTCGAAGTTTCGCTTGCAGACTTGGAACATATTTTATCGCAACTAGTATCTCATGAAACCGAGAACTTACGTTATGATCTTCCTGGACAGAGTAAAATTATGTCCACACCACAAATGGAGATCTAGAGCTAGAGTTTCATTTTCAAATAAAATTGCGCTCTCCGCACATCCCGTCGTATTTCCATCAACTGTTCTGCTTTGTTCAGGCCAGAAAACCATGATTTTACTTTCTCGCTACAGCTTACAGAGTAGAGAGAAAGTTATGTAATGCTGCGCGAAAAAACGCTGAATTTTTTAGAGAAAAACTTGCCTGGTAACGAGAGGCCCTGCCAATGAAAATGATGATAAATCCAGTTTCTAAATTGAGAAAAAAATCCTCTAATATGTACTGTAAACAGAATCCATGTTTTGTGGGTCATTGATACCGAAAAATCGAATGACGCCAAAACGCCTGTCTGTCCGTCCGTCTGTTCGTGTGTGAAGAACGGTAGCGGATAAACCGTTCAGCCGATTTTCTCCAAAATTGATATTCCCCAACTGCTCTGGCTGATATCGCGGCGCCTGGAATTTGAAACCGATATTTTTAATTTGGGGGGGTACTTTACACGAAACCAATGGGACATTTTCAAAATTTTCAAAAAATTAGGCCATTATTTTTTATTAAATTTTGTTGTTGGATAAAGTGAAGGATGTTTAAGATAACGGTGAGGGATTCATTTCCTTTAAAAAAAACTGATTTTTCGAAAATTGCAAACATTCAAAATCTTTTCGGCGTCTTAAAATACCTACAATTATGAAGATAGACTTTTCCCTAAATGAAATCTGTTCTTAAGAATAGATTTTGAAATAAGGTCATGTAATTTTTTTTTAATATTTGAGTACTTTTCGCGTAATGTGCCTGAAAGTACGGCCGAGAAACTATGTGCTGTTTTCGCACCACTAGTTTTGGCATATTCCAAACCAATTGCAAAATGTATTCTTTTGCCAGTCCGACGAGCCAAACGCCAGCCGTTAATCTCAAAAAGTGACAGTTCAGGAATGAAGTTAGAGGTTAGGGATAGTTTTCACGATCAATTTACATTGAACCGATATCGTGACAAAAAAGAATATTGTATAAATTAATACAAATCATTTCGCAAAACCATATAGCAATATTTGGGCGTGTAAATTAAGTCATCAAATGGACAGGCCATAAATACCAAATTTCAAAGAGCCCAAGTTCTTTACTTTAATTTCGTCTTGAATAAAACTGGCTTTAGACTAAAATTCAATCAAATTATGCATGTGAATAATAGGATTCAGAAAGAAGTATTGAAGCGTACTTTTCTTGCATTCTAGCAACAAAAATTCCTAGAACTTTCAAACATTCTGCAATTGGTGGAACGATAAATATAACGAGCACCAAGGCTCCAGCATATGTTATCTAACGTATGTGAAATAAACGCGAAATATTTCTATGCGTTACTCAGCGACCATGTCTCCAATTAAATATGACATGAATGACAAAATAATTGGTCACACGATTGAACAGAGTATACATAGTTTCTTGACTGGGAAGTTGCTGCGATGTTGGACACACCGTTTGGCGTCCATAGATCAATCCATACACCGCTGACCCCCAAGGTCACCTACATTACCGCTATGCTATTTTTTTCTTTAACAGAATTATATCAAGGACTATGTTTACATTCCACTTCGTTTAAAGATCTGCATGATTTGCGAAATCGAATCGCCGCAGCATTCATGCGATAAAATTAGTCTACTAGGTTTAAATGTGTGCAAAGGGTGGAAATACTGAACATTTATAAAGACTAAAATCTTGTATTTTATTTAGAGGATGATTAAATATTTCTTAACCATTTGTGCTCAAGTATAACTACTTGAAATCTGTCACATACTTTATAGTTACCTCTGTATTGCATGACCCACAGATGGCTGTGGCGGCCTTCGCTCTGCACAGGACAAACCATGAGTTCGAACGTCATTGTAGCACTGAAGACCTGACTAACCACAACATAATAACATCTAAATCACTTTTTTAAACTCATAGATGCTTGGTGACTTAAGCCTTCAAATCAGCATTACCGGTAGCGGTAGCTCAGTGCATCAACTGATGCCACTGCAGCGCCTCTGACCGGGATGTCCTAGGTTCGAGCCCTGACGGTGTCAGGATTTTCGACACTAGCTTTTCAGCTAGGTCGAATTCAGTCGTTGTCAGGAGGAGAATTCTAGCGACCGGCTGCTCTGATCGGTAGTTTTCCGTGGTTTCTCCGATCAACACCAGGCGATTGCCGGAGCAGTACCCTACAAACGGGCCACAGACCGCCCGCGATCTGTCTTTCCCTTCATTGTCCTATCCTCTCCCCTTACACACTCACTTACACTAACATGCACTACACTTCCACATATTCCGGGAGACCGGTTGGGAGCTTAGAGCTTGTCCCGGCTGGGGCGGGGCCCCGCTGGTGGGAGAGTCCTGGTTAGGGGGAAACCCCACTAGCCGATGGTAGGTCGGTGCCGGATCTCGCCATCCATCTCCCGAGCAAAAACACATGCACTACACTAACGGAACTAATGACCGAAGCAGTTGACGCGCCCGGAAACACGAAAAAATCAATCAATCAATCAATCAAATCAGCCAAAAGGTTGAAAACCGTTTAGCTACACGGTGTAAGTATCCGTTGAGGCAAGAAAGTGCACATTAGTTTCAAAGGCAACAACTGATAACTGTGTGCGTATTTATGTGAATCGAGAGAAACTGGACATTAAATCCGCCCTTGATGTAGGTCACGGACCTAGAAGAACCTTCTCAAATTTTCTTGCAGGCATTAAATAACTTTGACATTAAACGATTAAAATCAATACAAAAGTTTAAGTCCCAAGTAAAATATTTTCTGCTGCATAACTTTATATACAATTACTGTAATATTTTGCATAAAAAGGAAAGTAATATTAATTTTAACAATATGTAATTTATTAGTTATCACTTGGACTGCATCATTCTAACATAGTTTTTCAAATTATCCTCCTTGAATTGAGCTCCTTGAATATTTTGAAAGGGGCCCCGTAGCCCTATGTAATAAAACATATTTCTGTAAATATATTCAACGCCTATTTTTTTGTTTTTAACCCGGAAATTTGGGGTATTGTTATACTTTTTTGCTGCACTTCCACCCATCTCCAATATCAATGTCATTGAAATTAGAAATGGGCCGTATTTTACCTTTGTTGTGCCATACCAAACTCTACAACTATTAAAATAAATTTATAATACATTAATTTAATTTTACCTTGTTAAATAAATGTAATTTTTTGTTATAAATGACCCTTTTCGATACCCCGAATCGTGCATAATCCAGTATTTTATCGCACGCTACATGACGTCATCGCCATTATTAAACGCGACATGACGTCATCACACATTCAGCCAATAGTAGCGAGAGAATCGTGGGGAGGTAGAAGAAGACGGAACAGCCGATCACCGTTTTCTCGCACGGATGTCAACAATGCCATCTTGAATTTGATTTCCAGAGGGCGTTGGATGTCAAGCACCCGAGACGTCAGAAGAAAGTTGTTTCGCGAAATTAAGTTTGATTCTCTTGTAAATGTATAATGCTGTTTTACAAAAAATGGCGTATGCAACTCGTTTATTATGTTGCTTTATTGCATTCGTACAAATTTGAAAACTCGCTCCTAACGTCGCTCGTTTTCAAAACATGTACTCATGCAATAAAGCTTAACATTATAAACTAATTGCATAAACTACTATTTTCATTTTTGCCACTTGTACGATGTCGGTAGGCTCCCCCTTGGAATCATTTAACGCATGGTCAACCGATTTGTAGAGTTACTATTGACCTGGGAGAGCAAGGTCGCACATGGTCCACCTAGAGGGATGAAAAATGTGAGTGAAGACAAGGTCACAGGCACTTTTCACCGAAAACAAAAAAACCTAAGTAAATAATAATGGGAAAAATGATAGTTTAATAACCAATAACATTACTTTCTAATACAAAAGAGTATTAGAAGTAGAAGTAGTAATCCAAGTAAAGGGATTTTTTTTTCTTATTATCTCGACTGATCACTAAATGCATTCCATAGAGGTATTCGAAAATAAATTTTATTCTCTCGCTACCCAAAAAAATAGCCTATAAAAGTTCACCCTTATATTGCTAAAAATGGTATTTAGTGTTGCGGATTTGAATGTGCGAATGTAAAACAATTATTTTAAAAGATAAAGGATGCTTGATTTTCTTTGACATGATACTTTCAGGAAGAGTAAGTATTCATGGCTTAGGTCTCATTTAGAGAGACATTTCTGTGAAGTAACATAATACTCCATCTCCATTGTCCAAATGAGAAATAAATGCGAGAAAATAATTTGAATATTGTAATATCAGTGAATGTTAATAAAATGAAATTTATTACATTTGTTGCAAATATGATACGTGGTCAATTCTGAGCATGCAAACAATAGAAGTTAATGATATGTTAAGAAATTCTGGTATAATTTACAATATCAAGTACTTTACATAACTCAACAATGGGAGTTAATTATTTATATGTCCCAACTATTCCCTAATTAATTATTACAAAACGTAAATACACACTGTGACACACGAAAAAACAAAGAATTTTCGAAAACACACATTGATACGTTTCCAGTAGTGCCAGTTATTGGAATATTTTTCGACCTTGCCAAGCGCGTGTGTATCGCCTTGAAGAATTCATTGAGAAATATGCGCAGATAGAGACGCACCAGTCCGCAGTGTAGAATCATGAGTTATTTCTAGCGTCTTAGGATATTGATAGTACGCGATAACAAGTTGGGTACGTGTTTGTGCGCGATTGTTTAAATGGAAGAAGCGCCGCATTGTTGACAATAATAGGAGAGTCGCAGTGTGACAGGACGACAGAAGAAGAAAAAAAAAAGGGGGGGAAAAATATACGGAAAAAGAGAGGCAAGGAATAAAAGATGGGAGGAGGAAAGAAAAAATACCAGTGGAGATGTAAAATAGAAAGAAAAGAGGAAAGAGATAAAATGAAGAAATAGGTATTGATGCACACAGAAGCAGAAATGGAAGATTCATAAGAGAAAGGAAGAAGAGCGGCGACAGAAAAAAAGACAAAAAAAAAACAGAAAAAAAAAAAGGATAAAAGAGACAAAGTGGAATTATACAATATAGAGAGAGAAAACAATAAAATAAGAAGAGAAAGAAAAGGAGGAGACATGAGAAGAAAGAGCGGAGTGAGAAACAACGAAAACAGAAAAAGGGCGAGGGAGAGTGAAAAGGGCAGAGGGACGTTAAATTTACGTACGAAAACAGAAAATGCACGGCTGACGCCAGCACGCGCCCGCGGCGGTGGCGGCAGCGGCGGCGGCTGCGGTGGCGACTGCGCAGTCACGGCGGCGCGGAGCGCTGGCCAGGGCGGGGACGCGCAGCGGCGGGGACGGCGGAGGCGCGGGCGGGCCCGGCCGGCGCGGTGGCGGCGGCGGCGGCGGCGGAGGAGGAGGAGGACGAGGTGGAAAGGACGGGAGGGGGAGGGCGGGCAAGCGAGCGGGCGCTAGGTGACGCAATCGCGTGCCTTCCACGCGAGTCACAGCGACCGTGAGCAGCAAGGGCGAGGATGGAGTCTCGCAGCACGCCACGCTCAACCTTATCGTCGCAATGATAACTGGAGGTAATAACCGTTGTGATTACGCAACGCTGTGCAGCTGCTTTTGTGAGTGCGGGCGCGAGGAGCAAGGCGCGTGGCGTGGCGCGGCGCGGCGCGGTGGGCGGGGCGGGGCGCAGCGGCGCGTTCTTTGTTCCCTTTCGTCCTTCGGGCCCAAGATACACGGCCGGGGCGCGGCGTGGAGCCGTTGTTTATTCCGAGCGAAACGCACGGACGAATTAGAACGTTTGGTGCGCGGCGGAGGCGGTGAAGGGGACGGCGCGAGGGAGAGAGGCACTGGAACTAGAAAAACGACTCGCAGATGGTGCTTTAGATTGTCCTGATGGTTGCCGGGAATGTGATTGTTGCAATGAGGCGGAGGAGAGCCTGGACGACGAAGATGTTTATTTGGCGCGGCGGCGTTTGCGGTGATACGCACTACCGGTGGCCATTGCCAACGTAACGCGTCATAAATAATAACAATAATAATGAACAAGAAGATTCATTAAGAAATGAAAATGCTTCATGCGAGTTACAGAAACAAGATGATTACAAAATGCTGTTGGCTTTGAGGAAAATCGCAAAAAGAAGACCACCATTGTAACTATAAATGAGAAAAGGAAATATACACACCAGGAAAAAAAAAATTTTTGAAGAAAAAAAAGGAAACAATCAACCAATTCAAACATGCGAAATCGGAATGGTTCATAATAATAATAAATAATAAATAATAATAATAATAATAATAATAATAATAATAATAGAAGAAAAAGAAGAAGAAGAAGAAGAAGAAAGTACTATTATAATTTACCTAATTATAAAACATTATGGATTATTCAATTCCCTACTAGGCAATGACCGTTCCTAAATGAAGGATGTATTTCCAAGTCTGCGAATGCGATCAACTGATGATGGAGAACTCTATCAACTAATATTGGGAAGAAAAAATCCCACATGCTCGCCCCAAAACTAAAAGTATTTCTTTTAAATACACTTTTGTACATTTCGGTTATTTTGTCTTCATTTATTACGCAAAAACACGCAATAATAATAATTACGCAACATGGAGAACGATAATTTGAATAACTATATTTCCCACTGAATTCTAGAAGACGTGCACAGACAATGAAAGGTGGAAAAATTATTTTAGGAGGTACACTTAATCAACCAATTTAAAATAATTTTTATCTCGTTTCAATGCAATAAGAATTCTTAACATTTTAAAACAAGAAAAAATGATTTCAGTACTTTACATATTTCTTATATATCTTACATATTTCATTTGTATTCCAAGCCTTCCATCCAAGAATTTTCACATTTGCCACATAATGATAACTTTTCACTTGTGACCACGATATTCCTTGGAACGTTTTCCCCAATTGGGTCATTCGTCTAATACAGTGGATGTCCGGCCTCTCAAACTTTCCATTACTCAACATATTCTTTAAGGTACATCGTATTGCAAACCATAAAAATTCTACCATTTCTCAATTATTTTTCTTTGTATTGGTGTTTGTTTTTTTATTTATGGTCAATTAAAAAAATATCGGAAACAGCAAAATCTTGGATTAAACCTTTGTTAATCTGTTTGATGTAGTGAATCGTGCATGTACAACCCTCCCATTGAAGGAAGATAAAAAAGGTTCAAAGATATGATGCTTGTTTTCTTACCGTTTCAAACTTCCTTTCATAATGAGTAAGCAAATCATGGTTTCTATAGTTATTTAGTTCTCAGAGTTCAACCTTCTTGCTTGACCATGTTCTAATTCATATTAATGCAAATTGTAGATTCAAACATGTAAACTTCATATGAAAGAATTTAACTCTAAAAACAACCTTTTTAAACACTTTTTACAACCTAAAAATATATAGGTTTGCAAAATTGTTTTTGAGAACAGGTGGGGAATATTTTCACAACCAGAAAGCCTGCGAAGTTTATTGAGTGATGCCATACAAATAAAAGCATGATATAAATCAACATCTTTTAGGTGACACCAATAGAACACTTCAAAATGGCGGAAATTCCTTTCCATTCCACTAAAGCTTTAATTTATTATTATTATTATTATTATTATTATTATTATTATTATTATTATTATTATTATTATTATTATTATTATTATTATTATCATTAAGGGTTTCTATTCCCAAATATTGCTTGAATACCCTTGCTGACTGTATTTAATATTAGTGCTGGGATTTTCACGGTACTGTGTGTAAGAGGAAACTTGGCACTATGATAAGGAAAATTGTGAAGTTAGCAGTCCGTGGTACCTGCAGATGAAACATCATCACACTACGTCACTGCATAGCGAGATTTAAAGTACGTAAATCCTTTAATATGCAAGGAGGAAACTTCGTAGAATATCTTTCGAGTGATGTTGGCACGTCTATTTCCGGAACGATTTTGTCCAAGAGAAGGAACATAAATATTATAAATTTACCAACTCATTCTTTGGCTTTAGAATTTAGGTTTTCACAAATTACATTATTTTCACATCCCTCCCACAAAAAAATATGAAGTTCACCGAAGATAGCAAAACCGGTTTTAACAGTTTCATGAATCGACTATTGAATGACACGCAACTGGATCCTAAATCCTCCGTAACTAGGTAGATCGTATGGTCCGAAACCCGTCGGAACGTGACGCATTTCAGGCTGTTGAATTGCTGGCTCAGATGACGCCATTGTTTAGCGGAGTATTGCAGAGACCGACTGCTCTGGCTGCCGGGTTTCGCGCGTTTCCCCGATCAAGTACAGGCGGCTGTGGGAACAATAGTCTGGAAACTGACCGCGAGCGATCAGTTTTTCTCTCATCATCACTTTACAGCATCCACCTTCAGAAATTTGGAATGCTCATTTTACTTCTAAGAAATTTCTCCAAGTCAAAAGTAGGTATTTGGCCCCTTGGTATAGTAGTGAAGACCGTTTGTTTTCCAATGCTGGGAACCAGCATTCAATACCCGGGCGAACGATGTAATATTTATGGTGGACAAAATCCAGTTTGAAGGAGTTTTTATCGGGGTTCCATCATTTTCCGTCTCATTCTATTCTCCGTCACTATTCAAAGCATATAATTATCACCCATTCAGCAAAACAATTCATCTCACGAGTAGCCGAAAATGCTTCGGTACTCAAGATAAATAAAACTATAAAAAAATAAAACTAAAATCCAAAATTGATAATCCCACGATGTTCAAGTACCTCTTCACTGGAGTATATGGCATACAATGAGTCGTGGGAAAGTTCTTGGTGACCAGAATAATGAAAAGTGAAGATGTAAAAGTGACAATGAAACGGATTTCCAGTTTCTTAAGGATCATCTGAGAGAAGAGATGTAGTCTTCCAAAACAAATCTAAATTTCAGAAGAATTCAACTTTTTCAATCACCAATGTAGCCAACAAAACTTCCTGAAAGAGTATCGTATTCGTACAAGATCATTACAAGTTCAGTCATTTGCGGATGCAAACACATGGAACAGCATTTATGCTGAAACGAAGGTTGCTGGTTGTAGTTCTGTGGAAGGCACATGTTACTGTAAAGTGGCTGACTTTTCACTCCACATATCACATCCGTACCCATAATCGTTCATCTGTCATCATTATTCAACTTTCATGATCACCTGTACCAATTTTAATATCTTTTTAAGAAAAATTTCTTTAACATCAAAACAGTAAAAAGTGTGTGACACCCTATGAGGACAAGTGTATTATGTGCGCGTTACCTTACATTTTGTGATCCCTACTTTAGCCCATATACAAATTAAATTATTAATATAGATGTAAATTAGCGTTTTGGACAACAATTGCGGAAAATAAATTCGCGCCATGTAATAAAAACTATTTGCAAAGGCAAATCAGATACAGATTCTGGCCATTATCCTTTCGAGAAGGAATCGACGTACTGCCGCGAGATGGTGAACGATAATTCAAACAACTATATTCCCCACCGATCTTTAGAAAACGTCCACAGATAGTGAAGATACATTTATATCCGGAAGCAAAACAAGGCGCTTTCGCTCAAAGGATTAGGGAAACCGGACAAAAAACCTGATCGAGATGGGGGTCATTAACCCATCATAATCACTCATCATTCGTCTCTCATGATCATCTGTAGAGGAAAAGGCAGGGTATAAAGACGCGAAGAACCTCTCTCGCCTATCTTTAGGGCCGGATTCTTTTAATCATCAGAATATTGCCACGAAGTACATCTTCCTTTGTGGTCTGATCTCGTTAAGTTTCTTAAGCCGAGATACCTGAGAGACTTGTTATTCCATTCATCTGAGATGTTTCTCATTCCATTCGGTCACGTGAGCTATTATAATTACTCTCATTTCTGTCACCGGCTTAGGGCATCCACTAATGTCACTGCAGTGCCTATGAACGGGGGATACTAATGTTCGAGTTCCGACGGTGGCAGGTTTTTGGCTCTCGCTACTTAGCTAGGTTCAATTCAGCTGCTGTCTGGAGGAGAATTCTAGCAGCCGTCTGCTCTGATCGGTAGTTTTTCGTGGTTTCTCCTATCAACATCAAATCTATGCCGGAGCAGTACCCTAATAAGCGAGCCATGGACCACGCACGATCTTTCCTTCCCCTTTCTTGTCCTATCCTCACCACTTACTTACACTTACATTTACATGTACTACACTACCACACATGCCGCGTGACCAGTCGAGAGCTTAGAACGTGTTCCGGCTGGGTCTGTGCCCCGCTGGTGGGAGATACTTGGTTAGGGAAAATCCCGCCGACGTATATGTCGACGCCAGATCTCATCATCCGACGAGGTAAGTCCACGGGCACCTTCCGAAAAGCATACACTACACTTACGGGAATAAAGACCTTAGATCGAAAACACGAAGTAATCAATCAATCAAGCACATTTCTGTCATAAATAATTAGTGGGAAAGCAGGAAAAGTGTACTTCAAACCTATAATGTAAATTAATTTTACTTTCACAGATTATTTTTTGTTAAGATTCTGTAGAATGCGAATTTAATTGAGAGCGTGAAGAAAGAATAGCGCTGTATCTTTGATATTCGGCAATTGTGTGCTACCCTTTTAACTTCAGTTGTAGTTTCTCTATCAAAGAAATCATAATTTCGACATGACTTGCATCAATTCGTGGAATTGTTGGAGTGCACTTTATTTACAATGTCGGAACAAACTAAATCCCTCGTGAAAACCATCCCAACCTCCAAATGCACTCCGTAACTGACATATGAGGCTTTATATTGATGATAGAGACTGTTTCCTTAATGAAACTGATCTTGAAATAATATTAATAAAAAAGTCTGTACGAAGAATCTGTAAATTCTACATACAAAAATTCTAGTTTTTTAAAGCGTCAGGATGATTGCGTTTAGTGGTGAGTCTGGTGGTATTAGTGTTTATTTAGTCAAAAACAGTAGAAACTATATGTGATGTATAGGAGAGATCGTCTGCACACGCTTTCTTGAGCTCCGGAATCCCTTCCCAACATTTTTACTATGAATAGTTGAAGGATAAAAAAGTTTAATAATAATAATAATAATTAATAATAATAATAAATTTAAAAAAGCGCGAGATTACCAACATCTTAAAAACTAGACACTTTCGCTCCAGAGTTATAATGAACTTATTTGCAACGGTAAACGAATTGCAGATTTAATTTTTCTGCATTGGTAACAAAATAATAACTCACCCTCAGCTTTACTACCACTACAAGCAAAAATTGATCTCAACAAAAGGTGCGCCTAGTGAAGCTACATTTACGTCCAGAATGAAATCAAGGGCCTATCTCAGCATTTTCTCAATGGATAAGGGAAGCTGGACAAAAATCTGATCGAGTTGTGGATCATTGACCCGGAAGCTGAAGTACATTATTTGTTGTAGGCATATTACGACTTTTAATAAAATTATAGGTGTTGGTGAACACAAATTGTGTGCTAAACCCAAGAACCTGAATATGAAAACAATGGTCGCTCATGTTATTTGCATTAATATTCATTTAAATCGCCGAATACTTTCTTTTATTAATGGTTATAAATGTATACAAGTACCAAAGCTGAAAAAATGACCTTAAAATACTTTACCTCAATGCTTTCTAAACACCAAATACTATTTACTGGAGGAATTGTGCAAGATATCGACCTTATACAATCATGACGAATTATAATTCACTGTAGTTCTTGTGCTCTTCTATTATGGTGTTAATTATATGTAGTTTCTTGCGACATTTGGCACATGGTTAATATGAGCGTGGGAAATATATATGCGATATGTTTCCGCTTCTTAAATGTCAGTCCTGATTTGCCACTTTTGTAGTCCTACTGAATGAATCTACTTCCTATAGAGACAATGGAGTATTGCGTGTACATTTGCCTAGAATACTCACAAATTGCACAGTCACATATTTGACACATATTTGAATTAGCTTTCGATCTGTGCACGTCTTCTAGAATTAAGTGGGAAATATAGTTAGGTAGGATGGTGCTCGTTTCACTCGTAAATTCAAATCGCTCCCCCTGAAGCTTCAAAGGTCTTTCCTGAAGAAAATTGTCAATTATCACCCGGTACATCAGGGTGTGAAACCCGTTTTTTAAAATACTTGCTCCTCCTCGTTGCGCGGCGACAGTTATGGTTTGGTTTCTTCGTGTTTCCGGGCGCGTCAACTGCTTTGGTCATTACTCCCGTTAGTGTAGTGCATGTTTGTTTCTCGGAGATGGCGGTGATCTTCCCCGCTGGATGGCGAGATCCGGCGTCGACCCAGTCGACCTACCGTCGGCTAGTGAGGTTCCCCTAACCAGGACTCTCCCACCAGCGCGGCACCGCCTCAGCTGGGACAAGCTCTAAGCTCCCGACCGATCTCCCGGAATATGTAGTAGTGTAGTGCATGTTAGTGTAAGTGTGTGTGTAAGGGGAGAGGATAGAACAAGGAAGAGGAAGGAAAGATCGCGCGCGGTCCGTGGCCCGTTTGTTAGGGTACTGCTCCGGCATTCGCCTGGTGTTGATCGGAGAAACCACGGAAAACTACCGATCAGAGCAGCCGGCCGCTAGAATTCTCCTCCAGACAGCGACTGAATTCGACTCAGCTGAAAAGCTAGTGTCGAAAATCCTGCCATCGTCAGGACTCGAACCTAGGACCTCCCGGTCAGAGGCGCTACAGTGGCATCAGTTGATGCACTGAGCTACCGCTCCCTGTGCGACAGTTATGCTGGGCGAGCATTGCCCTCCAGTGGTATGACCTCACACGCGTTTGAACTGTCCGGCTCATCAGGCTATTTACACCGTCTGCAGCAGTGCGGCTGGCATCCGCGATAAACGCTTCGAGTATTCTCGTTCTATTTATAAAAGCTTTGCTTATCAGCGCCTCTTCCAGTCCTTCTGACACGAAAAAGATACTGACGCACGCCGCACTTTCTGTACAGCAGCTGTGTTCTTCCCCGATCGTCGGGTCGTCACCGACTTGTGAGTGATGTAACAGAAGCTGGAAGGGAAAAAACGTATTGACGCGGTACTGCACCTCGTACACAAAAGGAGGCCCCGGTTAATTATTTGCAGACGTCATCAGAAGTAGGTTTACTTAGCGTGTGAGTGTGTGTGGATATGCGCGTGTGTATATGAATGGGTGTAGGAATGCCATAGACGGAATTTTCTTTCTGGGAAGTGGAAATCTCGCCAAGTGAACGCCTAAGTTTATGTGTTTTTTCTTGAGTTTACAATGATCCTTTTCGCGACACCTCATGATGCTAGGCGTTGGTATAGGTAGAGAGGCACCTGTAGTTTTACCCTTATCCTCTTCATATTTCTTTACGTTAACGCTCTCACTTCACAGTGCATTTTTAAGGTCAATTTACATCCAAATAATCAGAAAACCATTTAAAGGACTATTTTGCTTTACAAGCAAAGCAAGAGTGCAAATACTTAAATTACGTTTCACAGGAGACTAATGAAGACCAGCGGCTCTAGTTGGTACTAACTACAGAGGTATTTCAAAATCCTTGCACTGTCGCGATCCAAACCGAGAACCTCACGATGGTTTGATGGTGGTAGGCGATGGTTACGTCAACGTAACCGCCGGTATGTTGAATCTGCGGCGCATTAGCAGTTTCAGTGCTGTAGGTGTTTGCGTATCGGACTGTTCTAGGCAATTTCGTCGGTTCAAATCCGATCGAAGCCGTGTATTTTTAGGGGCGAAAAAAATTCTGCGTGCGCCTACCTTTGGAGGTGGTAGAGCCGGGCGGCCCAGATTGTAGATTTTCTGCAATTATAAGATCAAGCCTAAAAGAAACCTCTGAGCTAAATTCTAATCGTCTGCCTAGTGCCCTGAGTGATTCTTTTGCTGCTAAATGCCGAAAGGGGTGAAGTGAAATTTGTGTGGTCAGGCGGAAGAGCAGGACTGACGGTGTGAGACTCACCACCTAAAATGGGGCAGAATTGAACTGAACCTTTTGGTGTAGGAAGACTCATTTGCAGACATGCAACTACAAAGGCTATCACAGGCGGTTACAATCTGTAAGGTAGATCATATTTTCTCGCACTCGACTCTTGAGAGCCGCTTGATGTTCACGCTGTTTTCCGAGAATCACTTCGAGTCCTGGCGGCGGCAGAATTTTCGACTAGCTTTTCAGCTAGGTCGAATTCAGTCGCTGTCTGGAGGATAATTCTAGCGGCCGGCTGCTCTGATCGGTAGTTTTCCGTGGTTTCTCCGATCAACACCAGGCGAATGCCGGAGCAGTACCCTATCAAACGGGCCACAGACCGCGCGCGATCTGTCCTTCCCATTCCTTGTCCTATCCTCTCCATTTACACACACATTTACACTAACATGCACTATACTACCACATTCTGGGAGACCGGTCGGGAGCTTAGAGCTTGTCCCGGCTGGGGCGGTGCCCCGCTGGTGGGAGAGTCCTGGTTAGGGGGAAACCCCACTAGCCGATGGTAGGTCGGCGCCGGATCTCGCCATCCAGCGGGGGAAGATCACCGCCATCTCCCGGGGAAAACATGCACCACACTCACGGGACTAATGACCAAAGCAGTTGACGTGCCCGGAAACACGAAAAAATCAATCAATCAAAACCGAGAATCATGTCTTCGCTTCAAAGTGTATGCCCGCGCCAGGTTACAGATCCTTGCACGGTGTGTAATGTCTGGTTCGCACATGCCCATGAGTAGGTTTCTCCGCCACCGAACGAACCACAGTAGCTATAGTACTTCTGGACATTTCTCCTATAATCTAGAGTGTTGTTTTTTGCTTGCACCCAGTTCTCGTTCTTTTGCTTGCTTGTCCATAACCTTTCAGTTGCCTGTTTAAAACGAATATTCCAGGTTGGTCTTTACGGTACAATGAATTCATGATAATGTGTTACATATGAAGGGTTTTATAAGAAACGTATTCCCAACCAAAACAGGCTCAATGGCCTTATGGACGCATCAGTTCGCAATAAACGTAGAAGATTCACAGAGGGAATTGTCTCTCGCACACCCTCCCCGACACTAATTACCATGCAACTGGCTGTGCGATGTTACCAGGGCTTTGAAGTTTGTAGCAGCAGCCGCGACCAGCTTTGCTTGAAACATGATCGAATGAAGTACGCCACGAAAGAACATTTGCGAGTAATTTGCATCTTAAGAAATGAATCGGCATTTACTCCCTTGCGTACGTGTAGATTCGCCCTCGGTGTCGCAGTTGTTTGGTGCATCGTCAAAACACACTTAGCTCTCCTCTGTTCAAGTCCTGTGCAAAGGATTTATTTACCGTATGAATGTGGTGCGATTGGCTCTCTCGTACCATCACATACGCCATCAGAACATCATCCCCCATCCATTATTATTAAACGATTATTTATCATTCACTGGTTATGATCTTCAAACGATCCCCTTAGTCTGCGATCATCTGCCCAAGAAAGGGATGGATACAAGCGGCCATTCAAAAAAATTCGTAAATAAAATTTACATGAAACTCCTCCTCCTTTGAAACAGGAGTAACTTCCTCCTTTGTAACGTAACACATTCAATCCCCGAATGTTAAAACATTCAATGTTCCAGTAAGCAACACTTCTATAATTTTTGCTTAAATTAAGGCAACTTCATTAATAATAAGATGGACTATTATGTATATTAATAATGTAAAAACACACATTGTAATTTCTCGCACTTCTTAAGAAAAAATATGTAATCGAGCGCCGGAAAACGGCGAATTTTCGAAATTTCTCTTATTAGTTGGCCCTGATAACGAAAAAGTGAATGCACGTGATAAAGCAGGAATCCATGTTTTGTGGGTCCTTGATCCCAAAAATCGATTGACGGCAAAGCGTGACTGTCCGACTGCCTGTCTCTCTGTCCGTCCGTCTATCCGTCCAGAAGTAACTGGTGGTGTGACAGGACATATTTTCTAACATTATTTCTAAATTTTGCAATTTACGAAAACTCAGAAAGTCCAACGAAAATTAAATCTGCGCCATTTTTAAGCTTTTACTTTAACCTAGAGAAAAAGTTAAAACTTGAAGCCATGTTTGAGATGTTTTAAACAAATTGTTGTAACATCAAGCAGAAATTACGAGAAATTACTTTTTTCCCAAGAAATGCACATCATGATTAAAGATCTGATATTTTTGTACACATTTTCTTTAATACAAAATATCTTTGTCAATATTGCAGTTTTGCAATTTTTGCAAGTACAGAATTTGCCGAAAGTGGGACCAGCACCAATATTTTTACCATTTGCATCTTAAGAAAAAATCGAAGAAAAATTCACTCAAAATTACGCGACTTTTCATATTTTTGAAATTTTACTGGACAATATTTCAAGATCTCTCTGTGAATAAATTTCATTAAGGAAAAACCTCTATTATATATATATATATATATATATATATATATATATATATATATATATATATACACATATATGTTGTTAAGGCTTCATGTAAAGAACTTCCTACCAAAATATCCATTTCAAACTCTCAGGGTTAGAGTTTTCTTTAAACTCGAACTCTGTGACAAAAAGATTACAACACTTTTTACGAAGTAAAAAGAGAAAGTAATAACAAAATTATGAAAACTGAGTTTTAGAAACAATAGTACGTGTTTATTATGTTGTTCACAAATTATAATATTTGATTTTCTGTTTAATGTAAACAGGGAAGTACTTATGGAAAGTGAAATTGCATCGGAATGCCGAAGTAACTAAAGGAAAGACAGACAAAGCCAGGATTCCCCTGACCTCAACGCCCTAGGGTACTTACTTCGGTATTTCCATCTCATGATCTATTGTAATGGTCCTCTTCACAATTTTTTGCAGTCATTTGGCATAGGCGACGACGCGGAAAAAGTGCGCCTAATGGAATTCCCCACAATTCTTTATAAGGGACGTCCACAAATAGATGGAAACTACGTCATTCAACGGTACAAAAACTTATTGACCTATTTTCCTGGGACGTGAGCAGTACCAACAGATAATAAAACAGATAATAAGTTGAACCTCTGTAAAACTCCACATAAATTTTTCCTGAAAGCAGTAACCTTTTTTCAAATAGTAGTGTAAATGATTTTCGTCTGTTAACAAAAATTCGATTAATTAATTGTGGTTTTTACGAAAATGATATCTTTAATGTAGTATTTTTTTTTCTTAATATTCTACTGTTGTAGCTGTAGAGGCATAACGCAACAAAACAGAGACAAGAAGCTTCCCCTAATCACAAATTAGAGACTTGGCCGGTTATTTGCTCTCTATCAGTCTCTTGTAAACATGATAATTCGACTGCGCGAACGAAGAGGATTGTGCGTCTTAGGGAGGATACTGCAATTATCTTCACCTTCAGAGCTTTTGAACTAATCGTCATATGTAAAATTAAGGGTTCTGACCTCTTTTGCGAGCTAAACGACTATGTCCCGGCAATCTTTTAAATTCGAGAACATGTAGAGAGGTCAAATATGATAATTGATTGACGATTTCGGGCAAGTACTCTGCTTGTAGTGAATGTTTTTATCGAGAGGTGTCGTTGTTCCTCCCACTATAAATGTTGAGCTCCGGTGAAGACCTATACGTCTGCTTGGGAGGAATTTCCCACTCTATGTATTTTCTCTAGCTGAGAATCGCCGCGGCCGCGACAAGAGCTAAGACAGACTAACGACTAAGATGACCGAGATTAATCTCTTGATATGTGTGGTAGTGAAACACAAGTCAGTGGATTTAAGAGGAGAGGATTAGCTAAGGAAGACGAAGGAAAGACCGCGCGCAATCCGCGGCCTGTTTGTTCCGGTTATGCTCGGTATTCGCCTGGTATTGATCAGTAAAAACATGGGATACTACCGATCAGTTCAGTCCACGCATTCTCCTCCTGAAACCGACTGAATTCGACGTAACTATGTAGCTAGTGCCGAAAAATCCGCCACCGCCGGGAATCGAACCTAAGACCTCCCGGTCAGAGTCGATGAAGAGATAACGATGAAGAGATCCTCCAACGCTGGCTCTGAGTTAAACTCGGCCGGTGGGAAAGGATCATTTTGTGCCAAATGAACATATAATGGGGATCTGCATATAACAGTTACATGAATTTATAAATTTGACGTATACCGCTGATTTTGTGGCAACCCTCTGTGAACAGGTGTTCGACAGGTAAATGAAACTTCCTTGACTGCGTTAAAACGTAACCTACTGAACACCTGGGCATAAAGAGTTGTCTAAAAATCAGGGAGAAATATCTCATGTTGAACTTCATTTCATGGAATTTCCTACTATATGTTTACCGTAATAGAGTGATAACTTTCGACCCCTCTATATACCCTAGAAGTTTGTAACATTTATTCTGAGACAGCTTGTAGATAAGGTTTTTCAACCGCTCTGATATTGTGTGTGAATATTATTCAGGGCGCGTCAACTTCTCAGGTCATTTTTGCTATAACTGTAGTGCACGCTATATCATTGTTATAGCCCGCCTGTGGAAGTAAAAGTAATAGTTTCCGGTCCGGTTAAAACTGTAGGTCCATGGACGCTCTTGGGGGTTACACTTAAATCTCAAACGCTCAGACTCCCTTTGTTAAAAAAGGGTTCTTTTATTTATTTATTTATTTATTTAACGTCAAAAAAGCAGTTAAAAACTGCGTATGACGTGCTACGTTCTGTGGGCACCCTACTAGATATACATAAACCACGCTAATTCGCACACTGAAGACAGGAGAAATGAATGCCGCTATGGAGATATTGTTAGCTCCGAGTCGCAAAAATCGAATCGGATAGAAATAGCTCGAGGGGCCCTTACGCTCGGATTGGAGACAGTTTTATCTGTTCGTGTTGCGCGTCGCATATACAAATAATACTTCTCCTCCGTACGTCACATAGCGTTTCAAGTGTTTTCTGATGGTAAATATATCGAAATTAAACTAAGCCGTACTCGCATCCAAACATCCAGTTTTTCACGTTCGGATTGAGTTGCCAGGTTGACGAACGTCTTATTGGACTTCTGGCCCTCCGGCCCATCTGCACACAGTCGTTTAGGATACGCAACCTAGAACAACGAACACGAAAAAACCAAGAGCCCAGCTTTCGTTGTGACTGTTTTACCTGCCAGGTTCTTACGTGCTCGGGTTCAGACTTGCTTGTCCAAACGGATAGAACGGAACGGGCAAATCTTCCACGTACCTCCAGTGTGTATGAATGTGAGTGTGTGAGAGCGAGAGAGAGAGAGTGTGGGTGTGGGAGTGTCTAAATGTGAGTGAGTGCGAGTGAGTGAGAGAGGAAGAGTGAGTGAGAGAGAGAAAGAGATCTTCGTAAGAGGTGGGAATTCAATGTGGGCGATTTTTGTAGATTTCCTAGGCTGCTTTATTTTAGCGTCGGGCCAGAAAGAAAAATACATACATACAAATTCACAGATTGCATTTTTCAGCGCGGATCTTTTAGGAGGCTTAAACAGCCAATATAGTCTGTAGAACTGTTAGTAGAAATTAGTGCTTTTAAAGAATTTTAAGGTAGACTAACACGAACAAGCGCGAATTCGCGGATGGTTTAACTTTAGCGTTGACGTACGTTACGTAGTTGTTGACGTAAAACAAAACCGGCGTGTTTTCTGCCGCTGCCATTGCTGGCGCTGCCCCCCCACTGGAGTGAGGCCATAGGGAGCATCGCCCGAGAGGCGAGAGGAGGGCTGGCAAGCGAGCGGGTGGGCGGCGAGCGACGAGGCGGGCGGGCGGCGGGCGGGCGGCGGTGGGCGGGGGGGGACGGGCGTGCGGGACTAGAAGGGAGGGCGTGCGGGACTAGGAGGGCGGGCGGGCGGGCGTTCGGGCGGGCGGGCGTTCGGGCGGGCGGGCGTTTGGGCGGGCGGGCGGGCGGGCGGGCGGGCGGGCGGGCGGGCGGGCGGGCGGGCGTTCGGGCGGGCGGGCGGGCGGGCGGGCGGGCGGGCGGGCGGGCGGGCGGGCGGGCGGGCGGGCGGGCGGGCGGGCGGGCGGGCGGGCGGGCGGGCGGGCGGACGGACGGACGGACGGGCGGGCGGGCGGGCGGGCGGGCGGGCGGGCGGGCGGGCGGGCGGGCGGGCGGGCGGGCGGGCGGGCGGGCGGCCGGGAGGGACCAGGCGGGGAGGGCGGGTTGACGGGTGGGCGGGGCGGGCGGGACCAGGTAGGCAACGCGCACACCCGGACGCGGCGCGGGAGCACCTGGCCGCAACGTTCAGCGCAGGTGCCACGGCGACGGAGCGTATCGTCGGGCTCCCCTGCGGGCGGGACCCCCTCCCCGGCCCCTCCCACCTCCGCCCGCCTGCGCCCACCCACCCGCAACGCGAGCGCAATGGCGGCGATTGCGCAACCGCGTGCGCTCCGCCGCCTCCTCCGCCGCCGCCATTGCGTGACCTTTGGGGATGACGAACGCGCGGGCCGGCCGAAGGAGGTGGCTTGCTTTCGTACGTGAATGCTCAGCGGAGGATGCAGGTATATGCACTTACAACATAGAAACAATGTAAATGAGTAAACTTCAACGCATCTAATGTCAATAACTTTACAGCAATAATTATATATACAAAATGAATCAGATTGCAGACGTAAATAATGAATGCCATCATGTTCCCTCAATGTTCCCTCAATAATTAATTCCGTTTCTTCCGCAGATAAAAACAATGAAAATGCGAGAAAGCGGGAGACAGGGAATATCGTGATATTAAGATTGGTATATACTTAGCATGTCAAGCATAAACCCAAGCAAAGCCATTTTGCTTTATGTATTTAACGTCAAAAAACGGTTAAAAACTGTGTGCCGTTCAATGGGAAGAAGAGCAATCTGTGCAGTTTGCTGAGCACTGGAAGCTCTGCCTTAACTCGTACACATGTTCCTCTTACAATTGCCATTAGTTAATTCCGTTACACTTTCGTCAACAATTCAACAATAAAAATTCCGATCAACCATTAAAATATGTAGACTGCAGAGCCTCTACACGGAATATCATCATATTATGATTATCACATACCTTGGGCTTATTTCAATCGCACAATCGACACAAGACTCACAATCGCCGTCAACATGTTTCTCATAATATTAACAAAAGTTAAGTTACCCGATCGAGGCGTTCCTACAGATATGAATACCCGTCAAAGGAGTTCCCGGAAATGTTCGAATTACTTCGCAGCTGATGTCTCATCGTAACATCACATGCAAAAATAAAATTCTTTTTCGAGATTCGAGGCACCGTGATAAATTCGGGAGATTATTTACGTAGTTATCCGGAAAGATGCATTGAAGAATGAGTACCAGGAGACACTGATAAAAATTTATGTCGTGCAGCGATTTCATATAGAATAGCTGTTTTCCCCATCTTTTTGTCGCTGAAGGAAGTATGATACAGTGTTACTTGATAGTGTTTATACGGATCAGGGCAGCGGAACCCCCTCGCCTGAATTTTCGCTCCGCGTAATGTACTCTTTCACCAGCTAAATGAGCAGGAGCGCCAGTTGATAATGCCTCGGAAGAGTCCGTTCCTTAAGTACAATTCGAGATGTGGAATAGCCTTCAGGAGTGATTTATTTTGATCCGATATTGTCACTAATAAAATATATTCAAAGAATTGATAAAAATCATGTCGAAACGCTTGTGAGTAAAAACAAAATCATGTGGGCATATTCAAATGCGTTCTCTGATAGAAAAAATTCAAAGTGAATCCATACACGTGGAAAGTAAAGGAATAAACTCACAATCTTCCAATATCAATGAGTCCGCGCTATTCACTTTCAAAACGTTTTCCATTGATCTTACAATATTCGAACTTAAAATAAAAACTATTAATTTCAATATTTATTTAATTAAAACTTCTGAAGTGCATTTTTTCTTGAATTCTAGTAAAAGAAATATATTGTTTTATGCGAAACTGCTGTTCACGGTATGGCAGACTATGAGGGAGTATCACTGCCCCACCACTAGATAGAAAGCGTTCGTGAAATTAATAATTTCTATTTGTCACTATCAGACTATACATAATTTCTATTTGTCCCTATATCATTAGGCAAGAATGAGTGTCAAAATAATTGCTGACGAGACAGCACTGAGTTCATACTTACCTCTTGGTCTGACCATAAACACGACTCACAGGAGCAATAGCAATTGCCGACGGACAGTGGTGCAGCAACGAAGTGTTTCTCAGGAAAATGACAAGAAACATTTCGACGGTCCAGTTACATAAAGAAACAACTCAAAATTCTTGAAATACTGCTGTTTTAAAATTTAATATCGCTCTGAAAATGTCAGTTTACAATACTTAAATTTGAAATATCTGGGGTAACAGCGCAAAATTAATAATGACTTTCAAATTCAAGTGATGTAGCTGACTGTTTCAAAGCAATTCTAAATATAGTAGCACCATAGCAATCAATCCACTATCCTCATAACAGCAATACATTCTAAACATTTTAGATAAAGCAGTGACTAAAATTAATACAACATATTATTCTACCCCAGTATTTGAGATGGAATCAGATCATCTCCCTTTTATAATAACTACACAAATATTCCCCCTTCCAAATGCCCCTATCCAAAGCCTAAACACGCGAATCACAATTTGTGCAAAATTTGAGAAAATAATAAATGAGAAATCACAATTCAACACATTAAACAAATCATCAGAATTAGAAAATCCCATCACGGACTAAAATGAAACAATAAAAAATACCATAAAACATTTACAGGATGACAAACTTCAAGTTTAAACAAAACAACAAAAAATAACCCAAACGACTCTTAATAAAAAAACAAATCACAATTTAAAACAATATACCTTCAAAGGTAAGTCCGAAGCACTGGCAGAACACTTCGCCCAAACATTGAAACCAAACTACAGACCCACACATACACATCATCAAGCAATAATAGACGCCAATCAGCAACATATTACAATGCCCCTCACAGAGTAAAATTCATTTCATCATAAGTCAATAATCTAAACAAAGCCGGCCCGGTGGCCGAGATCGCTAAGGCAGTAGTGGTGTAGTGATCTGGGACCGAAGGATCGCGGGTTCGAGTCCCGCCTCGGGCATGGTTGTATTTGTGTTCGTCCTTTCACCCCTTATCAGCAATCACCATATCGTTTCATCCATATAGTTACCATACCGTTAACATCAATAGTGGTCGCTAATGACCTTAGATGTTGAAGCGACCTTAAATAAACCAATTAAAAAAATCTACCGAAAAGAAAACCCCCAGAACACGACCAAATGCAGCAAAGCGATATTAAAAGATGTTTGTAATAGTACATACGTAAATAGCACCTTTAATTCCTCACCCAGATAGGCTATTTCCCTAAAACATGAAGAACATCAAACATAGTTCTGATTTATAAACTGAAGAAAAACCATAGATAGGAAGAGAAGTAATAATATTTCTTACAACCCTCTCAAAATTATTCGAAAAATTAATATAAAAGTACTAAATTTTCATTTGACCAAGACAAAAGCCATTCTAAATAACCAATTACCACTTGGATTTATTAAGAACTGCACTTGACGCAAATCAACTGTTACTGTATCAGCCAATCGAGAGGTTGAACGTGACGTCACTGTAGTGAGGTGTAAGCTCCCGATTGAATGACATCGTAACAGCTGAGTTACGTCAAGTGCAGCTCGAAATAAATCAAAGTATAAATCAAACATCAAATGCGCAACAACTTTTAAGGACAATCGAACAAACACACATAGAGTTCCAAGAAAAAGTACAATAAAAATGTTTTAAAATGTTTCTCAAATTTTTGATAGAGTTTGGCGCCCCAGATCGATCCATAAACTTAAAACAATAGGAACAAAATATCATCAGAAATTTATAACGGATAGATCGTTCGTAGTAACAATAGATAGCTATAATTCCAACCCCGCAAAAAAGTAGGGTTATCACAAAACTCACTATTATCCCCAACCCTATTTAATCTTTGCACAGCAGCAATTAACATCACTTCGAGCGAGGTGGCCAAGGGCGTAGCGTGGCCACAACCGCGAAACCGGCGTCGCTAGCCGAATTCGTGAACTACGTAAAGTCACGAAGGTTATGCGAATTCGAGACATCGCAGAAGTCTGATTGGGTGACCGACTAGGAACCCCGGGATCTAACGACCCCGAGGCCAGTTGCCCTTTACGGGACATATAATGGCTAAATGCAAATACATTACCACCACTCTCCACAAATACAATCCGCGCAGTTCGCCTTCAGTACCGAGACAGAAGCTCCCGAGACAGAAGTGCACAAATACAGCGACACGTATTCTCAGACATTTTAAATTCAGACAATCTTCATTCATTACAAACGTCCCCTAGGGTTATTTCAAATTCACAACTTCAGAGAACCATAAACTGATCCCAATCATCAATCAAATAACACAGCTCTCCAATAATTTCTACACAAACATAAACACTAATTAAATATATACACTAGTACTATACACTAATTAAAACAATACAACATAGACTCCACAAACTACTCACAACCAGAATAAATAGCAGATATCCCTCCGACTCATTCCTAAAATTATTTTCAAGTGATTATTAATAGTAGGTACTCACGAGAGGTATCTACAACAATGTTGCAATAGTAGAAATTTAATTAAGTATAGATAGGCCAACAAAACATGCGAGTGTAAAACTGGAATATGTACAATTCAAGGAATCTATCAATGAATTTTAGACAACTAGAACCGATTGCGGTCGAGCGCCTCCCCTCCTCTCGGGCTGACTCATGAAAGAGCAAATACACGCTGGGCCAGGTCATGCAAAGTGGGCCGCCCACTTCACTACTCGTGGTTTATACAATGAGTCCCTTCTCGAAATGTGAACCCCGAGTAACAACCCCGAGTAACATTATGAAGATCTGTTATAAACCGAAGCCGCTGCATCACTTAAGATTCAAGAATTTTTTAATTGGTTATTTAAGGTCGCATCAACATCTTAGGTCATTAGCGACCACTACTGCTGTTAACGGTATGGTAACTATGTGGATGAAACGATATGGTGATGATAAAGGGTGAAAGGACGAACACAAATACAAACATGCCCGAGGCGGGACTCGAACCCGCCACCCTTTGGTTCGAGATCACTACGACACTACTGCCTTAGCGATCTCGACCACTGGGCCAACTCAAGAAATATATTTTCTAACAAATTATGGTTTCTGGCTCACTTTTAAAAGGATTATTAACGGCTTCAGTTACGATTTTATGTCTTCATGTATTAGGTCCTTTACAAAATGTGAATACGCATTTCGCTTAGAGATCTCTTCATTTAAAATTCTTCCACAGCGCTGTCTGTTGGATGTACCATTTAAAATCTACGAGGTAAGAATCCATGAAAATGCACGTAAGGTGCCGGACGACTAGTGAAGAAAATGTTCAGCATGAATGCGTTCATGATATTCACATGACAGCGCATATGGATATATAAGTTTCGTATTTCTGGAATCTACATAAAAAAGAATAGGAAAATATATTGCAATGTAGTATTTCAGTCATGAGATGCTCTATGGTGCAACAATCGTTAAAATAAAAGACTTGATAACTTCAAAGTAAGGTTCCACTGTAGACCGATGTTTCCTTGACTTTCGCGGTGAAGCAATCTAATAGCATACGCTCTATTGTTCGTAATTACATATTTCCATCCAGCGACGTTGGTATTGAATGAATGAAAAATACACCGTGGATTTAATTTGTGGATAATAACAATAATAATAATAATATAACCGTATTATTATTATTATTATTATTATTATTATTATTATTATTATTGCATCAAAAGAATGATCTATGAGCACCTTATGAAACAAACTTTGTAATGAGAATAGGGGTAATGCGGCCACTGACTCTACAAAATGGATCGATGAAGTAAAGCCGGAAGAGGAAAAATAAATAAAAGGATTTTCAAGAAAGAAAGATTAGATCAAAACTTTTTTTGTGCATTGATCAGCAAAATCAATATGGGTATATCGCGTAGGTTTATGCTCGAGAAAAAAATACAAAAAAAACTGACATTGCGAACTACTAGCGAATTCGGGGGAATAATGGAGGTCATTGTCTCTTCGAAATAAAATAGGCCGAAAAATATAGATACAACTTAGCAAAATGAAAATAGTTCTTGTATTCACATGAATATGTACGTGTCAGGAGATTATAGCAAGTCCTAACTCAGGACTGTAAATCTGGAGTGACTCTTGATGTATTGGTTTTTCTTGCTAAATAATTTGGGAGCCTTCTGGACAGCTGGATTTGCCGCTGGGTTCGCTGCGAGAGAGGGGAGCAGACGAGCTGGAAAAATCCATTTCACTTCATCGCCTCTCCCCGGAAATGCCTGCGGCAGCGGCGGAGGCCAAACGGCCGCAGAGGGCATAGTGAGAAGGACGCCTTTGTGCCCGTGCTTGCCCCCTGCGTGCCCCTGCGTGCCCCTGCATGCCCCCTCCCCCTACCGCCTGCATCATTCCTTCCACCAATATCACAAGTGTTTTTAGTTGGGACAGGGGGAGAGAAATCTTCGAGTTAATACATATTAATGATGCCAAGAAAGGAAAACTGCTTGTTCATAATACATAATTATATCTTAAAATGCATAAACTTACGAAAATGATAAATAATTCAAATATGATTATTGAATGCAATCAGGTTTTTTTCGGCGTATTAAATATTCCAAAATCTTCGATAAAACTACGAGAGAATGGCATAAACTGAAAATATTATATCTACCAATTTTACATTTAAGGGATGCGATAATTTGAGCCTTTTAATAATGATATGAATAATGACAATAAATTCATGACATGAATATAAATCCAAGCATTTCGGATGTAATTGGGATCATAGTATTTAGAAACTGTTAAAAATACAATAACCCACATGGTCCTTAGCGACATTTGCAACAGTTCAACAAGTAAGGTAAAGGTACCGGTAGTTGACATGTCATCAGTTGTTGACATGTCATCAGTTGTTGACATGTCATCAGTAGTTGACACGGCATCAGTAGTTGACACTTTCAAATATAAAACAAACCATTCAACTGAAAACCAATGCCAGACTAGTATGACAGTTACTTGTTTACAATGCAGATAGCTCCACCTTAACCAAATCATGTAAAGCGATAATTACGGGTTAGCCTTTTTCTTTTTAATTTATAAGAATTATATTTGCAAGGGTCAAGTACTGATGACATGTCAACTACCGGTGCCTTTCCCTTATGTAAGAATACGTTTCCCGTTTGCAATAATAGTCAATCATACGTTTCGACTCCGATGCTACTTTGCATAAAGCAACGCGTTTTGAATGGTCAAACAACATCATTATCATATTATTATTATTATTATTATTATTATTATTATTATTATTATTATTATTATTTAAAACATTAAAATATTTCTAACATTAATAAACATTAGAGGCAATCATCTCAGTTTACTTCAGGCGGCGCGATAGTATACATTACTACCGCAGAAAGTGTAACTAAATTGTCTTACCTTCCTTTCGCGCCTTTCTAAAGTTGTTTACAGATTGCAAATTATATGGTGGCGTCACCCCTCCTGTACTGACTACCAAGAGAGAGCTCTTCGCCCCCTCTGACCCGCACTTCCGACGTCCCTGCTGCCCTCCCTCACAGCGCGAGGCGCGCGCCGCGGCGCGGCGCGGGCAGCCGGCGATGAGCCACGCGAATTTTCCAACAGATGCAGCGGTGAGTAATGGCGCGCGGCGAGCGGCTGCGTACCTCGAAGCGGCGCGAAACCAGTTATGTAACGTCGTTCCAGCCGCCGCGACGCTGGAGATCAATTTAGCCCGGGAACGAGACCTCGGCCCCGTGTGGCCCGGGGAAGGCAGGGCCGGCGCGCAGATTCCAGCGAAAGGCGCTCGCGAAGGACGTTGGCGTGCGTTCCCTTCTTTTGTTTTTTTAATTATGTTTTATTATTTGATTGTTTTTGTACATAGATCAGTTCCTATAAAACTACACATACGCAGTGATGGATTAACTTATTACACTTAACCTTGTGGAGAGTGGTGGTAATGTATTTGCATTTAGCCATTATATGTCCCGTAAAGGGCAACTGGCCTCGGGGTCGTTAGATCCCGGGGTTCCCAGTCGGTCACCCAATCAGACTTCTGCGATGTCTCGAATTCACATAACCTTCGTGACTTTAGGTAGTAAACAAATTCGGCTTTTTTAATGATTTTTTTATTTGATTGTTTTTGTACATAGATCAGTTCCTATAAAACTATACATATGCAGTGATGGCTTAACTTATTATACTTAACCTAACTTAACTCTAATACAGTGGTTGAGGAAACCATGATGGCACCTCGTAGATATTATTCTAGGGCTGAAAATATTTTACAAAATATGTGGAATGGATATTTATTTTTGACGCGAGTGGGATGAGTGGGGTTTTTACAGAGGTTGAACGAGGCTAATGTTTGAATATGGTGGATATTAGAGAAAAATTTATGGGATAGGTAAGCAATGTGGTGAATGATGAGGTCGAGGTTGAATTCATTATGTAATTGATGATTTGATATGAACTAGGGTGCATTAGTGATGGTACGTAGGAATTGGTTCTGTACTATTTGAATTTTGTTGATGTTTGTTTTTGCAGCATTAATCCATACCGGACAGGCATAGAGAAGAGTCGGTCTGATTATTGTTTTGTAGAGTATTGTTGCTTGTTTTATGGCAGGGTGCGTTCCGTATCGGCCGATTTAAATCGTTCGTGGAATGCAATGGCGGCACTTCAACTAGTGCTAAAACAGCACGTACTTTCTCGTCCGTACTTTCGCGAAAAGTTAGGCGAAAAGTACTCCAATTTTCGAAAAATTGTACATGACCTTATGTCAAAATCTATCTTTAAGGAATATATTTTATTAATGGAGAAATCTCTATCTTTGATATTTTGGTTGTATTGATTGATCGATTTATTCATGTTTCCGGGCGCGTCAACTGCTTCGGTCATTAGTCCCGTTAGTGTAGTGTATGTTTGTTTCTCGGGAGATAGCGATGATCTTCCCCCGCTGGATGTCGAGATCCGGCGCCGACCTACCGTCGGATAGTGGGGTTTCCCCCTAACCAGGACTCTCCCACCAGCGTGGCATTGCCCTAGCCGGGACAAGCTCTAAGCTCCCGACGGGTCTCCCGGGATATGTGGTAGTGTAGTGCATGTTAGTGTAACTGTGTGTGTAAGGGGAGAGGATATGACAAGGAATGGGAAGGACAGATCGCGCGCGGTCCGCTGCCCGTTTGATAGGGTACTGCTCCGGCATTTGCCTGGTTTTGATCGGAGAAACCACGGAACACTACCGATCAAAGCAGCCGGCCGCTAGAATTCTCCTCCAGACAGCGACTGAATTCGACCCAGCTGCTTTCGGCCCAGCGAAAAGCTAGTGTCGAAAATCCTGCCGCCGTCAGGACTCGAACCTATGACCTCCCGGTCAGAGGCGCTGCAGTGACATCAGTTGATGCACTGAGCTACCGCTCTCGGTTTTTAGTTGTAGGATGACTCCGAAAATATTTTGAACTTTTACAATTTTCGAAAAACCAGGATATTCAACGAACACGAGACCTGCACCATTCTCTTAACCGTTCTTCACACTATCCAAGAACAAAATTTAATCGAAAACGATAGGGCCATTTTTTTGATAATTTCGAAAATGTCCCAGGAGCTTCATGAGAAGTACCCCCATAATTAAAATATCAGTTTCAAATTTAAGGGGTCGCGATATCAGCTGGATCGATGGGGGATTGTCAGTTTTGGAGAAAATCGGCTGAATGGTTTAGCCTCTAGCGTTGTTCACAGACTGATGGACAGGCAGACATTTTGCCGTCATTCGAATTTTTTGTATCAGGGACCCTCAGTACATAAATTTGGATACTGACTACACTAAGGACCTACAATACGATAAATTTAGCCCGAAAATTCGCCGTTTTTTCGCGCAGCATTACATAACTTTCTCTCTATATCTATACTATTTCTGTAGCGAGAAAGTAGAAAACAGTTGTTGATATAAATGAGTTTGAAGTTTCACCATGTATTGAAATACATCATTCACACTTCCGCCTTTTGTTGGTGAATACTGTACTGTAAGATACGCTACTGTTTCTGCGGGAAGGTAGTGTCCGCAAGAATCTGCAATTCTGGATAGTGCATTAACTGAAAATTCGATTTTTTGTTTTAGTTTGGCCACTATTGCAGCCGAAGAACGAAATATAGTGACTTGTGGCAGATCATCAGCTGGATGTGGTTATCTAAGGAAATTCGTTACGATTCTAATTTTTGGCACTGAAGCTCCCGACTGGATAACCGTGTTAGTTGATAATCTGCCACAAATTACTATATTTGAATCGGACAATAGTTATGTTGGTGCACTGTAGAATCCAGAGAAAATGAACGCGTAGAATCAGACAAAGGACGTCCGCGACTATAGTTCAATGCAGTGCAGTTTTCAAAGAAACGCGCCGGTGAAGGATGAGACCGAAAAGTTTGGGCATGTACTGTAGTTTTATTTTTATTAAATTCCAGAAAAAAGATCGTATATGATCAAACCATCGACGTCTGTTAATTCAATTCTGTTCTTTCAATGCAGTTTCCAGAGGTAGGCCCTAGCGAAAGATCAGATCAAGGACGTTTGAAAATATAGTTTTCCTTCTGCAGTGACCGGGAGCGGTAGCTCAGTGCACCAACTGATGTCACTGCAGCGCCTCTGACCGGGAGGTCCTAGGTTCGAGTCCTGGCGACGGCAGGATTTTCGACAGTAGCTTTTCAGCTAGGTCGAATTCAGTCGTTACGTGGAGGAGAATTCTAACGGCCGGCGGCTCTGAACGGTAGTTTTCCGTGGTTTCTCCGATCAACACCAGGCGAATGCCGGAGCGGTACCGTAACAAACGGGCCACGGACCGCGCGCGATCTGTCCTTCCTCTTCCTTGTCCTATCCTCTCCCTTATACACACACTTACACTAACATGCACTACACTACCACATATTCCGGGAGATCGGTCGGGAGTTTAGAGCTTGTCCTGGCTGGGGCAGTGCCCCGCTAGTGGGAGAGTCCTGGTTAGGGGTACACCCCACTAGCCGACGGTAGGTGGGCGCCGGATCTCGCCATCCAGCGGGGGAAGACCATCGCCATCGCCCGAGAAAAACATGCACTACACTAACGGGACTAATGACCAAAGCAGTTGACGCTCCCGGAAACACGAAAAAACCAAACCAAACAAAACCAAAGCACACCTCCTGCAGTGCAGATTCCAGAAGAACGCCGTCGGGATCAGCCCAAGGACGATTGTAAATGTAGGCCTCTTCTTCCACGGTGGTTTCGAGAGGAAGGCGCTCGCGAATGATCCGTCCGGGGACGTTTGTGGTTCTCCGCAATGTAGAGTGCCACGACGAGCGCTCTCGCTGGCTCTCGCCGTGGACGAGATTCGGACCTACTAGGCTCGAGTTCCAATGACAGCGGATATTTGGTGTCAGCTGAATACCTGGGCAGACTATCTTACTGCCTGGATGATACTGCTCTGACCATTCGTAGTATCCCGATTTGATATCATTTTTAATATTAACAATTAATTGTATTTATTTTCATGTTTATTGGTGACCACTTGACAGTTGCGTGCACTAAACTGCGTTGCTTCCTGTTTTCATTGTTGTTGCGTGTATTCATTTGGCTTCTTTGAATTTCTAGGAACAGGCAGTGGGTTGATTTCTCGAAAATCGTTTGGTTCATTCCCAAATGTGTTCCCCCAAATTGCGATTACGCTGGTATCAGGGAAAGGGGCGAACTATGCACAAGTGTCCTAGTTCTATGGAACTAGGACACTTGTGCATAGTTCGCCCCTTCTTCCTATGGGAAGAAGAAAGAAAGGGCAAGAATGGGAAGAACACGAAGGAAAAATATGTGTCTATTAATGGCAAATTTTGAAAATATCGTAATATCGATATCATAATATAATAAAAGAACAAAATATAAAGTGATTGAAATATTGAAGCATGTGTCCAGATTCGCGCTTATGCGGGGTCTTAACAGTTACACTAAGTGGACAGTAAATATGCATATTTTGCTTAGTATTAAATCAGCGTCCGCAAGGAACTGGGGTCCTGAGTGGGCAGGGCGGTTCAGAGCGTGTGTCGACTTAGCGGCTAGGTGTCGTGTGAAGTTTCGCAGTTTCCAATTCCACGCCAAGCATGGACAACCGTCGCCTTTCAGCAGTGTTTGTTCGAGGGACGGAGGTTGTAATGACCTTAACTATGGGGCCTGCAAATATATCAGAGACATACAGTATAGTTCGAAGAATACTTCTTAAGAAACTGATCACTTCTTAAGAAGTATTCAGCGTAAAAGCTTAAGCTATTTAAAGTTACCTTAAAAAATACAAAAAAACTATTTAATCCCCAACGCAATGTTAAAGCCGCCATTCATAATATTATTTCATAATGCCGGAATTACATTGAAAAGCCATCGCTAGTGATTGATTGAATGAATGTTAGTGATTTCGGGCGCGTCATATACTAGTATCATTACTCTCGTAAATTTTATGCATGTTTTTTCTCGGAGGTGGCAGTGTTCTTCCCCGGCTGGATAGCTAGATCCCGCGCCGACCTACCGTCGGGTAGCGGGGTTTTCTCCAACCAGGTATCTCCCACCAATGGGGCACCACCCCGGCCGGGACAAGCTCTAAGCTCCCGACCGGTCTCCCGGCATGTGTAGTAGTGTAGTGCATAATAGTGTGTGTAATAGGGGATTGGATAGGACAAGGGAGAAATAGGAAAGATTGCTCGTCCGTGGCCCGTTTGTTAGGGTACTGCTCCGGCATTCGCCTGATGTTGATCGGACAAACCACAGAAAACTACCGATCAGTGCAGCCGGCCGCGAGAATTCTCCTCCAGACAGCGACTGAATTAGATCTAGTGGACAAGCTAGTGTCGAAAATCCTGCCACTGTCAGGACTCGAACCTACGACATCCCCGTCAGAGGGACATCAGTTGATGCCCTGAGCCATCTCTCGCGGTCAATAGCCAGTGATGGAAGGCCCCAATATGTTACGTGACGTTGGTTCTAATACAATTTTGGATATTTCTGAGGAAAGTAAACAATAAGCTGTGTTTGCTTGGTGGTTTACGAAACAAACAAACATTGTATATATTTCACAGTAAGTCACTTACCCGCCACATTCTTTTGGTAGTAATGTTTGAATCAACACAGAATTATTATGGAGTCATGTGGATACTCATTGTGATAGACACATTTACTTTATTCCTGGCGAAGAGAATGCCATGCGAGTAAACATGCCCCGAATTATGAAGTCAGTGTCTACTCTAAGAAGAATTAGTTCCCGACAACATTAAACACTAGAAGACAACAGGCCATTTCGTATGCCAACCAAGTACGATTCAAAATGACCTTGAATATTACCTTGACACTCTTGAAATATCCTGGATCAGTGACCCTATCACTGAATTTTCCTTTCATCCATTGACCGAATGCTGACCCTTTGTTTCTTTGCTATGCTTCCAGGCACGATACCTGCCCGCAATGTCAAAGTTAAAAAAAACGATTCGTTGTAGTTAACTAAACGGAAATACCTCTCGACTTCCGTACTAGACCGGGGTGATGGCGGCTGCGAATGATTGCGTCCGTCCCCTCACGAGAGTTGAAGCGTCATTCAATAAAGAAGGTGGCCTTGGAGTTAATAATGTAGAAGATTAAAGAAATAAGAAAAATAACTATATAAATAGACACAAATAAAAGTAAATATGAAAGAAAAAATAACAAAAATGTAAGAAAATTAAGGAAGTCAGGAAGAAAGAAAGAAAAATGAATGAAAGGAGATGAAAAGAAACGAAGATCAAAATAAACAACGATCAAAACAAAAAAGGGCAGAAGGAAACACAAAGAATTAGTGAAAGTACTACAGAAAGAAGAAAAAACCAAAATCTTAGAAACAAAAAATTAGAGAACGATAAAAGGAAAAAAGGAAAAAAAAGGAAAAAAAAAGAAAAGATACGATATAGAACAAATGAACCTTCTGCAGACAAGAACGAAGAAGGAAAGAATAAAGAAAGAAAGCGAGAAATAAGGAAAGAAAGAATGAAAGTGAGAAAGCAGCAAAAGGGAGAGAGAATGAAAGACAGAGTAGTCCGAACGGAGAGGAGCGGGCGAAAGCAGGACGCGTGCAAAGGACGCGGCGGGGCGCGGCGGGCGCGAGCAAGGCGAGGCCGGGCGAGGCGAATGCCACGCGCGTTCGCGAGTAAACACCACGTCCGCGAGTTATGAAATCCTTGGTCGGTGCTGTGGACGGCGGCGGGCAGGGGTGGGCGGGGGACCGCTGGGGGCGGCGGGGGTGGCGGGGAGCGGCGAGGGGCGATGCGGGGAGCGGCGAGGGGCGGCGTGGGTCGGGGCTCTCGAAGCGTGTACCGTACGCCTCCGCGGGGAGCGAGGTTGTTGACCCATGGCTTCGCACAGCGCGTTTCAAAGAACGCGACGCGCACAAAAACACCTCGGCGCAGACGTTGGACGCATGCGACGGCAGCATGCGACGGTCGCATGCGACGGTTGGGCGCAAGCCAGCCTGCGAGCTTCGGCTCTTCGCTTGCCATTGCGCCAGGCTTCTGGGCGACAGAACGTAGGCCACGTGTCTCCGAATGGAGAGTCGTTACTAGACATCGGATGTTTAGGAAAATACAATTTTTATTTTAATGAACATAAGTAATGGCTTTTAGTTTGTGCTGGAATGATAAAAAATAATCATTATAACAAAGGTGTATTTACCCATTTTTGTCTGTTTTGAAGTCGCATTGATGTTGCCTGTTGATATTGCATTTTTAGTCATATTTATATTTTTTAAGAATAACTTTTTCTTTGAATATATTTTTTATATCCTAATATTCATGAACTATAAATATTTATATACTGTTTACATTTACTGATCGTAATACGTAGGTATCTACCAGTAATAAACTTTTATTTTTTTGACTTGGCTGAAGATGACATTTGAAACAGATATTTTTTCAAATATTTTTGAGTACAAAACTCGTTGGCTCGCACTTCTTCGCATAAACAAAGTACGTCCTGCGTTTAGCAGTTTTGCGATGTAATCAAAACACTCGCATTTCAGGAAGCAATTCGACAACCCTGGCTTCTGAGATTGATATCGAACTGTTCCAGATGTTCTTCCAGGAGGATAATGTGAGGAAGGCGCAGTTAACTCGGAGAATTAAATGTGATGTATTTTTCATACGTAAATTTCGGAAATTAAAAAAAATGTTTGTCCTTATTGCAAGCTAATAAATTTTAATACATATTTGTCTATTGCCCAAAAAGATATTAATTCCCTAACTTTCCTTTGTTACATCATTTTAAATGCAAACTTGTGGAAACTCATTCAATTAATTCCCATGGGGAGTTTGAAACCGAATTCAATTATACTTGCCAGGTTATGTATTGATATTTAATTTATACCGACAGGAAGAGAAATGAATTATGTATACAGCATTTCTCTCTAGTCTGCTCTGCGGTGCCAATACGCATGAACACCGCCTTTAGCTTGATCGATTGATTGATTGATTTTTTCGTGTTTCCGGGCAAGTCAACTGCTTTGGTCATTAGTCCCGTTAGTGTAGTGCTTGTTTTTCTCGGGAGATGACGGTGATATTCCCCTCGCTGGATGGCGAGATTCGGCACCGACCTACCGTCGGCTAGTAGGGTTTCCTCCTAACCAGGACTCTCCCACCAGCGGGACACCGCCCCAGCCGGTCTCCCGGAATATGTGGTAGTGTAGTGCATGTTAGTGTAAGTAAGTGTGTAAGGGGAGTAAAGGGTGAGGATAGGACAAGGAAGGGGAAGAACAGATCGCGCGCGGTCCGTGACCCGTTTTGTAGGGTACTGCTCCAGCATTCGCCTGGTTTTGATCGGAGAAACCACGGAAAACTACGGATCAGAGCAGCCGGCCGCTAGAAATATCCTCCAGACAGCGAGTAAATTCTACCTAGCTGAAAAGCTAGTGTCGAAAATCCTGCCGCCATCAGGACTCGAACCTAGGACCTCCCCGAGTGAAGCGCTGCAGTGACATCAGTTGATGCACTGAGCTACCGCTACCGGTTCCCTATCACTGATTTTTTAACTTATTCATTTAATAATTTTCTATTAGGAAACAGTCCGTAGATTTGTGGATAATAGAGGAATCTTTGCATTTACTTATCTGTTTTCAATTGTCATTGGCTTTCCTTTTTTTTTCGTTTTCACTTCTCTATGTTTGACTTGCATTTTATTTTATTCTTTCTCATTTCATTTTTAATTGTATAATTTCGTGTCTCTTTTACGTCATTCTCTTTCCTTTTTTCACGTTACCCCTACTTCTAATCGGTCTCGTCCATGTTTAAATTTCATCACTTTTCATTTGCTTTACCCCACACGAAAATCGTTTTATTCTCTTAGGATTTATATATTTTTTCTTTTTTTGATCATTCTTGCTCAGTTTACTTACAGGTTCACTTCATTAAAGTTAGAGGTTGTTCACCTCTACCCCTCTTCCATCTTTAACCGCCTTGGTTTATCGTCAGAATGCAAGAATCTTGAAGAGCTAGAGACTCATCCAGTGAAATAAACGGATACTGAAACTTTCTTGCGCAGGTCGCGGCCTGTTTGGTATTACACCACCATTTGCTCGAGTACCCTTCAAAAATCGTGACAACCAGCAGTTCAAGAAGACCAGCTCCCAAGAAAATGTGGCCACGCAATCCAATCTGATCTTTCTGCTAGGTAGGTATAAGAAGCCAATATTTTTATTTTTAGTTATTTATTGGCGCTTAAGAGCCCTTCAACAGCTAAGTTCATTGACGTCTATGATTGATGATCTAATGAATATAATATAATGATGACGGAATAGACAAGGAATAGGTTGAAACGGGAGAACCCCAACAAAACTTTAAGAAAGCTCGCTTTATCCAGTAGGGCCATAGTGATCTCGGACCCAAGGGTCGCGGGTTCGAATCCCGCCTCGGGCATGGTTGTATTTGTGTTCGTCCTTTCACTCCCTTTTCATCACCTTTTCGTTTCATCTTCATAGTTACCATAACGTTAACTCCAATAGCGATCGCTAATGACCTAGATGTTGATGTGACCTTAAATTACCTTTCTGTAATATTTATTTATTTTATTTTACGCCAAAAAACAGTTAAAAACTGCGTATGACGTGCTATGGGGAAAAGTGAATTGTGTGCACATTTTCAAAATTCTGTGATCCCTACACTTACTCATATACTACTTAAATTTTGAATTTTTGAAAGGGAGAAAAAAAACAAAAACTCCCATGCAATAAAATCTATGTTCAAGGATAAACAAGCAATAAATGTTGAATTTTGAAATTTTGAAAGGGAGAAAAAAAAACAAAAAAACTCCCATGTAATAAAATCTATTTTCAAGGATAAATAAGCAATAAAATTTTGAAATTTTGAAAGGGAGAAAAAAAAACAAAAAACCATGTAATAAAATCTATTTTCAAAGATAAATAAGCAATAAATTTTGGCTCTTATTACTTCCTGCCGCGACAACATGGAAACGATAATTTGAATAATTGTATTTCCCACTGAATTTAGAAGACGTGCACAGAAAATGAAGTTACATTTATGTCCAGAAGAAAACAAGGGCCATCTCAGCATTTGCTCAATGGATCAGGGAAACTGGACGAAAAACCTGATCGAGATGGGGGTCATTGACCCGGAAGTTGTAGTACAATAGTTATTACAGGTTGTTTATACTCATTTATACAGTCCAAATGGTAAATAATGCATTATGTATCATTGTTAAAATTAATGTTACTTTTCTTGTGATGCTCAGTATAGTCTCTAATTGTATTGAAACAGTTAAAAAATAAAACCAATAAAAAATTCCACTTGGATTGACCGGAGTTCAAAACCGCGCCCCATCGGTAGATGAATAAGCTAGATTTTAGGTCATGAACTCCTCAGCCCCAATTCGTTTGCATAGTAAAGCTGAACACAGAGAAATCTCTTTTGGAAATGATAATGAAAACTGATATAATTTTCCCCACAGAACATCTGATTTTGAAATGATGTGTTATGAAGTTGCGAGTAATTTTCTTACGTCAAAACGCAAGAGGCAATGTCCTCTGGCACTGACGTGACTAAGCCTGCGGATCCTTTGTTCTTCAGAGGGCCATATGAACTGCTCGTCGGGAAAACCCAAGGCCGGATTTGCACTATTGTGAGGATATATACAAAGGCGTAATAGGGTATGACTATTTGCAGCACTGTTGTCATTTGACTTTTCAAATGAAACATAAATGAGTTATTAATTATTATGAGACGTTATTTTTAATGCGTTTTGGATATTTGAGGTTTTATTTTTTCTCAAAGAGCTAAACGGTCGAAATTGCCTTGTTCAAAATGTGGTAGGTAAAGCCAGGACTTCTGTTGTATGTACTTTGTTCACAACCATTCGTCAATAGTGAATAAGTTTCTGCAAGCCACCTTGTTCAATTACTGGAGCAAATAGATTAAGAACGTATTTCATGCTTTATTTCCATGACCCTGGTTTGCTTCGGGATTGAAAGTGTTTTCTCCACTTCCTCTCCCGTCGCGCTTTTGAACTTTATTTTGACATTAACTAACTAACTAACTAACTAACTAACTAACTAACTAACGAAAGAAAGAAAGAAAGAAAGAAAGAAAAGAAAGAAAGAAAGAAAGAAAGAAAGAAAGAAAGAAAGAAAGAAAGAAAGAAAGAAAGAAAGAAAGAAAGAAAGAAAGAAAGAAAGAAAGAAAGAAAGAAAGAAAGAAAGAAAGAAAGAAAGAAAGAAAGAAAGAAAGAAAGAAAGAAAGAAAGAAAGAAAGAAAGAAAGAAAGAAAGAAAGAAAGAAAGAAAGAAAGAAAGAAAGAAAGAAAGAAAGAAAGAAAGAAAGAAAGAAAGAAAGAAAGAAAGAAAGAAAGAAAGAAAGAAAGAAAGAAATAAGATGATGCAATAAGAACTGCTGAGCGTGTCAGAACGGAGATTATTATTCATAATGCTGGTAATATACCGCAAGGTATAGTTGCGCAAAACACGACCTAAATAGAAGATAAACACAGATCCGGACGTAGCCTTTACCGACCGCCAGTCCGCGCCGCGCCACATCGCGCCACACAGTTCATCCCCGGTCGTCCGTCCGGGAGCTCGTCCGCACTGACGCAAGGATTTCCGAAGTACTGTTTAGTGGCCGGTGACTAAATTCAGAGTAGGTAAACTATTCTCTGTGGCCTGCGTCATGTTACGAGAATGGTGTAACAGTGCAGCCTCCAATAACGCAGCCAATAGAAAATGAAAGAATTACTATGAAAGACGAATGGAAAAACACAAACGCCTATGTAAACGAATTCTCGAACCGAGCTGGTTAGGTCGTCCTCACCATACTAACTTAGATTATCCCGACCGTTCAAGATAGTGTTGATAATATGTTTTACATGATTGTACCATTACATTTCAATAAACTATGTAGTAAATGTAATTGAAAAGGCTAGTTTCATTTTTCATAAAATTATGGTGGATGTTAAATGAAGTATTTTATTGTAATTTATTGTTCGTCAAGCGTATAGATATTAAAGAAAGCTACAAGAAATAAACATACCTTCTGAGATCGTTGGTTCAGAAGAAGTGACATCTCAAATATTGTCATCTTACAATCCTTCCAGTAATACAGCTTGCATGATGTATCGTAAGTACTTTGTGAGACAAGGCATTTTGAAACTGATAAGGGGTATTACGTTATTACGTTATTATATTACGGTCCAATTGTAAAAATGAAATTTAAATGTTATGGCATTGTTTCAATTTTTTTCAATTAGGCGTCATGTTCCACGATTTCACGGATTCCCGTACCGAGGTTTTATCCATCGAAACTGAAATGTTCCTATTATGTTGCCAAAAGCATTCCCGAAGTTTCCTTGCTTGCTCACGACAAAGTCCATACACTTTATATGATAAAAGCGATTACAACATTGCATAATTCCCATCAGAGTAGTCAATAAGAAAATAGATATTCATGAAGTGCGGGGACCCTGTAGAAAAAACAATTTTAAAAATAGCCAATGAGGGTATCTCCCTTCAACCGGGCACCGACCCAGCCAAGACAAGCTCTAAGCTCCCGACCGATCTCCCGTGTGTGGTATTGTAGTGCATGTTATTGCAAATGTGTGTAAGTAAGGGGTGAGGATAGGACAAGGAAGAGGAAGGAAAAATCGCGCGCGGTCTGTGGCCCGTTTGTTAGGGTATTGCTCCGGTATTCGCATGGTGTTGATAGGACAAACCATGGAAAACTACCGATCAGTGCAGTCGGCGACAGAATTCGACTTAGCTGACAAGCTAGTGTCGAAAATCCTTCCACAGTTGGAGCTCAAACCCTAGGACCTCCCGACACTGCAGTGACATCATTTGCAGCTCTAGCCACCTCCCCAGTCGAACTAATTATGCAGCTAATGTCAAAAATTCGTCATCGCCGGGGCTCGAATGCTAGATTTACGCGTTCTTAAATTGAGTTTTACGGGTTTGCGATATTCCTTATTCGAGTCATAGTGCTCCATAATTTACGTACTTCACTCATCGAATTGTAGTTCAAACAAACTTTTACTTTAGCATCGTCTCCATTTTTGTCCTATGATTTTTGACGTTTATCTATTCTTCAAGGACCATATCAATCTTTATTATAATCCTCAGTGCCTAATATTTACGGTCATACACGGGATGAATCGTTTTGATGGGTGGATGATGGGTGATTATGTTGGTATGTTATGAGGGACAATGGAGCGATTGTGTTGTGAGATGGAAGGGAAACGGGAGAACTCGGAGTAAACCTGACGCGCATCTGCTTTGTCCTCCGCAAATGCCACATGAATCGAACAGGATTTCAACCACAGCGGCCAGGGACGGGAGGTAAGGAGCCGGATCACTCGGATGGGGCGCGTCGTCCTGAGTCCAGACCGATTAGCCCACCGTCTTCGCTTGATTGATTGATTGATAGTGCTCCCAGGCGGAACTGCCAAGGTCATGCGACCCGTAAGTGTAGTGCGTGTTATTTCTTCGCTGATGGCGGTGGTCTTCCCCCGCTGTCTGACAAGATCCGGAGCCGTACCGTCGGCTAGCGGGTTTTTTCCCAACCGGGTTTCTCCCACCAGTGTGGCACTGCCGCAGCCGGGACAAGCCCTAAGCTTTCGACCGACCTCCCGGCGTGTGTGGAAGTGTAGTGCATGTCATTGTGTGTGTAAGAAAGGGGGGAAGATAGAACAAGGAAGAGGAAGAAAAGATTTCGCGCGGTACTTGGCCCGTATGTTGGGGTACTGCTAGGGGATTTGCCTAGTGATGATCGGCAAAACCACGGAAAACTACCGATCATAACAACCGGCCACTAGAATACTCCTCCACTCAGCGGCTGAATTCGATCTAGCTTGTTAGTGCCGAAACTCCAGCCACCGGCGGGACTCGAACCCAGGACCTCCCGGTCAGAGGCACTGTAGTGGCATTATTGAGACACCTCTCCAGGTCCCACCGCCTTCGAATCCACTGCAGCCTTTGTGTCAAGGGTTCGTCCCCGTTCGTCCGTCCGGGAACTCGCCGGCGCTCTGTTGCAAGGATTTCGGAAGTTCCGTTTGGTGGGCGGTGAGTCAGCGCGCAGGGCTCGCTCTTTGTGGGTAGTGCTCGGGGCGGACCACAAGGCCGGCCCCCGCGCAGCATGACACGAGCGCCTGCGCATGACGTCACCGCAGCTGGCGCGTCGCGTCGCGTCGGCGCTCGTCGGCGCAGCAAGCACAGCGCCCGCAGCCGCCTCCCTGCCGCGGCGGGCCAGGCGCATCGTTTATGGCGATGGCCGCCACTCGCCCGTTTTTGTTGGCGCATCGCACGTGGCCAGGCTGTAGCGTTCGCGCAAGATATCTGCGCACCCGACGACCGTTAAAGCCCGAGCGAGGCGCACGGGAAGGGAGACATTGCGCATGCGCAGAAGGGCCATCCACGCGTACCATTGCTATTCAGAAAACATCGGGTAGCCTATTGCGATCTATACTCTGATTTATATATAGGGCAAAGGACTAACGATCAGTTGGACCGCGGTTATCCAATCGGGAGCTTCAAAATCAAAAAAATTAATTCTACCGCATCTTCGATTTGATAATTGCACCCAGCAGATTGCCGTCAATTCACCATTCATTTAAAGCATCCCCAAGAAGTATGTTTAGTGTTTAGATCGCCAAGTAAGATAGTAGGGGCCTTTACCATGAAAATTTCTTGAAGACGTGTTGCAGTCATTTGTTTATAATGCGATTTATATGCTGAAATTATTATTAAATTATTACCGTTTTGAAGGTTCATTTTCACTGCTATTATTTCTAGCTCTGGTGTTGATGAGAGATGATGCCCTGTGTAAGATACCGGCTTTAACTAGAATAGAAACTCCATCTGTTGGAACATCCCCTGGCCTGTCACGTCTGTGACATTTATAATCACCAGAAAATGTGTTAATTTAGAACGTTTATTGAGTAAACCTCGGCAGTTCCAGTTTAAAAAAGTTAGATTCTTAAAGCATGGTGCTTTAAACATGATTCTGGAAAATGAGCTAAGAATTGAGGTTTTGATATTATCAGGATATTTTGAACTCAAATAATAAAACAAAAGCAATGTGGAATATAATAAAAAATACTACCAAATCAACTAGAAAACCCGTAGAGAATGCTGTTTTAAAATATAACGATATAAATGTGAAAGATCCGGCAACAGTGGCTAATCTCCTTAACCAATACTTTTCGAGAATTGCTGCCGATCTCACTAAGGGTCTTCAGGCACAAAATTCAAAAACAGACAGTTCACCCAAAATTTTAGACACAATGTTCGTTTCCGAAACTTCTTCCTATGAAATTCTCAAAATAATCGGTAAACTAAAAAATAAATATTCGTCCGGTTTAGATGAATTCCCGGATTCTTTGTTAAAGACTTGTGCGTATGCCATTATACACCCGTTAACTAACATATTTAATGCATCTTTATGCACAGGAACGTTTCCAGATATTTTCAAAACAGCTAAAATTAAGCCGCTTTTCAAAAAAGGCAACAAAAATGAAATTCAAAATTATCGGCCCATTTCTCTTCTGTCAGTTTTTTCAAAAATATTAGAGTGACTTTTTTACGTACGAATGGAAACCTTTGTCACTAAACACGACGCGCTTTCAGATTGCCAACATGGATTTAGAAAATCAAAATCAACGGAAACAGCTATATTTTCTTTTCTTAAAGATGTCGCCTCATCATTGGATCAAAACGAGGCACCTATTGGATTATTTTTAGATCTCTCAAAAGCTTTTGACGTCATTGATCATGACATCTTACTTTCCAAATTACCTTCATATGGAATTCGTGGTATTGCTCTAGATTGGTTATGTTCGTACCTTAAACAACGATCTCAGAGAGTTGAAATACCTTACTGGAATGATGGAACATTACGTACGCACCTTTCCGACTCTTTGGCCGTTGAATGTGGAGTTCCTCAAGGATCGAGTTTATGCCCTATTCTGTTCCTACTTTACGTAAACGATGTGCCCTCGATGATTCGAAACGGAAGAACGGTTCTCTTTGCGGATGATACGAACATCCTTTGCAATAAAGAAACAGTAAATTGTACAATATCAGATGTTTCAAATTGGTTCCGAAATAACAAATTAATAGTGAACGAAAAGAAAACGGTTTTAATGCAGTTTTCCATTTCAAATACACAATTCTGTACTCCATTGAAAATGAACAGTGTACTTATGTTAAGGCAACAAAATTTTTAGGTCTCTCAATTCAGTAACCTTATAAGGTAAGTTCACCTTAAATGGAACGTCCATTTACATGAATTGAACACAAAATTAAGTTCATTATGCTACGCGTTCAGAATTCTTGCAAATTCAGTCAGCCTTCATACTGCTCGTTGTGTATACTTCGGAATGTTCATTCCCGCCTGAGATATGGCATAATATTCTGGGGAAATACATCTTATAGCTCCAAGACTTTTAAATTACAAAAACGAATTGTACGAATAATAACCAAATCCCACCCACGTGATTCATGTAAGCCTCTCTTCATTAATCTAGGAATTCTACCATTACCGTGTCTTTTTATTTACGAATCAGTGGTTTTTGTAAAAAATGACTTGCTCAAGGGCGGGAATATTTTTTCAGAAAATGTCGAAGTCTATTACTATAACACTCGACGTAGAAATCATATTCATCAGGTGACAGTATCAACAGCTCATTACAAAAAATTCACATACAATACATGTACATTATTTTACAACACTTTGCCAGATGACATTAAACGATTAAATTCGATAGAAAAGTTTAAATCCCAAGTGAAATCGTTTCTGCTGCATAACTGCTTCTATACAATTAGAGACTATACTGAGCATCACAAGAAAAGTAACATTAATTTTAACAATGATACACAATGCATCATTTACCATTTGGACTGTATAAATGAGTATAAACAACCTGTAACAACTATTGTACAACAGCTTCCGGGTCAATGACCCCCATCTCGATCAGGTTTTTCGTCCAGTTTCCCCGATCCATTGAGCAAATGCTGAGATGGCCCCTTGTTTTGCTTCTGGACATAAATGTAACTTCGTTTTCTGTGCACGTCTTCTAGAATTCAGTGGGAAATACAATTATTCAAATTATCGTTTCCATGTTGTCGCCGCAGGAAGTAATAGGAGCCAAAATTTATTGCTTATCTTTGAAAATAGATTTTATTACATGGGAGTTTTTTTTCTCCCTTTCAAAATTCAAAATTTATTGCTTATTTTGAAAATAGATTTTATTACATGGGAGTTTTTTTTCTCCCTTTCAAAATTCAAAATTTATTGCTTATTTATGAAAATAGATTTTATGGGATTTTTTTTCTCCCTTTCAAAAATTCAAAATATAAGTAGTATATTTTTAAAATTGCACACAATTCACTTTTCCCCACAGCACGTCATACGCAGTTTTTAACTGTTTTTTGACGTAAAATAAATAAATAAATAAATATCAATTAACGTAGGGAGGAACGATTGAATTAAATGAGTAAAGAAGTTGACAATGTGGATAGTTAGGAACTAAGGTTAAAATTCCCATCTGAATTGTTAGTTGAACTATTTGATGAAGCATCATTAAAACTGGTTGATATGGGAAGGGGATTTTGTGAATGAGTTGGGAGATATAAATTTGGAATGTTATTAGTGGTAAATAGGTGAGGAAAGTCCCTAGCTTGATAAGTAAAATTATTATTATCATTATCATTATCATTATTATTATTGTTGCTATTAGTATTATTATTATTGACTGAAGATGGACTTTTACTTTATTACCGTCGATCTGTGACCATTCGTTTCCCAATTAGTGCATACTGGTATAAAGTTTCTCGGTTCCTTACAGTCTTTAGTGAAATGAGTGTCCGTACATATAACACAGTGAATTTTTTTATTGCAATAGTTTTGGGTATGATTATAGTCTTGGCATCTTGGACACTGAACTGACTCTGGGTGACTTTTTCGCTGTTTCGCTGACACGAAAAACTGCATGGCACTGTCTGTCTAATTAGAATGTATCTTGCCACCCATTTTCTTTCACTATCACAGAAACGACAGGGATCTTTATTATCAAGTCTACTCACTTTCACAACTTGAAAGTTTTTCGATATAAGTTCGGCAAGAATTTGAACTTCAGTAAAAGATTGATGAACATCTTTTATTGCAACAGATATTTTTTTGGATAATGGGTCTGCATAAGTAAGAAAGAATTTGTTGTTAGTGTTTACTACATTCACGAACAGTCTGTAGTCTTCACTGTTTTCAGTTTGAATTTTAACCTTGCCAAATTTTAACTCGGTAGAAAATTCACTTTGTAGGGTACATTTAAGAGATCGTGAATCTCGGTGAGATTGTCAATGTTATACACAAAAACTGAAGGGTTTGTATTGATTTCCTGAGTCTGAGATTTTGTGAGGGGATGAATCTACAGCTAGTGTGAATTGAATATTCAGCACTTTGATCTTGACTGATTATTTTTCGCTGACGGAATTGGGTCACAGTTACTACGCTGTCTCTTGGACGAATAAACTACAAGTGAAGGAATATTCGTGAATGTACTTGCCTGAAAAGTTGATGTACCGTCAGTTACTGTTGAAGCAGAGTTCATATTTCCATTGGAGGATGGTCCACTTTGTAGATAGAATTCTGCACCTGTTGAGACGCTCATTTGCATGGAGATACATGTTTTGGGACTCAAAGTTTCGCTGATAAATTTGCTGATGACCAAATGACGATGATTGCTGTAGGTGAGTCGTCATCAGATGATTTTGTGGATCAGTATTCAATAAGTTGAGAGATTCCGATATGTAGTGGCACATGAAGTCGGGTCTGCAATTATTTTAACTTCAAGACTTGACACTTTTCTACACATAGACACTTATCATACTAACAAAAAAAACACTGAATAGTTTGAGAATATAGTTTACACAATCACAGACAAAAGACAGAACGACACTGCACTTTGAAGACAGCGCCTACGCTGGTTTGTTCTCTTCGGTGCTAACGAAACAGACGAATAATGCTGATAACGAAGTGCTCTGCTCAGCGGTCGGGACGAGAATGGAAACCATCTCATTAATTAAACTTTTAAAATTACGAAAATCTCCGTGTGTCAATGGAATTGACAGTGTCTGCATCAAAATGCCGAGTAAACCTAAATATTAAATGCATCTTTACGATGCAACTATTTTCCTACTGCATGGAAAAGAGCTGTCATTTCACTAGCCTGCGAACAGGGGAAAAACTCAAGGACAGCTGAAAACTTTAAACCTATCAGTCTTCTTCCAATTTTGTCAAAAACCTACGAACCATACAAGGCAAACAAAATTTATCAACAATATAAAAGCAATCCCATCGGAACAATTCGGATTCAAATAAACCATTCTACCATCCATCAATTATTATGTATCACTGAAGCCATAGTTGATGGTTTTCACCTAATGAAACATACAGTGACAGTCTTCCTTGAGGTTAGACATATGACCGAGTCGGGATGGGAAAGTATGTAGTCAGACATAGAGATTTTATTTATTTATTTATTTATTTATTTATTTATTTATTTATTTATTTATTTATTTATTTATTTATTTATTTATTTATTTATTTATTTATTTATTTATTTATTTATTTATTTATTTATTTATTTATTTATTTATTTATTTATTTATTTATTTATTTATTTATTTATTTATTTATTTATTTATTTATTTATTTATTTATTTATTTATTTATTTATTTATTTATTTATTTATTTATTTATTTATTTATTTATTTATTTATTTATTTATTTATTTATTTATTTATTTATTTATTTATTTATTTATTTATTTATTTATTTAAATAAACAAATAAATTCAAAAGATCGATCGAAAAAACAGAACTGTTTACGATGCATCATGTCGCCCACCTTCAAACTGATGTACACAGATTTTATGTCACGCAAGAAAGGAGGAAGAGGCCTCACAAATTGAAGCCTCCTGGCACAGTACAATAGTAGGGATGGGAAAGTATGTAGTCATCCCGACTATTGCATTGTGCCAGGAGGCTTCAATTTGCGTGAGGCCTCTTCCTTCTTCCTTACGTGACACATAAAATCTGTGTACATCAGTTTGAAGGTGGCCGACATGATGCATCGTAAGGAGTTTTCTGTTTTCTCGATCGATCTTCCGAATTTATTAACAACAGTCATAGAAATGACCCACTAATGAGGCAGGTCATGAAATCTGGTCGAAGAATGGGAAACAGAGGCATTGTAAGTGTAGCACGAAGCATTGCGATCAAGACTACGCAAGACACGCAGAATAACAGAGACACTGAACTTCTGATGTAACATGAAATGTGAGACACAAAATTTGTTCAAAAATTATGGAGAGACAAACCACTCATGGACAATATTTAGAAAGAATGAGCAAGGTGCAGATCAATAAAGATCAATCATTTATGTCTTAATCAAGGAAAAAATGGAGAATCGGAAGCAGTTATAATAGCTGCTCAAGATCAGCCCTTAAGAACACGACATTATGATAAAGCAGTTCTCAAAATTTACCAAGGTGATAAATGCCGTATCTGCCAGGAACAGGTAGAAACCATTATCATTTGGTCTCAGCCTGTCCAATTACAGCAAAGACTGAATACATGAAAGACACGATAGGGTGTGTAGTTACCTCCTCTGGGAGATCAGTACTGCCCTGGAAGTTCCAAACACATGCTCCAAGTGGTACGAACACTCACCAAAACCGGTGACGTATGTTGGACTGTGTGCAATATTGTACGACTAATATTATGACGACTTATCGCACGATAACGGCAAACAAACCGGACATTGTTATCCGGAATTTGGAGAAAAAATCGTATTTGCTTGAAGATGTTGCTGGACCACGCGATCAAAACGTCGTAACCAAGGAGGCAGTGAATAATGTTTGAAGCAAGAGTTTGGAAATCGAGATCAGCCGAATGTGAGACGTTGAAGCACAGGTCACCCGATAGTCATCGGAGCGCTGGGATTTGTTCCACAAAATTTGTAAGAACAAATTTTGCTAATTCTGCTTAACTCCCAGCTCATTCAAAAGGCTGGGACGTGCAAGATATTGCTTTATTTGGAACAGCCCACATTTTATGCAAAGTATTGTAGAGGCAACGACAGTCCCCAGATCTGCTCCTGAGGACGCCAATTGCAATCTGGTGATCTTCTATATCGTAACATCTTTAGTTGTGAAGTTGAGGAATAATAATAATAATAATAATAATAATAATAATAATAATAATAATAATATACTCGGCGTTATTGGGTCGGTAGTCCGACTTCGGCGGCCAGCTACCGGTGTCTTCCTTGCCCGCACCTAGTTAGATGCCCATGCTTGGGGGTAAGAGCGACATGAGGCGAACATGATGCATTCTGTGCACCCTAACTAGCAAGATACGCCTGCTTGAGCTTTTATTCGTCACACAGCTACAGAAACTGGGACGATTTTAAAGGAAAGCTTCAACTATATTTTTGCCTCACCGGGAGTCCAACCCGGGGACCACAGCACGGGAAGCTAGTGCGCTGCCCATGAGCCATCCCAGAGGCTTAACAACAACAACAACAACAACAACAATAATAATAATGATAATAATGATAATAATAATAATAATAATAATAATAATAATAATAATAATAATAATAATAAATGTGTTTATTGATACGGAGAGTCCCGGAGCCATCACGCCCGCTCTTCTGCTTAATCTCAAATATACCACGGAGATCGCCAGTGCCTGCCCTGCGCACAGCAATGTACGCCTTTGTCCCTTCTTTGTATCTTTGCGACAGTAAAACGAACAGGAAGTGACCAAGTGCTCGTAATTTTAACGCAAGGGACACGCGGGGAGTCGAATAGCTTGTCCTCCGCAATATTAAATGTCTATAAGTATGCGGACACACATCAATGCGCTGCCGGGCTTGACAGCGAGAGCGCTCGACAGCATTTGGTATCAAAATAATCACATCGATATTACTGCAATTTTTCGATTATTGAATGATATTTAACGGAAAACATATATTTCAATTATATGATAAGTATTTGGAGGCCACCGGGCATCATCTGCCCAATTGTAGAATAAATTTCTATCTATCTATCTGGGTGTTGTGCAACCGTGCAACTTGAGCACGAGCCGCTACTGGTATACAAAATAGCAAGCTGTCGTAACTATGTTGGGGTGGGATTGAGTTACGCGATGGTTTCCCAGAGAGGTGTATTTTTAAGGGTAGCTTGAAAGAAGCTAGCTTACCCAGGTGCCTCGCTATAGCAGCGTTATAACGCTGCATGTAAGTTGAAAAAAATCTTCGCTTCTAGTTTACATAAGGTGTTACATAAGGCAGAAATAGTTCCTAACTTTTCCTTATTTTTAAAAAAAAAGGTCTGCAGGATAATTTCAGACCCACTAGGCACGCAATCATGTGGTAGTCAAGTTAGTGTAGGGAATCTCAACCTTATACTTCCAAAGACTTCTTTTAAAAGAAAAATCAGGCCATTTTTCATTGACATCCTTACATATTTATCAATAAAATACAGCATTCAATTAAGTTATTATAGCAATAATTGCTCATAAACAGCTTGAAGATGACAATTACACAAGAACATGAACAAAAGTTGTTTTTTTAATTGTATATTTGATTCACTTGTCTTCAATTGACCGACGGAAACATGACAAAAACCATCGAGCGGGGTTGAGGTCGTTACCTTAAAAGTTGTTCACAAAATTTGATCTCTTACTGTTACCCACACGAAGGAACAGACTCACTACTGCAAGAACATGGATCTTGCAGTAGCTCTTCAAATAGAGAAGCCACATTTATATTCAAAGGCAAAACAAGGGGTATTTCAATATTTGCTGAGTGGATCTACACTCTGGAACGCAACATTCTCCACGCCCTGAAACATTCAGCTCAACACCACCTCGGGTTGTCACTCGTCAGTATTGCTGCATCACCGCTTCTCCCCAACGCACGTTGTTGCCCATGGTTGACTTTGGGGACGGGCCAGACCGCCGTTCATTACTCATATCGAGAGAGTCCACCATCTCCAGTCCACCAAGTCCAGTCAAACCGGGCTTCCGTGAACAGTTATTTCAGATTGTCGAGAACGGCCAACAAACCATCGCCAAAATAACTTCATATATTTTTTTCCGACTTTGCTTCTAACGTGACAAACGGTCTTGTACAATTTATTGAAGTGAATGTTGCCTTGGTATAAATAATAACACCGTAATTCATGACAATATTACATTGTGCAAATATTCAGAATTCAAAATCCACACAAGTTTTCATGATCGGTACCACGATCATGTGACCACTCTCTAAACATAATGAACGCAAATTAGGCGTTTTGTAAAGGTGAGATTCTCCCTCCTATGTTACCCATGTTAAATTCTTAATACTGATGACCCATTATCTCAGAAACTATTGGATATACCGATTTTTTCCCTTTTACTGTATATTATTTGTACTGTTGTTGTTGTTGCAGTGATCTACGTAAGAATTGCTTCGCAGAAAACAAATTTTTTTTTCAAACTTCCATTTTTTTCGAAAATTTAATGACAAATTTCATCGCTTCTTCCTTTGTCCTTCTTTCTTCTTCCTCCAGTACTCTTTCATCTTCTCGCTGTGTATCACTTTCCTCTCCTCGGGCCATTTTGATCCTGTCTTCTTTTCCTTCCTGCCCTGAAATCCTTCCATTCCTAACACTTTCTTCTTAAAAATCTCTCTTTCTGCTGCTTCTCTTTCACTTATATTGTTTCTTTCTAAATCTTTTCTAACTTCTTTAATCCAGACTATTGTCGACTTCTTGTTCAAAAGGTAGTTAAAAATCTGCTTATTTAATCTGTTGTCGTCCATTCTATGTAAATTATATGACAAATTTATTTATAAAATTGAAAAAAAATAATGCTAACTTAACAAATGTAGATCCACAACTTCACGTTGTCTAGCTGAGTAATCTGTAAAAGAATAAAAAATGTGTGTTTAATAGTTTATGAGAAACCGGGGTATTTGTAACGAAAAACTGTTTTGAGAAAAACGTTCCTAAAGTTCTTGGTATGAATTACCCTCCATATTTGTTGTAATAATTTACGTAAAAACAACCTGCTCCATATTGTGAATTATGCTCGTTATTGCTGATATCCAGAAGTTGTTTTCTCTTTTTTCTCTCTTTTTTTTGGTATTTTTTAGCTCAGCTCTCTGCAGGGTGGGGGGTTTGACTTGATCAATACTGGAGTTAAGATTTTCATAACAAAACGTATTTTCCATATTACATACATTGTTAACGCCAACGGTCTTTACCATTGAATTTATTTCTTTTGTTTACGAGTTATTTAAAACACCTTTTGATTTTGTCATTTCAGTCGAACTAGTTGGCATTTCTTTCACAGAACAAGCAATCCCACCACTAACCCCAAGAGAGAGAATATAACACTTAATTTTAAAAACAGAGAATAAAATGCCCGCCAGATTACATAGATAAACAAGTTAATATGAAATTGTGAAAATCACAGCCTTCGGGAGTCAATACTTTCAAAACAATGTATTTTATGAGAAACCATGGAACTGCGAAACGTCAGCCTATCTGTGCGATACATTCAAAACGCAATAAATAATGAAAAAACACAATTTTTAATGGAAAATATATTAAAATGTTCAGAAAAGTCTAGAGAATAATTTAAGATTAAAAAACAAAATTCCATATTTTTCTCCTTTTTGGGCGGAATCTCACCTTAAATTTCTCATCTACGTGCCTAACAATGTCTACGAACTACAATACTTTTCATCTCTTATATTTTCGTGCATTTATGACGTCTGATCATAGCAGCTTTACTGACGAAATCATGTCCCGAGCGTTTGTAAGAAATTGTGAAGAAATGTATACATTTTTATATATTTGTAGGCAATGACTAGAACTCCATCTTCAAAGTAACATTTCAAAGAAATCCTGAAATGACATGTAAAAGAATAGAAAGAGAATGCGAATCGAACAATCGGCCAATAAAAACTGTCCTATACTCTATAAAAATGGTTAAAATCAGCGCTCACATACAATGGGTCAGGGTCTATCTTTGCAAATGACTCACTTATGTTAATGGCCGACGTTCGACCGCTTTTTGTTTGCGCGTCGCACGTGGCGAAGCGACACCACGTGGTCGCCAGGCTGCTCAGGCGCCGAGAAGTCAACGACCATTACGAAGCTGTGCCATTACCTCACGAAAAGTCTCCAGACTTCCCTTAGTTTTAATCCAAACGATTTAGATTTCTATTTACGCCTGAAAAACAAACAATCCAGTCACTGAATTGTGTTAAACCTTAGCTAACAGATAAATAACTACTATTGAGAAAAATACGGATTTACGTCAACATTCATTCCTAGAACTTGTGAAATCCTCTATTAAAACATCAACCAACTCGGAGGTCATCCGCAGCTGAGAGTACCAAATAGATATTTTTAAAAAAATGTTTGCCGTCCAAGCTAATCAATAGACAGTACGCGATCGAAATAGTGATCTAATTACTCGACCGACTGGTCGACATCAATTGAGACATTGATAAATCTTGAGAAATAACAATCTAGATAATACCTGAATACTGAAAAATAATACCTTCTCTTTGCAACTATCACTTAAAAAACTGTCTTCAAATAAAGTTCAGATACGAAAATAAACTGTTATTTTCTTAAAATTCTAAAATTGTAATGAAATCCGAGGTAATGTAAAAAAAAACAGTGTAGTGTACATACAAAAATATTTTCTTAAATTGTGCCGAGGGTGAGAAAATTTTGTTGGAGCGTTCTTTTAAAGAATCATTTTTAATGTTTTTATGTACGAACAATTTTGAGATTACAAAAAACTTCAGAAAGAGATTTGAAACATTTGTAGCTCCAAATACATAAAATTATGAAATTCATTTCTAATGCGCTAGGAGTTCCCAAAAATAATACATATTATTATTAATTTTTGAAAACTAAAAAGTTTTCAACAAAATAGCCCTTACGCTGATTATAAAATCCTGTGAACGGTAAAGAATAACAGTGTTATTCTAAGACAAACGGACAGAGAGACAGAGACACAAAGATAAACACACTTTTTTTTAAGAAAGAAAAAACGTTTACTCGGTAACAGGGCCCCCAAAACGTGTGATTTCCTTCAATTATCGATATCGATATTCCGGCATAACTTTTCTCTGCACTGCGTACAAAAGAACGTAAGAAAATCGGGTGAAATGTTTAAAAAAAATAGCAATCACGGAAAGTACCGTGTCATTTTCAAAAAATGTTGTTCACAATGTCATTTCGACTAAAATCTAACTAAAAACTTAAAACATGAACTAATCACTTCTGAACTTGAACGATTATTATATAAAAGCCAATCGATTGTTATCTAGTCCCCAATTGGATTTATGGGCTTCCTGAGAATGTCGTATGGGTATTTTCACTTGACCAAGAGATTTCCACGTCAAGCGTACCAACCGCGTATTAGCGACTGTACTGGAATGTATTTTCAGGCAAACTTTTGTCTCTTTTTTTCGGAGCTTGAATCCCATGACCCGACGGGTGACTTATATAAAATCTTTCAAATGAGGTTGACATTTTTTTTCCAGATTTCCAAGAAATGCCCGTTTCCAAAGTTATATCCACGAAGTCCTCTCGTGTCTAAAAAGGGGGAGAGCAAATGTTTGTTTTCATATGTCACATAATTTCAAGATGATATTCTCGTACTACATGGGTTTCGCTTCTGGAAAACCACGTAAGTACATCTATTTCAGTGCTTTCTTTTCCTTTCTAGTGGGTTTCTGCGACCCTGCGTAAGCCTCCTTCTTAAAACTTCAAAGTGTCCGCAGAGACCATTATTGTTATGTGTCCATTCGTGGAGTTGCTGTTTTCGTAAAATTGGAATTTCTTCGAACGAAAAAATTAGATTTTAACAGTGATTAAAAAGGTTGTTTACCAATATAAACATGTGCCACTGATTACAAACATTTTTATAGTATCTAATGAATTCTAATTTCTTTCATGAAAACAAAGGTTGCAAAGGAAATGGTGAACATGAGTATTGAAGGAATCCACTTTACAACTTGATAGTTTTTCATGCGTAAATAATATTTTAAATAATTTTTTTTCGATAATATCATATCTGCACGGTGTTCAAATTATTATAATAAAATAATTATATTTCCAAGCATGAGCTAGTGTAATTTGAGTATGATCACCGAAGAGGCCTATTTCACCGGTTCTCTATCAAAAAACAGTGAAAAATTAAACTGTTTCGTCGTTAGCTCTGTATTATATCAATTGATATTTTTGTAAAGTTTACATGATATTAATACTTTGCAACTTCCCTCCAACTAATTATTCAGCAATCTCTTGGAGAAGTGCCCAGAGATCAAAATTGTAATTTTCGTTTCTATTAATCATTTTTACTTTCTCGTCCTTACTTCAAACGAAGAGAAAGTATTGCAATCGTGTGCCGGAAAACCGCGAATTTTCGGCAGAAAAACTTTTCTTCCAGGTTCTTGTATTGACAAAATTGATAAATTTTGTATCTATTCATAGTAAATTACTCCTTCTAACACGTTGTGTAGTCAGAATACACGTTTTGTGTGTCCTTGATACCGCAAAATTCATTGACGGTATAAAGTCTATCTGTTGCTCTGTGCTCAACACTTCAAGCGATCAGACGATTTTTTCCAAAATTGATGTTCCAGGATCGATATGAACGATCACAAAGTCCTGCGAGTTTGAAATGGATAGTTGGATTTTTGGGGATTCTCCGCATGAAGTCTCAATTACATTTCCAGAATTTTCTCAAAAGTGGCTCCAATTTCTTTTTCAATATACTTTACGAAATATGTAATACACTCATAAAAATGGTGTGGGTCTCATTTTCGCTGAAATCACTGAATTTTTGAAAATTGCAATCGTTTTAGGTCTTCCTGTAACTACAAAAGAATTGAAGTTAGATTTTTTTTTTCTTCACAAAAATGATTCGTCGTTTAATCTACAGCGTCACCAGTGTTACAGCAATCGAACACGTATCCAGAGCAGCAAAGGAAATCTTCTTATAGCTGTCCGCTGTCCAGAAGACTTGTCTCCCGCGGCGTAACGGAACAGTCAATTATTTCATGATCCATTATCACTTCTAACAATTGTTCTCTCTTTGCTACATCAGTATTTTTTTAATTTACCTATGACGTATGTGACTTGATTTAATATGAAAACGAAGGGTTTCCTTATATTGTTTTCACTTGATATGTTGAGGAAATTCCCAAATGCTGAAAGGATGAGCGGCAACAATATTTTTAAATTTTCTTTGAAATATTTTCACTGCATTACTTTTTTTTTATTCTCTTGCATAATTAGCTCATATGTGCTTCGAATAGTTGAAGGAAATTCTGATACATTTATCTTTTATCTACATTTATCTGTAAAGAAATATATTTAATGCACATATTTTTCCTACGGAACATGTGATTAGTTGAGTCCATTTTCCATGGTCAATATGCAATTGTATATTTTTTGGACATTATTGTTCTTGGTCTGTTTTAAATGGACACTGTTATCTAGATTTCAAGAGTAAGTAGTTCAAGGAAACAACTTTTTCATTTCACAACTTTCGTCTTGAATTATCAAATATTTATGTCGCCTCTCTTCCCTTTTTCCAAAATGGAACGAAGTGACAGATGAAATTTTGTGGTTTCCTGAAACTTTAATTACATCGATTTTGTAGTAAACTCATAAAGATAGTTTCGCAATTGCTGGCTTCTGAGAAATGAATGTTGGATATGCTTCTACGAAATGAGAGGTCTTGTCTCAGTTCTGGGAAAATCCAATCAGTTCTTAATTGTGATTTTCGAAGCAGGAGAGTCGTCTACTTTCTGAGGGAGATTTTGCCAATAGCATTGCTGGTGAAATGTACAGGAGAAATTGAATGAAGGTAACTTTTCAATTTTAAAACATAGAAAATAAGTTGAATGCCTATCATACGAATTTCGAGGGGTTTGCCATTATGGCAACGTTCCGGGATGAATAAATACTCACTTGTTTTTTCACAATGCTTAAAGAAATGAACGTATTCTGGTTGCCGAGTTGTACAGTTTTGTAAGGAAGGATATTTCATATTTTCATTTGTGTAATGCAGATTCGTTATTCTTTCCATTAATCACACTGTATTAGGGACAGATGTGTTTACACATTTCCAGAATGTTCATTAAATTTAGTTTGCTCTCTCTTTCATATACGCACAAGAGCGAAAATCCTACAATGAACGATATTTTTGCAAGCAGCTTCCGATAAAAAATGTTCCTTATATATATATATATATATATATATATATATATATATATATATGCATTTTTATTAAAAATGTCATTTCTTTGATGAAAAAAAATTGATTCCGACAAGTGAAATAAGGCGAATATTCCAGTTAAAACAAGTACAAAAATGTACGTTCAGATAGAATTTAAGGCAAGGAGTGTAGCAAAAGACATGGACATAAATATAACGTTTTCTCAACACTCAAATCAACATTACATCACACCTCAATTTTTAATTTCTCGCCCTTACATCGTAAGAAGAGAATATGAGAATCGTGCGAAAGGAAAGGGCGAACTGTCAGCAGAAAAAGTCTTATTTTCGGGCCACGGTAACGAAAAAATGGATAAATCTTGTTTTTATATATAGTAAATTACTCCCTATAACACATTGTGTAGTTAGAATCCATTTTTTGTATGTGCTTAATACCGAAAATTCTACTGAGCAAAAGCGACTCCCTGTCCGTTCGTCTACCTACCTTTTTTGTCTTAAAATCTGTTCTAAAAATATCACGTACAATTTTTTGAAAAACCGAGTAGATTTCGCGTAATTTCTGCTTCAAATTAACGCAAAATACAAAAAACCTTTTCTAAAAAACCACTCCAAATTTTTCTAGACATTATTTCTACGGACAGAAAAAGAGACCCATAAAAGAATGGCACATGTCAAATTTTCAATTTTTGTAAATTGTAAAAGTAATAAATAATGCGAGAAAGTAAATGCTGTTGTAGAACTTTTCCTACGTGACCAAACCTTTAGTAAAGAGTTCTGTGAGGAAGAAACGTAATACTACGGCGGATATTCGACAGTAAAACTGCTATTGCCGGGCCTTGGTAAAAATAAAGTTGAATAGTCTTGTTGCTATGTGTAAAAAAATTCCTGCCTCTAACGCGTGGTGTAGTCAGACTACGTTTTGCGAGTGATAAATAACGAAAAATCGATTGACAGCGAAATGTCTGTGAGGTTGTGGTCAACGCTTGCAACTAAATCACACACATTCACATGTTTTTGTTTGTTTTTTTCAATATTGATATTCCCTCATCGATCTAGACCAGAAGTTCCCAACGGGTTCGGGATCGACCCCTGGCGATAATATTTTGAAGGGGGGCAATGATGATCAGGGGGTCGATTAGGATCAATAGGCGAATATAAATCGGCTCCTGATCAGTAGAATCAAGATCCCATTGTTTACAAAAATATTAATAATTTTGATTATTTTTTCTAATATAAATAACAAAGCGTAGAATAATAAATTACAAATTCTCCCTTCTTCTTTCGTTTCCTTCGTTAGGAGTTCCGATGCCTAGAGAACTCAAGCAATTGTAACGATGTTGACCAATTGCACAAGAAAATATTCTCCGCAGTACACGCTGAAGAAATGTATAGTTCTTAAAAATACTCAGCATTTTTTAACCATTGCCCCACAGCGAAGATTAAAAATTCAGTTTAAAAGTGGAAACGTTTTCGATTACAACCGAAGATCTAGTATACTGATATAAAATCAAAATTATAGTATACTAGCGGAACCCAGTAGACTTTGTTCTGCCATTCTTCTACATCTCTCCGTCTCTCACCGTCTCTCTCACCGTCTCTCTCTCTCCGTCTCTCTCTCTTTCTCTCCCTCTCCGTCTCCCTCTCCGTCTCTCTCTCTCTCTCTCTCTCTCTCTCTCTCTCTCTCTCTCGAATATGAGTAGCCGTTACAAGTAAAGCCAGAAAGTATGTGCTAATGTAGTGTCACTAGTTTCTTTTGCTTCATTTTGTTCGCAGCATCCAACCGCAAAATTGGATAATTACGAACAATACTGTGATCTTATAACTACCCAAACATTAGTTTGGAAGGTACATTGAAGAGAGTATTTAGCAAAATTAGTCATTTCAACTGAGGCTAAATACATATTTTTTTGAGAATGTCTTTATATTAATTATCTCCTTAGTCATGTTTATGCTGCAGTAGTCACATCTTTAAAACTGAAAATCATCTCATCTCTCCGAGAACATTTTAGCAACATATTTCACAAATAACTCTGTTGACTGGAGTGTGCAAGACTGCGGTTCCTTTCAGATAGCTCTATTTTATTTCGGGTTTGAACGAATTTTGTAATGAGTTTCAACATATTATAATGCATCACTTGCACTCTTGTAGCTTCTTTCAAAGATAATTGAAGTGACCTTGCCATACGATAAACAAAAATAAATGAAAGAATATATGAGCGCGTTTAATACATTTAATTTTAGAAAGATGTTGACGATCCATTCCGTTTGACCCTGACCGTTACATAACATTTCTTTGTTGATAAACTATAATTGTATTCTATTGTAGTTTTCCTCTTCTTTTCGTCAGGAAGAATACTTCTTAAGAAACGTTCTTCAAATTAAAGCTTATCATAATCACTACGACACAGTTTCTGATATCACCAATGAACTGTTAAGACAGTCGAACTTCCAACGGCCCATTTTGGACTCAATACCGACCCTCAGTTGTTGTTTTTTCTGCATTGACGTTACGATCTCATTTATGGTGAGCAGCTTAACATCCAAATTTGCCAGATTCGACACCGCGAAGTGTTAAGAGTGTTTAATACGAGCTCACATGATACTTTTATATGAATAAGACACAAATCTGCGATTATTTCGGAATGAGAGAGTATTTCAGAAATGATAATATAACGAAGTACAATTGAAACTATTCTTCACTATTCAGAACATCTTATGTAAATACTTTACTACTTACATGTAAAAAGAACATTACTGCTTATGTGAGAAATAACAATACACAATGAGAATATTAATTAAATATTAATTTCATACGTCAGTAAATTTTATTTTCTATAAATATATTATTTATTTATTTAAAACCTATTTAACTGTATTTGTTTGCGACAATTTTTGACAAAGGGATTTTACTTTTACGTTCTAATATTGGGATAAATCATTCTTAAACTTTTCCTCTTGGCCAACGTTATGGATTAATCTTTATATACTAAATATTAATTTACAAAATATTATACGAAGTTTTCAGATTATTCGTTTTTATTTAATTTTTGAAAAAACAACGTTTTGACAATGTTCATATATTGTCATCATCAGGCTTTGTTACGCCATTATTTTCACAGCCTGGTGATGTCAATATATGAACATTGTCGAAACGTTCTTTTTTGAAAAAAATAAATAAAAAAATAATGTGAAAATTTCGTATAATATTTCGTAAATTAAGCCAACTAACAAAAGGGTATTTATGTATATAAATCATACTTCATATTTACATGTACCATAGTGTAACCATTCAAAAATTCGACATACGAATTCGCCGCCGCCGCCGCTGACGACACCAGCTTCTCCAGCAAGAGGGGTGTAGAGGAGGTAGGGGGGTCTCCCTGCCGTCCGTTGTGATGTCACGGGGGCAGGATGGAGGCGAGAGACTTTTGTCGTTCGTCAGACGTCGTGCAGTGAGGTTATCTTTAGAAAAGAGGTATTTGTACTGTACATTTTGTTTATTCATTATAGATTGTGATCAATGCTTTTGTTAATAGAATGTACTGTGTTGGAAAGACACAGCTTCTGTTAAATTGAAACTATAAACGTTCAATAGAGACGTTTAAAGAAGACAGTGCAAGAAGCTTATGTCAGTGCTGATGTAATAGTCACTAAAATAGAGGCTATTGTTTATTTTTGATAAGCAGATGCTTACAAACTCGCTTACAAACCGAGTTGGCATGTGCAATGACACGTAGACCAGGTGATCTGCAACCAAGAGTGCGCAGGTTTCCCAATTTGAAAGCTCAGGGTAGGGTAGTCTTGTTGGACGAATCGTGGTACATACCATTTTCTTCCGAACAAAACAAGGTCATTACAGAATGTTATTATATTTACTATGTTACTTTAATGTATTGGAAATTATGCATTGATGAAAATTAAGAATGTTATGTTATGTTATGAGACTTTCATATTTATGCTTCAACTTTGCCTGTATCATTCTCTTAAAGTGTACAAGACTAGATGATTTATCATGTTGTACTGATCATGTCGAATCTTTAGCATGATTTAAGAGTCAGAATGTGTTACATTTCTACATTTATTTCAGCACAACATTTAAACACTTGTAATTTTAAGAATAGGATCATGTTGATCTCTGAGGTGATAACCTATGTTTGTCATTTGTAGTTTATTTTCTAGTTTAAATTTCTTTGTGGTGTTGACACGGAGACTGAACAGTGTTCTGAAGAGACAGTCACTTGCTTCATTTTTTGTCCTCAGGGTGAGATGTACTTTAAGGGTCATTTAACAGAAAAATAACCTGCAATGAATTATGCACATACAAAAAGTTAAGAATTCAATTTGGGTTTTTAAATGCTTAAGCACGAGTTTGATAGAGCAATAAGGAATGTGATAATATTGATTAAACATTACATCACTGCCATGTCATTCTTTACTTTTTGAAGTCTGATTAGTGGTAATGCCAATTCTAACTCGAACTGGCCTGGAGTCTTCTGAGACCTCTGAGTTCCCTTTATATACATGAAAACTTATGCTACACTGCCAGGTAAGTTTTATGAAGAAAAGATCAAGGGCTTTCTCTATTTATTCATGATAATTCCCGGAGTATATATCTCAACCATTTGTTTAGTTGCATAAAATGTTACTTCTTAGTGCTGCACTCGGTTTTCCAAGAGCACTTAAGGTCAGAAGGACACTGATTACTTACAGAAACGTGAATTCTCACTGAATATGGTCCATTTATTGGAATTGCTGCCATTAAATCACTCAGATGAAAGTGTAGTTGAATAGACAACACCTCTCACCGCCCGTTGTTGAAAATGGATGGGAATGGAAACCATTCAAATCTTGCACGTTATCAGGTGAAAGTGTGTCAAAAATAATAAATACCATCTTTATGACTCATTTTTTTAACCCTAGCAAAATGCTAAACGATCTCTTACAATCCAGTCGACTGTTTCAGTCTACCTTGACGGCATAAAACAGTTCCCCAGCGTATTTGTCCTTGTGTATATAATGAAGATTTAACAACACATGTGAAGAAAGATTAGGATCTTTACGACTGCAGCCAGAAAAGAGAATAACTGTTCTAAAGAATTCTAATAAATTTCAAACTACTGCAATACATTGAAAACTTCTTATGACGCTTTTAGAAACAAGAGATAAATGACTTAATACATTTTAAATAAGCAATTAAAAGATAATGAGCACACTAATGAATGGGGGCGAACAAACAATATTCTCATTCCGCGAATATTTACATATTTTTTATTTATTTATTTATTTATTTATTTATTTATTTATTTATTTATTTATTTACGCCAAAATCAGTTAAAACTGTGCTATGGGGAGAAGTGAATTCTGTGCACGTTTTCAAAATTCTGTGATCCCTACACTAAGCCATATACTACTTGAATTTTTGAAAACAGAAGAAAAAACCGCTCCGATGTAATAAAATCTATTTTCAAGTATGATTCAGCAATAAATTATGGGCTCTTATCCATCATATACTTCGTCAAGAAATGATACTTCCTGCCGCGACAACATGGAAACGACAATTTGAATAACTATATGTCCACTGAATTCTACAAGACGGGCACAGATAATGAAGTAACATTTATATCCAGAAGCAAAACAAGGGGCCATCTCGGCATTTGCTCAATGGATCAGGGAAACTGGAGGAAAAACCTGATCGAGATGGGGGTCACTGACACGGGGCTGCGGTACAATACTTGTTACAGGTTGTTTACATTTATACAGTCCAAATAATAAATAATGCATGAAATATCACTGTTGAAATTAATGTGACTTTCCTTGTGATGCTCAGTACAGTCTCTAATTGTATATAAACAGTTATGCAGCAGAAACGATTTCACTATGGATTTAAACTTTTCTATCGAATTTTATCGTTTAATGTTATCTGGCAAATTGTTGTAAAATAATGCACATGTATTGTATGTGAATTTTTTGTAATAAGCTGTGGATACTGCCACCTGATGAATATCATTTCTACGTCGAGTGTTATAGTAATAGACATCTTAATGTGCGAATGTCATAATTTACATTTTTTTTAGTTTGAGGAAATAGAAATTGTTAAAAATATTTTATTCGAAGATTTCTTAAGCACAATAATTCATTCAATAACTTGTGTAATCAACCAGTAACTTCATGAACGAAATGAAAATAAGCATTAACTACAGAAGGAAGTATTTTCAAAAGTACCGTTAAAACATGACTATCATTACGAACGTCAGAATTCAATGACAATTTATTAGGCTTGAAATGTAAAAGTGCATAAAATATGATTTTACTACAGAACAACAAATTAAACCTAGTAAGGCAAGTTGCTTCAGAAGGTGACTTCATTATATTTTCCCCGCCGTTGCCGTGTTCGAAAGAAGTTGAACAGCAAACATCAGAAATGAATGGTCGTCCGCCCATGTAAGACATGACATAAAAAATATCAGTTTATTGCGTAACTCTACAATTTCAACGCGGTACACCAGACTTTCCAGCAATATAAGTTTTGTAACGCGTAAGTTATGTGAGGATACGCGGGGGCGCCCAACCATGCGAGTCCCTGGAGTGCTCACCCGACGGAACACAGTGAGAAGCATAGACCAACTCTACGGACCAAAATCTATTTCCAATAAATCATTGGTAATACCCACGACGATGCAAGGACTCAATCCGATACGCTTCGACAGATAGTGCAAAATATTTTGGGCCACCTGAACTAAACTTCATTTGTTTCTTTATCAAACTGCTTCGTAACGAAAATTCATTTGTAATAATATATATTAACTGAAGAAATGAAGCACATTCCGTTTACGATCAACCTCAAACAGTCGACCATAATATACATGCTTTTATTTAAATAAATATTAACCCAATAATATTTTTATCGCTCACAAACAAATACTGCTATTCCATAAGAAACTAACGTCCGAAGTTTCTAATAAACTCTGCTATGGAGTAGCGCTATTGGACCTTCCAAAACGTCTCGGGTTGTTGATTTCTGCTTTAGAAACATTACTCCTGTTCCTGCAGGGGAAAATCCTGATTTGAAGGTGCCAGAAGACATTGTTTCCACTTTCCGTACAACGGCTTAGTGGCTCAAGTTATCACTAATGTCACTGTAGTGCTTCTCTCGGGGAGGACCTACGGTTCGAGTCCGGATAGTGTCAGGATTTTCCTCACTAGCTGTATAGCTGAGTCGAAGTGAGCCGCTGTCTATAGGAGAATTCTACCGGCCGGCTGCTCTTATCGGTTTCTTATAGTTTTCTATAGTTTCTCCGAACAACACCAGGCGAATCCCGGAGCACTACCCTAACAAACGGGCCATGGACCGCGCGCCATCCGTCCTCCCTCTTTCTTGTCTTATCCTCACCCCTTACTTACAAAAACACACTTACATGCACTACACTTCCACACATGCCGGGAGACCAGTTGGGAGCTTAGAGCTTGTCTCGACTTGGGTGGTGCCCCGCTGGAGGGAGATAAGTGGTTGGCGAAAACCACGCAGGCCGACGTGTCGGTCGGCGCCTGAGCTCACCAACCAGCGGGGGAAGATCACCACCACATCCCCTCATAAAACATTCACTTCACTTACAGGACTAATAATTGTCCCTCTCGGAAATAAATTTTCAATCGATCAATCGAGTTATACCCGATGGTAATGTCTGTTGCAACAATGTGTCGCGGGTTGCATGTGCATATGCCCATTTGCTATATCATTCTTTGCGAACTATTTTTATTTTTCATCTTAAATACGTTTGATACAGGACTTAGCGGTCATTTCATCTCCAGAAGTACCACATTTAAGCGGTTTTGAGTCGGTGGTTTCTTATGAATTGTTTAAAAGCCACAATCTATGCTCAGAACATTTTATGTACAGGGGATAGTGGCCGCCTGACTAGCACTGGGAGCTGGAATGATTACGTAATCGTTTCTCCCGGTCTGCAGGTTTTATACTGAGCGAACGCCGGAAACTTGCTTGATCTGCGAGTCAACTGCTATAATCGATACAGAGATGTCCATGTTCTCCCTGTTTACTAGCAGAAGAATGCTGGAACGATAATCTCTACAACGCACCGCCCGAAGTTTTCCATTCCCTTCCATTTCTCTATCCCCCTCAATCCGGACAGAGATGAGGGGGAGGGTACATTCTCTACCAGGTTTGCGCAAGTGGGCGGCCAAGTAAATGTGCTTTGGTGCAGCGCATATTTGAGGGCCAGTGGAATAGCATGCTGCTTGCTACTTGTGTTGCTATGTAGTTATGTAGTAAAAATAAACTATGATTCTACTGCAAAATCAGCGATTTTTCGACAGAAATATTAGTATTGTAGGCCCTGATATTGACAAAGTGGATAAATCGTATTCCTATATTCAGTAAACTACTTCCTTCAACGTCTTGTAGTCAGAAATCAATGTTGGGTGTTTTTGATACTCAAAAATATTATTGACGGCAAAACATGTGTTTATGATTGCAAGGCTACGTGCGTCTGTCGGTGTCTTTTCTTCAGCCTATCTATCCGTCTGTGATCAACGATAGCGCATAAACCGTTAAATGATTTTTCACCAAAATTCATATTCCTGAACCGATTGGAAAATCCGCGAAGCCCTGGGAGTTTGAAGAGGATATTTTAATTTTTGAGGCTAAGAACTTTATATGAAGCATCAATATTTTTTTAAAGGTCTTTATATTGTGTCACTAAACTTTTTCTTCAGAGAGCGCAAAGGACGCTTAAATATAGAACAGGTCTCATTTTCGTTGAAAATCTGAATTGTCGAAAATTGCACAAATTGCAATTTACTTTCTGCGTTCCTCTACAAATACGATATTCAATATTCTCCGTTAATAAAATGTGTTTTAGGGAATAGATCTTTAAATGTACAATTGTTCGAAAAAAGAGTTGCTTTCGCGTAGGTTTAATTAAAGTTAATGTGTTTTACATTTTTTCTCAAAAACAGCTCCTTTTTTTCTTTATATCTTGTCTCGGATTAAGCAAAGGACGCTATAAAAATGGAGCAGGTCCCATTTTCGGCGAACGTCAGTACATTGTAAAATTGTAAGTATTAAAATTGCAACAGTACAAGATTGATGTTAGAGACCTTTTTCCCTTCGTAGTGTCTGTTCTTTAAACTAGATTTTGAAATAATCTAAATAAAACGCACTACATTTTTTAAAACTGCAAATGCAAATGTTCAACTTATATAGCGTCGGGAAAGAAGGTGGTGTAGGGGTAACGTTAAAGGTGTGCTAACTCTAAGAAGCGGAAAAAAAATGGTTGGAAATCATTTTGTAGGTTCACATAGTATTATAATACTTCGTAACAGTCCAAAATAATGCGAGAAAGTATGCGCTGTTGTGACACCGCTAGTTGACTCAGTCTCAGGGGAGGGGAGTAGAGGCGTTGGGAAACGATCAGCTCTAATCTAATGAAAGATGAATGGCACACGGGCAACTGCAGCGGGCCACCACGGGCAGTGTGGCGCGAAATTCTTTCAGTGGAACAGGCCTATTCTCTCTGTTCCTCCTTCCCAATCATCGACAAGGAAGAAGCCGTATACAAAAGAGATTGAATATGTCAATAAAAAAGTAGCCACCTGTAACCTACGTTGTGACTCGCTCTCGCCTTAGGGCCGTGCACGAGGGCGCTGTTCTTCAAGGCGGACACGCGACCGTGGCGCGGGCCGATCAAGAGATCACCACGTGCAGAGCCCCGTGCCTCATAAAAAACAAAGGAAGCTCTTCGTTCCATATCGGGCAACTTGCGCGCGGGGATGGGCGGCGGAAGTCGCCGGGGCACGGAAAGTTCTGTCGACAGAGTCGTCGGGAAGGAGACCTCAAAAATAAAGGATGAGGCTTTGAAATCCTTGTGAGGTGCACTGGCAAGGAAATGTACACATGCATTCCGTGAACAGGTTGTGTCATCCATACACAAATAAAAGTAATTACAGAATTAATTCCGGCTAATTAAGTGATAAGTAGACGTTTATAAATGGTGAAATAATTTTATTTTCTGCAGACATTCTGGAGATATTTAGTATAGTTGAAGTAGCATGTTCACTTTATAAATTCCTATGATTTTCGCTAGTAATTAAAAATTGTGGTTGATTTAATAATACAACCTCCTATGTAAGAAATTTACTTATTAATCTTAAGAATGAACAGATTTAAATGAACGTTTAATAACAAAGTCCACTTCACTTTCTTAATTAATATATTAATTATTTAATTAATTAATTAATTAATTAAGTCAGGTGAGGACATCGTGTGATTTCTTTCAGGCTTCGAACAACAATCAGCAACTAAAACAACAGCACAGAACTACTCATCATTTAACTGGCTTTGTGAATATGTATTTTACAAGTCAAAAGGCAACGATTGAACGTCTTAATTGTAAGAAATGGAGTAGCTTCCTCACGTCCGAAATATGTGGTGACTTCTTTTTTTATGATTCCAGTTCCTAAACCTTACAGCCTTACCCGATACGGACAACTTATATTGATAGGTCGGTGATTTCGCCAATGACGGTAGTACCTGTTACAGCATGAAAATCTTAGCGATCTTCTTTGGTCGGTCTTTTCCGCGGTTTCTCTTATCAGTTTCATGCGGATGCCCGAGCAGTTCCTTAAAGAACGGGTCATGAATGACTCATGATCTATCCATTCCCGCTCTTGTTCCCACTTCCATTCTTTGTCCCGAACGCTAAATTTTCGGACTAATCTCTCAATCGCGTCTAGCGCATCGTGATCTTGAAAGGACTTCAGTAGTACGTCGTACAACAAAATAGGCGGATCACAGTTCGAGGATCGAAATTGAAGATCAACTTCAGATATAGAATAACAATCGAAAAGTATTTACGATACTCAAGGAGGCATGAATCTTTTTGATGCATTAAAAAGTCGTTGGGCACAAAATAGAACAAAAAAGTATATGATAGGGATAATGATCCTATACGATGTAATCATGCAGTGAAATAGACTGAATTTATTGTGTTGGGAAAGAACATAATTTAGACATTTTCTGATAATTGGTCATTTAGAGAACAATGAGTTACAAAATACTGATTTAAAGTTTCAAAAAGTGAAACAGCACGTTTCATCTCTTATTCCTTTATATTGGCTAAACTTCTGCTTCTTATAAGAGTAGTGGAGTCCATCTTTAACGTTGCAATATATTGTGGAATTAGATGTAGACTTTCTAAACAGGATTTACCTCTTTACATTGCTCTAAACGTTAAAAATAATTTTCCCAGTATTATTTTGAAAGACTATAATAAGGAATATATTGCAAATGAAATGTTGAAATATGCCAAGAAATGTTAGTTTTCCTTAATTACGGGAAAGTATGTTTTATATCAAGAAATATGGATAATAAAACAGGTTTCAAATTACTTTAAAAAGCCTCCATAAAAATGTGACAAAATGTGAAGCAACAAATATGTAATAACATTCAAATCCTAGCTCTGATCATCATCATCATTATCATCATATCGACGCCATATCATGGCACAGAAGAATAGTGATATTGCAACACAGACTTAGCACTGCTCCCTGGATTTCGAACCTCCAGGAGGTCGCGGAAAACAAGTTCGATTAAATCTGCACGTTTCCTTGTTTTAGCGCTCACGTGTGCATGCACGGGATGTCGCGATAACAGGTTTGCGCCTCTTCTCACGAAGTTGTTACGTAGTTGGCGCGTGCGTTAAGTGCAACCAAGCGAAGGTGAGTGAGGGAAGAATACAACATAATACTGCACATATGGTTCCACAGGAACGAACGGTTATTGTTCTTATTATTACAATAATAATAATAATAATTATTATTATAATTATTATTATTATTATTATTGTTCTTGTTAGCGCTTAGGCCCTCCGTTTAAGACCTAAGCTTTTCTGTATGTTGCGCACGTGAGTGTGGCCTTTCCCAGGGTCGATATTCAATGATAAAATTGATGTTCACTTGATTATGGACACAGTGGATATTTTATTCCTTTCCGTCTTTTGCACTGAAGTTGGTATCCTTAGCGGGGCATGCATTACATGGACAAATAAATGATTACACACAAAACCATACATGCCCCAGGCAATATTCGTACTCGCGACACTCCTAGCCGCGGTAGTTACAGTGGCACTGCCTTAATGTCCTCAAATATGCAGGTCTGCGATTTAAGTACTTTGTTTTAATTAATTAATTAATTTATAGATTTGCTGTTTACAAGATGTTGATTTGTTAAATAAAACTAAACACGAAGAACAGTTAAATGTTCTAAGATTTTCCTTTCTGAAATATCTATTTATTTTCTAACATTCTCAGAAAAATTCTCACATTTATTTAATTGTTTTGATTTTTTTCAACCATACCGTTCTTATTGTATAAATTAGAACAATAATTATTCATGGAGGTATAAATGTATTAAAAAAATAATTTAATCTTAATGTTGAGACAAAACTTTTAGAAAGAGAGAAAAGTTATTTTTATCCCCACTAAGACATCTGTGAAGAACATTTTAATTTTGTATATGTATTTTTACACACAGTTGTCTTGTAGATCCTTATCTTCAATTATTACATCTCCATTTGTTCTCAATAAAGAGAATTATCGGAACAAAATCCACTTTCTCGATTTTATATTTTGCCACCTCCGCACGATTGATTTGAAATACTGGAGACAATTTAAGTATCTTTCTGTGGTGGTGCCCATTTCTAGAATAATTGCGGGAATAATGTATTTATTTATTTATTTATTTATTTTACGTCAGAAAAACAGTTAAAAACTGCGTATGACGTGCTATGGGGAAAAGTGAATTGTGTGCACATTTTCAAAATTCTGTGATCCCTACACTTAGTCATATACTACTTAAATTTTGAATTTTAAAGGGAAAAAAAACAAAAAACTCCCATGTAATAAAATCTATTTTCAAAGATAAATAAGCAATACATTTTGGCTCTTATTACTTCCTGCCGCGACAACATGGAAACGATAATTTGAATAATTGTATTTCCCACTGAATTCTAGAAGACGTGCACAGAAAATGAAGTTACATTTATGTCCAGAAGCAAAAGAAGGGGCCATCTCAGCATTTGCTCAATGGATCAGGGAAACTGGACGAAAAACCTGATCGAGATGGGGGTCATTGACCCGGAGGCTGTAGTACAATAGTTGTTACAGGTTGTTTATACACATTTATACAGTTCAAATGGTAAATAATGCATTATGTATCATTGTTAAAATTAATGTTACTTTTCTTGTGATGCTCAGTATAGTCTCTAATTGTATAGAAACAGTTATGCTGCAGAAACGATTTCACTTTGGATTTAAACTTTTCTATCGAATTTAATCGTTTAATGTCAAAGTGTTGTTTTTTGCAAGAGCTGGTGATACTGTCACCTGATGAATATGATTTCTACGTCGAGTGTTATAGTAATAGACAACGGTATTTTCTGAAAATTCCTGCCCTTAAGCAAGTCATTTTTGACAAATACCACCGATTCGTAAATAAACAGGCAAGGTAATGGTAAAATTCCTAGATTAATAAAGAGAGGCTTACATGAATCACGCGGGTGGGATTCGGTTATTATTCGTACAATTCGTTGACCCGGAAGCTGTAGTACAATGAAGATGCATCTCCCGTCGAGGAGAGACATAGTACGTCCACCAGACAACACTATGCATATTTCATTCTGAAAAGATACAAGAATCGGTCGATAGCGTAGAAGTGCACGGCATCGGTTATGACAGTGGCCTAACGTCTAATTCTTTGAATTAATAGAGTTTCCACGCCACGTCAAAATCCCCGTCGCCACGTAAAATAAGCCAAAAATCGCCAAGGCACTAACTAACTAATTAACTTCCTGGAAGAACATTTGTCACGGTAAAAATTCAATGTGGGATGTCGGGGTTATCGACTTGCCTCGTGAAACGCGAGTGGTTTGGTTGCATCACGAATGCTCGGCGCTCGGTGGTCACCCAAAACCCACCGCTTGATGTTTTTTTTTTTTTAATTTGAACGGAAAAGTGCAATCTAAAGCCCAAATGGATTATTGCAGATATTTAAGAAGCTCTCTGCTAGTCTGTCAGAGGGGCGGCGATGAGTGACCAGCAATAAGGGAAGGTGCAAGACACCAGGACTAGATGATAGGGAAGAGGATAATGCCGTTGTTGGCATCTGAATCCTGAAAATTAGTATAATACAGTCTATATTTCTATACTAATACCTAAACCCTATTGCAAGAACTACAAGTAATATGGATAAATGGCTTGATGAACAGATGAATGTGAAGATACATGATGATGCAGGACCGGGAGCGGTAGCTCAGTGCATCAACTGATGTCACTGCAGCGCCTCTGTTCGGGAGGTCCTAGGTTCGAGTCCTGACGGCGGCAGGATTTTTGACATAGCTTTTCAGCTAGGTCGAATTCAGTCGCTGTCTGGAGAAGAGTTCTAGCGGTCGGCTGCTCTGATCGGTAGTTTTCCGTGGTTTCTTCGATCAACACCAGGCGAATGCCGGAGCAGTACCCTACCAAACTTATTGGCTGCCGCCTGCAACATCCGCTTGTCCTCCAACACCACCTCGCCATGTGATCGGTATCGGTGGCAGTGGATTCGAGCACGGAGCGGTTGCGATAGCTCCATGGTAACACTGATGCCTCTGCAGCATCACTGATTGGGAGAAACTTGGGTTCGAGTCCCACAGCAGATATCCTGTACAATTTATTGAAGCGAATGTTGCCTTGGTATAAATACTAACACCGTAATTCATGACAATAATACATTGTGCAAATATTCAGAATTCAAAGTTCACACATGTCGTCCTTTGTGCTCTAAGTTTTCATGATCGGTATCACGATCATGTGACCACTCTCTAAACATAACGCAAATTAGGCGGTTTTTTTAAGGTGAGATTCTCCCTTCTATGTTACCCATGTTAAATTCTTAATATTGATGACCCGTTATCTCAGAAACTATTGGATATACCGATTTTAAATTTTTACTGTACATTGTTTGTACTGTTGTTGTTGTTGCAGTGATCTACGTAAGAATTGCTTCGCCGGAAACTGAAATATTATTTTTTCTCGAACTTCCATTTTTTTCGAAAATTTAATGACAAATTTCATTGCTTCTTCCTTTGTCCTTCTTTCTTCTGCCTCCAGTACTCTTTCATCTTCTCGCTGTGTATCACTGTTCTCTCCTCGGACCATTTTGATTCTGTCTTCTTTTCCTTTCTGCCCTGGAATCCTTCCATTCCTAACACTTTCTTCTTAAAAATCTCTTTTCTGCTGCTTCTCTTTCACTTATATTGTTTCTTTCTAAATCTTTTCTAACTTCTTTAATCCAGACTATAGTCGACTTCTTGTTCCAAAGGTAGTTAAAAATACATTTTTAGGTCGAAGTCATTCAGTAAGGGAAAACTCTAGCGGTCGGATAGTCTGATCAGTATTTTCCGTGGTACCTCCGATCAATGGGATAATGCCGCGAAAGTACTCTCACGTGCGGACCACGAATCGCGGATGATTTTCCCTTATTTTTGCCCTCTCCTTTCCACAACCACTACATGTGCCGGGAGACCACTTTCTGTGACCACTCAGTAGTTCAAAGCTTGTTTCTGTTAGGAGTGTGCGTCAAGGAGGAGATACCTGAAGACGGGAACCCCTAGAAGCCGACTTGTAGTTCGGCGCCGGATCTCTCATTTCAGATGGGGAGAATCACCGCCACCCCTGAGATACAATATGCATCCAATCGAATAAACTAAGACGTTTACTCGCAAACTCTTCACTCATGAAAACGGTATCGGCGACAGTTGGTTCGAGTACGATTGCTACACGCGCGTAGGGCGCCAATTATGTGGTATCAGTTGACCGTTTCGTAGCCTTGAGAAGCCTCGACCGGACTCCTTTCCACAATTAGAGACCTCAGTGTGACGGAAGTTTCTGTACACCGCGAGACTTAAGTCTCGCCGACAATTTAGTTTAGAACGCAGTACATCTAAACTGTCTCATCAACGAATTTAGCAGAGCGCTCATTTCCTCACCAAAGTTTGGAGATTTCAAGCGGCCGATTGCTCTGAACGGTAGTTTTCCATGGTTTCTCCAATTATCACCATGCGAATGCCGGGACAGACCCCAACCAGCGGGCCACGGACCTCGCGAGATATTTCTTTCCTCTTGCCTGTCCTGCCCTTTTCCCCTTACACACACACATACACACACATTCACAACCACTACCACACACGTCGGGAGACAAGCTTGGAGCATAGAACTTGTCCCAGCTAGGCGGTCCCTTGCCATAGCTGGGGAGATACAAAGAGCAGGAAACCTTCGCAAGCCTACAAGTAGATCTCACCAGTGGTGGAGGAGGAACACATCTACCTCCCGGATAAACCTTCACCACACTAACAAAACTAATGGCCATAGTCGACGTGCCCGGATAAATCCGTCAATCATTCAAAAACTTCAGCCCTACAGTCCACTGGTCTTGTCAGTGCCGCCAATTGTACATGACTATATATTTTTATACTAGTCGCCATATTCGTAGATTCCAATCGTCCAGTCATATGACCCTCAATCATCTTACCTGGATTGAATAAATTCATAAAGAGGTGATAACGATGTTATAAAATGAATGATAGTGCGGCAATAGGAGCATCAGATGCAAAGGCCTCGAAAGAATTCCCGATAAACTGTCGTAAAACCAGTTCACAACAAATTTTAAATGCTATGACCAGAAAGTGAACACAGGTACACAAGGAAAGGTAGCATCTGGCTTCTACACTACGGTCGATACGACTCCCATTAATCGATTAATCTTTCATTGATGCTATATTTACCAATGTACATACGAATATTCCGCGTCATATTTTCCAAACTTGGAGGTGGTCAGACAGAATATAACCTTCCCCACATCATCCGTTGCTGACCTTTGGCCGCACGAGGGCATGTATTTACCTACCCTGTGGGAGGTTTTACAAAACTGTACCCGGAACAGGATTACATCTACAAACATTCAGAATACGAATATAAATCCTGAACAGATGCTGACTGGTTCGTTCGTGTGGTTTACCTGAAGAATTCTTGTGGCAACAGACGTCCGTGTTTGCCCTGGCAACTAAAATAGTTCGTATGAAAATTACGTCGCCGGGAAGCGAACGGGTTCCTTTTGTACCTTGTGCTATTACGGTCCACTAAAATTCGATACGTTTGTCGTTCTATGTCTCCTGTCACGTACCACCCTCTGTGGTCGATGTATAATTCATCGGCGCGTGGGGGCATGAAACAGGGCAAGGGGTGGAACACGGAAAATCCGTCCACCTTATTAATTTACCCGCTTGTCTTTCTGTCAAGTAGCAGATCAACAGAGTTCGATATTGCGTTGGCCGGCGATGGGGCATGACAAAGGCGGGGGGAGCAGAACAAACCGGGAAAGCGCCCGCAAAAATGGGGAGTCGCGAATCAGGGGAAAAATCGTCCACCGTCTTAGCATATCCTATTGTCTTTCTATTACGTCACAGAGCACCAGTGTTCGATATTTCGTTCGGGCAGGGCGAGGGCGAGGGTGATGGCGGGGTTGCGGCGGGGGCGGGGCCGGGGGCGAGCGTCGGGGGGCCGTGCCAGACGGCGGAGGCCGGGACGCGAGGGCAATGCGGAGGCTATTTCGCCTGAGAATGCGGGCCGATTCGCTATTTTCGATTGGGTGACGCGTTATGTAAGCGGCGACCTCCTTCGCCGCGCGCGTGGGACGTGGGAACGGCGCCTGCCGGCAAGGCTACGTGACGTAATTTGTTTTGAACCCATGCGCTCGCTTAACGAAGAATTACATCTACACGGGGTGTCTGCTATGGAGATAAAGGGAATTGTCCAAGTCTGAGCCGGTACTGCGTAGTATTCTCGAGTCGAGATTCGGTTTGTTTTCGTTCTTTATTTTTGGATTCGCCTAAACGAGAAGATACGTAGAAGTGTTTGTGACACAACGGCGGGTGGTACTAAAGTAGTGTTACGAGCAGTTTTTGTTTGCGAAATTTTGCGAATACGTTATTCATAACTTTAGGCTTGGAAAGGATTAACTGAAAATATCTTATAATTTTACACACGTTGTTGTGTGGGAATGTCTGGTGGGGAGCTAAAGAAAATATCCGTATCTGACACGGTTGTACGTGGAATTGTCAAGTGGAAATATTGCTTTCATCACTTTCATTTTTGGGTTTGCGCGAACAAGACGCTTCCAAGTAATGTTTGCGATACGGTAGCGGATCGTTGTCGTGTCAGGTACAGATTTTATTTGCGATGTTTTTATTAAAACTCGCTATTAATAAGTAAAGCTTTAAAATAATAAATCCAACATTTCTAGGCTTTTTACGAACGTGTTGGATTCCCAGTTTGCTTACACCTTTGTTCTTAATAAAATCAAACCAATTATTTAAATCAAGAATACCATTATAAAATCGTTGATTATGAATCTGTTCTTGCTTTGCGAGTAGCATGGCTTCCACAATGTATTATGCAAATTGTTAACAAAGATCATTAGAATGATGCCAGGAGAGATCTGTTGACGCAGGTATTTGTTTTTGAAGAGTAGTATAGTTATTTAAGATGTGGATTGCAACATGGAATACAATTGCAAGACCCAACCTACAGGAAAGCCTTAAAATCGCGCGTTAATACCGTAGTATGAAAAAATACAATGACGGCATGAAGCTACGAATACAACGTATATCAATGTCGCCAGGAAATTCACTTTTTATTTTTATTATTACTAAAATAGACATTATATATAATAATACAAAAGAAAAATTAAACTAGTCTTAAAAAATCACCCAATTTACACAATTCGACTGCTTTTTTATTTCTCGGTTAATTTTTCTTCCTCAACAAATATATTCATTTCTTTCGTAAATAACAAACAAGTTACATGTTTTGAAGTTGTTTTGTTACACGTGTTTCTATGCTTCTGCAATACAGATATTTGAGCTCTTTTTTAACTTTCGACGTTTCCTACCCAGCCATATATATATATATATATATATATATATATATATACACACACTTATTTTTTCGATGCAAGAACAACATTGGCACTAATAAAAACGGATTTAAAATCGGTGTAGGAGTGCCACAATCCCGTTAATACCCCATCTTCGGAAGTTTTTCGCTGCGTTTTAGAAAATAACGAATAAATATAATTTTTAGCAACGGATTTTTGGCTGAGGTGATGCCCACGTTACCCAGCAACAAATTTATGTTCATCAAACATTACTTATTTGACTCAAACTGTGTGCCATGTGTGCCCGAATATAGTCAATTTTACGTTGCAACCTTAGAAATAGAAACTTTTCAAATAGTCATTGCTCCGTAAATGTTTATTCAAAATACTTTTAAATTAGTTAGGATTGAAGTTTGAAATGTCTCCTTTAAGAATCTTGCATCGTACAATATAATTATTTCACTTCAATCGGCTAAAATTGCGCCGCCCGCCATCACTGATAACAACTCACATTTGAGCCGCACTGCTGTGATTGATTTCTTAATTCACTATTAGGCTGTAGTGGACATATTTGTTGAAAAATCAAACGGGTTTTGAAGTTACTTGACTTTAAAAACACTACACAGTATGTGGAAGCTCACGGGCTATTTTTTCCCCTTTTCGTTTCGGCGCGGGCCTCAATGTCCATGACGACGCGTCGCGCCGGCCTGTCCAGCGTGCCAGCGCCACTATAGAAGTCTCATTAATACTGATATAGATGAGGGCTATGACACCGACAATTTGATACCATAACTGTTACCTTAAATTCATCATATTTCATTAGCATTTGATTCATCTTAGTTGCAAAACCATTTTGCCAAAACTTGAATAGAGTATGTCAAGCGTCCACAGAAGTGATTAATCTTTGTACATTTATTTGTAAAGTACACATCACTTTCTATATTTCAAAACAAAGTTAATAATGTTCATTATTCCAAGTACTGATGGCCGACCTCCAGCCCCAGGATACGCGGTGCAGCTCATACATCACTTCTGGGCCCCATGAAATTCGAGGGAGCGTTACATCTGCAGAATCTGTGACCAAGAGGTCATAGAGTTCAAGTTCCAAGCAGGGGTAATTTTCGACACTAGCTATAAAGCTAGGTAGAATTAACTGCTGTCTGGAGGAGATATCTAGCAGCCAGCTGCTCTAATCACGAATTTTCCATGGTTTATCCAATCAATACCAGGCAAATGCCGGGACTGTACCCCGAGTAGTATGCGAACAGAACTCGGACCGCGCGCAATACGTCACCTGTTCCCATGAGAGAATCCACCTCACCTTCCTGGGTAGAACTTACACTGTAATTACGAGATTATGACCTAAGTAACTGACGCAACCGGAAGCAAAACTCACTCGAGAAGGTAAATGAAGCACATTTTTTTGTTATATGTGAACCTTTCATTGTTTCATTTCATGTTTATGGAAATTATAAAAATATATATCATTTGCTGCAGCAACACGGTTTTGAAACGTACTAACTCTTCGATGTTTTCTACGGTTGTAAGAAATAATAATAATAATAATAATAATAATAATAATAATAATAATAATAATAATAATAATAATAATATGGAAAACCAGGGATAATCCGTCGAAAATGATAGGGTAAAATTAAACTCTCCCTTGAAAAAATAATACCAAACATATATTTGAATTTCATGAGTTAAAAACTCTGTACGAACAGTCTTCTTTCATTTTACGACCTTCTTTATTATAAAATTTCCCCACCAAATTGCTCTGCGAAACACACTCATTAACAAAAACGTTTTTAACCCGGAAAAAGCAACGTGAAGTTGATAATGAACGAAGTATGTTTCGTCTAAAACACCCCTAGTTATCAAAAGACTGCCACCTACCTTGCTGATTAAACAAACGAAATTATTATACCTTTCAATGCAAAGTAACAGCAGTGCGTACATTTTTTTCTGAACATTCTCGAAATTCAAAAGTGTGCAAAATTGACTATGAACATTCATTGGCGTGTAATCATGACTGTTAATCACATTATCATTAATTGAGTCATTGGTCGGAAATAATGAACGAAACCCCGCTCGAGGTTTTTGGCCATATTTTAATTGAGCAATAATTGAAATATATTTTCATCGTCAATTTTGGTAAAATTATACGAACTAGCGTACGCGTGCGAGAACTCTGGCATGTAAGACCCCACCCTCTTCCGTATTTCTCCTTTGCCATATTAAGCCTGTAATATATCTTTTTTTCCCCTCAAGATCCTCTAATTCTCCGTCTCGTATATGTCTTGTATATGTCTCCTTGTAATGGATAATATAATACAGCCTTGTCAATACAAACTATTCTTATTTATCGTTATAGGCGAGCAGAGAGGTACACCCGTGAGATTCAATTGCGTAGAATGTCAAGTAATTAAGTAAATTTCACATAATGATTCTACAGGCTCTGAACAGGTGGGTAGAATGCAGAAGCGTCGAAGCAGCAAAAATGAAATAGAATGTTCAAGAAGACCTTTTCCTATAGTTTACAATGTGAGGAACGTTCCTCTTAGACAGCTTCATTTAGAAGTTATTGAACGATATAGATTTTTTTAAAGTGGGACAGTGTTGCGGGTTGCATTTAACATGAATATTTGGAAGTGTTTTTTAAACATATCCTTCCTATTTTTTAAATCAAAGTGCAATTCGTCACGTCATCGTGAAATTCTCTCACCTTAGAGACCTCAATTATAGAGATTGGTTTCCTGTGAGACCCGCAAAAGGTATAAATACTACTGAAATGATATAGAAGATGATTTCTGAATCTAAAAGGAAATGATATCACTTTTAGCTGGCTTAGTACGTTGATATGGTCGCGGATTGATCCAAAAATTATTACACAGGAGGGATCAAAAAGACCGATGGATAGACTATTAAACCCAGGAATCGACACTAATCATTATTTTTTTTTCTTTCTTTTTCAGACGTTACGTCAAAATAAATTTGACTCTGAAGGGAACTGATACAAAAAAGAAATTGATAAAATTTTGAATAGTGTGGATCGTCCAGACAAGTAAAGTTCTATTTCACTTTTTGAATAAGTCATCTGAAGAGGTCAAAATTATTTTCACAAAAACAAATGGTCTGTTGACTTACGAATCAGTGTTTTCTGTCAAAAATGACTTACGTAAGGGCGGGAATATATTTTCAGAAAATGCAGATGTCTATTACTATAACACTCGACGTAGAAATCATTCATCAGGTGGCAGTATCCACAGCTTATTACAAAAAATGCACATACAATACATGTACATTATTTTACAACACTTTGCCAGATGACATTAAACGATTAAATTCGATAGAAAAGTTTAAATACAAAGTGAAATCGTTTCTGCTGCATAACTGTTTATAAACAATTAGAGAATATATTAAGCATCACAAGGAAAGTAACATTAATTTCAACAGTGATATTTCATGCATTATTTATCATTTGGATTGTATAAATGTAAACAACCTGTAACAAGTATTGTACCGCAGCCCCCGGGTCAATGACCCCCATCTCGATCAGGTTTTTCGTCCAGTTTCCCTGATCCATTGAGCAAATGCCGAGATGACCCCTTGTTTTGCTTCTGGACATAAATGTAACTACATTATCTGTGCACGCCTTGTAGAATTCAGTGGGACTTATAGTTATTCAAATTGTCGTTTCCATGTTGTCGCGGCAGGAAGTATCATTTCTTGACGAAGAATATGATAGATAAGAGCCCATAATTTATTGCTGAATCATACTTGGAAATAGATTTTATTACATCGGAGCGGTTTTTTCTTCTGTTTTCAAAAATTCAAGTAGTATATGGCTTAGTGTAGGGATCACAGAATTTTGAAAACGTGCACAGAATTCACTTCTCCCCATAGCACGTCATACGCAGTTTTGACTGTTTTTGACGTAAAATAAATAAACAAATACAAACCAAGGAAAAATATATGACTATTGCATTCGAGTGCTGAGAGTTTCGTAGCCTTGATACACTTGTATTTTTATCCCTCCTGTCATATCACAATTATTTGTTTCATTTTTAGATAATCTTGGTTTCAGGTTCCCTAGGAATAGTCTACAGACTTTAGTGTATAAAAGTTCCTGAATCAACCATTACAATAAAGTTCAACACGTATATGAAAATTATATTTATTGCAAAAATGGTAATTGAGTTACTAATAATGGTAACAATTTTTAACAATTAATGTTGATTGAATATATATTCAGACACTATTTTGATTAATTTGATGCTCGTTTTATCTTTAAGTTTACATCTATTGTTATTGCCACTCCCGAAAATGCATTTTCAGTTATCATTCCAAAAGCATCATAGAGCCCAGAGATTTCAGGACGACCTGGTCAATTCTTTATTTTTTATTGCTGATGGAGATGTCCTATCCGAAACCTTTTTTGAGGTCACATAGTTAAAGCAAAAGCAACGACACGCAAACAAAATAAAAAGTTTCCATCCTACACCAGTGGCTCAGACTTAATACTCGCGGGGTCGCAAGAAATTAATTTATAGATCATGAGAGTTTCTAAACATGATTATGTGAAATTCATAGCGGAGTGATTTTTTTCTCCTATGAACAGTCTATTAGAAGGTGAAAGTATCTATGGCTTATACACGCGTTGTATTTCTCGCTCCCAAATGTCACTCAGAGTTTTCACCGCTCTTTGATATTATAACTAATAGCTTGTTATATCTGCATTCGCAGGCTCAAACCTAATCCAAGCAGCGAATTTTTATGGGCGAAAAAGTACCCATTCGGCCTCTTTCCTTTGAAAGGAGAAATGGCAGTTGTCTTATGTTTGAGATTTGTACCATCTTAAAGAACAAATATAAAACTGGGCGTCCAAAGGCGCCTTCGCGGTGCGGCTAAAAACGCGGACGCTCCACCCAGCTGGCCGGGTTGGCCATATTTTTTAAATTAATTTAACGTCCAAAACAGTTCGAAAATGTTTGTGACGTGCTGCGGGGAGAAGTGAATTCTTTCCACGTTTTCTTAATTATGGGATCCCTACCCTAAACCATAGTATATACTTTGAATTCAGAATCCAGAAAGAAATTACCGGTTTTGGCAAGAATTGATGAGAAAATATTTGCTCCGGTGAATATAAACTATTTGCAAGAACAAATCGCTTATGAGATTTGGGCTCTTATCGGGCCCTTCGAGAAGGAATCGGCTTCCTGCCCCGACAACATGGAAAACGGAAATTTGAATAACTACATTTCCCACTGAAGTCTAGAAGACATGCACATATAATGAAGTTACATTTTCCACAAGCAAATCAAGGGCCCATCTCAGCATTCACACCGGGAGCGGTAGCTCAGTGCATCAACTGATGTCACTGCAGCGCCTCTGACCGGAAGGTTCTAGGTTCGAGTCCTGACGGGGCAGATTTTCGACACTAGCTTTTCAGTGGGTCGAATTCAGTCACTGTCTGGAGGAGAATTCTAGCGGCCGGCTGCTCTGATCGGTAGTTTTCCGTGGTTTCTCCGAACAACACCAGGCGAATGCCGGAGCAGTACCCTAATAAACGGGGCACGGACCGCGCGCGATATGTCCTTCCTCTTCCTTGTCCTATCCTCTCCCCTTACACACACACACTTACACTACAATGCACTACACTACCACATATTCCGGGAGGCCGGTCGGAAGCTTAGAGCTTGTCCCGGCTGGGGCGGTGCCCCGCTGGTGGGAGAGTCCTGGTTAGGGGGAAACCCCACTAGCCGACGATAGGTCGGCGTCGGATCTCGCGGGGAAAGATCTCCGCGGGGAAAGATCTCCGCGCATATCCCGAGGAAAAAACATGCACTACACTAACGGGACTAATGACCAAAGCAGTTGACGTGCCCGGAAACACGAAAAATCAAATCAAATATCAGCATTCACTCAAAGGATGACGGAAACCGGATGAAAAACCCTCATCGAGATGGAATTCAATAACCCGGACGCTGAGGTGCAATACTTGTTACAGGTTGTTTACAATTGTACAGTCAAAAAAACACACTAAATATTATTGTTAAAATTAGTATTCCTTCCCTTTTTATGCTCGGTATAGTTTCTAATTGTATAGCATCAGTTATGCGTCAGAAAAGATTTTACTTGGGACTTAAACTTGTGAATCGATTTTAATAGTTTAATGTCATCTTGCAATGTGTTGTATGCAAATTTTTTGTAGTGATCTGTTGGTACCATCATCTGAAGAAAATGATTACTACGTCGAGGGTTATAGATATCGGCGTTTGATGAAAATTTTTTCCCATCGTTGAGATAAGTCATTTTTGACAATAAGAACCGATTCGAAAATCAAGAGACAATGAAATGGTTTATTTTCTAAATTAATAAAGAGAGGCTTACAAGAATCACGTGGTTGGGATTTACTATTATTCGTACAAGCTTTTTTGTAATCTCGAAGTCTGGGAGCTATAAGATCTATTTTACCAGAATATTATGCCATATCTCAGGTGGAAATGAACATTCGCGAAATACACACAACGAGCAATATGAAGGATAACTTTGAATGAATTCTGAACGCGTAGCCTAATGATCTTAATTTTGTGTTCAATTGATTTAAACCTCCTAACATCGTCTATGTTTTGCCTGGTGTGACGCCTATGAAGCAGCTCAGAGGTAGCCAGCAGACCATACGTGTACCACTGATTCTCTTGTATTTTTATAATTAGTGCGAGAAAATTGTGATGCGATTACGAACGAACACACTAAGATAATTCTATACCTCAGAGGTCAAGAGTCGTAACTCACAATTTCCGTACTTTACAGGAGGAAAGAAAACTTCCTGCTTAGTTGTAATACTATAATCACGGCTTCTTTTTACTCTTACTTACGTAATTAATAATTCATGTGGGTGCTAATTAATTTAGGAGTTACAATTGTGTACTTTCAAATATATTTCTTTCGGGGAATTAATTTTATATCAAAACTTCAAAATCACAGGAAATGGATGTGCATTTCTTCACCTCCAAGGTACAGAATTATACAAATTGAAACAAATATGCATCTTACATTTACAACTAAATTTACAGCGGAACCTCCATTATTCTGGGTTCGATTATTATGGAATTATCAATAGTGTTTCAGAAAAATTATAACGTAAATGAATGAATAGGAAAAACTATATCAGTTACGTAACTGACAATCTCGAAATGATTTAGTGAATTGATTTGAGGTTTTTTGATATCGATAATTATGAACAGAAAATTAAAAAGAAGTACGAAGAAATAACTAATTATTTCAGTAAATAAAATTGTAAAATATTCAAAATTGATGCGAGTTACTTCTTCTAAATTTACTTTTTAATGTAACATTTGAACAAATACAAAAAATATTTGATTCCGGATGGACTCCCTTACTTCCCATAGCACTGGTTAATGGAGTTTCTCCTGTATTTAAAAAGAGTGCATTTCTGGTAGTAGCCAAACATGCCACAACTGGTACGAACCACCCTTGCCAAAGGGCAAAGAGAAAAGTCTCTTTGTTTCATGCTTCTTCCTGAGCCACTGTTTTCGACCGGGCGGCCACAACATTCTTCCCCCACCTCCCGATGATCCGCAGTGGAGGCGTTGGCGGCGACGGCTCCTCCAACGAGCACGCGCTTGCGCTGTGACGTCATCGCCGTTCCCGAGCAGGTCCCAAGGCCGGCGGCGGGGCAGGGGGCCCGGCGCATGGCCTTGCCGCCGGTCTTGGGTTATTCAACTTTCGTAGCGGTTGATGGAACAACGAACCACACCTACGGCGGCTTTCAGTGCGCCTACGCGCCGCCATGCCTTTTTTTCGGAAATTCCCCTCTGCTGGCCGCAACCAAGGGCGGCTCCGTGGCGGGGGGAGAGTAGAGAATGCAGACGTCGGTTAATGCACAAGGAGATAAGCGCATGGTTAGGAGCCCAGCTGGATAGGGGTCCCAACAGGCGTAGAGTATTGGGGGCGGCAAGGGCGGTCCACTCTGGGCGGCACTTTTAAGGGCAGCAAAATTTCAAAATAAATAAATAAATAGTAATAATAATAATAATAATAATAATAATAATAATAATAATAATAATAATAATATATTTGAACAAAATTGGAACCGCTTCATTTCGATGGTCGAACCATTTCATTTCGTTTCAGACGATTTAAACAAGCACGGAATCTTATTACTTATTCTGTGACTTCTTTAAATGTATGTATAATAATAACTTGCTCGTTGTACCGGCTGGCAACACCGTCTTTGTTGGTTTGTAGGGATTCCCCATATTTTAATTTGTTCTTGTATTGTTTATGACTAGGGAGCGGATTTTAATGAAATGTCTTTTTTTTTTCTTTTCACTTTAGAACATTGCCGTTTAGTATAGAAATTAATTTTATGTTATGACAAAAGAAACTGACTTTTTTTGCATTTTTCATGGATTTTTCCGTCATTTTTTATGTATTTTGGATATCTGCCAAGTTCCTGGGTATTTAACGAAGCCATAGGCACCTCTCACATGGCCAGAGGCTTCAAGTTTTCTTTTAATTCGTGTGTGCATTGGAAATTACTGATACAAAATATAATATTAAATGTTTAAATTAAAATACTATACTTTATTTTATGATGAATTTTGTTTCCATATGTTTCGTATTTCAGCACTATTAAGGGGTCACATAGTTCGAGCAAGCTTAGCTTTCGAGCGTTCCTGCCAATAGCAATCCGACCCCGAGGCCCTGGGAGCTATGTCCCCTTGCAAATTTTAAGAATATGAAGAATTAAATTTGTACACATGTAGTACGTAATCAATATTTTGAGAATTAATTTTAATATTATTAACAATTCAACATTATAAAAGTATTTTTAAACGTTTTAAACGTTTCTTTCGAGTTAATGTTCAAAGTTTTCTCCACAGACAAAAAGATTTAGTATCAATAAAATGTTGAAGTTTTTATAACGTGCAAACGACAAGCGGATGTAGATTTTTGTCTCACGTTTCGGGCGTATTGGTTAATGGGAGGTTGCGGCTTCGATTCCCCGCTAGCTGCAGTAAATTTGTGGGATACGTTTAGCATCAGTGACTTTGTGGCGCCTTTCGGAATCGAATTCATTGACCTCTGAACTGTGATTTCCCCGACCTCTTTCAGGCAAACGCCGGAGCAGCACCCTAGAACTCGGGCCTCGGACCGCCCGCGATCGCCCATTCTCAGGTCCGAGCGATGGACAGATCAACCACACTCGCCCATCTCTCACTGATCTAAAAAAATCTTTGTCTTCTCTCGGAGGCCAAGGCAAAACAGGCATGCTATTGAACCATTGCATTTAAAATGTGATTATTATATTTTTATGAAAGTGAACCCCTTCTAAATATTTTCTGAAGAGGTCCATCATTGCAGATTGATTGATTGATATTTTCGTGTTTCCGGGCGCGTCAACTGCTTCGGTCATTAGTCCCGTTAGTGTAGTGCATGTTTTTTCTCGGGAGATGGCTGTGATTTTCCCCTCACTGGATGGCGAGATCCGGCACCGACCTATCGTCGGCTAGTGGGGTTACCTCCTAACCAAGACTCTCCCACCAGCGGGGCACCGCCCCAGCCGGGACAAGCTCTAAACTCTTGACCGGTCTCCCGGAATATGTGGTAGTGTAGTGCATGTTAGTGTAAGTGAGTGTGTAAGGGGAGAGGATAGGACAAGAAAGGGGAAAGACAGATCGCGCGCGGTCCGTGGCCCGTTTCGTAGGGTACTGCTCCGGCATTCGCCTGGTGTTGATCGGAGATACCACGGAAAACTACCGATCAGAGCAGCCGGCCGCTAGAATTCTCCTCCAGACAGTGACTGAGCTGAAAAGCTAGTGTCGAAAATCCTGCCGCCGTCAGGACTCGAACCTAGGACCTCCCGGTCAGAGGCGCTGCAGTGGCATCAGTTGATGCACTGAGCTATCGCTCCCGGTCCCATCATTGCAGAGCCCCAATGACGCTGGTAATAGTGGTGACGGTAAGGCTGACGGTGACGGTGACAGTTGCGGTGGCGGTGACGGTGACGGTGACGGTGACGGTGACGGTAACGGTAACGGTGACGGTAACGGTGACGGTGACGGTGACGGTGACGGTGACGGTGACGGTGACGGTGACGGTGACGGTGACGGTGACGGTGACGGTGACGGTGACGGAGACGGTGACGGTGACGGTGACGATGACGAGTACCATACTCGGTCCTTGAAGGAGGATGTGAGAGACTTTCGGTTCCATGGCCCCTTCTTTTCCTACGGAAGCAATCACACAGTGATGGTTTGCCATTCCCTTCCACTGGTCTGATGATGGTAACATGAACAATAACTTAGTAGAAACATTTTTCCGTAATTCACAGGTGTAAACCCAATACCCAGAATCTTTCAGTTATGAATACTGCTAAATAAATTGATTTTTAATATAATTCAAGTTTAATATAAATTAACGTCTGCTTTTTTATAAAAGCGATGTACTTATTAATGACGTTTTAATAACAAAGTAATCTTCTGGAAACTATTTACATATTGTAAACAGACAAATATTTGCTTATATTATTAGGGAATTATCCAAGTCACAATGGAAAACGTAAAACTGATTCAAGGAAAAACATATGTGAGGTTTGAAGAAACTTTTAACATAATAGTTTAGAACACATTCTTTTGAACACAATTTTCTTTGGAACTGATTGACTTTGTTGCGTTTACATGCGCTGTAGCAAGAAAGTACGCGTCATAGTGGACTCGTACATTCAGTGTCAAAAACAGTAATTTATAATAGGATAAGTTTTTCTTTTAGTGCAGAAACGCTGCATTAAATGTGCTGTCTGGTAGTTACACCGTTGTGACGAAAATGCATTTCCTGGTAAAGTTACTAGTATTTCAGATATGAAACAAGTGTTACTTTACGTAATACTGTTCATACAATTGCAATATTGCTCTTTCACCATTTGGAGTCGGTGATAAACTTGTCAGTTAATAAATACAGTTTGCATATCGTAGGTTGATTATAATATGAGGAAAATATGCAGTTACAGTTTCATGGTGAATGTATTGTTTATTTCGAAAACAATTATTTCATTTGAATATTATTCCTAATGCATGGAGTATACAAATCTTCTAGAATATAATCTCATTACTCCAAACAAATTTTTATGTGTTGACTAATTCAGAAAGTGTAATGATGTGCAGGTAAGTATCATAGTATTTAGTGTTGCTGGTAACAGTAATTCGAATCGTCATGGCCGGCAACGTTTTATTTATTATTTTAGGTTAAGCAACATCAAAATTTACAGATGTATCACGGAGGAAAAGGTCAATTTTGTTTAATAACATGAGAAATAATCATATATATTTAATTTTAATATCTGAAAATAAAGTTCACTGAAATATAACAGCTATTGCTAATATGGAAATGCCTAAATGATAATGGAAATTATTTAAGTTTTTCTAATATGTGTCGTTCATTTGGCAATATGGTAAACAGATTTTTACGGTCCTAGGTCAGTAAATATTTTAAGTTGAGAGGTGGGAGTACAAACAAAGACTCCACGCTACTTGCTGAACCACTGAAGACAAGTGACATCACAAAAGTCTTTCAACTTTTTTAATTCGCCAAGTATCTGTACGACGTTATCATATTACTCTAATTCACTTTCAGACATACTTTTCATACAACGTGTATCTGTAATTGGCCCAAATATGGTTTATAATTAAACAACTAGATACACTTTTCCTATGTCAGACATCAAACTCGCCACAGTATCGTGACAAGCACCCTCGCAGAGCTTCCCAATGAAAATAGAAATACAGTAGAAACCTGCTAATCCGAACCCCGCAAATCCGAAATTTCGGGTAATCCGAACATAATCGGTAATAGAGAAAAAATAAACAAAATAAATACAATGCATATTTGAAGTGTAAATAAAGGATTTTATAATTACTGTAGAACTGAAAAACTAATTATCGAATCACAAATTGTGAAAATTAAACGGTTATTGAATTAGTAAAATCGGTGTACATCACATGTTTATGTAGCAGTAATTATCACTTAGAGGAACTTGCAAAATCGCTTATTTTCTTTTCCCGTAAGGAACTGAATCTGTTTGATTCTGTGATGTGATAATGCGATTGCTACGCCACATTGCCATTTTTTTCACATTGCACGCTATGCTGCATTGTGTCTGGTGTCTATAGATGTATTTGTATATCTACGGTACTTTTTTCGGATAATGCGAACATTTCCGAATCCGAACACACCACACCGCCAATTAGTTCCGAATACCGGGGTTCTACAATATACTGTTAAGTCGCTGCGTGCACCATGCACGATTGCTGAGAATGCAAGTAGTTTTAAAAGCATAAAATAGGGTGGAAGTGCGACATTCACAAAAGAAGTTCCCTTCTATTTAAAAATATTAATATCGCGAAAAAATTAAAATTAGAATAAATAAAATTTGGTGAAAATATTTTGTTTTCTGTTAGGGTGAATACATATTTTTACTAAAACAGCATCAAAAAGATTATATGAAATTAATGTTTGGGATGAGATTTTCAGGTGTACCGTTCATCCGTGTAATGTTTTGTAAGAGAACGTTATGTAATGCTGCGCAGAAAAACGGCGAACTTTCGGCAGAAAAACTCTTATGGACGGGCCGTGGTAACAAAAAATTGGATAAATCCAGTCGCTAAATAAAGAAAAAATTCCTCTAACATGTGGAGTAGACAGATTCCATGTCTTGTAGGTCCTTGGTACCGAAAAATCGATTGACGGCAAAATGTCTAACTGTCCGTCAGTCAGTCCGTCCGCTTGTGGTCAACGCTAGCGCCTAAACCAATCAGCTTATTTTCTCCAAACTTGATGTTCCCCGATCGATCAGAACGAACTGGAGGCACCAGGAGTTTCAAACGGTTATTTTGATTTTTGGGTGTACTTTACGTGAAACCTCAAAATTTTTTCAAAATTTTCTCAAAAAATAGGTCCAATTTTTTTGACTTAACTTTGTCCTCGAATAGCGTTCAAATAGCGTAGAGGACGCATAAGAGAATTGTTCAAGTATTATGTTCGTTAAAATCCCTGATTTTTCGAAAATTGCTAATATGCAATTTTTTGAAGACTTCCTACAGCTAAAATATTAAAGATAGAGATTTTTGTATTTAATGAAAACACTCCTTTCAAGATAGCTCTCGAAATAAGAACATGTTCGATTTTTCGAAAATGTGAGTAGTGTTTGTAATTTTGCCCGAAATGTAAATAATTTAGGGGGAAATAAATTGTAATAAAATAGGGAGAAACCCCACTAGCCGACGGTATGTCGGCGCCGGATCTCGCCATCCAGTGGGGGAAGATCACTGCCATCTCCCGAGAAAAAACATGCACTACACTAACGGGACTAATGACCGAAGCAGTTGACGCGTCCGGAAACACGAAAAGATCAATCAATCAATCTTTCTTCCAAATAGTTTTCGAATTTGTCAGTGCACGTTTCAATATGTGTTCCCAAAAACACATGATTTGTTTTCTGTTAGTAAACTTGTACCTGAAGATGTGATCACATCTGACCACGAACCGTTGTGAAGAAAGAATTTTTGATTGTCTATAATTTCACCCGGAAGCCGCAGCCCAGTGATTAGTTATTCCTAATTTACTTCTCATTAATTAATTATAAAACAAATTATTGCAAAAAGTGTGGGAGAACCTTTTTTATTTTCTAGTATAGTACGTTATCCCAATCAAAAAATCTTTAAAATAATATGTGGATAGTTTGCTTAAAATACAGCGAAACATTTTTTGAGGCAACTTATATCGTATTTACTGAGGAAAATAAATTATTTAAGTGCATTCGTGTATAAAAGCAAATTCCTTTTCAAAATAAGTAAATATTATTAACATTATTATTACTTTTTCTGTCGCAAATTGGCAGTGGAAGACCACGCAGACATACACCTCCACTTCCCAAGACTCAGTTACATTTATTCCCTGGTAAGCGTATGTGACTCCGTTTTGGGGGATCAACATTACGCTGAATCCAATTTTTATCCCCCAGGGGTGCACACACCTATAAATACAAACACACCCATGCCCGAGGCGGGACTCGAACCCGCGAACCTCCCGTCCGAGATCGCCACGTCACTAATGCCTTAGCGATCTCAGCCATCTCGCATGACTTCCAAATTCGTAATACATATTATAAATTAGATTGTATATTAATAAACAAAATTCTTATAGGGACAACAAATAGATGCATATTTATGTGTACAATTCAGAAACATATTTACATTGACTATTATAGAACTTGAAAACTTCCATTACTTCCCTGAAACTTCCCGAACAATGAGCACGTACTGAGTAAAACAGATTTCTGGAGACTGACGGCGGCACTCTTTTTAATTCTAAGTGTTTCTAGCGTGTACTTTAGGATCTTCGGAATGGTGCCTGTTGCTGAAAGAACCACAGGACTAGTCTTTGTTTTAAGGATATTCCACTGTTCTTTCACGATATAGGCAAATTCTTGGTATCTCTGGTTTATCGCCTGATACACTGTCGTAAGATTCCTGGTAGCGACGACTGCCATATCCACAAACCATACTTTTTTCCTGTTTTTATCCCATAGTGTTATGTCAGATCTGTTGTGGTGCACTGTTCGATCTGTCAGTACACTTCGGTCCCAATACAGTTTATAGCTGTCGTTTTCAAGACATATTTTTGGGATATACTTGTAGTATGGTGTATCATGACATGGTGCTAAACAGCATATCTTGACAAGTTGGGCATGGATAATTCGTCTCAGCATTTCATGCCTGTTCTTTGACCACAGGCCAGACAATCATCATCATCATCATCATTATTATTATTGTTATTATTATTATTATTATTATTATTATTTTCTCCTATAATAATTGGTAAAAGTTACATATTATTATAAAATCAAAGTTTCAATCAAAATGGCTTAATGCCAGTGCACTAAATAGCTATAGTGCTCTATTGCGTCAACTGCGAAGTTCACTAGACCACTAAGCACTAATTATGTACTTATTTTGACGCGGAATGTAGCTGTGATCTACACGTGGGCAGTTGGGGGTTTTCCTAACCAGGGCTCTCAACCCGGTCACCGCCCTAGCCGTGACAAGCTTTCAGCTCCTGACTGGCCTCCCGGAATTTGTGGTAGTACAACGCTTGTAAGTGTACGTTTAAGAAAGGAATGAGGATATGACAATGACGAGAAAGGACACATCGCATGCGGTCTGTGGCCCGTTTGCTAGGGTACTGCTCCGACTTTCGCCTAATGTTGATCGGAGAAACTACGGAAAACTCGATCAGAGCAGTCGGCCGCTAGTGTTCTCCACCATCGGGACTCGAAACCTAGGACCTCCAGGTCAGAGGCACTCCAATGACATGAATTGGTGCCCTCAGCGATCTAAGACGGCCCGAACAAGACATGGCAAGCCGCTACACCAATAATATTTCAGAGACCACGAAGGGAAGGAGGGCTGTACCCTCACATGTGATCGTCTACGACTTGCCTCCCTTACGAAAGAGACCGAAATACTGGTACTGGCAATCGAATGGCCTTTAGTTGTAAGGTCATTCAAGCCAATGAAAATAAGACTAACGACGACGCCAAGTGTTGACTGTGCAAACAAGACAAAACAGCCAATAGAAATTAGCTCCATTTATTATTTTATCCTATTTAATATATTATCAACCAATTATAGTATTTTTTTAATATTGTCATCAATTTTTATTGGTTCAATTGGAGGTTTGAATCAAACATCAACACGCAAAATCATATCTTATTCCTCTATTAGCCATATTGGATGAATGTTATTAGGATTGATATTGTCAGAAAACCTTTGACAATTCTATTTCATTATATATTAGATTCACCAGTTCGTGCAACATGATTCTACCAACAGATTGCAAACAACGCACAGTGATCCCGACAGACCATCCGATGAATCATATGATCACCTGACAGATCTCATCGTCATGCTCCGAACACACGTGTCGGTGAAGAGAAACAGGTTTTGAAAGTGGACGTGTCCATCCCAGCAGTTTCCAGAGAGGACCGGAAGGGTGTCCAAAACATACGACCCGCGCGGCCATTTTGGACTGTAAATATTTCTTCTGAAAGTAAAAATGTTGCATAATTAATCCCAACTTCGAACTGCTCTAGTGTCTGAACTATAAATGGCAGCATTATAGGGCGGGTTCTGTACCTCGATAATCATTTTACATTGCTACGCGGTGAGATCAAATTGCACAGTATATCAAATAATCAACATAATTCTATATAGATATAGAAAGCTTGTATTTGACCACTCGTGCTGCGGACTGAGGATACCCAAGAAGAGCGAAAAGTCCAAAAAAGTAATAGAGCGTACAAGGAGGCCTCATTTTGTAGATTATGGCATAAGACATGTGAAACGTATTCCGAATACAAAATCTGATTTTATGAACCTCTGATATGGTGTTGACAGCTGTCGTTGCACCGTAACCTGTTGCAACATAAATGTGTTGTGCCTCTTTCATACCTCATAACATAATCTGCGAACTTCTATTTTTACATTGTAGCCCACTACGTACTTACGTAGTTAAGAGAAAATATTGAAATACTTGACCCGAACGCAGACATTTTTCGTCAGAAAAACTCAAGTATTATAGAGCTCTGATATCGAAAATGAATAAATCGTGTTCCTGTATGTGGTAAATTACTTTCTCTAACACTCTGTCAAAAGAAAATTCACGATTTGTGGGTTCTTCGTACATAAAAAATTGGTTTGCAACAAAACGTCTATCTGTCCGTGTGCACGTTCGTTCGTTCGTTTGTTCGTTACCGCTGACTCAGTAGAAAAAGAATTATGTAATACTGCGCGAAAAAATGGCGAATTTTCGGCACAAAAACTCCCATTACGAGGCCCAGGTAACAAAAAAGTTGATAAATCCAGTTGCTAAATTTACAAACAAATCCTCTAACACGTGGTGTAGCCAGAACCCACGTTTTGTGCGTCCATGATACGGAAAAATCGAATAACAGCAAACGTCATTCGTCCGTCCGTCAACTTTAGCGGCTAAACCGTCCAACCGATTTTCTGCAAAATTGGTATCCCCCAATCGATCTGGCTGATATCGCAGTCCCTTTAATTTGAAACCGATATTTTACTTTGAGGAGTTCTTTAAATCTCTGGGACATTTTCAAAATTTTCAAAAAAATGTCTCCATCGTTTCTGATTATTTTTTGTTGGATAGAGTGATTTTTGTTAAACTGAATTTTCAAAAAAATTGAAAGTTGTACATAATGCGAGGAAGTATATCCTGTCATACCACCACAAGTGTTGAGCGTCAAATCGGTTTGATACAGGCCTGGGGAATTAATAATCACTCACTCACTCACTCATTCACATTTCTTCTTGCAAAATACTTCTTGATTTATCGAAATTCTTTATTCGAGGATTGTGGATGTGACTCTTTTCCTGCAGCCACCACTGTCTATGATTTTGTGGATTGTTTTAGGAACGTTTATACTACGTACAAACACCAAAAGACCAATTTGTAACAAGAAAGTAAATTTTGTACATTCTCTGGTTATTTATAATTTTCATTGCTTTTACTTTAATATCTTATACCTAAATCATTAATGTTGTTGACTTTTTTAATTATTTTATTTTCTACATATATATATATATATATATATATATATATATATATATGTGTGTGTGTGTGTGTGTGTGTGTGTGTGTGTGTATGTGTATGTGTATGTGTGTGTGTGTGTGTGTGTGTGTACACAAAATCATCTTCATACAGGCAAAATTATATAAAATTGTTATATTGAATCACAAGCTGCAACTCAACCCCCACACCCCAAAACGACTGCATCTAGGAGTTCTCAAGACAGCAGAAAATATTTTACTTCCACGCAATATATCTGAGTTTTCAACGTATTGTGGTGCGTACCAATATGGAGAGTTTTTCTTGTCCTGCTTACCCATTTCTGTCCGTAACGATGTACTCAACCATGAAACTAAGAATACGAATTCGTAGGAATACACATTCCTAGCTCCATGGGCTGAACGAATGAAAAACGAATGGTCACATTGTTTTCGGAACACGCACCACCTTTCATAGCTCCTTCGAAGCAGGTCGTCTTTATTCACGACCCTTTGTTCAGCTTCCACCACGTCACTAGTGTGAGGTCAGTTAAGTCATTGTAATATGCTGACGTCAGGCTATTTTAAAAGGACACGGCGATCCGAAGATCGCCTACGTGTTGGAACAAGAAAAGTGTCTCAATGAAAGACTACTTTGAAGCGATTACTTGAAAAGACATAGCGTTGTGGTCATACATTATCAGCAAACTTAATTTACATACCACAAAAAGAATTAGTAACAGCCCGCATTCTCTATTTGATATTAATCTACTGTTCCGTAAGCAGTGAGTTCGTGTAGAGTGCATTTAGTAGACTATACAAAGAAGTAACGACGCCAATCAATCGAGGCTGTTAGGCCGACAACCACCACAGAGAGGTTCGATTAACGGAAATTAAAATGTTGTTCGACGTTCGAGCATAGTATCTTTATATTTCTCTACAAGCAGTAAATTAATGGTTAAGTCGAAAGTTGGCCAAAATGAGTCAAGTAGCCAACAATAAGCAGGGAGACGTTTTATAAGTAGAGTACAAGAAGCCAAGTGACGCGTTGGCTTGAAACGGACTTATTGGGATGTGTTTTTCTACCCATCTTCAGATTTGCCGACCTGAAAGAGCTAAGTCTACTAAATAAAACAGTTAATTCAATTCTGAGAACTGTACAATTAAAATTGATTAATTCGCATCCAGTGAAACGCTCTAAGTCGAGTTAACCATTTATGTATTAGTTGTTGGGATATATACCAACCAGCCAAAGAGAAATAATTCTTCATAATGAAAATGAATGTAACTACTTATACACACGCCTGACCACAAATTGTTAGTAAATATGTACAAGAGTTCGAGATTGAGTGTGGCTAATTTGTCACAAGATTTCGATCCAGGAGAATTACCGGATGATCCATCACTTCTTTTGTCTTTTCCATTCCATAAAAGCCGCATCACCAAACTCGGACAAACACAAAATTTCTGGTCGCAAGTTTGTTTATTTCTTGCATGTACAGTTTGCATAGAATATCAAGAAAATCATGTTTATTAATTGTTGATATGCAATGTTTTCATAAATAGAGTTTACATTTTAATAACCTAAAGAAGATGCATACAATGGATGCGATTTCTTTAATGCCAAATTCAAAGTGTATACCCCAGGAGAAAGAATTGCATTGTCGACTAAAACAGCTAAATTTTCTGGCGAGATATGCTTACGAAAAAAGAAAGAATATAAAATTTTAACGACAAGATTTGAACGATAAGTGCACTGTGGTTGTTCGAAAATAACCAAATTGTCTTCAAGTCTTTGAAATCGACTTCTAACAATGCACGCCGACGCCGTATCTGACATCTAGATCCTTCTACAAGTGGCAATTGTGGACGTTTCAATTTCGACAATTGGGGTATGACATTCTGTGATAGCGTAAAAACCATACTCTTTTACGCTATCAGTCATCTGAATGATTGGATTCAGTTGGTGAAAAATTCCAATGAAAAAATACTTTCCAAGTGATTGCTATAAATATAGTTTTTTTTTATAATTTTAGCTTACATTTTTATAATTTTTAAAAAGAAGACCATATGTAATTAAAGAGAAGGAAGATCATGGAGACATTTTGTGTAATCCAGTACAATGGCTACAGAATGTGATGGCAGGGGGACAAATGCTTTTAAACATTCGTTAAACGAACCAGGCAGTGGATTTAAAAGGGCAATAAATTTACTCTTTGAAGGCACCCCAGTACGTGCCCTTCATAAAAATCCGAAAATGTCAAAAATGACAACCACCAATATGAATTTTATATAACCCAGAAGTAAAAAAGCAGTCGAATTGTGTAAACTGGGTGTTTTTTATTTCTGGGTTAATTTTTCTTTCTGAACAAATATATTCATTTCTTTCGTAAATAAGAAACAATTGACATGTTTCTGGAGTGTTTATATGCTTCTTCAATGCAATTTTTTATTAATAAAAAGTTCCATGAATAATAAAATTATGGAAGTTGATTTATAACAACACTAAATGTTGATATCACTTGTATATAATTTTATTGAAAAATGATTGTCTATAATTCATGGAATTTTTATTAATATAAATAAGACAGACAATCAAAAGAAACTTAAGAATGCAAATGTTTGCATAGGAAGTATTTTTCCAAACCAACTATTGAGTGTTTATTGCGGTTCAGCCATTCGGAATATTCTAGGAATTTATTAGACAAAATGTGCTTAAAATTGTCTCAAGGGATTATTTTTAAAGTTTCGACGTTTCCTCCCTGGACGTCCAGTATTGAAACCCAACAATAAATTCTTTATAAATATCGTACATAAATATGTACAATCATATAGAATGAATGTACTGCATTAAATATTATCGATTTTCGCTTTGTGTCCTGACGGACTTACAGCTGAATATTCATCATTGAGTTGCTTTCTTTTTAGTTTTCACACAACCCTAACATTTTCTTCTTCATTGCATCTTCTCCAACTATTTGTATTACATGCAGTTTATTTTCTTGAATGTGAGCTGTCTGATAAACCAAAGCTTTTCCCTCTTCGATCTCTGAATTCCATAATCTTAAAAACAATGTACGAGATTGCCTCCAATACACTGCAAGAACGCAAAACATATTGGGGAAAACTAAAGAATAGCAGCATTGTGCCTGTCGGAATCGTTATCGGGCGTTGACTCCAGCTCCCTAGCCGCCAAGATAGACCCTTCCCCAAATACACATCTCTCTCCCGCTCGAATCGGGTCAATGGGGATGTCGGTCATTGTCGTGACTCGAAGACGCAGCAGACGACCTTTGTTCGTTAGGAAACTCTCGAAACCGGGACACTTCGCGTGTAGGAGGCGGCGCGGACGGGAGGCGGAAATCCTGGCAGCGCCAAGGCTGGGGCCGGGCAGGGTGGGACGGGGTGGAGCACGGAGTGAGGTGGTGCGGGTAGGGGCGGGTAGGGGCGGGTAGGGGCGGGTAGGGGCGGTAGGGGCGGGTTGGGGCGGCTAGGGGCGGGTAGGGGCGGCTAGGGCGGGTAGGGGCGGGTAGGGGCGGGTACGGTCAGGTGGGGCGGGTGGGGGCGGGTGGGGCGGGTGGGGGCGGGTGGGGGCAGGTAGGGGCGGGAGGGGCGGGTGGGGGCGGGTAGGAGTAGGTAGGGGTAGGTAGGGGCGGGTAGAGGTGAGTGGGGTGGAGCGGCGAATGGAAGAGCGGAAGCTGAGGGAGGCGGAGCGGAGTTGTGAGAGGCGGGGAATGAGCAGAGAGAGACGGGACGGACAAAGGTTGAGCGTGACGGGGATGCGGGGTGTGGCGGGGTGGGGCCGGTGGGCGTGGACCAAGATGGGTGAGCGAGAGATTTTATGCCAGCTTGTCGTCTCTGGCAGAATGGCAGAAGCGTGGCCTCCATGAGACAGGCCTCCGTCCGAGATGTGGGTCTCGACTTCGGCTCAGCGAACGACCACACCAGAACATCTGTCGTCGTCAGCACCATCATCGTCGCCATTGTCATCACCATTCTCATCAATCGCAACAGCAGAATGCGAAGCAGTGGAAGAAGCGAATGTAAAAGAAGCAGCAGAAGAAGCTACTTAAAATGTAGCACGAAGATAAAGCGAAAAAGCAACAGGATCAGCAGCAGCGGCAGCGCAGGAAAAAAGGGGAAATCCAAGGCGAAGGGAAGGAAATTTCGTCACTTCTGCTAAAATTAGCACAATGTGTACACCCCTAACTCCACCCTCCTCCGTCCGCCCGCGCCCTCTTCACCCCAGGCCCTGCAGCCGCGTCTCTCGACCCTTCTGCCGCGCCCTTCCCTGTCCCGCCCCCACACACGTCCGACCGCCGCCCTGCCTTCTTAAGCGAACCGCTATTCTAAAAAACAGCAGAACTTCCTTTTCCGCCCAGCAGCTACAAAGTACGACCGATTCAGTTTGCTTAGGCATCTGCATACTTCTTTTGTATATATTAATTTGTAAATAATTTGTTTAATGTATAATTGGTATCTATTCATGTAATTTCCAGCTCTGACGGTGATCGCTACGCGATCGAAAAGATCTTCAGCATAAATATATAATTGATACCAGACAACCTCAGTTTTATTTACTTTAAATTAATAAGGTATCTACATCACCAACAGTTAATTAATTAATTAAAGAAATGGAATAGAAGAAACACAATTAATTGGTAACAATTCATCTAATAATTCTTAAAACATCATATAGAGAATATATACATGACTAACTGAAGTGTCCTACCTTGCCCGAGTATTTATCAATCATAATATTCTAACAGACTGGAAAAGAATAAATTCTATGTTCGGTTATTCTTACCGTACCCCATCGTAGCCTGCCGTGGCCCGCCCCACCCGCACAGTTTTAACCTCTCCCTCTTAATAAATGTAACTTCATTATCTGTGCACGTCTTCTAGAATTCAGTAAGAAATGTAGTTATTCCAATTATCGTTCTCCATGTTGTCGCGGCAGGAAGTATTTTTTCTTTACGAAGGGCATGATGAGGGATAAGAGCCCAAATTTATTGCTGATTTAACCCTGAAAATAGATTTCATTGAATCAGAGAGAATACTTATGTTAACAAAAACCTTACAAAATACGTTAATTTTTTCTGTAATCAAAATTCAAGTAATATTTGGCTGAGGACTTATTTTCAAAACGGGCACAGAATTCACTTCTCTCCATAACACGTCACGCACAGTTTTAACTGTTTTTTGGCGTAAAATAAAATAATTAAACTTGCTGCACTTTGCCCTGCCCACCCTGCCTTTGCCCTGGCCTACCTATCCCTCCCATCTATGTTACGACCATCGTTGCTGTGGGCAACTGTAAACAGATGCGGAACATTCCCGGGGCACGTCCAGTAACAATTTTGACATTCAATTACTCTGAATACGATTGCGCTATTGTAATGAATCAAAACTCATTTAATAGGAAATTGAATAGGCTGTAAGAAACGACTAATTCACTTTGGTGAATTTACGCACAGCTTTTAGATATTGCCGAGGAACGGAAAAGAGAATACTTAAATTGCAAGAAGAGATACGAAAGGTGGATAGTGTCTTCATGTAATCTCACACAGTAAGAATGGAAACGAAAAAGAACTGTAGAAATTAAAATTTTGGGACTTACGGTATATTTTAAAAAAAAATCCTTAATGTAAGAGGAACTTTAAATATCTTTCGACCTTCAAATTTGGGGGCGACCTTAAAATATCTTTTGAATATGACATATTTCGTAATATAGTTCTTAAGGACTTGCGATATGATCATTTGTAATCAGGATTTTCAAATATCACTAACGACAGATTACATCATTAACGCCAGTTACATGGATTTTCAGTAGGTTATCTGGGAAATACGTGAAGTGATAAACACTCGATAATGTATTATGGAACGAAAACATATTACTGTTTTGAACATTGAATCGGCAGTTTTGACAGTATCCAAGCACAAGTAAAATCTAATTAGGAGAAAATGTTCTCTGCTATCAAACAGTAAAAAAAACAACATTCAAAACCATCTTATTAATCCGGTTGCCTTGTTAATTTATTTACTTATTAGTTATTTACGCATGCGTTTATTTAGAAAGGTCGTGTGTTAGGTTGTTGGGACGAAGAAACACGCCGATTAGGTTCCCGAAAAAATCACGGCACTGACTCAATTTGTTCCATGGATGAAAGAAAATTGGAAGAAAAGCCTGATCGAGGTACGTATCTCGTCTCTGCAATCGAAATAAATGACATTACGATCATTCCGGCCCACATACTGTGATTATTACCGGGGAATTGGTGGTGATATAAATGGTAGTTTTAAATGGAATATGAATAGTAATGCTAGTTGTAGGTGTGTTGTTCGAAGGTACGGAGAGGAAGTGATAATTGGAAATTGTAAACGACTGATAGAAGTATGCTCAGTAGTTTAGGCCCAGTAGTTTAAAAATTTGGAATGAGTTTCCAAACAAAGATATCCACAAATTATTAGATTTTAGTCCAGAATAGAAGCCATAATTTAAATTAAAGAATTTTATTAAATTGTCCTATTAATTTTGAAGTATTACATCTCAACGTTTCAAGATCTACTTGTATACTTCTTCAGAAGTCTAAATTTAAAATAAAGAGATACTATTATAAAACAATGTTAAATTTTCTATCTTTATGAGAAGTTCCAAGCCCTTTTTCTGTGGATTGGAACTGGAATACGTCCCCTAGGCACGCATATCACACTTCCCCCTTTCTCCCTCCCTCCCCCTTTGTCGATCTCTCTTCCTCTCTCTCTTCCTCTCTCCTTTCCTCTCTCTCTCTCTTCCTCTCTCCTTCCTCTCTCCTTCTCTCTCCTCTTTGCTCTCTCCATCTCTCTCCTTCTCTCTCTCCCACTCTTTCTCTCTCTCCCTCTTTTTTTTTCTCTCTCTCTCTCATTCTCTGTCTCTCTTTCTCTCCCACAGGACCTCCACGGCAGTCACTGTTAGCCTGTCGCGACGTCAGCCGTGGCCCGTGTTGGTCGTGGCTCATAACATTCCCACGCGCTCTTATCGCACACAGATTATTGGAGAGCTGCGCCGCGCCACGCAGCCTCGGGTCGTTCGCCGAGACCTAATCAAACTGCAAAGAAACAAAGTGGTCATAAACGATAAACGGAGTACACACGACCGGGTCGGCACGCGGTCCTTGCTGGCCTTCACCTTGTCTCAGGTGGGTGCAGCAGCGTCTGCATTACGCGATTCTTCATCTAACCCCATATCCTTAACAGAACCTTTGTGGGTTTGGTAGTTTCTTTATAGTTCAGGTCGTCTATGGTCTTCGGGGATGATGCTTCACGCACTATCAACAATTTTACTTCATGAAAGGGAGACTTTTGCCATTAAATCGCATATTTGTTATTAAGATTATAGGGAATAATGGTACATTTCATTGTCGATATATTCATCATCACAATCACTCCAAATATTAATATTTTTGAAGGTTTCACTGATAGATACAATGAATAAAATTTATATATCAGTTAATCTTGTGGAGCAAATAATCCAAAGGTGATGTATTATATTATTTTAACCAGAAGAATAAATACACAATAATATGCATGCTTACTCACATCCATACACGAAGCGGAATTTGTACCCGCGACCCTTTGTAAAATAGAGCTAGTCGGTACACCTGCCTTAAAGTCCTCGGCTTCCCAGACTTGCTATTTATTTAGCGATTTATATATTTGCTCAGCAATTTTTCGTAAATTCATTTAGTTAGTATATACTCGTATGCCTAACAGGCTGCGACATAGTATATTGTTCAGAGTCCGTAGTCGATGTACGCAGGCCGGAAGGTCCTAGGTTGGTAAGAAATGACATGTGTAGTACTGACCACTTTCTCATAGACCCCCATAAAATCCAGAAGCATATTCCCTCAGCACCCGGAATACTCTGAGATCAGTGAGGGGTCACTAAAATTTTCTTACGTTATAGATTTTTAAATAATAATTTATTTCCTTAATACGAAATGTATATTACATGTGACGTTTGATAGAAGCAAAGTTATATTTATTTTCCAAGAGAAGCAAAGGTGTATCACTACATTAGCTTTGCTTGATTTGATTTGATCTGCTTTATCGTCAAAAAAACAGCAAAACCCATATGTGACGATCTCAGGAATAACAAAAATGGAATAGAACCAAATGCGAATGTTAGTAACAGTTAATGATCAACGCCTAAGATGTGAAGATAAACAATCATTTGAAGTAGTAGCTCTAATTTATAAATAGTAACGTGTATATTACGTATTTATAAATATGTAAGGTGTGAAACTGCAAGGAACAATCAGTTTTGGAGACACGACTAAAAATCCTTAAACATGTTATTTGAACACAAGCACGCGTTAGAAATGAGGTCCATGAGCACACAAAAATTACGTTTATATATGCACCAACTTTGCCAAACTTCTCAGTAGTTTTCAAAATTGACTCAAATTATGTTCGAGGTGTACTCTCCCATGCACACATTTTTTAACTTAACAGTTCACTTTGGAATCATATTCTGGAATTAGATTTGTATTTGTTATGTTATTGAAATGTATTGTTTTGAACAAAAAATGAGATTATTTAGATAAGTAATACTGCTTCTTTTTTATTTATAATAACAGAATAAAGCGTTTCACGAACAACACCTTGATACAGCCTGTCCATTAAATTTTTTTCGAGTACATTCTAATGATGTCACACAAGTGCAGATAACAAATGAAGTTACACAAGTACAGCTGTTCTTCCGATGAGACAAGTATTAAAATAGAGCAATGCGAAAATCGCTCGCTAAGATGATTCTTCCCTCTATTTGGTGAGTGGACCAAACGAAAATGGACCGTAGGCAACACTCTCGAGTAAGTGGTGAATCATTGCAAAGCGTGCCAATGTTCACACCAAGGCGGACTAAACTTGGCGCGAAGGCACTAGATATTTCTATTCTACATATTACCGGTAGCGGTAGCTCCGTGCATCAACTGATGTCACTGCAGCGCTTCTGACCGGGAGGTCCTACGTTCGAGTCCTGACGGCGACAGGATTTTCGACACTAGCTTTTCAGCTAGGTCGAATTCAGTCGCTGTCTGGAGGAGAATTCTGGCGGCCGGCTGCTCTGATCGGTAGTTTTCCGTGGTTTCTCCGATCAACACCAGGCGAATGCCGGAGCAGTACCTACCAAACGGGCCACGGACCGCGCGCGATCTGTCCTTCCTCTTCCTTGTCCTATCCTCTCCCCTTACACACACACACACTTACACTAACATGCACTACACTACCACATATTCCGGGAGACCGGTCGGGAGCTTAGAGCTTGTCCCGGCTGGGGCGGTGCCCCGCTGGTGGGAGAGTCCTGGTTAGGGAGAAACCCCACTATCCGACGGTAGGTCGGAGCCGGATCTCGCCATCCAGCGGGGGGAGATCACCGTCATCTCCCGAGAAAAAACATACACTACACTAACGGGACTAATGACCAAAACAGTTGACGCGCCCGGAAACACGAAAAAATCAATCAATCAATCTATTGAACTAACTATTGCCAGGTATCATTTTGCGTGTACGACGAAATATGGTATCCATTCAAAACGTATACACTTTTACATCGTACATTTTGAAGGACTTGCCTTACATTCTTAAACCAATAGCATATAATGTAAAAAGACAAAAAATCAAAGGGCTGTCCTTTCTTGGCGTGTAAAATCTACACGATGCATATATTTTTGAACATAGTATAAAAGATTTTTATTAATGGGATAATTACAATAAATATTACAATTTACAAGTGTATTTGACCAGTGATATTACATATCCAATTTTCATATTTAATCTATAATGAAAGGGGGACTTAAGTGCACAGGAGACAAGGAAATCCTTACAGAGTGTGGGATATTTTACCAAGACGCAAGAGTCAAATGTATATTATTTCTAATTATAACTACAAATTATTTGGGAAAAATAGAATAAATATATGTAACAAAACGGTTATGCATATACTAAAACAGTCAATCAGATGTATACGAAATAGTCAATGAATTTCTCAACTTCCGAATATTTCAAAAGATACAAATAATCTGAGAAAATAAGTTCTTTTGTAGCACCACTAGTTTCACTTTCACTTAGTTTCACACGTTACACAACTAGAATGCCAGACAATCCTACCATTTAATTCTAAATATACGCTCTTATCAACTCATTACTCATGATCATGCGATCATAAAATACCAGCAATATAACTCGGTGATCTTCTGAATGCTCTAGAACATAAATATTCAACATATGACACCTCTTCTTCAAAATATGAGATTTTTAACATTCCTTTTTCAAATAGTGCCTCCCTCAAACACGCACTTCAGAATGATAAAGAAGAAAGGTTCTCTATTCATGCCTGCTATGTGAATGGGACAGAGCACACAGTGAGTCAGTTGAGGTATTTCCATCTGGTACCTCACTCTTGGATGAATTTAACGAAAGACGACAGAGTGGGCTCTAGTACTGCACTAGTATTTTATCAGTATTTATGAAAGTACGAGTTCCAGTCGAGACTGTCACATTAGATCAGAAGGAACGCACGTGATGTACAGTAAACTATGTAATAATAGGAAGTTCTCGTCAATAAACAAGCTCAACTGTAGTGTTGTAGTTTTAAGAACGCGTAAAGCTTCTTCGGGCGCAATGGGTCCGTTATCATTAACCGGCGTTGCTAGCCGAATTTTTTATTATTAACATCTGATCATCAAAGGTAGATATTTAAATGAGGTCATGTAAAATTTTTCGAAAATATGTATAGTTTTCCGTAATTACGTGTGATTTATTGATTGAATGATTGTTAGTGTCTCCGGGCGCGTCAACTACTATGGTTATAAGACCCGTACGCGTAGTGCGTGTTTTTGCTTGGGAGGTGGCGGTGGTCTTCCCCCGCTGGATGGCCAGATCCGGCGCCGACCTACCGTTGACTAAAGGGGATTTCCCGAACCAGGGTTATCTTCCACTAGCGGGGCTCCGCCCTAGCTGGGGGGCAAGTTTTAAGTCCCCGACCGGTCTCTAGCTGAAAATCTAGTGTCGAAAATCCTGCCGCCGTCGGGACTCGAACCTAGGACCTCCCGGTCAGAGGCGCTGCACTGACATCAGTTGATGCACTTAGTCCCCGATCCTGGTAAATTTCGTGTGAAATGTAGGCAATTTTTAAACGATTATTTTCTTAAATGCGGCTCCAATTTTCATTCTCAAATAGATCAAATTACGCTGACAAAGAACATAGGATTCAGTGACGGATCCAGGGGGGAGGGGGCAAAGCCTTTCCCCCAAAAAAGGCCTAGAGTTTTCGTTTGTAACATTCTCTTGTTTTGGTAAAATAGTTTAAATATTTATTTATGTTAGATATATGTAATTATCTAAAAGAAATGTGGTGTAGTACAGGGGTTTGCAAACTGTGCATCGCGACTTCCAGTGGCGTCGCGGCCTTACGATAGCGGGCGTCGCGATGATTTATTAAAGGTTTTCCTTTTTAGATTTGATTTACTCCAATCCTTGTCATTCTTGTATTTTGTACTGTCATACTATACGATATTTAAAATGAATATGATTTATTTTACTAATTAATTGTGGATTAATTGAACCTGGCAAGTCTTTTACCAATAGCCACTTATATCACTCATTTGTGTTGAATATGTAGTAGGCCTATATTAACTTTTATAATTGAAACTTACTGCTACTAGGGGAGACGGGGGAAGTTTCATGTAGGTAAAGGGAGCCGCGGAGGAAAGAAGTTTGTAAACCCCTGGTATAGTATCATATATACACTACAAAAATAATATACAATTGATTACAAATGGTTATACATTAACAAAAATCTATGATTGCCCCCTCGAAAATGATTGGCTGGATCCGCCCCTGGTAGGACTCATTCGTAGCGTACTCAGGTAGGACTCAGTATTCTCGATGATTGCAAAAAAGCAACATTGCGAAACTACAATAGTAATGGTAAAGACATTTCTGTTAATGAATTAGATCTTGAAAAAATATCATGTGGAACATTTTGCAAATACCAACACGTTTTGCGTACTTTTTGCTTGAAGTAAATGTAATCTTTTCTCCGAAACGGCTCCAAATTTTTAACTTAAATCTATTCTTCGGAGAGAGAATAAGGCCGTTTAAAAATTATGTATGTCTCATTTACATTAAACTCCTTGGAGTTTTGAAAAAATGCAAAATTTACAAAGGATGACAGAAAATATGAGATGCTGCGAAGCCAGGAAATAAGAATAAGAAAAGGGAGTTCCGCGAACATGTATAAGGAACTGCTCGTCTGATGTTGATTGGAAAACTACCAACAAGAGCAGACGACAATTATCATGAATTCGCCACCGTCGAGACTGGAAACTTCGGAGTAGCTGGTCAACGACACTGCAGCGGCAACGGATACTGGCGCCGGTGCCTGCCTGCTAATTACGAAGTCAATGTGGCGGTACTCCTGTATTTCTTCCCCGGAAGCCGGTTTTTTTCGGCCCCTGGGCGTCAGAGCGGCGGAAGCATCTCGTTGCGCCATGCGACCGTCTCGGCACGCGCGTCTCGCCGCTCGCCCCGCAGCGCTCAACGTGACTCCGCCGGCGCGCACGAGTGCACGCGTGCACGTGGAGGTTACGTGGCGAGGAGGCGGGACTTAATACATAAACAATCTAGCCATGTGCTCAAGTCCCCCACGGGATACAGCTCAGGTGGCTCAGAGCATTCATTGTGAATGATCTTGGCTGTCCGGGTGACGCCACGTCGAAGGCTGTGTTGACGACGTATCGACCATCCTTTCGTGGTCTTCCTCAGGGCTTGTTATGCAGCTGGTCTTCCTCTGGCAGACCAGCCCTGAGGAAGACCACGAAAGCGGAAGACCCGGGGCGGGGGCGGGGGCGGGGGTGGGGGTGGGGTGGGGCGGGGAGGGGCAGGGCAGGGCGTGGCAGGTGTGGAGCGGGTGCGTGGCGGGGGCGGGGCGGTACAGGGGAGGGCCGGTGCGGGGCGGGTGCGGGCGGGGTGGCGGGGCGTGACAGGCGGAGGGCGGGCGGGGCGGGCGGGACGGGGCGGGGTAGAGCGGGGCGGGGCGGGGGCGGGCGGGGCGGACGCCGGCAGAGGCGGAAGTGGGCCACGCGGAAGACGACGCTCAGGGGCAGGTTGACCGCGGCGGGGGTGGGGTGGATAAGGTGGTTGATGACGTGGGCCAAGGGCCAGACCCCCTAAGGGGGACTGCCGAGTGGAAAAATACTGACATGAGTCAAAGGGACGAGGAAAATGTGACGAAAGAACGTTGGAAAGGTGCGAATGTGCTAGAGGTATATCACAAAAAATGAACAATGAAGAATGGTGAAAAGAAGAGAGGACATTACAAGGAAGGAAAAGAAGTTATCACATATTATTATAAACTTGAAAATCAGGTGTGTGAAATTGAGGGGAGGAAGTGTGGATGTAGAGGGAATTAAGAAACCCAATTTTAACATGAATGTTAAATAGAGCAAATTTTTTTGCATTGAGGAAAACACTTGGGAGAGAATTAAATAAGGCATTAATAAGTCACTAAGAAGGACACTTGAAAATGAGGATGAAGATAGAGAATCATGAGGTGGTTAAAAAAATCCAAGGGAATTGGGTGTGCAGAATGAATTTCCTAAAATAAACTGTTTGTGAGTGGCAAAAAGGAAGTGAATACTTGAAATGGAAAGTCACTTTAAATCTTTCAATTTATATTTCCTGTAGGTAGTTTTGGGACATTTTGGGACAGTATGTAAGGCTGCAAAACATCGATGCGGAGACTTTGACGAAAAATATTTGTTATAGATAGAGTTTAATATGTTTAATATACGCTTATACGTACTATACACAGTCGATTCCAATTATAGTGAATTTTTGGGGACCAACATGGTATTTGATTTACTGTATACGTTGTACTAATAAAAGTTTCCCAAAATGATTGATTTTGTTGTGCAGTAAAACATCCAAACCCCGCGAATTCAAATCTTCATTTATACTTAAAATAACAATTACTGATTTGGGTACACATTTTATTAATATGTTTTGCAGATCCGTCTAAATAGATAATATGTATTTTCTCGACACTTGATTCTACATTGTCTTCAGTCTCAAAGTTCCACTTGCTAATATCCCAAATTCCGCGTCAATGAAGTCTTCAGGATTCACAGAATTGCCAGATCTGCGTTAAAACAATTTCTGCAGAGGCACATTTCTCAGATCTTTTTATTCGCCATAAATGCTACCATAATAATTCATGTAATCCTCAGCCTGCAAACCTTTAGATTATTGAAATGTGCAGCCTTGCCGTGATGTAATTTTCCGGAAGTTATACTATTTGGAATATGCTATATGTATGTATATGTATGTTCACCAATTTCATATAGGCCGCTCACTAGAACCTAATCTTCTAAGTATTTGTTATGTATGTGGATCGGTGGGCAGACAACTGTAGGCAAAGAAAGAAGCTTATGCATAAAACAGGAAAACATACCTAAAATTCTAAAAGGAATAAATCGAATTACTGGTTCACCGCCTATATCTTTTTGCTGTCAATCCCAATCTCCTGTGGTCGAAACACTACCTGGAAGAAACGTCGCTCTCGATTGCTGACCCAACAGGTAACGTGACGCGCGAAACGTGGGCGGCCGGAAGCTCGGGGCGAGGTGTCTTCGTGGTGTTGCTGCGTGCGGGGGCGATACGGGCTCACGTGTTGTCGAGCCACAGACGCCTCAGCCCTTTGACGGTGCAACTTGACAGCGCCAACGTGGGTCGTGCGAGGAGAAGCGGAGCGCGGGGCTCGGGGCTCGGGGCAAAGGGCACAGGGCCACGGGACACGAAGCACGAGGGACGGAGGACCGGGGCAGGGGCATCGCGGCCGGGAGATCGGGTACAGGAGACAGAAGACAAGGCGAAGAAGGAACTATGGTCGGGAGCTGGCTTGATTGCGATGTTCTCGACGTTCTTGGAAGCTGCCCTCCCCCCACATAGTCCGCAACTCTTACATATCCCAAGTATATTGCTTGTCCATAGGCATAAATTAAAACTGCAAACGAGAATAAGTAAAACAAATAAGTCAAAGACACCCCGCTCCCAAGCAAACAAGTAAGCACCCCTACATCCTATTCCCCATACATCCTATCGCCACCACTTCTGTAAGACACGAATTACACGATTACTTTTGAAAAACGATTTCGGAGATTTAACGAACGCCATCGAGGAATCCTCTCTACGCATACGTGCGTTCGCAGCGTCTCCGAAAGGAAGCATGTAAATCGGGCCGAAAGAGACTGCTCCCATCTCCACCACTACTTGTGGACAGCTGATATCTTTGCCGAGGCGGCCTAGAGAAGCAGGGTGGCGGGAGAGGCGTGCTGCCGCCCCAACGCGGGACGGGGAACAAATTACGGACGGGGGAAGTGCTACGGGGAGGGGGAGGGGAAATTACGGGGGGGAGGATGGGGACGGGGGAGTGGGGACGGGGGAGTGTGGACGGGGAGTGGGGACGGGGAGTGGGGACGGGGAGTGGGGACGGGGAGTGGGGACGGGGAGTGGGGACGGGGAGTGGGGACGGGGAGTGGGGACGGGGAGGGGGACGGGGAGTGGGGACGGGGAGCGGGGACGGGGAGCGGGGACGGGTAGACCGGAACGGGGAAGGGAGATCGGGGACGGGGACAAAAGACAGAGGACGGACTCCATATCCTATCTGCATCACTTCCATAAGACAAGATTTATACGCTTCCTTTAAGGAAAAGATTTCAGAGTTTTAACGAACACCGCCCCCGAAACCGCTCTACGTCGTAGAGTCTACGCATGCGGCACGTGTACGTCTCCGAAAGGATACAAGTAAATCGGGCCTAAGAATCACTCTTACGACCTCACAAGCCACCATGGACACCACATTTGTGGACAGGTGACCCCTAGAGGGCTTAGAGAAACTTCGAGGCGGTTGCGGTCCCAGCGCGAGGCGCGCGGATTGCGGGCTTGCGGGCTGGCACGTGGACAGCGCCACGGTAACTTAGATTCCGTGGCGGCTCATGATGTTACGACGCCGCGAGTGCTGCGGCAGGAAATCTCAACACGCGACGCGCAGAAGCGCTCACGCGGCAGCCCACGCGTCCAGCCCGCCCTCCCCCACCGCGACGGCACGCGGCCGGGGAGGGGGCGGAAAAGTGCACAGACTGTGACGCCGTGGCGGAGGCGGGGGCAGTGACTCCCAGGGGAATGGGAGAGGTGACACTCACGCTGCTGGTGGGGTAGTGGTGGTAGCTATGGATGACATGGGCAAGTGGTTGTAGGAGTAGTGGTGATTGTTGCGGGCGAAGGCGGAGGGCAAAGGGGGGGCAAAAGCAGAAGAAGGTGGAAGGCGGAGACGCGACGGCGAGGATGGAGATGGAGTCGAGGGGGCGGAAATGCCGGTGGAAGCGAAGGAGTAGGCGAAGTGAGGAGCGAAGGCGGAGGCAATTGACTTTGTAGTAGCGATTCCAGTTCTAAGATTATGGTGGATGAGAGGAGAGATGTGCCGGGAGCTGGCCCGCGTCGATATTCGCGATCGCGTTGCCCTACAGAGTAACAGTGCCACTGGCAATAGCCCTGAGAGAGTGGAAGCCCTGTGTTGGAGATGGCAGCGTGCTGCGAGTGCGTAACATTATTGGTGTTGGTGGCGGCGGCTTCTGCTGCTTCAGCTGCGTGCTGCTGCGTTGTGCTGAGTGCGGCCCCGTCTTCCGGTGGTCGTCGGCATCCGTCCCGCGCGGCAGTGCAGCGACGGCCTTTTGCCCAGCGCCTGCTTTGCACACGCACGCCCAACACAGCCACCGCGACAGGGCTGGCGTCACGTAGGCATGCGATTACGTATTCTACTCAAATGCTGAGTTTCTTTTTGTTAGACATTTTTCCACCCGAAGTCAGTCAACTTGTACGCCGCTATACCAGGCAGGGACTATGTTACGGCGAATGTCGAAATCTTGCCATTTTCCAAATCAGCCGGTTAATGTTCATATTATCCACCTTTGTTAGATTAAGTCCTATGTAGGAAGCGTTTTGAATCATTCATTGGAGAGTGTGCGCAGAGCTACCCTTCCGCTGTCGGTATAACGACTCTGTCCGGCGGGATCTGGGATTCGACTCCAAACGGTGGCGGACTTTCCACACTGGCTATATAGCTAGGTAGGTCGAATTCAACGGCTGTCTCGGGGAGAATTCTATCGGCCGGCTGCCCTGATTGGTAGTTTGCCGTGGTTAATGTTATCAATGGCAGGCGAATGCCCGAGTTTCCTCTATGCCCTAACAAATGAGCCAAGGACCACGCGTGACCACGAGGAACACCGCTACCTCCTGAGCTAAAAACAGTCGCTACCATAACGGAAATAATGACCACCGCAGTTGACATGGCCGCACAATCAATCGAGTTATTCATCAGATTTTATCCCGATGAAACGAAGGTTAGCCAACATGAGATGTCTATGTTAGGTGAATACGTTACGGTGTTGAGTAATAGCAAATAAAATGTGATAAACAGGGATTAGATTGTTGTGGGGAAGTTTTTACAGCTAGTGTGTGACAAGGTGTGTAGTTTTGTGTTTCACTGTGTTAATAGAATTTATTTACACGCTACCACCTAACCTAACTTTACTAAATAAGTGACGCTTCGCTACGAATTTCGGAGGTGGAGACGAGTCTCCAGTCTTCGGCCTTCACGATTGACACAACCGTGAGTCTGACAACGCATAATTCCTTGTGCATTTTATGCCAAAAATACTTCTCAAGATCACAAAAGATGCCTTATATTGGAACAATCACCTTACTGTCGCCAGGACCCTCTGGCAAATGATGTCCAGATGATGTCCGAACTGATCCGTTGATCGTCTTTCATAAAGCTTTATCGAAACCGCGTGTTCCTAACAGTGCTAACCCGAATACGAATTAACCGGCTATTCATAAAATTAGCCATATTTTGGACATTAGCACTAATATTCTACGAGACCAGCTGAACCCATCCTGTTTTCAATGTCCCAAAATTCTCAAGAGAAAAAAATATTTAAAACTATTTGGTGGAAATTACAACAGATTTTGTAACTTCCACATTTTCATCAGGTAAAGCTTAGGAGCGTCTGACTCTGCGTTGCGATAGAAGCGCTAACTAAAAGATTGCTTGTGGCAATTAAGGTGGCAATTAATGAGCCTCTGCCTCTGCCTGGGCGAGGGCAATGGTCCGCACGACGGTCGACCGTTGAAACACATTTGACGTTCGTGTTAGTGCAGTAGTCGAACATTACGTCCAGCGAAAAGCAGAAGGATACTGAGGAATGTGGCGCTTTTACGGAGAAATGGACGGAATTTGCTTTTTTTCTTTTTCCAAGCACAGTGCTAAGGCTCTCATTAAGCTATTCCGTAATTCACACCAACAATTTTAAAGGCTGAAGGTATATATAATATTAGTAATAAATATCACTTTTGTTTCTGACATTGTAAGAAACAGTTCATCGTAGTTGTGGCTCTCAGATCTATTATAATGTGTTTCTCTATTCTAGATCATGGGCGTCTTTGACCCGGAAAGTTTAGGGGGCATAAACTAAAATGATATAAATTTTCCCTCCCGGAAATTTTAGTTAAGCTACGACAATTTCTTTAGTGATACATTGATTAACATTGTGAACACGGTCAATTAAAAACGGACAAGTCGTGCTGAAGTTATGAATGCATGAAGTCATGAATGCAACAATTTACTCTATTTAAAACGATGGCAGCAACGCAGACGATGACGGATATGCGACGGTTCTTGAAGTATAAGTGGTAGAAAGCAGTTTGATTATATTCTTCGGTGGTTATGCAGGGTCACTGGGTTAATCCTGCATATATCTGCCAGTTCGAGAGGTTCCTCGCAAAGATCTTTTCCCATGGACTTTTAACTTTTTAACTAATGATAGAGCGCAAAACCTTTAAGTACTCCATATCATAATTTCCACCCCAATGTTACGTAACGAATAAATAACAAGGATTTTATATATTTCACTGAAAGTGACTTAAGTAAAAAATAAAATTATGATAAAATCTCCTGGGTGTAGATCCTTGAAAATATTTAGTGGGGGCGTGTTCCTTCTAGAGACGTCCGTGCATCTAGACACTAACATATTTGGGAGCTCTTCGAATTTTGGATCAACAGAACGTGGAGTCCTCCGCGAAACAACACATAGAAAGGACAATTGTCAAACATTACTGATCAGGTCGGAATTGGATTCTTCGACCCATCGGAGCCAGTTGATGTGTCAGCACCCGCCAATGACAGATCCAGGGGCGGATATCCACCATTGCTTCCTCCCCAAGATCAACATTTTTTGTAATTTTCTTCAAATGTTTCGAAAGTTACCTTATATTGATGGCAACACATAGCCAATGAGTATTCCGAATAAGAATCCATGTTTTTGGTACATATTGTATTGATCTACAGGTGAGATGTTGGCATTTGTACCTAGGTACAAAAGAAACAGTTGGTGAAGTGCTTTTACCAACACATGTATTTATGAGATTAGCAGTTTTCCATGACTTAGCCATCATCTTCATATGTCGTTCGTCAGTACGAATGTTGAAAATTGACTGAAAGGAATGCCGCATCTGGGACGGTCTCATTTTTTGAAATCATTCACTTACACATCAAATTCCGTGTATAAAAATTTATATTCTTGGAACGCTATTTCATTGGAACATTTTTTTTTGCTATATATTTACACAGTAAAGTGAGGAAAAATCGGTCATATTTATAAAAAAGATATTTAGAATTTATTAAACAGGTAAAAATACATGAAGTGTAATCTTTGAATGGAATATTGTACTGATAATTATCATTTCACGAAAATAGCAATATAGATACACTCTTGATTATAATGTTTTATTAAAACAAATGACTATTTGTCCATAGTATACAACATAATGGGCAAGATTTCAATGCTATTGTGATCTACCTTGTAGATTTCGCCGAGAAAGATTGTCCATATTTTTGGATAAATGTGATAAAGGCAATCACAAGATAAAATACGAATCAGGTATAATTTTGTACTCGCTTCGTTCAATCTTGCATCAGCTTCTTTGAGACAATTGCATAACAATTGATTATCGCTAGTGTGAGTTCTCGCCGCGAAATAGTCGTCTGTTGGTAATCAGCTGAGCGCACGTGCCACATGCCGAGTAAAATGATGTAATTAAAAACTCAGTACTAAAGAGGCCTGCAGAACTAGTTTCAAAAAATAGTAAAAATGAAAGTTTGTGAGCAGAATGGTGGTTGCTATACACAAGTATAGGTTGCGAGATATTGGTTAAGTTAATTCATACAGTTTAAAAAACGGAAAATATTTGTTGTTATTCATACGATTAATGCATAATTTAATTTTATTGACGAAAACTGTTTTGTTGTTGTTATTATTATTATTATTATTATTATTATTATTATTATTATTATTATTATTAAGCTCTGAGGAAACTTAATGAAAAGCGTATATTTGGAGAATAAAATTTTTTTTATTACCATAACTCAAGGAAATTCTTACTAAAACGTATCCTTTATCATTTCATAGTTCATGGCTATGGGAATATAGATTTAAAGCTGATGTATTTAAATAGGCAAATTATTACAAGTCGATGTTCACATGCTAAAAAAAAACACAGTGGAGGCCCGTACTTATGATTACATCGGATGTTTGTCGAACGTTTTGAGAGTTGGTTATAAGCAGTCTCTTCACTGTCCCGGTTTAATCGGTTGATTGCGATAAGCATCTAACACACGTTGAGAGCTTGGAGCAGAAGAAAATTTCCCCTTAAACTATCTCAATCATTCATATATGCTATCTCATCTTTTTGTTCTCTAGAGTTGTGAAAAGTCATGTAATAAAAACTCTCAAGAGAAGTGCCTACATCCGTAAAAACAATCCAAAAATATATCTTGTTGTGTAAACGATAAATATTTATATAGTCAGAACCACACGTGTATTAGCTGAATTTTTGTTTAATGCAAAATATGTACATAATATTTAGTCAAAACTTTAATGTTCATTCTAAATTATTACTGGGAAGGTTGGCCTGGAAGATACCAATTATGTAGTTTATGTGTAAAACTTCCTTTTCGCACGTAATTAGGCATTTTCCCAGTGAAGTAGTTTTTCTATGTTCCCAGTGCTGGAAAAATCTACATTACTTAAAATAAAAAATTGCATTAAAAGAATAATGGCATTTATGTATCTTCTGTAATATTTCTTTCAATGCATACGCCAAACGTATTTCTAATGTTCAAAATAGCTGCAATACAGACGAATTTATTTCTCCCGTCTACCATGCAATCTTCCTTTAGCAGCGTGGCTTTATTTATTTATTTATTTATTTATTTACTTATTTATTTATTTAGCCGAAAACAGCCAAAAATTGTATGTGACGTATGGGGAAGAAAATCATCTGCGCACGCTTTCTTGCGTTTCAGAATCCCTTCCCAACAAATTAATTATTAATAGTTAAAAGATGAAAAAATAATAAGAATAATAATAGTAATAATAATAATAATAATAATAATAATAATAATAATAATAATAATAATAATAATAATAATAATAAATTTAAAAAAGCGAGAGATTAACATTTCAAAAACTAGATATTTTCGTTGCCGAATTATAGAAAACTTATTTGTAACGGTAAACGAAGATATCTGATTTTTCTCTATGGCTAACAAATAGAAACTCATCTACTACCACTACAAGCAAAAGGAAAGCTCAACAAAACGTGCGCATAGTGAAGCTACATTTACGTCCAGAAGCAAATCAAGGGGCCATCTCAGCATTTGCTCAATGGATCAGAGAAACTAGACAAAAAGAGAGATGGGGTCATTGGCCCGGAAACTGAAATACATTACTTGTTACAGGCATTTAAGTCTTTTTAAAAAAAATATACAATGCAAATGTAAACTAATTCATTATATTCTGTGGTGGCAGCAGAAGATGAAGATGGGAAGAGTGTTCCCGAAACACGTGTCTGGCTATACGTAATCATATTAAAATTACATTTAATACTATTGTGGTAGATACCTTAATGACTCCAGATAGTTTATAATTCATTATTTTTTGTTAAAGTACTTATTATTTTTTGACGATCAGTATAGTCTCTAATTGTATAGAAGCAATTCTGCATCAGAAAAGAGTTTACTTTTAGCTTAAATTTGTGTACCAATTTTAATTGTTTAATTTCACCTGGCAATGCGTTGTAAAGCAACGTACATGTGTGTAACGTATGTGGATTTCTTGTAGTGAGCTGTTGATACTGACACTTGATGAACATGATTTCTACGTCGAGTGTTGTAACTTTTACCAGATTGGCAGTGTATACATCTTTTAATAGCTCTCATTTGTTGCACCATTTTACGTACAATTGCACACGAAAACGGTTGCATTGAAATTATACAAAACGAATCATGATGTATAAATGAACACTCAATTTCGCACGTGATAGTCCCATTAAATCTAAAATCTAAGCGATCGGCGTTAATGTTTATATTGTCTCATTATTGGCCTATTAGTTATTATTCAACCGCGTCGCGAATTCTGGATGAGGGAAGGACACAGGGACTTCATGGACCATAACGCTTTCCGTCAAAAACCAGCAAAGAGCGCCAAACGTGCAATAGCAACTTAATACGGGACGCGCTTACGCAGTGACGTTGCAAGAGCTTGTCGAGCGCTCTTGGAGACAGGGGCATCATGAGCACGCGCAGCTGCTGGTTATTTTGTTTCCGGGTGAGTGAATTGTTATGGTCATCACTCGCGAAAATGTGTTGCATATTATATTACGGGAGGTGGCAGTTTTAACCCCTACTAGAACGTACGATGGAACGGTTTGCCTGTGGCAATCTTTGATCCCGTTCCTCAAAGCCTGGGCAAATTTAAAAAGAAATTAAATTCCTAGATGTTGATATGTGTATTATGTATCTTGAATATTATTAAATAAGTAATCTCGTATTAAAGTATGTTGTATTACCACTATTATATTATTATTATTATTATTATTATTATTATTATTATGTTCAGTGGCATGTAGTGCAGTGTTGTGAAGTTGAGGGAAACGAGTGTGTAAGAAACACATTAAAACTCAGTGATTGGCAGTATGGTGAGGTTAGGTGAGGTGAAGTGAAGTGAAGTGATGTGAAGTGAGCTGTGGTGAGGTGGAGTGCTATGGAAGCATGCACGGTGAAATGTTCATGTTAATTTGTAAAATTTGTGAATTATATAAAATTTTGTTTAGTTGTTAAGTTCTGTAATGTTTAGTTAGTGTATTCTGCCACCAAGTTGTCAAACTTATTCGCAGAATTAGTAATAAATCTAAATCTAAGATCCTCCTGTCCAACCCACACGTCAGCTTGCGGTGGCCCTCTAGGAATCTGGAGCACCGCCCTAGCCGGGACAAGCTCGGTCTCGGCTGATCGCCTGACTTACGTGGTGGTGTAGGGCATGAAAGTGGAAGGGAACATCAGGGGACAAGAATGGGAAAGAATCATCGCATGCTGTTCGTGGCCCGTTTGTTAAGGTACTGCTCCGGTATTCGCATGGACAAATCGATGGACGGATCGCATGGACGGATCGCAAAAACCTCGGAATAGTACCTATCAATGCAGCCGACCAGTAGAATTCTCCTCTTGACATCGGCTGAATTCGACCTAGCTAAGTTGCTAGAGTCGAAACTACGTCACCGTCGTAAATACCCCGACCCCCTGGCAAGAAACGCTGCCGTGGCAAAAACAATGGCCATGAGCCATCTCAACTGGTACACACAGTGATGGCTAATGCCAGTGTTTGATTTATAAAATTGTAGGTGCGGGAATGTGCCACAAATTAATTATTAATTTAATAGAAATAGTTGTATATTAAAAATATATTATTTAATAATTATTTCTTAGGAGACGGAAGGCCGTTCCGGCGCGTCCCGCCAGAAATCAAGCCCCGACTCGTGCGAGTTGTAGCATGCTAGCACTACAATCAAACATTTTCAATATTTAACCATGTTACATTTAACTTAACATGAATACATATTTCATTTATATAATTAATCTCATGATTTATAAGTGCATCACAATTTTCTTCCATTAACTGCAAAGTACATCCGAGAGAATAATCCGCACGTGTACGGTAGGCCTGGTGATTACTTTCTAGTTTCTACCCAAGTGGTGGAGCATAGGCCATGACAAACCGCTGGTTGTCAGCGGAGGGCGTTGAGGCCACGATGTTAGTCAACATATCTCAGATTTGAGACCGGGAGCGGTAGCTCAGTGCATCAACTGATGTCACTGCAGCGCTTCTGACCGGGAGGTCCTAGTTTCGAGTCCCGACGGCGGCAGGATTTTCAACACTAGCTTTTCAGCTAGGTCGAATTCAGTCGCTGTCTGGAGGAGAATTCTAGCGGCTGGCTGCTCTGATCGGTAGTTTTACGTGGTTTCTCCCATCAACACCAGGCGAATGCCGGAGCAGTACCCTACCAATCGGGCCACCACATTTCATACCACATATTCCGGGAGATCGGTCGGAAACTTAGAGCTTGTCCCGGCAGGGGCGGTGCCCCGCTGGTGGGAGAGTCCTGGTTAGGGGGAAACCCCACTAGCCGACGGTAGGTCGGCGCCGGATCTCGCCATCCAGCGGGGGAAGATCAATGCCATCTCCCGAGAAAAAGCATGCACTACACTAACGGGACTAATGATCAAAGCAGTTGACGCGCCCGGAAACACGAAAAAATCAATCAATCAATCAATCAGATTTGAGGATGAGCTAAGGGTCGTCAAATGAAGTTCCCCGATGGTCTTCCATCACGCGGCGGACTCTTAGGTACGGCTTACTTTTAGATGATGCTCAGTGTATCCATACTATCTAGACAATAAATTATTAAAAGAAAAAAATACGTGTTGCTTTACACTTATCTTATGTAACAAATCTACATATTATAATTGTTTGTGCCTTCGAATTCAGGCAGTGTATAAATACACATCCCTATGAATTAATTCCATAGGCGGAGTTTCATATTTCAAAAGAAGAGCCTGCTACGTATTCTATTTTTCTTTCAGAAAACAATTCAGGATACTTAACGAATATGGAGAGAGAGGGACGAAAACATCGGTAACTCACATGGATTCAAAGAAAATTGTATTTGAAATAAAAAATGCACAGATAAATACTTGTAATGTGACTACCTGTTTTTTAGAACTTTTTTGAAGCTCACGTATTCTTAGTCTTTTAATACAATAAAGTTCTATACTTTTGCGTACATACATATATCTCTTACTACTTACATAAATATTTTCAATTTGAATTATATTCTCTTTTTTCTTGTTTCTCTTTCTTGCTTCTCTTTCTTGCATAATATAATAGTTATAAATATAAGTTTGTGTTTAACCGCAAACTCATACCTTTAATTACAGTAATAATGCATTTCTCGGGGAAGGGGGATTTTTTTACAACCTGTCAACGTGAGGGTATTACCCTCTCGGTTAACTACTGAAAGAAATGCAGTGGTAATGGCGTGGAAGAGATCGCATGGAGGCAGCGGAATTTTTTTAACCGCCCCAGGCGGTCTCTTCTCCCGCCTTCACCCACCTCCCACCATGCGTGTGCGCTGTGACGTAACCCGACAATCGCGCGCAAAAAAAGAATAAGCTTACCCGTGCGTCGCCAGCTTCACAAAGCGGTGACTTTGTTTGTATGACCTGTTTCAAGGTAGGACGCGATACGGACCCGGAGTCCTTGAACCGGGCAGAAATCCGATAAGCTCGGGATAGCTGAGATTGGGGTAGTTGCCTTTACAATGCGATAAAAGTTTGCACACTTCGCACGATACTGACAATCAGGAGACTGGGTTAGGCAAACACGAATGCACAGGTTCGCACACAACGACGTCTTCCTCGAATGCCTATCGGGCCACCGGGCCACCAACGTCTGAAAAGAGGCGCAATAAGAGATAAACCAGGAGATATGTGGGCGAGAATGCGACTTCCACAGGAGCGGCTCATGTTACGTGATGTTGACGAATTGTTTCGCGGTCACTGTACGCCCGAAGACCTTGGGTTCAATGTACCATTACCGCACTAAACTAGAGGTTACATCACACAATATAGCAAACTAGTTGATAACACCAATGCACTTTCAGAATAAAAAATGTAGAAAAGTGTTGTTTTCACTTTAAGACACCGCGTCCACGTCTGGGTGCATAGAAAAATTTGCGTAGTCTACATTTCCGTATGTCGTCTTCTCAAGAGCGGAATCATCACCATCTTCGTGATTTTGAATGTAATGTTCTGAGAGAAGGCAAGAGTCAGGTATTTCTGTGATTTAATTTGATCTGTTAGCACCGAGAGAGATGGCTCAGGGCATCAACTGAAGTCTCTGCAGTCCCTCTGACCGGGAGGTCCTAGGTTCGAGTTCCGACGGTAGACTTTTCGACACTAGATTGTCAGCTGGGAGCTCAGTCGCTATTTGGAGGAGAATTCTAGCGGCCAGCAGCTCTAAACGGTAGTTTTCCGTGGTTTCTCCGATCAACAGCTAAAGAATGTCGGAGCAGTACCCTAACATACGCGCCACGGACCGCGATTTTTCTTACCTCCTCCTTGTCCTTTCCTCTCTCCTTTCACACATTTACACTAACATGCATCACACTACCACACATACCGGGAGACTGGTCGGGAGCTTAGAGCTTGTTCCGGCTGGGATGGTGCCCCGCCGGAGATACCTGGTTGAGGAAACCCTCGCTACCCGACGGTAGGTCGGCGCCGGATCTCGCATCCAGAGGGGGAAGGACACCGCTACCGACCGAGGAAAAACATGCACTACCCTCACGAAACGAATGACCCCAGTAGTCGATGCGCCCGGAATCACTAACAATTAATCAATCGATTTGGTATGTTCGCAAAACTGGTCGTACGAGAGCTGGTTTACAATCAGTAACTGGATGAAGTTCGGCTGGCTGCATCTGACAATGAGGCGAAGGATTACTCGAAGAAACAAAATAGAATTGAACTTCAGAAAAACCACGTACGAAAATAAAAGAGAAAGCAGATGAATGCGCACTTAGCACGCAGAAAACAGACGCGTTGTGCATTAAGTCGACAGAAAGAGATCACTTGCAAGATAGTTATGAAGTAAAAACACCTCCAAATTAAGGGAATTTTCACACTTTTCAGAAGTTTCCGCGCTTTTCATATTGACTAAAAAAGTTAAAATGTAAAGTAATTTTCAATATATAAAAATGCTATTTTGATTAAAGAGGTGATCCAGGATATATTACCATTTACTCTAATTATTTATGGATAGGAAGAAAACAACGGACAGAAGGATGTTCTCATTACAAGTCATATTAAGATTCAAACCTGCGACTTTACCTACACAGTCGGTTTACCTACACGCTCCATTGATGCCAGCCAAACGGCCGTCAATAACAGAGAGTTAATGAACGGGAAAAGAGCAGCGGGAAAAGAGGGACCAGAAGAACGCTGAACTCCATAAAAGCGAGAGCACAAACATGACAGGGGACAAAGTTTAATTATTATGGGACTACAACGAGGTTGTTGATGACGATGCCAAGAGGGCATATGGTTATGATCATGACACAGATGATTAGGGTGGTGAAACAAAAAGTCGGAAAAAACAGAAGTTACTCCATATTTAGGAATTTACTTTTCGATCAAGGACATCAGAGTTGATTTTGCTGTTGTCTGATATATTCATTCAGCAATCAAATCGGTGTGAAGTGCTTGTTGAGGTACAGATAATCGAAGCATAATTCGCTTCTTTTTAGCGCTACGGTCTTGTAATTAAAGTGGTCGTTACTCTTACGATCACCACTGAAGCATATTGCGAGACATTTAACCCTATTCTACTGAAACGATCATGGTTTGCTAGTACATAGTGAGTGTCACTACGTCAAAGTCTAAGTAACATTCCATACGATTTAAATGTTCTTTGGCAGGATAGCCTATATCTTTCGCTATATCAAATGCGGTACATAAAAAATCGTGAACAAATAAGCCTTGTTTTCCGGGATGAATTGTGAATATTTCGTGAGACTTACGATCATTAAGCCCTACACGTAAGGTTTAAATTGTGAAAACCACCATCTCAAATCATATACACATCATCGAGATATATTTGTTTTTTCTACATATCGTTCCGAAATAACATACGTAAATTGGACCTTTAAAAAAAGAAATTCCGTATTTCAGTCCGTCCGTCTGCCCGTCTGTCCTTCCTTCCGTCTAGTGGCTAAACCGTTTAACCGATTTTCTCCAAAATTAATATTCCCCAATCGATCTGGCTGATATCGCGGGCCCTTGAATTTTTAAACCGAAATTTAAATTTTTAGATACTTTACATGATGCCCCTGGGACATTTTCCAAATTAAAAAAGTGGCTCCATCGATTTTGTTTAAATTTTGTTGTTGGAGAGTGTTTAAGTGAACGCTTAAGAGAAAGGTGCAGGTCCCATGTTCGTTGAAAATCTAATTTTTCGAAAACTGCAAAAGTTCAAAATTTTTCGGCGTCTTCCTACAACTATAAGTATGAAGAATTACTACAATTATGAATAATACATCATCCCAACTCCGTCGATGTTTTTCACCTTGAGAAGTTGCGCGGACTACAGGTGTATTCCGGCCATTTTATTTTCGCTGGCGATCAACCTCTACAAGGTTTACAGTGGCGCTTACAATTGTAGCCCGCACGAGTGTGAAGTGTGATGGAAAGGATGTTAACCGTGCCGGAAATCTGAAGAACGATATACTATTGTCAAAGTCATATTCTACTGGCATTTACTACAGCGATATCCGATTGCCGCGATTGCTGAATGATGAGAAATAAAATATTTCTTATGTCAATAGACGTCTCTTAGCCACATTTTTACTCGGGAGGCAACACAGATTTAAATGAAAATTGAAAATTGAGTGACTTTCATATCATATTCAAATAAATAATATGAGATAGGAGAGAATTTGTTCAGAAAGTTTTTACGTAACATGTAATGCAAAATTATCATTTCAACTTGGACTACATATGTACCCGCACAATTCACTTGCATAGCGTGACGCGAGTACTGCAAGGCATCGAAGTTTTAAACTTATTTAGTAACTAAGTCTATAAAAACATCAATGTTTTCAAAACATCGACGCCGATGTAGCATCCCTACTTATTTTCAAGCCCAGCGCGTACTGCTGTCGCCCCGATGCGCGTGGAAATAAGGCGCCAAGCCAGCAAGTCTTGTCTTTCCGCCCGGACGCCGTCCTATGCGTCGTTACGGGCACCTGCCGATTTATTTATTTATTTACTTATTTATTTAGTCAAAAACTGTATGTGACGTATGGGGGGAGAAAATCATCTGCGCACTCTTTCTTGAGTTTCAGAATCCCTTCCCAACAATTTAACTATTAATAGTTGAAAGATGAAAAATAATAATAATAACAACAACAAATTTAAAAAACGTGGGACTAACATGTCAAAAACTAGATATTTTCGTTGCAAAATTATAGAAAACTTATTTTTAACGGAAAAGGAAGAAACAGATTTGATTTTTCTGTATTCTTAACAAAATAGAAACTCACCCTAAGCTCTACTACCACTACAAGCAAAAAAGGAAAGTTCAACAAAACGTGTGCATCGTGAAGCTACATTTACGTCCAGAAGCAAATCAAGGGGTCATCTCAGCATTTGCTCAATGGTTCAGGGAAACTGGCCAAATCCCGATCGAGATGGGGGTCATTGACCCGCCAGTTGCCAGCGTCATTGTCGCCAGCGCCGCCGCCTCTCGTACAGCACGCCACGGGCTCGGAACACCCTGGCTCCTTCTTGGGGCACGTATGCTTCGCAGCTTCCAGGCTCTTGCCGATCGGTGGCTGTTCGCGCAGGAATCTTCAGATTGCATCCTGCAGTCAAATGTCCCATACTTCTGCATTCCAGTTAAACCTCCGTTGGTCGACCTCTACCAGACGGTTGGTCGAAGTGGTTGGTCGGTTGATTGATTATTCCGTTTCTCCGGGAACATCAACTGCGATGGTCATTAGTCCCGTAATTAGTGATTTCGGACGCGTCGACTGCTAAGGTCATTCGTCTCGTACGTTAGTGCATGTTTTACCACGCGAGTCGGCGGTGATATTTCCCCGCAAGGTGGCGAGATCCACCACCGAGAGTCCTCTACAATGTAATATATACCATCTTCGATTTTGAGGGTAATGCAGTTTAGATATTATACCAAAACCTAAAATCTGTGTGTTACTACTGTTATATAAACTGTCATATACAAGAGGGTTAGCATCTTCAAGAGATTACACATTCCAGAGATTATACATCTTCCAGAGAGAAAGGAAAGGATATGACTTTGATTTTTATAAAAAACAAACATAAAAGTAGGAGTAAACAAGCAGACAATTTGAAGAAAAGCTATTCGGTCTCAATTATAACAAACATATATTACAATAAAAATTGAGGTACAAGAATAAATTATGACACTGATGGTCGACGATCAGCATGGCGCTCACTTTTACAACACGGCAACGGCAACAAAAACAACGGCTCGCTGGCAATTGAATGTGCAGTTGCTCGTGATTCTTCACTTTCCAACTCCTGATATCAATTCAAGTATTGTTTTCAAAACATCGATATTTCCATAAAAAAATCTATGTTTTAAACATCGATGTATTGAAGCCGATATTTTTTAACATGATGCTTTGTGCCCGATATTTTTCGTTTTTGATGTTTTTGTTCGTAGATGAAAAATCCCATAATTACACGTTAGTACAAGTTAAAATATGAAACAAGAATTGATGGTACCACTTTTAATGTGTTAGAACCTAACGAACACGTTTTGTACTACATTGGTCCAGCAAATTATCCTTCAGCCGAGATGATCCTGATGTCTTGATATTTCCTTTGGCTTTTCTCGAATTTCGCACACGGAGTGGCGTTTCATATCTTTGTTTTCAGTTACATTTTAATTCTAAATTAATTTACACGGCGTCTGTCCAATTAAACTTTGTTGCGAACGATTTTAATATTGGAGGTTACTAAACGAGTTTTAAAACATCGATGATTTTTGGTCTATTGATTATTAACATACATGTTTTAATTTTGAAGATCGATGTTTGGCAACAGTCCGAATTGCAACATAGGTTGTGCTCTAATGTCCTATCTATTTAAGTAGTACCTCTCCAATTCAACCTAGCCTGACTTCTCGGCTGGTACTTTAATATTTACTTTTTTTGCACCTTGCTGTTTCGTACTATATTAAGTTCACCATAAAAAGAAATTTGAAACCCAATACAGTTGCTTGGCTCATTTATTCTCGGATACAGAGTTTCATTAAAAATAATCTTTTAAACAAATGGTGGAACGACGAGATCAAAGAGAGAGTGACAAACGGAGAGCCGCTGGTTTCCCGATTACTATAAAGGGCCGTCCATAAATTACGTAACACAGATTTGGAGTATTTTAAATATCCGAATTAATACGCTTGCGACAAACATTATTACAAGTACAAATGTATGTAACAGTAAAATAACGTTAAATCTATTGCGTTGTATATTATAAAAATATAACTGAAATAAGAATTAGTTGGCGATACGGACTGCACCTGACAATAAGATTGGGGACAATTTTGAGTGAAGGAATGAGGCAAACTAAATGCATTAAGGCATAAATGAGAAAATTTCAGATAACAAGCCATGCACACGCCGTCGTGCATGATGCATGGACGAGAGTTTACGGCGCCAATTTAACTGAAGTATAGAATGTATTACAGATCAGATTGCCATAATTTATCTTCGTAATCTTCGTGATTCAATTCTTCAATCTTCGTTATCTTCAAATTCGATATCTTCGTATCTTCGTAATCTAAGTAATTCAATTAATATACCTCTGATGTTAAAATATTTTCATCCATTGTAACAAATTATACATTATAACTTATTTATATTTTTAAAATTAATGTTTTTAAATCTTTTATAAGCCTGAATAGACGAGATGCGAGCATTATTTCAGCAAACATTGAATTTTAAAAAATATCAAGGTTACGTAAGACTTAACTAGCACTCCCTACTAGCAGCATAAAGCAGCCTCAAAGTCCTTCCCCCTCTTTAGTGTTACGTAATTTACAGACGATCCCTGTATAGGAATCTACACGCAACACACCATTCATACTACGAAAAGGTACATCAGGTACATGGACTCCATTGGACGTGTACAATTACGAATCTATTTCGAAAGTACACCAGTAAATTTGGGCGCAGTTGACACGTGACACGTTATCAATCACTCAAAGAATCACTCATTCCACGTTCATGAAAAAGGGGAGGATTTTCATGCCCTAAAAAATCTTGAAATGTACTTTTTAAACTATGCATTAATGGTCTAAAAATTTTGAAATATGCATTTTAAAAATGCAGCTAAAATTAACAATATTTCATATCCTTTATAAATTTTTCTCGATAAAATTGAGAAGAAGCATGCTTGGAATGAAAAGATATATATCTGTGCAAACATGATATACTTCACAGGAGTATAACAATGTTCAACGTAGTGAAGTACATTCTTCTCCCTGGTTTGTCTTGTATTTCTTCTGCCTGGTTTAAAAAATATGATATTAAGATATATCCTACTTTTTCACAAGTATTTTATCATCTATAGAAAAAAGAAAGAAACGAAAAAAATTAATAATCGCAAATTGCAACAAGTTCTTACGAATCAATGAACGCTCACAATAAATGGATTTTATGAAAAATTTTAATTTTAACGAAATATAAAAAGCACCTATTAACCAAGTAAAAAGACACCGCCAAAACTAACACCACCACCACACCACCAAAAAACCAACCATGCACCATCAAAATGAACGGTGTACCATTGACTGATGTTCAGGCAACAACATTTTTAATTTTCTCTTTTAGTCTCTCAATTCAGTCAAACCTTAAATGGAACGTCCATTTAAATGAATTGAACACAAAATTAAGTTCATTATGCTACGCGTTCAGAATTCTTTCAAATTCAGTCAGCCTTCACACTGTTCGTTGTGTATATTTCGCGAATGTCCATTCCCGCCTGAAATATGGCATAATATTTTCGGGAAATACATGTTCTATCTTCCAGACTTTTAGATTACAAAAACGAATTGTACGAATAATAACCGAATCCCACCCGCGTGATTCATGTAAGCCTCTCTTTATTAATCTAGGAATTTTACCATTACCTTGCCTGTTTATTTACGAATCGGTGGTATTTGTCAAAAATGACTTGGGCAGGAATATATTTTCAGAAAATGCCGTTGTCTATTACTATAACACTCGACGTAGAAATCATATTCATCAGGTGACAGTATCACCAGCTCGTTGCAAAAAATTCACATACAATACATCTACATTATTTTACAACACTTTGCCAGATGACATTAAACGATTAAATTCAATAGAAAAGTTTAAATCCCAAGTGAAATCGTTTCTGCTGCTAACGGTTTCTATACAATTAGAGACTATACTGAGCATCACAAGAAAAGTACATTAATTTTAACAATGATACATAATGCATTATTTACCATTTGAACTGTATAAATGTGTATAAACAACCTGTAACAACTATTGTACTACAGCCTCCGGGTCAATGACCCCCATCTCGATCAGGTTTTTCGTCCAGTTTCCCTGATCCATTGAGCAAATGCTGAGATGGCCCCTTGTTCTGCTTCTGGACATAACAGTAACTTCATTTTCTGTGCACGTCTTCTAGAATTCAGTGGGAAATACAATTATTCAAATTATCGTTTCCATGTTGTCGTGGCAGCAAGTATTATTCCGAAGGACAACATGGATAAGAGCCCAAATTTATTGCCTTTTTTATCCTTGAAAATAGATTTTATTACATGGGAGTTTTTTTTCTCAAACTTTAAGTAGTATATGACTTAGTGTTGGAATCACGGAATTTTGAAAATGTGCACACAATTCACTTTTTCCCATAGCACGTCATATACGCAGTTTTAACTGTTTTTTGACGTAAAATTAAATAAATAAATAAAATAAAATAAAAATAAATAAACTAGAAAAATCGGCCAAATATGCACTAACACATTAATCTACATAGCATCATATTCTAACCAAATGTGTAGAAATTTCACTTAACTATTCACTTTACTGACAAAAATATGCAAAGTCATAGAAATCCGCTCCCTGTTCTTGAGAAACGTCTAGGAAATACAGACCTCAATATGTGTCTACTTATTTCAAACAATTACGTGTTACAGATTCTCTGTTTATTAAAGTGTTGACAAAGATTTCAAACCCTAATTTTATATACCAAGTGATTGAGAGAGGGATATTAGAAACGCAGAAATGAAATTCTTACGGTAGATAGAAGGATGCGCGAAGGATGGGGGTAGATACTGGAGAATATTTTGCATTAAAGAATTCAAGTCAAAAAGAATTCAATTAACAAAAATTTCGTAAACAATAAAACAATAAAAACTTCCTAACCAAATATAAGGAGAGGACGTTTTAGAAGAACCCGCAACTGATGGATTGTTCTTACTAGTCGAAGATAAAATATGATAGGTAATGATGCTTAAGAAGGAAAAGACGAACGTATTGCTCTGAATTTTGTCTTTGTATGATACATATTGCAAATACTAAAATTTTTGCGTTTTGTATTACATTTACGAAACGATTACTGGCGAAAAGGTGAATAATTTATGCAACACGTAATCGAATCAACATTTACCAAAGTGATGCAACGTAGAGCAACATGCGACCTGGGAGTTCGATTGTGTCATTTCATTTTCCGCCAGATTCCGTGAGTAGTTATATCCTCGGGAAAACTGGGCAGGATGTATCGTGCGTTTTATCGGGGCGTTGTGGCAGCCAACGGTTACGGTCAGATAGCCATAAAATGCGCGATGCGGTGTCGAGATTTTTCGTAAGTTGCACGCTCGAGGTCTCGCAACGCGATCGATCCCTGGCAACACAAACGCTGGAGCAGCACAAAAACGAGACACGAAAGTTGCGGGACTGGTGAGAAACAAAAAGCAAATGCTGTGTACCCCTTTCAAATGCTTTTACTATCCACTAAACCGAAAACTGGTAATGGAGAGTGATGTTTATTTTTAAAGAGTAGAGGATATAGTTGGTATTTTTATAATTTATTCACGTATTGCCCTTCAATATGTATTGGACATTCTCATATTAATTGCACCAAGAATTAATGTCAATGTGTTCGTTTTTATTGTCCAAAATTCTTTTCAAATCACAACGAAGCACATTTGAATCTAAATGAGATATTCATGCACAAAAGCCATGTAGCTGTCCACGATGCCATCCAACTCTCATAATTTTAAACTCAAAGCTTCCTTCCTTGTTTATAGTTGAGTCGAGGCATCTGAACTTCTCAGTCCCCTGTGCGGCCGTTGAATGTGGTTAGATATGGTGCATGTGATTGACATATGTGAATAGTGGAGGCTTGCCACATACATCTTTGTGATTGCTAACTTGCTTGATGCGAGATGAAGTCGTCTTAAGCTATCTTCAATCAATCGCACGTAAGAACTAGATCTATGTTGCTACATTCCAAAGTCTTTTAGGTTGAGGGATGAGAGGAGAATTGTTTTTTCATAACTATGAAAAGTACCTCCAAACAGTGCAAAAAATTAACAGAATGCATTATATCCAAATGATGCACAAATATATATTAATTATGAATAATTAAATATGATTTAATTATGAATAATTCATAATTAAGGAATTGAATTTGAACAAAATTTCCAGAATTTAATAGAAGTTTCAAACGGTCGACAAATCAATGAATCTATAAATTGATTGCATTTTACGTGTAAAGCATGTAATAAAGAAAAATTTTAGCTGGATTTGTTTTCATTTAATTATGGATAGTATTGTACTTTAACCATTACAGACTTGAGAAAAACATATCTGTATTTGCCACAAGGATTCAATTGGTAAAATAGATATAACATTCAGAACAAAGATGCTCAATATTAATGTAATTCAGCGGCAAATTCATACAATAATTTAATTGTAACAAATATTAATAAAAGTGTATTAATACAAATATTCTGCCATACATGATTCCAGATTGCGCTACTTAACACTTCTATTTTAGAGGAGTCAAGGAATCTAAATTTCTCGGTATCCTGTGCGCTTTCTGCCCCCACCTCCTCGCATTATGATTCCTACTTCCGATAAACCTGGCTATGCTTATCTTCGCCGAGCGTGTATTCATCCCAAGAGAGAGATCGAAAGACTTGGGTGTGTGCACGCTCAAATTCATACGACAAATAAATTTATGGAAAGAACGCCATTTGAAAGGGCAAGGAAGTGTTCCTGAGCGAATGATTCTGCGAGACAAATTCACTTCCTATCGATTCTTCATTCCATCTTTGAACAACCATATAATATTGGATTTCACTCTTTCTTACTTCCTTTTCTTTTAGCGCCATATCTTCAAGTATTGATTTCAAGAAATATATTTGTGGACTTCTTTTACATACCTATATACATACATAAATATACCTTTTCTTTTGTGGCCTTTGTTTACATACCTATATACATACATAAATATTCAACCAAAACAAAACATTTACTTTGCATTGAAGTATTACATAATAATTGTGGAATTCGTTATATACATCATGTGCCGTTCTTAACTGAATTTATTGACACATGTATGTATCTACATATAAAAAGATCAAAATAACAAAACAATTTAACCCTTGAATTTACAAAATTATTTACATTGAATTTCACCGACATTTATACATGTCATGAACGTGTGTGTTCCCTACTCTCTCCGGTGGATCAATTCACATGCGACTAAGCGCATCTGCATTAACATTTACTGAGCCCTTTTTGTGCATGATGCGTAAATCGAGGTGCTGGATTAAAAGGGTCCAGCGTAATAATCTGGGGTTTTTGCCAGCCGTATTACGCAACCAGACCAACGGATTGTGGTCGATTTCGACCTGAATTGTGGCCTGCCCGTCGAGATAAATCTTAAGTTTATCCAACCCCCAAATCAGCGCTAAACACTCTAGTTCTGTGGTGCCATAATTTATTTCGGCATCATTTAATTTACGGCTTAGAAAAACAACTGGTTGTTCTACTCCTTCGTCATTTACTTGGTAGAGAACCACGCCTAAGCCTCTCCGAGAAGCATCTGCCTGAACTCGAAATTCCTTTTTATAATCACGTGCATATACCGCTGTTTTTTCACTGAGAGCTTGTCGCAGCTCATTGTAAGCCTTTTCGCATGCCTCTGTCCAGACGACTTTACCCTGGCGCTCGCGTCCCCGCAGCGCATCTGTCAGTGCCGCCGCTTTCTCCGCAAACCCTAGTATCAAGCGTCGATAGTATCCTACCAAACCGAGCAAAGAACGCACTTGTTTCTTTGACTCTGGTCTGGGAATGTTCTGGATTGCTAGTATCTTGGCTTCGGCCGGCCGCAATTTCCCGTAACCGACTACCTATCCAAGATATTTTACATTAGCCCGCGCAAACAAACACTTGCGCGGCTGCACTGTCAATTTGGCGGATTTTAATATACGAAAGACCGTATCTAGGTGTCGAATGTGTTCTTGCCAAGTGTTACTGAAAACCGCGATGTCATCAAGGTACGGTACCGCGAATTCTTGGCATTTATTCAATAAGGTGCCCATAATACAACATTGATAGGGACCGTTCTTTATTCCGAAAGGTAATCTAAGCGGCCGGTACGTGCCAAAACTGGTCACGAACGCCGAATACCTTTGCGCCCTTTCAGTAAGGCCAATCTGCCAAAAACATTTACAAAGGTCCAGTACACTTATAATCTTAGCTGCCGCTACCTGTTCTATCCGTTCTTCGAGATTGGGTAACGGAAAGTATTATGTCTTAATAATTTCGTTGTGGCGCCTATAATCGATACAGGGTCGTGGTTTCTTGCCCGGTGATTCAACCAATATCATGAGAGACGTATAATCACTCTCCGCCTCCACAATGATGTCGCGAAGCATCCTATCGATCTCTTCCCGTAATATCTTAGCCTGCCTCGGCGATGTACGGTAGGGTACGCTTCGAACCACTTTTTTTTTAATTGGTTTATTTAAGGTCGCTTCAACATCTAAGGTCATTAGCGACCACTATTGCTGTTAACGGTATGGTAACTATGTGGATGAAACGATATGGTGATTGATGATAAGGGGTGAAAGGACGAACACAATTACAACCATTCCCGAGGCGGGACTCGAACCCGCGACCCTTCGGTCCGAGATCACTACGACACTACTGCCTTAGCGATCTCGGCCACCGGGCCGGCTTCGAACCACTTTGTTTGTATCAGTTAATTCGATATCCATTGTAGTGATATCTGTCAATCCGGGTTTCTCACTAAATATAGACCTGTACTTACAAATGACCGTTTTCAGAGCGTCGCGACACTCAGGTTCGACCTCAGTCCCGCTGAGCATTTCTTTCGCGTCGAAGCCGTTAGAATCCAATTTAAGCGCATAGCGATCTAGCGCATCTTCGTCACCTGCGTCTGTCACTGTCACAGAAGCGGCCCGCCGCAGCGACGCCATACCCCGCGACGCCACAATATTTTATTAGTTTTATTGAGAATTATACTGGAAAGGAAAATGAAATTACTGTGTTATAAGATTATGTTCTACCAGTCAATTCATTTATTCATTTATTTTTTATTAATTTTTATCTTTTCAATTCATTAGTACAGTTAGTTACATTCGTACAGTTGTATTGTACCTAATCCATTACACATTACAATCACATTACAATTAATGTACCTACACGGATCACAAAACATTAGATGAAGGCAATTGATCAAATTAATAATTAACAAAACTACTACTCGATATGAAGTTGAAACAAAAGATTTAGGATACAGTGACCAGGATGCACAAATTCTTAACATTATAAGAAATGCGATCACCAACACAATAAATAATACACGTATGACTAGATTGTTTACTAAAAGAAAAATTAAATTATTCATTGATTACTTGATGCAAGAGTCATGGGAAGCGGTTTATAATACTGTTGATACAAACGACAAATATAATTCTTTTTTTCTCAACTCTTTCATTTCATTTTAACACTTGCTTTCCTCCTCAAAAACGAAAACTAAATATTTCACGGAAAAGCAATTCTTGAATAACACAAGGGATTAGGACATCTTGTAAAAACAAGCGAATTCTTTCTTTCATTTCTAAACGTCATGACGTATCTCAACATTCCCTTATCTACTTTAAAAAATACAAAACACGGTTACGAAAAGTCATAAGGCAGGCTAAAATCATGAAAAACGATCAGGATATTTTGAACTCCAATAATAAAACAAAAGCAATGTGGAATATACTAAAAAATACTACCAAATCAACTAGAAAACCTCTAGAGAATGTTGTTTTAAAATATAACGATATAAATGTGAACGATCCGGCAACAGTGGCTAGTCTCTTTAACCATTTCTTTCAAGAATTGCTGCCGATGTCACTAAGGGTCTTCAGGCACAAAATTCAAAAACAGACAGTTCACCCAAAATTGTAGACACAATGTTCGTTTCCGAAACTTCTTCCTATGAAATTCTCAAAATAATCGGTAAACTAAAAAATAAATATTCGTCCGGTTTACATGAATTCCCGGATTCTTTGTTAAAGACTTGTGCGTCTGCCATTATACACCCGTTAACTCACGTATTTAATGCATCTTTATGCACTGGAACGTTTCCAGATATTTTCAAAACAGCTAAAATTAAGTCGCTCTTCAAAAAAGGCAACAAAAATGAAATTCAAACTTATCGGCCCATTTCTCTTCTATCAGTCTTTTCAAAAATATTAGAGAGACTTTTTTACGTACGAATGGAAACCTTTCTCACTAAACACGACGCGCTTTCAGATTGCCAACATGGATTTAGAAAATTAAAATCAACGGTAACAGCTATACTTTCTTTTCTTAAATATGTCGCCTCATCATTGGATCAAAACGAGGCACCTATTGGATTATTTTTAGATCTCTCAAAAGCTTTTGACGTCATTGATCATGACATTTTACTTTCCAAATTACCTTCATATGGAATCCGTGGTATTGCTCTAGATTGGTTATGTTCGTACCTTAAACAACGATCTCAGAGAGTTGAAATAACTTACTGGAATGATGGAACATTACGTACGCACCTTTCCGACTCTTTGCCCATTGCATGTGGAGTTCCTCAAGGATTGATTTTATGCCCTATTCTGTTCCTACTTTACGTAAACGATATGCCCTCGACGATTCGAAACGGAAGAATGGTTCTCTTTGCGGATGATACGAACATCCTTTGCAATAAAGAAACCGTAAATAGTACAATATCAGATGTTTCAAATTGGTTCCGAAATAACAAATTAATAGTGAACGAAAAGAAAACTGTTTTAATGCAGTTTTCCATTTCAAATAAACAATTCTGTGCTCCATTGAAAATGAACAGTGTACCATTGACTGATGTCAAGGCAACAAAATTTTTAGGTCTCTCAATTAAGTCAAACCTTAAATGGAACGTCCATTTAAATGAATTGAACACAAAATTAAGTTCATTATGCTACGCGTTCAGAATTCTTTCAAATTCAGTCAGCCTTCATACAGCTCGTTGTATATACTTCGCGAATGTTCATTCCCGCCTGAGATATGGCATAATATTCTGGGAAATACATCTTATAGCTCCCAGACTTTTAGATTACAAAAACGAATTGTACGAATAATAACCAAATCCCACCCACGTGATTCATGTAAGCCTCTCTTCATTAATTTAGGAATTTTACCATTACCTTGTCTGTTTATTTACGAATCAGTGGTATTTGTCAAAAATGACTTGCTTCAGGGCAGGAATATATTTTCAGAAAATGCCGAAGTCTATTACTATAACACTCGACGTAGAAATCATATACATCAGGTGACAGTATCAACAGCTCATTACAAAAAATTCTCATACAATACATGTACATTATTTTACAACACTTTGCCAGATGACATTAAACGATTAAATTCAATAGAAAAGTTTAAATCCCAAGTGAAATCATTTCTGCTGCATAACTGTTTCTATACAATTAGAGACTATACTGAGCATCACAAGAAAAGTAACATTAATTTTAACAATGATACATAATGCATTATTTACCATTTGGACTGTATAAATGGGTATAAACAACCTGTAACTATTGTACTACATCTTCGGGGTCAATGACCCCCATGTCGATCAGGTTTTTCGTCCAGTTTCCCTGATCCATTGAGCAAATGCTGAGATGGCCCCTTGTTTTGGTTCTGGACATAAATGTAACTTCATTTTCTGTGCACGTCTTCTAGAATTCAGTGGGAAATACAATTATTCAAATTATCGTTTCCATGTTGTCGCGCCAGGAAGTATTATTCTGAAGGACAACATGGATAAGAGCCCAAATGTATTGCCTTTTTATCCTTGAAAATAGATTTTATTACATGGGAGATTTTTTTCTTTTTTTTTCTTCTTCGTCTCCCTTTCAAAATTCAAAATTTAAGTAGTATATGACTCAGTGTAGGGATCACAGAATTTTGAAAATGTGTACACAATTCACTTTTCCCCATAGCACGTCATACGCAGTTTTAACTGTTTTTTTACGTAAAAAAATAAATAAATCCTAAGTTTCGGTGGTCGAAATACAAAAGGGGAAGTATTCGTATTAAAAAATAACTTTTTGAATAAAGTGGTATTTGTATGTAGTTTATGAAGGTTTATGTAAGTTAAGTTTATGAAGTTTACGTTTACGACGTTTGCGTAGTTTGGTCGTAAGTAATAACTAGTAAGCCTTAAAAGTGGTATCTACGACAGTTACCACATTTGCTTTAGTATTTCGCAGACTCTATTTTTAATTTTTAGCAATACAACAGTTACTACCAATTTGTTCTTGCTGCATGCAATATTTGTATGTTGTTTTAACACATTTCAATTAAACAAAAGCCCAATGATTTTACAAGAAAGCATCCTGATTCTATTTCCCCCACCCAGATGCTCCTATGATCTATACAGAAATGAAGTGTCGCATTTGGATATTTCGTTTAAAATCTTAGGTAGTGAAGAAGGTGAACAAAGCGAGCACTTTCATTTATAGGACCATAAATAGCACCCCAAATGCGTTTTAGTATTTGTTAAGTGTTGGACAAGCGAAATAAGAACGCTAAATCTGTAAGAGCAAAATATAAGGTTGTCGATGAGTGTTAACCAAATTAGGAATAATACTCTGACGACATGAAGATAATTCTCCCAAAATGTAAAATGGTCGTATCTGTATTTTTCACCTGAAGGCGACCATTCACAACGAAAGTTTTGTTCCTGTCGGTAGCAAAATAAAACTAAATGTTCTACAGAATGGCACAGACTTTCTCGTAACAAATTTTTATAATTTTCTTGGTGTGGACTGGCTTTAAGGTCTTGCTCCATTCTCTGGCCGGCTTCCATCTATCGTCGTCCATAGTACAGTTTTTTACATTTTCTCAACTTTTCGGCTAATAATGAGAAGAAATCGTCTCTAATGTAAATATTACCGACGTGAGGAACAAGTCAAAAAATTACATTTTTGTAATTTGTGAAAAAAAACAAAGAATCGAGCAATATGGCGTTTATGTCATCGGATAGGGTGCATCTGGTACTATCCCTACCAAAACTTTAAAGAAAAAATTTAGAGCCGATTTTGAGAAAATCTTGTCACTTTCATAACTGTATTTTACTCTATTCTTACAAGAAATTAAAGAAAAAAATTTGAGCCGTTTTTGAGACAAATGGACAGGGGATTCTTCAATATGGGAAAGATCGTACGGGTGGTTTAGGCGCTAGTAGTGTTCAGAGACGGACAGACGAGCGACGACGGACAGACGGACGGACAGACGACGGACAGACGGACGGACAGACGACGACGGACGGAGACAGACGGACGGACAGACGGACAAGGACAGACGGACGGACAGACGGACGGACAGACGGACGGACAGAGACGACAGACGGACGGACAGACGGACGGACAGACGGACGGACAGACGGACGGACAGACGACGGACAGACGGACGGACAGACGACGGACAGACGGACGGACAGACGGACGGACAGACGGACGGACAGACGACGGACAGACGGACGGACAGACGGACGGACAGACGGACGGACAGACGGACGACAGACGGACGGAACGGACGGACGGACAGACGGACGGACAGACGGACGGACAGACGGACGGACAGGACGGACGAGACAGGACGGACGGACAGACGGACGGACAGACGGACGGACAGACGGACGGACAGACGGACGGACAGACGGACGGACAGACGGACGGACAGACGGACGGACAGACGGACGGACAGACGGACGGACAGACGGACGGACAGACGGACGACGGACGGACAGACGGACGACAGACGGACGGACAGACGACGGACAGACGGACGGACAGACGGACGGACAGACGGACGAACGACGGACGACGACGGACGAGACGGACGGACGACGGACGGACGACGGACGGACAGACGGACGGACAGACGGACGGACAGACGGACGGACAGACGGACGGACAGACGGACGGACAGACGACGGACGGACGAGACGGACGGACAGACGGACGGACGACGAGACGGACGGACGGACGGACGGAACGGACGGACAGACGGACGGAGCAGACGACGGACAGACGGACGGACAGACGGACGGACAGACGGACGGACAGACGGACGGACAGACGGACGGACAGACGGACGGACAGACGGACGGACAGAGACGGACGAGACGGACGGACGGACGGACAGACGGACGGACAGACGGACGGACAGACGGACGGACAGACGGACGGACAGACGGACGGACAGACGGACGGAAGACGGACGGACAGACGGACGGACAGACGGACGGACAGACGGACGGACAGACGGACGGACAGACGGACGGACGGACAGACGGACAGACGGACGGACAGACGGACGGACAGACGGACGGACGGACGGACGGACGGACGGACAGACGGACGGACAGACGGACCGACGGACGGACAGACGGACGGACAGACGGACGGACAGACGGACGGACAGACGGACGGACAGACGGACGGACAGACGGACGGACAGACGGACGGACGACGGACGACGGACGGACGGACAGACGGACGGACAGACGGACGGACGAGACGGACGGACAGACGGACGGACAGACGGACGGACAGACGGACGGACAGACGGACGGACAGACGGACGGACAGACGGACGGACAGACGGACGGACAGACGGACAGACGGACAGACGGACAGACGGACGGACGGAGGGACAGACAGACAGACAGAAGGGCAGACAGACAGACGGAAGGACGTTTTGAAAAAAGACTTTTTGGTTGTCAAGGGACCCCAGAACGTGTATTTCCGTTGAAATCTACAAATCGATTTTCCGCAGCATACATAACTTTCTCTATACAACGTATAACTTCTCCCTATGTACGTATGTATACGAGAAAGTAAAAGACGATTGCTGCATGTGCATGGCATGATGCCATATGGTGACGATACGAAGAACTCTCTCAAAAGATGGTTATTCCGTGGGTATCACCGCGTTAAGAAAAAAGCTTAATAAAATGTTTACTTGGTTCTAATAAAGTTTAAAAAAATAAATTGCATAAATAAACATATGTATTTTATGCAATAATGTAATGTGTAATAATGTAATGTAATAAATAAATAATGTAATAATACATGTAATAACATAAAATGTAATATTCAACTTCATCTGAAGTGCTTTTAGGAGTAAGCGTATTTTAATAAACTTTTTTAGCCGTATCTGAGCAGATTCTTCTAAATATAACTAATAAGTACTTACAACCAATGCGGCATGGCATTTTGATAGGAAACTTGAAACTAAAATTGGCAACAAACGTAGTTTTGTTATAATAAAGAATATTTTTTTAAATATACACTTTTGTAAAATAAACTAAATGTTTACAATGCAAAAGGTAATAAATTGAACATTTTAATACGCCTGGGATAAACTTCAAAAGGTTCTTAAATTTTAACCTCAATTTCTCGTTTTGTGCACAGTTGCAAATACTAACTTTACGGCAGTATGAGTGTATCTGCTCAGCTCAGAAGTAAAGAATTCAACTAGTGGGATTATTGACTTCCAATACGGCAGATCTGATGACCGCTGCTGGATTGAAAGCAGCATGGCTAAATGGAAATTTTGAATTTTGGAAAAGCGTGTGCAACACCATTTCTGCGTCTATGAATTGCATAATTGCCTTCAACGTGCGCTTCCCCTTTCATCATCAGTTCATATTTGAGGTGCCCAACCCGATATGTTGTGCAGGAGAACCAAATATTGCAATATGGCTTGGATTGCGTGAGAGCGTGCAAACGTCTTTCCGGAAGGAAGCCGCCGCCTCCGCCTCTGCCCATGCTGCGCCGTCGCCGTCGCCGTCGCCGTCGCCGTCGCCGTCGCCGTCGCCGTCGCCGTCGCCGTCGCCGTCGCCGTCGCCGTCGCCGTCGCCGTCGCCGTCGCCGTCGCCGCCGTCTCCGTCGCCGTCGCCGTCGCCGTCGCCGTCGCCGTCGCGTCGCCATCGTCGCCGTCGCTGTCGCCGTCGCCGTCGCCGTCGCCGTCGTCGCCGTCGCCGCCGTCGCCGCCGTCGCCGCCGTCGCCGCGGCCGCCGCCGCCGCAGGACCGCCATGAACATCATCATCAACAACAACAACAACAACAACAACAAAAACAACAACAACAACAACACCGCTGCCGCCATCTTCGCCATCATCTTTGCGACTGCCGCCGTTACCGCTCCAGACCATCGCCGACAACCCCGCCTCCGCCGCCGTCCCCTCTGTCATCGATACCATTGTCGCCACCGTTACCACCGTTGTCACCAACCGCCGTTGTCATTATCGCTACCGTTACCACCACCGCCACAGTCACTGTTGTCAGCGACGTCACCGCCGCCACTACAGTCATCGCCGCCCCTGCCGTTACCACAGTCTTCACCGCAGTCATCATCGCCGCCACCGACACCCATGACTGCCATTGCCATCTTCACCACCGCCGCCGCAACCACATTTGTCACCAGTTACCGGAGACACCATCACCCCCATTTCCACAGACACCCTTCACCAGCACCCCTACAATCACTGTTGTCATCGCTGTCAGACACAACCACCATCACTACTACTATCCCCAACACCACAACTGCCACCGCCGCCGCCTTGACGCCCCCTCCCCCGCACTCACTTCCGACCGATTTTCTTATCGTGCATTTCTTTCGGACTGATAACCTCCTTCGCTCAAATACCGAGCCTGCCTGAGAAGGCGACAGTTTTAGTCGCTTCCTCGTTCCCGTGCCGCAGAGGAAACCGATAAAAGGGATGCAGGGTATCAATTAACTAAAATACACAGTGACGAAAACCACTGGGGTCAACATCCGCTACAGTATCGCACCGAGAACATCCATCAGGTGGTTTACGCAACGCAACCTACGGCCAGAGGCAAGGCGTCAGATGTATTTTGGACGCCTGACAAGAACTTCTCCCGCATTTTACATGATCCATATTATTCCAAATGTTACATGAAAATGAATAGAGGATGACAATAACAACAATAATAATAATGTAATAAAAAGTAGGTTTTTACAAAATACAGCAGGGCTTGAACAAAATTCACTGTAAAAAAAAAAAAGAAAAAAACAATAAACAAAATCCACCTTAGAGTAATATAAATTCTAATCAAGAACTTGCATTCTTTTCCAGCTGCTTTTTTAATTTTTAAATAATGCTAGAATAAATACGATATATTTTCTTATAAATTATTTGTTACTTACTTCTTCATAGCTGCCCTGTGTACTAAAAACCAAAATGCCCCCCAAAATCGAACTCATTGGGGGGGAATAATTTCTTATCACAATTATTTTACTCGCGCGCACACTTTGGGTTCAGCTTCATTTGAGATGCCTGCAACACGTCTCCGTGCCTAATGGACACGATCCTGAGAAAACGGTTTTTTCGTGGTGTCTGTCCATCGTCGCGACATTTCTAACTGAATTTCCGAGAAACCATCTTCGGCCTACGCCTGTCGTACAGAGAGAAGAGAGCTCTCGAGGCTTTTTACTACCCGCGTGCCGGCGGCATGTTGAATGTAGTTAAAAGGAGCTTCGAAGAACTGATGACAGTAAATAACAATCGTTCGAAAAGAAAGTCGCCACCGAGTGTGGAGGAAGAAAGATTCAGAGCACAGTCCGGAACACACACGCCTCTGATCTTCATTTCAAAATGCCCAAAGGATAGGAGACAGCCGTCCAAGATCAGGCACGCAGCTGGATGGAGAGCAAGGGATCATAAGATCCTCACGAAATTGAAATAATATCGTATGATGTTGATTAGTTTGTCATTATATCGTTAGGTGAGTAGAATTTACATTTATAATTATTAAATGGCCCCGTAAATTAAAGATATACAGATCTCTGGATGAGAATGTGTCAAAATTCCAAGGATCCTGGTAAAAAACTTTAAACCCCGCACGGAAACTCTTTAGAGACGAAATAAAGTTGGCAACAACTGGGGATCACTTATTAATGAGCCGAATATTGAACTACTTTAATATCATATTGCATGGATGGTAGGAACTAAAATTTATAGCGTCACGAAAATTACAATTTTGTGGGTTATCAATCATATCGTTCTTCCGTTACGTAACTGTAAATCGCAATATATTGCGAAAAAGAACCCCGTCATATCAATCTTGAATGATCTAATGGCAAATGTTCAGATGACGACTTGTTCCTCTTATATAAAATTGTTGCCACGAATATGCAAAAGACCTCCAAAAGGAATCGCAGGCTCAAAAACGAGAAATTCATGATGCTAACGATTTGATGTACAATATTTTTTTCAGCATAGGCAAGAAAGAAGATATGCCTTTTTGTTTTCCTATTATCTGGGCAGGTGACTACACTGATGGTTTATTTTACTTTATGAAGAATGGTAGGATGATCACGAAAGGTGGATGATGATAGATAAATATATATGGACGGGATGGTGTTCAGATAGGATACGTGAAAGACGCTAACCAAAAACACAACCAATGGTAAATACATCCATCCCTTATGAGTCTCGAACTACAAGCCTTTCCGCACATGGACTCTCTGCTTAGTTCAGGCGCCAACGAGGCTGGCGGTAGTGATTACAATTGGCATTAATGCTGGTTCCAAACATGTCGACAGCAGTTAAAACTTTTTAAATATATAAATATTGCATAATATTTATGAGTGTATATGTATGTATACTAACCAATTATAAAGGTCGCATGCAAGGAATCCAGATGAATTCCCCAATAAGAATGAAAGAGAAGATAGATATAACCTCTACATGTATCACAAAATATTGAATAACCGAACAAACTCATAACAATATATATATATATATATATATATATATATATATATATATATATATATATTATATAGTGTGTGTGTGTATTTTAAAAAATAATTTAAAAATGTTAAAGGGAAAGTTCTCTAAAGCAATTCGCTATATATCCCACGAATGTCGTGACATAAGAAGACCTGAAACAAGATCAAATCATCAAGATTGTGAAACTAGAACAGACCAAGGGCCGAAATCCTGTTGGAAAGAACAATGACACGCCTCAGAATTGTTATGTTTAAAACAAACAAACATAATTAAGTATTGAGCGCTTGGTACAACTAATGTATCGCTATTTCATCATCAATATAGAAAATATTTATTTTCGGACATATTTTGCAAAACCACTATCTAAAGTTCATGTTATGGGTACAAAATTGATTCATATTCGTAACATCTTTAATTCCGTGAATTCATCTATCCAAGTCATGTTTTGACGTTTGGTTGCGCACGACCACACAGATTTTAAGCATTATCTCATCGAGAGCACTAAGCATATGCCTTCTGGCGCAGCAGCTGGCTACTGTACGTCAAAACAAAAGGAAGGGGAGGGACACGCAGCAGAGTACATGTTCGGATTATCAGACTTTCGACCTTCCCAGGCACGTAACCCCCTGGATTTGCGATGCGGATCCTGGAAACGCAAACAGGGCAAATACACGGAAAATTGTGCTGTATTATTCTAAAATACTAAACATGCAACTACATAAACTAAATATAGGGCTACATTTGAAACAAAAACACTATGGTATTTGATGCTGGGACCAGTTGCTGATCCGGGGGGAGGGCATGGAGGCCATGAGGCCTAGAGACAAAAGTTTGTTTGTTACTTATTTATATTATAATTATGTAATTATTTAAAAAATTATATTGTATAGTATCATATATACACTACACAAATATACAATACAGTGACACACATGTTCATTAGTTTACAAAATCTATGATGCGCCCTCCCCCAAATGATCGGCTGGTTCCGCCCCTGGCTGGGACGGATATTTCTCCTGGTCCATTGGCGCTAAACCGAATAAAAGATTACTCATAATGACTCAGGTTGTCATGTTTGTTTCTTTATTGTTTAATTAACTGGATGGAATTTGATAGGATCATAAAGGGACGTTTTAAAACATAAATAGAAAAACTACATTGGCACCGATAGATCTTAAATTCATTATTATTGTAAATTCATTATTATTCATTATTATTGTAAAACCGATAGATCGACAAATTCATTATTATTGTATTTACAAACGAGTTTTTTAATTATGAATTATTTATGTATTTATTAAAGCGTATATTCTCACATCGATAGTGTCATTTCCGCAGAACCAATTTAAGCAAATATAGTGTCGCGAAATGCGCAGTTGCAGGCGGACGAGTTGCTTGATGGGCGGGTACGTGCTCCCAGGAAACAGGCGCTCCTTCGCGGCCTTGCTCCAGGCCTCCGCCGCAGAAGCGACGGCGGCGGCGGCGGCGGCGGCGGCGGCGGCGGCGAAGGAACTCGCGGGTAACGGCACCGCACCGCCGCCGACTCCCCGCCCCCTCCTCGCGCAGCCCACGGTCCCCGGCCCACGGCGCCCCCGCGCCCGCCGTCCCCGCCGCTCCCCGCTCCTCGGTCCTCGGTCCCCGCCCCACTGCGTCCCGCGAGTTCAAGGACCTCCCGTCGGGCTGGGGTCCGCGCCCGCGCCCGCGCGCGCGAGCGGCCGGTAGACATTGCCAATTGCGAGGGAGGAGGGCTCACTGCTTCTGCCACTACTACCTGTTCCCGTGAAGAGTATTGCGCCGTCGCGGCCGCCAGCTCCCCGCCACGCCCTTCTCAGCTCGTTGATTGATTAAGCGTTTCCGGGCGCGTCAACTGCTATGGTCAATAATCTCTTATATGTAGTGTGTGTGTGTTTTTTTGTTTTTTTCACGGAACGTGGCTGTAATAGATGCTGTTGGATGCTAAAATTCGCCACCGACCTACACGTTGGTGCGGGATTTTTCCCAGTCAGTATCTCCCAACAGCGAGACACCTCCCCAACCGGGTCAAGCTCTAAGCTCTCGACTGTTCTCCCGACATGTGTGGGGGAATAGTGGATGTAAGTGTACGTATGTGTAAAAATGTATGACAAGGATAAGGAAATATAGCGGGCGGTCCGCGCCTCGTTGGGGAATTACTCGGGCATTCGCCTGGCGTTGATCGGAGACACCACGGTAAACAACCGATCAGAAGGCCGGCGTTAGAACTCTCCTTCAGTCAGCGGCTGAATTCGTCCTAGCTATGCAGCTAGCGTCGAAACTTCCGCCACCGTCGGGACTCGACGCCTAGGACCTCCCAGTCGGAGGCATTGCTGAGCCACCTCAGCCGGTCCCCGCCCCGCCCGTCCGCGTGTCCCAGCCCGGCCCGGCCCGGCGAGGCGCGTTCGCGGGAGTGGAATGCGCGCCAAGCGAGCGGCGGAAGGCGGAAGTGGCGCGCTCCGCGGGAGGAATGACACAACGGCCAAAAGCGAAGCGCAACCGCTCAAGGTGTTACGGCACGGAGGGCGGAAACCCAGGCGCCGCAGTGACGAAACACCGTTGGGGAGCGCACGCTATTACAACTCGACGAGCGCCGAGGACGATCATCGCACGTGCACCACCTTGCGCTACAATAAAATCGGACGGATTGAATGACAATGAAGATCAATACTCTGCCGGGAGCGGTAGCTCAGTGCATCAACTGATGTCACTGCAGCGCCTCTGACCGGGAGGTCCTAGGCTCGAGTCCTGACGGCGACAGGATTTTCGACACTAGCTTTTCAGGTAGGTCGAATTCAGTCGCTGTCGGGAGGAGAATTCTAGCGGCCGGCTGCTCTGATCGGTGGTTTTCCGTGGTTTCTCTGATCAACACCAGGCGAATGCCGGAGCAGTACCTACCAAACGGGCCACGGACCGCGCGCGATCTGTCCTTCCTCTTCCTTGTCCTATCCTCTCCCCTTACATATACACTTACACTAACATGCACTACACTACCACATATTCTCCGAAACCGGTCGGGAGCTTAGAACTTGTAACGGCTGGAACGGTGCCCCGCTGGTGGGAGAGTCCTGGTTAGGGGTAAACCCCACTAGCCGACGGTAGGTCGGCGCCGGATCTCGCCATCCAGCGGGGAAAGATCACTGCCATCTCCCAAGAAAACACATGCACTATATTAACGGGACTACTGACCAAAGCAGTTGACGCGCCCGGAAACACAAGAAAATCAATCAGTCAATACTCTTTAAAAAGGTTTTACTCTACCTTGTTAGCGAATGGTTATGTACTTCTCATCACTGTTCTCAGATGTCATTAGGTGTAGGGGAGAATATGTTGGATAAACTAAACAGAAATAGCATACGTATATTTAACATGACCGATCTCAGCAAGTCCAAAACAACACAAATGTTTCATCTGCTACATGATAGCCATGATGCTAAAACGATTATGACTTTCCGGTATTTTTGTATTTTGACTTCCTGTAATAAAAACTTTAAATATTTCTATTTATTTTTGCCAACACATTCTCCCCTACAACTTGATGACACCTGAGAACAGTGTAAGAAGTACACGTCCGTTCCCTAACATGGAATTGTTCTAGGCTACATGTCAAAAAAAGCCATCAATTTTCCCCCTACAACCTGAAAGGAGCAACGGACAGTGAGCAGAAGCGAACAACCACTGATAATCAACTTGTTCTGGAGTGGAAGAAACTAAAAGAACTGATGGGTGACGATGATCAGCAGTTCTCGAACACACACTGTTAGTTATTCTACATAGGAGAAGCAAACCAAAAATTTTCCCCGCATTTCAACGTTTGGGTTATTTCTTTATTACTTGAATTTGAAAATGAATTTTTCAGGTTTTGACTCGATAGAGCACTTCAATTCACTTCATACTAGCATATAACTGATTCCATTCGTATACAGAAAAATAGTATTTAATACTTTTGAGAAAACTGACAAAAGAGAAATGGGACGATAATTTTGATTTTCCTGTTTGTTGCATTTCTCAAAAAGTGGCTCAAATATTGTTGGTTTGAATATATATGGATATTTTCTTGGGCATACTTTGAAAATTAGAGTTTCCGAGAGTTAAATCACGCTCAGAAACTTTTTAATAAAGAATCCAGAAAATTATCTAAACCATCCGAATATATTTTTTAGTTTACTGACTATTCTAAGGATTTCTTTAGAAGAAGTGTCGGAAATATACATAGCATCGAAATTATTTTGGAAACGTGTACTATTGAATTTGTGTGTGTGTGTGTGTTTTCCTGAGATCAACTGGAATTTTCGAAGTGTTGTTTGAAGATATTGCAATTTTTATTGGGTTACTTATTTTTCTATCGTTATCATTTCAAATGATATTCTCTACAATGTTTCAAGAAAAATGTGGTATTTTTTTTTCACGATACTCCACAATGCTTTAGCTTTGAGTTAGGGTTCAAAAAATACCCTATTTTCTCATTATTTTTTCTTTTGCTATTACTTTCTTTAAAATGCTTTTTTTATTTCATTGCATTCCGTTTAGTTTCATTCACTGAAATGTCTAAATTAAAAGAGTGCATCAAATTTAGAAACTGCTCTTTTTGGCTATATTCGCTCAGAAAATCGATGTTGAAATCTCTACATACAAGAATTCGTTCAAAAGATCGATTATTAATTTTGTTCAGAATTTTCTCTAGATTTTATAGAAAGAGAAATACATAACTCGCTTTGTTGGTCTGTAGATGCAAATTAAGATAATCTTGAGCGTAGTAAGATGTACGACAAATTTCAAAATTATTTTCAACTGAATATAAATTTAATTCTGACGAGAAGGTAGAATCAACAACACTTTTAAGCAAATATACAAATCTCCATATGCAGGGTCCGTATTTGATTCCCACAAGAGGATCCTGCAAGATAAAAACTAGGAATCTGGAGAGAGTTTAGTTCATTATGATGTAACCAATTTTTTGTAATGCAAAAAACGTCAATTTGACTTAGATTGCACTGTAACACTGTCTCCATTTCTTCAATTTTATTTTAAATAAATTAAACATTACGATGCATTATTGCAGTATTTTGCATACACATACACGGATATTTTTATGGTGCACCTGACTATATTTGGTATTAATTTATCTCATTTACTTATTTATCTCATTTTTACACCGAATGCGTGGCCGTGTTGTACACCAACGTCGGTACAGTGTTACAGCAGAGAGACGGGGTGAGACTGGTGTGGCGACAAGTGATGAATGAATAATGGAAGAGGTAGTACAAGGATTAGGTTCAAAGATTAAAAAAGGATACGTAGGGATTCCAAAAAATGGGAGACAACTGGGAAGTGTGGGTGGTGATATGCCTTAGGCAGAACACTGCCGAGAATGTGACATGGTGTGTTTTGCAAGCTTGGTAACAAAAGCTACTGAGTGAGGTTGAAACATTTTTTTAAATTACTCACCGGGAGTACACCTCTCAAAATGTTGAATTCCAAAGTTTTTAATCTAAACATACGACGTAGTAATGAAAGACAAATGCTGGTTATGCAAATAAAGTTGAGGCGACATTTATATACAAATATCGGATTTCTTTTTGCTCAATTAGACGTGTTAGAATTGATGGGTGATCTTTGTAAGTTACACTACACGTTCTCGCGTGTTTACAGTTCATACAAACACAATATATTGTCTTAGAATGTTTCAGTTTTATGTCTTTGCTCTAAACGTAAAAACACTTCTCATTCTTATCATCGCAGTAGTGTGACGACATTCGAGTGAAAAAAATAATAGGAATACGTTTGAAAAAAAGTAATATTCCCGTTCATTGCCATTTGCGGCGCAGTTAAAAGTCGAAAATATACAATACACTGGAGAAAATATACGGAGGTGAGAAGGAAATGAAAAAATCAACATTCAAAAATAATACGCGTTCTGGTTACTGGCTTGAAGATTACGTTGCATATGAAAGCTCTAGGTTGCTTCCTTAACGTCATAAACACGGTATTCGATACGTCGACTGTGAACTTTCGTTAAAACTTTATTCGTGACACAATCACGATTTTAATTCAGGTTTATGCTTAATGTAAATATTTCTTTGATTGATTCTATTCTTCAATTATTCTATGTGCATTCATTTCCGAGTATTAATTATTTTAATACATAGATATTAATCTTTCCGTATTCCTTCATGTAAACAAAATGTACATATTGTAAAAGCTATAAATGGAGAGTGTTATTTATGAAAAGCATATCATCAGTAAATAACAGCATAAAACAACGCGTTACATTAAAAATCAATGAAACGACGGAGTACAATAGACTTTTAGTGGCATATATTTTCAAATAACGCTAATATTACACAACTTTCTATTTACTATCTTTTGAAAATACGAAAATTGTCTGTTTTTTGAAACTCTGGAACAAAAACGCATCAAACGTTGAGCAACCCCGGAACCCATTCCCACAAACGAACAGAAACGCATCAAAAGTCAAGATGCAAAATACAAAATAGTTTATGAGACAACCTAATGTGCTAAATTGCGGCGCCCGAGCCAAATGGTCCAGTTGGCCCACCGCACCGGAACCCTCTCCCACCATCCCCACCAATCACCGGCTCGTCAATTCTTATCCGGGCCTTCGCCCGTTGCGTAACGCTAGTCCTGGGCAGCACGCTGGGCCCGCGCGGAGGCTGGGCTTCCGTCCATCGATCCGATCGCGACCTACCCGACGCCCTTCCGTCCTGCGAACCCTCCCGTCCCTGCAGCTGAAGCTCGCTCGTGCTTCCAGGGCAGATTTACCGGGCACAGTGTTCGGTTTGGGCTAGAATTGGAGAAAAAATGCTTAGAAATTTAAAACTATACTCCGATTTAAAAACACTGGCAAGGCCCGGAGCTGGACGGACACTGTCATCCTATCGGGGGCTTTGTTACGACTTAGTTTTGGAATTTGAGCTCCCAATTGGATTGCAATGTACCCCTCGACTTCCATTATGTTCGTATCAGACAACAGTAGTGTTACAACAGCACACTTTCTCTCATGATTTGTACCTTTTGCAATTTTCGAAAATTCAGGGTTCAACGAAAATTTGCAATAACTTTTTGACAAGTCATTTGCTCTATTTGAAGGAAAAAAATTTAAAAAAATAGTAGTTTCTGTTTTTTTATAAATTGTCTTTACTGCAAGTAAATATCACGCGAAAAGTACTTGTATTTTTAAAAACATGTTCATTACCTCTTTTAAAAATTAATGTTTTAGAACAGACTTCTTTAAGGAAACAAATCTCTACCATTAATATTGTCTTGCAATATAAGTTTTTTGCTTCGGCATAGATATATATGCATGCAAACTACTACGTCTATTGTTGGTAAGCTGCGATAGCAGGAAAGTGCAGGGCAAAGTAGTCATATTCATATAAAAGTAAAGGCGACAGGAAGCAACTCAGCTGACGTCTGGCACATAGTTAATGTTCCCTATAATATACACTCGTATGCTTTCGTGAATTTATATGGAAAAGTGATGGGCACGCCTCGTACGAACTTGTCTTTGGTATACTTATTTCAAAATCATCGCAGATCGTAGCTTCATTCGGAAACCTTTTAATTAACTCTAAAGTTGCATTTTACGAACTGTTTATCGTCAGTAAAATGTAACTTTCTCGACCTAGGCGAGTATTCAGTTAAATTGGCTTAATTCTGTTGACTCTAAAACTAACTTAATTGCAAAACAAACGTCACTAAAAAAATAACATTTTTGCAATTTTATCTTGACATTTTAATTTTTCACAAAAGCTATTTAATTTGTTTAGCTAAAGAATGTATTTTAAAATATTGAAAGTTAAAAAACATATCTTTATTATAACAAATACGGGGCTCTTGAAATATGAAATATGGAGGTCTGTTGCTGAAATTTCGACTGTTCCACCTAATCAATGAATGCCGACAAAGATGTACTACAATACCAGATAAATGGTTAGATTCGTTAATTACTCCATGTTTTTAAAAAGGAGATCGAAGTAAATGTCACAACTATAGGGGTATTTGTCTGCTCAACTCGTGTTATAAAGTAGTATATGCAAAAATTGTGAATAACAGAATCGTTCCAATTGCAGATTGCACTTTTATCTCAGGAACATCTCAGGAACAACCGGGATTTAGAAAAGGTCGCTCAACAATAGATGACATATTTACGTTAAAACAAATAACTGAGAAACGAATGGAGTTTAATAGAGAAACACACTTAGCCTTCGTGGATATTGAGAAGGTTTGTGATAATGTCAACCGATGTAAATTATGGAGCATTATGGAGGAAGAAGGGTACCCAAGCCATCTAGTGCAAGTGGTGACAAATATGTATGACAATACTAATATCGGAGTAAAATACAATGGATTTGTTTCCGAGAAGAGGATAATAAATGAAGGAGTAAGGCTGGGAGATCTTTATCCATCACTCTTTCATATGTATCTGGGATATATAATTAAAAGGTGAAAGAACGTAGTACTTTCAGGAATTTACCTGGGCAAAAATACATTTGTAAATACCCTTTTATATGCTGCCGACCAGGTCCTGCAGGAAAACGAATATGATTTGCAAAGATCTATTTACCAACTGGAGCAAATTTCTATGGAGTACAATCTGATAGTATCAGTTAATAAAACCAAAGTAATGGCTTTTAAAAGAAAAGAGTCAGTAAGGTCAAAGATTGTGCTTAAAAATATGGTTTTAGAATAAGTGACGCATTTTAGCTACCTAGGGTGTGAAATTACATAAAGAAGAGAGAGGGAGGTCACCGCCAAGATTCATAAATTTCAAGCAGTTTGTGGAACTATAAGTAGAATGTTTAAAAAGAAAGCCTGATAAGAAACGCAATTAAAATTGTATGATATTGTGGCTCTCCCAGTTTTACTCTATGGATGTGAAACGGGTTCAAAAACAAGAAGATTTGAACAGGAGGATTGAATCAGCAGAAATGAGATTCTTGAGAGGAGTAAAGTGTGTATATTAAGGAACCAAACAAAAACTGGAGAAAAAGAGAAGAACTAGGACGGAAAGAAACAGCACATGAAACAATTAAGAAGTACAAACAGCAATCGGTGACACGTATTGGAAATATGCCACAAGACAGACTTCCAGTGCAAGCCCTGAATTACAAGACGAGAGGAAAGAGAAACATTGGAAGGCCAAGAATGAGATGGAAAGAGGCTGGAACAGGCATTTCGCGTAATCCGTGAAGGAAGATGATTAACATGATAATGATGACATTTTTTCTCAAAAAAATCAGTGAACACGATAAATAATTCAATTTTGAATTGTTAATTTCTATTGTATACAATATAAAACCAAAAATGCTCTAGTTTCTACGTGGGGAATTGTATATTTGATGTAGAGTTAGAATTTATCTCTAGAAACCTCCAGCAGCAAAAATGCTGCTTATTCTCGAGTTCCCGGATAACTAACGAAACCAGAGAACTCTGACATTAGCGGATGCTGCACAGTTTCCTTTCAATTTTTACGAGCATTGGAAATTAGGAATACAAATAAGAAAATTTAAAAAATAACTAAGATAAACGACAATAAATAGAAGTAAGGAGAGAAAAATAAGTTTTACGTACGCCATGCATTCAAAGAGACTACCAACATAGCACGCGTGCTCATCAGGGCTAAGCGGACTTAGAAGCTGCTTATGAGGTCAGTATTCCAGGGTGTGTAGTTTTTATTATTTTGGTTTGGGTACTATGAACATACTTATTCATACACATATAATTAATAAACGTAAATAATAACTGTTTAAATATATTAATTATAAAGAGTAAATGTTTCACATATTTAAGGTACATACTACGATTCGAAATACAATTCATTTAAAATAATTAAACTAAACAATAAGGAATTACTAATGAGAGGGACGTTAGTATTTTATCTTAATATTTCCAACAGATTTTATAATTTAGAAATTCGCAAATAGATGATTTTGTTGAAATAATGTTCCGGAAGTAATTATCAACTGTTTTATATACAGATTTTCGTGCGTTGTCCATCGTCGCGGAGGAAAAAATCCTTATATGGTTTGGATTATTTTTTATTTCACAAAACCTGAAATTTCGTTAAAAGTTTATTTCTACGTATACCTCAATCAAGTTTGCTGAAGCAAAAAGCTCACAATTGAAATAAATATTTAGCCAATTACCTAATTTAATAATAATTTCAGGTGTAAAAAATTCCCTAGTACTATCTGGAGTCATTACCGGAAAAAGATGACTCATTATATGGAACAACCAACAATAATGAAGGAAATTGTGGAGAGGGAAGTTATAGAAAAGTATTTTTCCGGTCTTCTACGTCACCTGTAATAATTTGCATTCACCTGGAATACGTGTGTCCACAAAATTGTACAAACATTGTGGAGTTTATTTACAATATTAAGGTATTTTTATAATGATTTATAGTTTTAGACAACAAATTTGCATTTTCGAGTATTTTAAAATAAAAAAATGTTTCTTAATTTTCATTATCACAGTTGTATTTTGAACTGACGATATTAATGGAAAATTCCATTAAAGGAAATATCACTAAGTTTACATAAAAGTATCCGTATGTTATCTATGTAATGGTTACGTAATAACCAGGTGATTCCAGTCAAGCGGAAACGCTGTAGAGTCTGAATTCTGCATAGGAATTTGAATATTTAAAAATGTTATTTATTGCCTCAGTTATACGAGCGAGTCAAACTAGTCTAGAGAAACCAAAATATTGACACTATCCTGATAACATACTTAAATAATATAAACAGAGCGTATGATGGATGTCTCAAAAGAATACTAATAATGAATGTTGTGGTCAATGTTCACCGCACAGCCGCTCTCAACTAAGCATTTAACTGATATGTGCTCGATTTCGTCAATCACGTGCTCATACGTAACACGCTACAGACGCGCCCCTGTGACACAACAATTATGTAATATTTGGGTACACGTCAATCCTTCGGAAAGCGTGTTTGTGTACGGTGTCTTTCCCGATAGTTCGCAGATCGTGCGGCGCCTGTGAATGTACACGTGACCCTTCAACACGGACGCAAACTTCGTTCTCTATCTACCCCTTCGCAGCGTATCTATACAAAACACACACTTGGAAAGACCCTATGACCGCCGAATGTTTCTAAAACTGATAACTAATTTCCATTTTACTTCCCTCGTATTCAAAGCTAATTTACAGCTTATTTTCACTCATAAGAAAGTTTAGGAGTAGCAATACGATTTTTACCCTCAAAATCCGGAGCACCCCAAAAACAGGTGACAAAAGGGGCCTGATACTTTGTAGAGGAAATGAAAGTTACATATTGAATGTAATGATTGAGTTAATTAGTGCTTACCATACATGAATTCTTTTTAAAAAAAGTATATCCTTCAATTTTTCACTAACCCTCTCAAAGAAATTTGAAGCCGTCCTTGAAGAATATTTAACGCAATTAAATACTGAAAATATAACATTAATCAAGGCATGTGCCTCACCTTCGCCCTGAAGCATAAAACTCGCACGGCATCAGTTACGTAAGAGAAATCTGGTCTATTACGGGATCATTATCGACAGCTACAACACGTGAACATCCGAAGTGGGGAGCCTCTGGGAAGAAACGTCGAGTTAATGGCGGTGCCAGTTTCACTGCGAACTCCTCCGAGAAAGCTGCCGAGGCAGGTCATCAATGGCTGGCAGGAAGACACCCGGGTTGACGGACGCGCAGCAGGGCCATGGACCGCGAGACATGGGACACAGAACACACGCCTCGGGGCGAGCGACTAGGAACTTCAAAGGCAAGAGACGAGGCCGAGGTACGAAAGACGAGAACGAGGTAGAGGACCAACTGACGGGACAAGTAAAAGAGACGAGGTGCAAGAGTCAAGGCACAAGAGACGTGACACGATCCACTATTTCGTTATTCCGAGCCCGACAACTGCTCTGGACATGTCTTGATAGTGCTGTGTCAACAGCTGTTGTCATTAACCCCATTAGAGAAGTGCATGTTTTATCTTGGGTGATGGCGGTGTTCCTCCCCTCCAGAAAGTGAGATTCGGCGCCGCCCTACATGACTTGCGGGGTTTCTCCACTTCTAGGCATATCCGACAGCAGAGCACTGCATCAGTTGGCATAAGTTCTAAGCTCTCGTAGGTCTCCCAAAATATGTGATAGTGGTAGTGCATTTAGGCGTGAGGTATGTAAAAGGAAAGTAGAGGACAAGAATAGTGAATGGAAGATAGCGCGCGATCCGTGGTCAGTTTCTGAAGGTTTGGCATTCGCCTAGTACTGATAGCAGACCCCATCGAAAACTACCGACTAGATCAGACGGCTGCTAGAATTCTCCTCCAACCAGTGATTTTATTCAATCTAGATTCAATCTGGCTAAATAGCCAGAGTCGAAAATTCGCCACCGTCAGGACTCGAACCCTAGGACCTCCCGGTCAGATACACTGTAGTGGCGAGGTACCTGAGAACGGTGGATGAGGTACGAGAGATGGGCTGCGAGGCAGGAAAGTCGAGAGATGCGAGGTGAACGTGAAAATAGGAACTAGGCCAACAGAAGAGGGACGGAGAACGTGAAGTATGCTCAACAGCAGTTCTGAAAGGCGTTCTGCTCAACTTGTGGCCAATTGAGTATTTACAACCCAAATCCTGTCAGTCTATCTTCCCACCGGCAGACAAATAGTAACGCATTACACTTAAATGATGTAACAATAACAAATAAAGAAGGTTATATCAACGATAATGCAGCATTTAGGGAAATTCGTTACCAGGTACTTTTTTCTGTTGCTGCCCCTGAAAATATGATGCCGTGTGCAACTTTTCCCCCAGTATTTCCAAGAGAAGGGGATCTCTTGTAAGTACGCTGCCGGGTGTGTCGGCGCAACCGTTTATCGTTCCTGGCACCTGATGGTCGATGGTCGTTAAACAAGCTCGGTCGTCGAAACGAAACGCGCGCGTGAAGCAGAAAACACTGGGCAGCTGCACGTACGCGATGTATTACGTCAGAACTCACGGTACAGAGGCGGCTACGCCTTGCACTTGTGCACACTTTCGTAATGGTTTGTGCATTTTCAGAGAGTTTGCGCAATCATCGCTTGTAGTTATTGTTGTTGTCCCAGTTGCTGTTGTTAATACTATTGTTATTGCTGCTGCTGTTGTTGTAGGTCTTATTACTTTGCAACTCTTGATTTTGTCCAGTTTTCGGATACAAAATATTTAAAAAAATATTTGTGTACATTTCCATATGCTGGTGCAAGAAAACTATTTTCAATTATTCCGAACAAATTCAATATTTTACTACACATAATTTGATAACATAAATCAAATAAAAAATAATCTCTTTGTACGAATTTTAATGTAGTTTTTAGAATGCATATCTAGTGTTTTGCAAAATCACTCGATTTTCGTATCACCGCTTCATTGATCTCATCATCACCTACCGTTTGCCATAAATTTATTTTACAAGTTATCTAGGGTATTAAACAAATTGTTTTTCTTTGGTGTCAGAGAATATTTGGCATATTTTGTAGTTGACAGTACTTTCGTACTAAGACATTTGTTTCCGGAAATAGCGTAAAATATTATTGATATGTTTAAGCAAAACAACGCATATATTGACACCGATACACTTTGTCTTGTCTACACAACGACTTCCGGAAAAGAACCGATAGCAAAAAGAAAACTACTAGAAACAGCCATAGCATTAAAACAGGAAGTAGATTCGTTGAAGTTGATCACGTAGTGCTGTCATTTCCAAGTTCTCTCTCTGTCATGGTATGACCCTCCTGCGGTTAATGACCTTGTCCATTTCACTATTATCGTCGCGGTATCATATTTCAAAGGAAAGCATGAAACAAACATTCATTAAAACATTGAATCTGAAAGGTAATAAGCGACTTACAGCTCAGAAGACACTGGAGGCTAAAACAAATATTTCAATTTATTGCAAAATCAGTGGGAAGACAGCAATTTTCGCAATAATTTAAAAATTTAAATTAAAATCATTAATACACACATAACGTAGAATGTTTTTTTATTATTATTGTATATTTATTTCACTTAAGCCCTATGATTAACAGAGATGAAAAACACTCTCTTGGAACACACATGAGAGGAAAAATTGAAACAGAAATTATGCTCTAAGGATTTTAATGAAATTATTGCCATTTCGAAAAAATAATATTCACATTCAGTCAATACCATTAATTTTGTTTTAGCCTCAAAATTATATTTGGGCGAAATATGAACTAGATGGGTTCATGTTCAACGAAAAAAAAAACATCGGAGCTCCTTGACAAGCAGTGCATTGTGAGGCATCGTAACAAAACTGGCCTTGGTACCTGACGTCGTTACACAAACCCGGACGTAGCGCCGAAACTGCAGCTTGAACCAGGAACACATATCTCGAGCGTCTGCAGCAAACTCGGCGAAGTCAGCTACACGGGCTTAAAATAACTGCAGCGACGTTCTCTTCGGGTTTTTAAAAATAAACACTGACATCAAGCGCGTAAGCTACGTGTTCATTTTTCCTATTTTCGGTCAAGCAGAGAAATAAATTTTATTAAATCGGACATTTTCGCGGTCGCACGCGTATAAATAGAACGGTGCCGACGTAATTAGTTTGCTGCCGGTTTCCAACTCATCGGCGATTTCAAGCCAACCTTGTCACGCGAATGCGGCTGCAAACACAATGTTACGGCGCCGCCGTAGCCTAGATTCTTCCCCCTTCCCTTCCGCCCCCCTCCCCTCTCACCCTTGACAGAAGTGGGTCATTGTCTCCGGATCGAAAGTTAACAGCGATTGCGGAGAAGGGAGGGCGAGAGGGGCTGAGAAAAGTCGCCAGGGTGGGGGGGCGCTCTCTCCGGCACGATTGCCTACTGTTTCATGTCTCCCCCCCTCGCGCCGCGGTACTTTTCAAGGTCCGTATTAGCACGTTGCTTTCCGTGGCGTACGGCCGCGCGCGGTGTGGCCCTGCAGCACAAGCCTACAACCAGCCTGACGTTCGCCGGCATCGATCCCGGGACTGTTGTTCGTGAGGACCAGAGTGGCTTGTGTAGTGTGCGTCGGACGTTGTTGCCGAAGCTGTTCGCCCAGTGCTTCTTCTTTGCTTCGAGTGCCCGGCGGCTGCAACCAAGTCGTCGCCGCCACAACACGTGCAACGAACGGGCTCTGCTGAAGCCGCAGCCCGCTTCGTCCTTGAGAACGTCTGCGTTGAGCCGCGCCACGGACCAGCCACAGCCGCAGCCGCGCAACGCCTGCCCGCCGCCGCGCCTCAAGGTCGCCGAGCGCGAGCCGCCCAGTCAAGGACCTGCGCAGACCGCCCGCCATGCACCCGGACGGAGGCCTCCTGTACCCGGCGCCTCCAGGTGAGTGAGGACGGGACGCCACGCCGCGCCACAGCACGTCCCCACCGCGCCTGCGCCGGCGGCCGCTGCCCCCGTCCTCGGGTGCCCTCCCAAATGCCCATTACAGTGATCCCAAAGACTCGTGTACTGCTGAACGACTAAAATAGATTTTGTGTTGACACTGGTCCCGTCCCATCGGAATATTCCGTGCACTGGTTTCGGAAAGTGTTTCCAAGCAACGTATGTTTCAAAAAATTCATCCACTAGCTGCTCACGTGGTCCAAATCGATAGTGAATATTTCACTTCCGTGTATGCGCGTTAAGTGTGTTATTTGTTTTGATGATGGTACAGACGTCACTTCCTGGAGTCGAAGTGACTGGACAAAAGGAACTGATTGAATATAATGAATACCTACAAACATCGCATATTCTATGCATGCAGTAGACAACTCGTTTTGGTAGAAAGCCTGTCTTGGATGGATCTTGACACGAATTCAAATAATGATGACGTCATCAACTGTTACATACATCATGGCGGAGTAAGCGTGAACAATTATTTGGTGCTTAACTCCGCTGTGTGCTTTCCTTGCATGTCATCAAAAATTAGTTCAAATATTGAATATCATTAAATACTTAAATTTCATTAAATGTCATTTTATTAAAATATTAAATATATTGCAAAATGTGACGGTTTATTCAACTATCATTTCAGTACAATACGATCCATCTGCTGTCATCTTTTGACACTGTTTGGATACAACACGAATATTTGCGAATTTTTCCTTCTTTGTGTGTGAACTGGTGTTATGATGTTATGTAATATGTGTAGGGTCACTACTTGTGACATAAGAACGACTTCCGGAGGTGCATTCTACCGGAACACACGTGTCACTGTGCAACTCAGTTTACCTGTGATAACAGTTTTCTAGCGCATACACTTGTAAGCAGAATTAATTTATTTTCCGCTGTTTTCCATTTCATTTTCCCGTTTAATACCAGGGATAACCACACATTAGCCGTATACGTCCCCTCAGCGGCCGCAGTTGCTGCACGTGTCCGTAATAAGAAAAATAAGAACCGCAGGTCTCCCGCAGTCGCCACCTGGCTGTGATAGATCACAAACGGTCGCGACCTCGGCGTTGCTGTTGCCGCAGATACTGCGTTGTGCGCGTGGCCATGCGACGAAAATTACGCCACACCTCGTCTTCGCCTTAACCGGCGCTGCACGTGTTGCGTTTTAAACCGCTGCAAAACGGCGGCGCCAGTCGTGCAAACGGGAAACGGAAGTGGCAACCGCCATTGCAATCCCTGTCTGCTAAGCGATCGTAATGTACGCGGAAGGACTGTTCGATGGGTTTCACTAGACCTGCCACACCGCAAACAAATGTACAATAACTTTTTAATGTTACTGAAATTTACGGATTTTTTAAAAATTTTTTTACGAGTTTTTTTTTTAATAATTTTATACAATACAATTTTTCAATTCATCATAACTGATATCCACCTTGGCTGTTGGTGCAATATGTTAAATGAACTTTCAATATTATAATACAAAAAAAGCAAAGAATGTACTAGACGAAAATTTGTTTTCTATATCGTAGAATTATGAAATTTGTTATTATACAAATTGTGGAACCATTCTACTCAAAATATCTTAATTTTTCAAATCGGGTTGTAAAAATTAATTTTATTTTTCGAAACAACAAAAAAGAAAGAAACAAACATAAAACGTAATGGATTTTTTTTTAATGGACTACATTCGAAAGGTTAATGACTTCCTAGGTTATTCTTCCTGTCACGAGACAAGCGAATCATACATGCGGTACAGGTATGTTTTATGCAAAAGCAATTCCACGGAGTTTCTTTTGAGAACGTGCAGGTGAGTGGACCCGATTTACACGCATAGATAATGTAATGCAGATTAGGTAGACTATTACGTCATAATGTATTACCTGTATATTACATTGTCGTTACGTGACAACTGGTACGTAGATTGACAACTCGTTGGCTAATGACCGCTGTTATGGGATGTCAGATTCGAGCACCTCCAGCTGTCGAAACTTCTGATATTCCAAAACTTGGACGACAACAAAGGAGGTGGCGAAGCCTGATTATAACAGTATTTGTCGTGAAAGTCATGAATAATTGAGGGATGGTAGAAGATGAGCTGTCTATTAATTCTCTTTACAAAATTATCCAGAAGAGTATTGATTATTTTTAGAAGCCAAATCACGCAACATTCTGATTTGTCACTTGGAAAGTAAGTGAATATTAATGTCTGCCTTCGGTCACGAGTTTCTCACTGTTACCAAATGGTTAAGCAATCAATTTGGCCAACATTCCAAAGCACTTACTCCTGCCCATTTTATTCCTTCTGCAGTTTAACAGATCCCAACTGTTCTTATTTTCGATTTGTTGAAACAGAACGCTGTCCGTTCATTGATTAACAAAGATGATTCAAGTCGCATCGGCAATTATATTTAAAATTGAATTCCCTGGGAAGATAAGGAAAACAAGTAAAAAAGTAGTTCACCTCTATTCTTGCTCTTAAATTATGCTCCTTACTGAAAATGGCTTGCGGACCTCACGTATACTAATATAGGGGACTATTAAAATCAATTAAAATATTATCAATACTGAAATTTTAATAAGTTGCTGTGCATATCTTTCAAATTTTCGCGCTTTCAAATTTTTAACTTGAACTCGCTTAATTACACATTATTATTATTATTATTATTATTATTATTATTATTATTATTATTACTACTACTATTATTATTATTATTATTATTATTACATAATTAAATACATACAGTGTAAATATCACAAATATACATAGCATCCTCTTCATCCATATAACTGATTTTAACAGTTCATTTATGATTTCATATCCATTACATTCAATTCCCACATTAATTTTACATTTGAGGCTTCGAGGATTCGAAATAGCTGTGCAGTGAGTGACGCTGAATGGACTGCCCCAACCGCCGATATCTGACGCGTGTCAGCAAAGCGGCCAGAGCAGGTGGTGGCGCGTGCCCGTGCGGAGCGTGGGCGAGGGACCGGGGAGCAGAAGGGGGCGTGGCGGAGCGCAGCGGGCCGCGGGCCGGATGCCCCGGAAGTCCGGGCGCACTTGGCCGCGTTCTGCCTGCGCTTCCGCGCGCGACTCGACCCGCCTTTGTCCCGGCGCGGGCGGGGCCGGGCGTCGCTGTGGCGGGGACGAAGCGGGACGGAACGGAGTGGGATTGTCGACATCGGAAGAGAAGAAAAGAGAAAAGACGAAAAGAAAGGAGAAGAAAATAAACGAGACATGAGTAGAAGAGCGAAAAAACGAGACATGCCTGGACGGGACAGGACAATTCGGAACGGGACGGGGCGGGAAGGGACGGGACAGTTCGGGGCGGGTCGGAACAGGCGGGGGGGCGGGGCGGGGGCATATAAGCGGGCCGCTTGGCACAAGGAGGGACCGAGCTCGACGAGGGCGGGACAGTCGACGCTGGTGTCAGACGGGACGAAGCGAGACAGGGGGAAGGGGGGGGAGGTGTCGGGAGGGGACGGGACGTGTCGGAAAGGGACGGGACGTGTCGAGAGGGGACGGGACGGAACGGGGCGAACCGAGGCTAGGAGGGGCCGCGCGGCGCCAAGAGGAACAGAGCGGGTGGAGTGTGGCGGGGAAGGGCGGGGCGAGCGCCGGCTTGCCGTTCGTTCTACTTTCGGGGCTCGTGTTAACCGTGGCTTTCTCGAACGCCGTCACGAAACGGGGACCCGTTGTTCAGCGCGATTGCACGCCGCCACGCCGGCGCCCGATATGCGCGCTCCTCCTCCCCTCCTCCTCTTCTCTTCTTGTCCCGCTCCGTGCCCCAACGCTTCCGTTCCCAAGTTCCACGCCCCCAAAAATGCTCCGGAATGTAATGGTCGAGCGATTACGAACGATCTGTTGACCGCAATTCAATTACTAAAACTTGTTACTGTTCTTCAGTGATCATGCACTGTCAAATGAATGGCCCTTACACAATGGAAAATTTAATGTTCTATTGTATTGGTCAGATTCAATTCGTACATAGAATCATTACAACAGAAATACGTAGAATTAGTTTATACATAGCAAAAATTAATACTTATAAGTAATTATTTAATTATAGACTCCGCCGTGTTTCACCATGGATTTTATTTAATATGCATTTATTTCTATTAATAAGAGTTTATTAATGAAGATAATTAATGATTGGCTTATTGGAAGATTAAGGTCTTCTAATTACCTAATGCTTATTGGAAATATAATTACTAATGTCTCTTTCACACACTTAACACAACATAAATCACATGATTCTCTACATTGTAACAAACTGAAATTATGTTACACGCATCTGTGGATTTGAAGTTTCGTATTTCTAATCGCCTTTCAAAGTGATTTAACACTCAAAGCAAGAGTTCCTGATAGAAGGAAGTGTTCCTTCCTACAACACAATATCCCGAAAAAGCAACAATTTGGGAAGTGCGTAAGTGTATCTTGGGTCAACAGGAAACGTAGGCTGCGTCTATCGCGAACGGTTGTTTGTTCGTAGCGGGCGAACGAGTTTACCCGAACTCACCCGAAGTTCTCGAAACGGAGCCGAGCCACGCGAACCAGTGGAGCTAGTCGAGAACGAAACGGCGGGGGATGCAAGTGGAAAGAGAAAAAAAAGATGCGATTTTAGCGTCCTTGAGAATGAATATTTTTGAAACGAAGACCAAGCATATGTTTTCTTAACTGCTCTCATGACATTTTAAAGTGGAAAATATCTCCGCTGACGGGATGCAAGCCGTTATCCCACAATTTTCAACCAGAAGTGAGAAGAAAACGAATATGCAAAAACCATGGAGAAAACATGTGAGAATAATTAGGACAATAGAAGGAATGATACTATCACACATTAATTTCTTGACGACAAATTCAAAGTTTCGTAACATAATTATTTTAACGATGAATCAAACACATTTTAATCAACCATTTTGGTCAATTTTTTTATAACTATTGATGGATCTGGAACGAAATTATGGACTATTTCAAAACTATTTTGTATTTTAGTATTTTGAATTCATTCGTATTAGTGATCAAAACGAGATTGTGAGTTTCTTAAAAAAATATACCGACCTCATAACAGAATAAACAAACTAGAAGGAAATGTATCAGAGCAACTAAATACCAAACAAAGATTGCTGCATCGACTGATCATTACGTGGCATACGATGTCATATCAGCAACCAATGATATAAATAATATTACGAACTCTGACACGATAGTTTTTCGACAACATATTGCGCGCACTCCGTAATGCGAGTAATGAAGTTACGTCAACGGATGCCAAGGCCTGCTTGCCTGGGGCATAGGTAATGCAGCCAGTCTCATCCTCGGAAGACTTTATCATCTGACAAGTGATATCATCCATCCCATGCACCGCTCTCTCCTGGTAGCTTTCCTCGTCGACCTACTGGGAGGTACTCAGCGCTCCCAACGCTAGGAGAAAGACTTCAGGGATTAATATACACGTATAAAATCGCTGGCTGGCTTTCTCCCTGGCGCCGAGAACAAGAACGTCGTCGGGAACAGAGGTCTGTTCTATCTGCCGCCTCCGCCTCCCGGGCGCACAGTGGGTAGAAATTGCTGGAAAGCGCATTTCACATGATATTATTCACGAATGATTTGTGGAAAAAAGATGCAGCGAGTCACATACATCTAAAAAAACAAAATTTAAAGAATTCTGTTAATATCTGGGGATTTGTAATAGTGCCGACTTTACATTTAGTTATGTTCATTCGCTGACGGTCCCAAAGACGGACTCATGTGGCATCTGCCCACGCACCCATAATCCACAAGCCAATGATACTATTTCAAAAAGATAGCTTTCACAATTTTTTTATACAAATGAAATAATCAATATATCAATTTTTAACGTTTTAAATGTTAATTATAACACATTAAAATACATTTTATATTTAGTACAACTAAAAAATTCTTGATCTATGCATGAATGATAAGTTTATTGCGTTTAATGATGTGTTTTGTGCTTGTTTCTTATAAAATTCGCAATCGAAATGTGACACAAAACTGCAAGATAGATGAAAACACTTATGAAAAGTATTATCGTTTTGTCATTATCGCAGATTTTGTTTTTTCACGTATGCGCGTTTTGTAGCGCATTTCCGCCCACTGTGCCACTCGGCGCCGCGGCAGAGAACGAGGGTGGGGCGAGGAGCGAGAAGAGGGTGAACGTCCGCGCGCTCCGAGCTCCATCCGCTCCCTCTCTCCGTTTCCCTCCTTTCCTTCGCACCTCAGGCATTGATCTATTATAGGCAGTCAATTCGTATTGGCAGGGGAAGAATCACGGTTTTACACTTAGGCGTACAAATTGAGGGGATTAGTAAGGGAGGAAACTAATCCACGAGAGTACGAAACCTAGAAAAATTGAATTTTATATTCAGTTTGCTTTCTCATCATTTTGTACAAAATAAGTGACTATTTTCTTCTTATTTCAAGGTTTAAACGAAAAAATATGAATTAACGATTCTAGAAGTATTTTAGAAAAAAGATGGTATTTTTCTTTACGTGTAATTTGAGATTTCATTTTTAAAAGTAATTTTAAAAATCCCTAGAATTTCATACATTCTCTTTGCTCACATAAAACAATTATGTTGATAAAAAATTACTGCATAATCATATTTGTTAATTTTGGTGTTGAAATCACTTTAACACAAAATTCGAAGTTTCGTACTTCACGGTATGTTACCGTTTGTTTATAATCATGTTATCAATACATGTGTAACGACACGGAAAAGTAGAGTATAAAAAATCTCATGAATCCAACATTTCAATTTCAACAATTCAAACTTGTAAAAGCCGACGACAAATTTACACCATATTTTGTTTATAATAATTTTAATTTGCGAATGAACAAATGAAAGTACATAGTTTAAGGTTCGCGTGTTCTTCAGAATTAGTTTTGGTGAAAACATAAAAGGTATCATTTTCGTTATATTACTTTTCTTCCGGAAGAATAGTATCGATTTATTTTCAGCAATTCTTTGTGGGAGCCACGACCCCCCCAACCAGTCCCTCCCTGGATCCTCGTTTATGTTTGTCTCACGTACTCTCCCTCCTCTCATCTTTAAATACTCTCCACCCACTATCTATATTTGTCTATAACCCCTCATCTATATTTATCACTCTACATTTTCCTCTCTCTTCCGTCGCGCATTTCACAAATCATTCATCTCAACAGAATATACGTTTTCATTCCTCTTGTTCTTCGGGGCTAGTTATGCTCACTGCAGTGCCCCTGACAAGGGGGTCCTAGGTTCCAATCCCGAGAGTGGCAAGATTTTCCACACTAGCTTGTCAGCTAGGCCGAATTTAGTCGCTGTCTGGAAGAGAATTCTAAAGGCCAGCTGCTCCGATCGGTTGATTTCCGTGGTTTCCCCGATCAACAACAGGAAAATGCCGGAGCAGTAACCTAACAAACGGGCCACGGACCGCGCGCGATCATTCCTTCCTCTTCCTTGTCCTATCCCCCCCCCCCACACACATATTTACATTGACATGCACTACGCTCACTACCACACATGTCGGGAGCCCGGTCGGGAGCTAAGAATTTGTGCCAGCTGGGGCGGTGACCAGCTGGTGGGAGATACATGGTTGGGGCAAACCCGGCTAGCCGATGGTAGTTCGGCGCCGGATCTCGCCATCAAAAATCACCGCGACATCCTGAGGAAAAAATGCACTTCACTTATGGGACTAATGTCCCCAGTCGTTGAAGCGCCCGGAATCATTAACAACCAACCAACCTACCGTTATGGTCCCTTGATTATTTTCTACTAGTCCATTGGTTCACTTCTGCAACTACCCTTCCGATTATCCACATTTTACCTTCATTTTATGTCCATTAATGTTCAACCTTCGAATTACGTTCAACTTGTGTCATGAAGGCTCATTTAGTATATGAACTTTGCAGTCTTTGCAGCCCAAAGTACGAGTATTATCATTTAGGATTTCTATTCAGCTCATTCATTCCCCGCACTTCTATTGCTAGAAGTGGATTCACTCGTAGGCGAACCAAGAACGAACTTATTGTCCCTGCTGGGACGAGGCGACCAATGTATAATCGATTAGTTGAAAAAAATGTGTAAATAATGTTGAATTATTTGGTTAGAAAATTTTGGTTATTGAAATTTGATACAAAAATAATACATTTACTTCCGAATTTAAAATATAGATAATAATTTTTAGTCGCACACAGGTTTTTTAAATTTTTTTATTGTTTTTTTAATATTAAAATTTAAATTAAGGTAATTGTTTTATTTTCATATTTATTCTGATAAATGTCCAATATTTTAATATTCTTTGGAAGCTCTATTGATTGGTCATGCCTTGTGAGATATTAATACCCCCCCACGTCCGTAAATGAGAGTTGTCCACCGTCCTTTACTGGCCACCTCGCGTGCAGCAGCTTATCCTGACCTATCCCAACAAATACCATCGCTTCGCCAACGGAAACTCTCACCCGCTCACCGTGTTTCACTGATTGGTAATTTCAAACCTTCCTTGTATCTAGAGCCCTCTCTCTTTCTGTCCTACATCTACTATCGTCTTGCCCTCTCCTTGATTGTTTCTCCGAAGAGAGTCCTTTCACCGAAACATCTTGAAAAAGCTGAACTTTTATTCTTCCTTTTCTCTTGTCTATGTCCCTCTTCCTCTCTCACTCTTCGACATGAAATGCACATTTCTATTAATTATACGAACGTTGTAAGGAACGGAAGTTGGCAACAAAATGGTCTTCCCCATTTACTTGCAAAAGTCATTGAGGCCATTTTAAAAGCAAAGATTTGTTTTAAGTATAAATGCATAAACAGTTCGTTTTCGAAAAACAACTGTTGTGTGATAGCCACAACTGAACTTGTAACTAATTTTAAAAACTATTTCCTAATATTTTTAGTCCAACGATACATAACCCACATACTACCTCAAATTCTTCTAGGGGAATCTGATACTGCGGCATCCTCTCGCCAGCCTCCCCAACACTACCGTTACTGCTGTGGCTTTTTCCTCCAGCCCCCAGCCCCAAATTTCCGATCACCCACACCTCCAATCCGTCAGTTCCGCAGTTCCCCCATTCTTCCGATTGATTGAGTGATTGATTTCTTCGTGTTTCCGGGCGCGTTAACTGCTTCGGTCATTAGTCCCGTTAGTGTAGTGCATGTTTTTTCTCGGGAGATGGCGGTGATCTTCCCCCGCTGGATGACGAGATCCGGCGCCGACCTATCATCGGCTAGTGGGTTTCCCCCTAACCAGGATTCTCCCACCAACGGCGCACCGCCCCAGTCGGGACAACCTGTAAGCTCCCGACCGGTCTCCCGGAATATGTGGTAGTGTAAGTGTGTGTGTAAGGGGAGAGGATAGGACAAGGAAGAGGAAGGACAGATCGCGCGCGGTCCGCGGCCCGTTTGGTAGGGTACTGCTCCGGCATTCGCCTGGTGTTGCTCGGAGAAATCACGGAAAACTACCGATCAGAGCAGCCGGCCGCTAGAATTCTCGTCCAGACAGCGACTGAATTCGACCTAGCTGTAAAGCTAGTGTCGAAAATCCTGCCGCCATCAGGACTCGAACCTCGGACCTCCCGGTTATAGGCGCTGCAGTGACATCAGTTGATGCACTGAGCTACCGCTACCGGTCCCATTCTTCCGACTCCCGTAGTGAGCCGAGCCAGCTCCTGTGTCCCGTACCCGATGTCGTATGTCCCATGTCCCGTGCACCGTCGCCCGGGTCCTATGCAGTGTGGCGTCGCCCCCTCCCGTCCCTGTCGCGTAACGGTGAGCTCATATCCTGCGGGAAGTGTGGCGCGAAGAGCCGGATGTGGCCCGGTGAGGGGGGGACGGAGGGTGGCGGGCAATGGTGGGAGGGGGAGGCGGGAGGGGAAGATGGGGGAGGGACAGGCGGGCGCCGGCAAAGAACACGCACATAGCAAGGAGCGGGCGAAGAGACAAACAAGGGGAAATCGACACCGGACGGGAAATATATATATCTCGTCCGCTAAGGAGGGCATACGCGGACGCCGCTCTGACGTGGGAGATAATATTGTCTCGCCCGTTCCGGTTTGCAATTCTAATTTGGGTAACGCTAATCTGTTGCGGACCTGTTTTGATAAACAAGTTGCAGACTGGACTGACGCCGTTTGGTCGCGGTCTATATTGCGTCATGGAGTAACGTATATAAGAAACATAATATTCGAATGTAATATTTTGCTGCGCCATCGTAATTCTACTCTATCCTGGAGGAAAAACTACAAAACGAATGTAAGTGCATTGTTCACAGTTTTTTAGGGACTCGCTATTCAGAAAATCTATTAGCTTTGTCCCTTTATTTGAAAAAAAATTAAGACTTTTACATTCCAATTTATATAAAAAAGTATTTCGGAAACAATTACTACAATTCAAACTGTTGATCACTTCATACTTTGCTTGAATTTTCAACAATCAGTTGCATTCATTTTATTGTGGGATACAATACGGATTCGTATGTAGAAATCAAAGCTGTCACGCGAAAACAAGTAATGCACACAATATCCGAAGAAAATCTTATTATTTCTATGTACAGTGATGTGATTCCCGATGTTAACTATCGACGGAAGTATTGCAAGTGTTCTTTAAATAATCGCATTATACATTCAATAAACCAGCACAGAGGTGGACGGGAACGAAATTCCGATAGGCCTAACTGACTCTTTGCAGAGCGTTCCGCTCTCTGAATAGCGCGCGCAGGTGGCGGCAAGGTCTAGAAGGCAGAGCCTGCTCGGCACATACGACAGCAGGTAAACCCGAAACGGAAGGAAGCTGTAGATCCCACGGACGGTGTGCAGGCAACGTATCCCGATCGCATCCCATGGCCAACTTTTCGTAAGCCTTTTACCTGCCTTCCCACGGATGCAATGTCTAATTGTATCCCGTTCGGTTTACCTGATGAGTACAATTAAGAGTTTGCCCACTTATCAGTGCTTCCAATATCGGTCATTCGCTTTCACATCGCAACAAAGCGAACAAGAAGTTATCTTACGTTGTTCATTTCGCATTTCTCCTGTATTCTGAGTGGATCTGATTGTAATGATGAGATGGAATGTGGAAAGCTTTGAATGAATGTGAAGCTTTGGATGATGAAAATTAAAATTAATTAAACGTATTTAAAACTGAACTCGTTCTATATTCCCATACTCCTACCATCCCCATCATCGCCGCGACCGCCGCCATACCCGCCATATACATTTTCCATCATATCTATTAACGTTATTCACGAATGGAAACTTGAATTGTTTCCTCCTTTCTCGTTGCAGAACTCTGTCCGGGATGCAATCGGGCTATGCCTCCTCAGGTAGCCAAAAGTGAAAGGGGATTAACTGAGGAAAACCGGACCGCGGGATGCATTGGGGGATGCCGTCACCGGTGGGAGGGCTCAGGGGATGCTGGGGCGGCAGAGTAGCGCTGTCGGGGACCGAGGCCGGGAGAGCATCTCTGGACACGGCGGGTCCTCCCACCCTCATGCGCGCCCTTGTCTCCTCCCGCGCCCCCGCCGCCGTCCCGCCCCTGACACTCGCAGGCGCAGCTGCAAGTGTCACCGCCCCCGCCGCCCGCGCCCCTTCCATCCCCACCCTCACCACCGCCGCCGTGGCTGCTGCAGTCGACGCCGCTGCCGTGGCCGTGTCTGCACCCTGGAATGCAACAGAAAGTTGCCTGTAAACGATTCGTCTTTCTCTTTGCGTTGACGTCATCCTCCTCCACCGCCGTCTTCCCCTCCGTCGCCGCCGCCGCCGCCTCCGCGACGGGAGGGCAAAGACGCCGCACGCCCGTGGTCACTCACCCTGCCCGCCGCCGCTGCGCTTCAAGACGTCCACGCTCACCGGCTCAGTTGAGCTCATTGCCGCTGGCACTGCAGCGTCTCTGATCGGAGATCCTAGGGTTCGTGTCCCGACGGTGGCGACGCCGATTTCGACACTGGCTACATAGCTAATTCACCCGCTGTCTGGGAGAGAATTCTAGGGGTTAACTGTTCGAAATACAGGAGTGAAAATTGAGATGATCTCTAACTATTTAGCTTGTGACCCAACCCTTGAGATGCTGTGGCTTACAAGTTTAGTAGTATGCTTTCTAGTAGAGAAGTGCAGCATAACTCAACATACAACAACGACAATAATAATAATAATAATAATAATAATAATAATAATAATAATAATAATAATATAATAAAGTTCCAGAAATTTACCCAGTTTTCTAATAATTAAATAAATCTTGATTGTAAATATTCATTACACAATGTGCAAGAAGGAGTCGCAATACAATTACACATCAACAATGAATTATTGAAGTACTGTTGTTCTGTACAATTCTCGCCATTCAACAGAGATCTGGTATTTGACAATCTCAAAGTTCTAAATCTCGAATATTTTGAATTCCAATTTCTCCAATGGTTGTTTTGGTTTTTTTTTGTTCTACGCCGTCCGAGAATATTTCCGGTTTACAAATTGCTTATTGATGAGTCGTAAATTACGAAAAATTCCTTGAATTAATTACAAATATTCGATCGTCCGCCGAATGCCACGGTCAAGTTCAATTCTCTTTCTCCATTTATTCCATGCTGCCGCCTGCGAAGGTCGGTCTTCCCCGAAGCCCTTGTTGCGGTTTCTTAAATTACTCAATCGGAAAAGTGCAATCCAACTGAACAGTCAGGACGAGCGTTCTCTTCTGGGAAGAGAAGACCTGAACGTGCATCTCGTGGACGGACTACTCAGCAAAAGTCCCGGAGAAAGTTTTTTCACGAATTGTGACCAGAGACACAACTCAGGTTTTTGCGAGTTATACTACGCAACACGTTCATTTGTTCAAGCTTCACCACATTATCATCCGTTATGCTATGCATTACAGCTTGCACACACAATACATGTAACGGCCATGTAATTATGTATATTTTTTGGATGTCCTCGACTCGCTAATTGGCATTGCAAAATAGTAATGATTTGGCTGGAATATAATGCGACATTTCTTTGGGAACTGCATGTATAGTCGTATTGCATATTCAATAATACATTCATCGTTATAACTTAATATGAAACTAAAATTATGTAATGTAAGGATACGTACGTACGATCCATTCCAAAAACATATGCATATCTGAGGAAAAAATTCGCCAGTTTCAGTGTACTGTAAAACTTCAAAGCTTGAGAGATTCTAAGTACAAGAACTCATTTCGAATTGCTAACGGCCTACATTTACAAAGCCTCACGAATTTAGTGGGGGTGGTTGTTCCAATTCCAAGGTGCCAGCTCGGCATTGTAGCGAACGATCAGGGAAAAACGTTTGTCCTAAAATCGTTCAGTGGCACAATTTACGCTACTTACAAAAACCATGCTTATTTATCGGCATCCGAATTTCACGGTCCGTTTTACAACACGGCACAATGAACGAACATTCGAGACTCAAGAGCAAGACTAACGGGCGAATGAGGGGATGACGGCGGACAGAAAGACAGAGGAGGGACGGGGAGGCAGACGGACGGACGGACGGACGACGGGGAAGACGGATGGACGGACGGACGGACGGACGGACGGACGGATGGACGGATGGACGGATGGACGGTCGAACTGATGAGTAGATGGACGGTCAGAAGGCCGATGGATAGACTGAGGGGCGTACGGACAGACGGACGAACCTACAAAATGGGGGAGGGACAGAACTATGCACGGTGGCACGGTTGGGCGCAGGAAAAAGCAAGCATCTTTCGTATTGTGCTCTTCCGCGGAGTTTGTAGGGAGTCCTATCGTGCATCTCGTTCAGGCAGTGTGTAAAGCTTTCGTGCTCAATGCACTAGATGCAAGAAAAGGGGGCCAAGGATTGAGAAGGAAGAGTTGAAAGGGGTATACACAGGTATGCCAAGCTGGCTTTCGCCTGCCAATGAACGAGGAAAACTGTTAGAAACCCCGTGCTATCTGGTCGACCCAAGACTTGAACCCGAGACCACGTGATAACGAAAATTAACGTAGTCTCACCAGCCCTACAACTGGCCACGGAAAAGCATACATCGTTTTATATATACCGCTAGTGGTTATTTTATTGTTTTATTTGCGATACATTTACTCTTTTATTAGGTTGCACGATATTTTTACGGAAAAGAAAGAAGAATTTTCTATCTACTGACGAAGTATATTAAAAAAAAGTAAGGAGAAAACTAATACTGCGACTTTCTGAGAGTGCCCTTTAGATATGTACGTTGTACTTAAAATGATTTGCGCCAGTTAATGTGACATTCATGTAGTTGGGAAAATTATTGCATGAACGAAGAATAGAAAAAAAATAACAACATCCGGGCGAAATGTTGAAACTAGGACGATTGTGGGTTTGATTTGCATCTTAGAATGGAGACATCCATTGAGATCGAATATCATTAATGAATTAGCAACTGCACTCGTGCACCACGCTGGCGGAAGAGCTGGACGGCAAAAGCTCCTTCCGAAATAAAAAAAAATCAGCTCAATATTGGGCGTTATGATTATCTTTTGGGAGATGCTTATATTAAGAGAACTAATTTTACATTTACCGTTCAAAGAGAGCGTCAATAAACGATGTCGGGGTATTTTCCACCCATTTTAGTAACAAAAATCAAATTTTGGAAACGGTTTTCGAAAAATGGTACGTGAAGTAATAAACAAATTATGTAATGAACAATTATTTTGTTAAATGATTACGTGTCGAAATCACCCTGTAAAATAATATGGGTGAACGGATGAATCGAGGTATGGACAGACGGTCGACGACAGGATAAATATCCGGACGGAAGGTCAGACGGGCGGGCCGATAAATGGTCCGGCGGACGATTCGACGGACGGATGGATAATCGGACGAACTGTCAAACGAACGAATTAATGGACCGACGGAAGGCTGACACCCGCTAGAGAGCGAGTGACGGAGCGAGTTAGCTTTCTAATTGGCAGCAAGAGACGCCGAACGCCATTGCCTCTCCGAGCGCCTGCCGGCCGGCCGGCCGCTGGGAATAAGGTCAAGTCGAACAAAGACTTAGAGGTCGCGTGATCTCGTCCAATGGCGGCAGGAAGAACACCAACGCCGACGCGCTGCACCTCCGCGAATCTCTATCCCCTCCCCTCCTCCCTCCTTCTCCCTCTCCACCACCTCTTTCCTCTATAGTGCCGCATCGCCGGCTCTTTGTCGCGAGGGTCGGTACTTCCCCTCATCTTTCAAGTCGGATGTTATCCCCGAGATTGCACGCACGCCCGAAACAATTCCTTTGTAAACACTACAGATTTTACATTCGTGCTAGACCCTTCATAGAGGTGCAATTTATACACATTCCCAGAATAGTCGGTGATTCGTGTGCCGTTTCGGTGAGAACAATAATGCAATCGAAGACGTTCCAAGCTTTATAGAATGATAAAAAGCTTTCAGAGCTATATGAATAATATGAAGTAATTCAGTAAATTACAATTCAATCCAGGACATTACCTGCAATAAATTAGTTTCACTTTATAGCTTACCTTTAACAAAACAAATAAAAAACCACTTTACATATGTACCTTTCTCGTCCATGAGAAAATTTCACTTCCTCGTAATTATTGATAATGAAATTTAGCTTTGCATACATGTCCTAGCACAAAATCTTTACCTGAAATACAAATGCATATTATTGTCTGAAATACCATTCACAAATGAAATACCTTTAACAAGTGAGCATGGCAAACACTCAGTTGTCGAAATATTTATCTCTTTGCTTATCACATTTACTGAAAACTTCTATCTAAAGCCATTTTTGTTGAAATTTAACTATCCTAACCTGCCTATTGGAAGTTCCGTTGCCTCCAGAGTAGCAATGCTTCTAATACTGTGCGCCCCGTTTCTATTCTCGTCGGCCTATTGCCTCAACGTCCCCGACGCCCACTGTCTTGCCCCTTTATACTCATCTAACATTGAACTGAGTAACTGCTCGCCATTGTTCCGTTGTCACAACTTACTATTCCCATCTTAGCCTCACTGACGAAGTGGCAGTGCCTGGCGCCCTGGAAACTCAGGGTTGGCTTTACGTCGAAAGCAGACCGGGTGTCGCAACGAGGGACACTGCCGCGAAGACGGAACCTCCTCAGCATCTCCGAATAAACTATCAACACCGGCTGCGGTTGCCTGTCTCCTCGCGAAACGCGACAGACGTTTCGTACGGTTTGCATGGATTTTGGACACCGGTTATTGGTCAATACCCACATAAATGCTAGACATCGGTTTTTTAGGCTACCATTTAAACGTCTAGAAATACTTAAAACGTGAAAAGGGCGTTATATCGGCAATATAAATTAAGTCAAAAGTAAATTTTTGGAATAAATGCAGTTTACTTCAAACTATTTTGTTGGCACCATGGTTTTACTTGCTTTTTCCCGGCAGGATTGCCAAAAGACGTTTTGTCCACCGAATACTGCAACAATGATAAACTTATTGAAGTAATTTCTATCGTCAATTGTAACGGAAATTCAAGTAACAGTGTTTTTACAACTACAATTACACGTGTGTCACATTTATTATAAACTTCTGAAGTTTAATGAAAGCAATGCTTGCTTTCCCCCTTGGTTGCTTAGCTGCCTGGTTAATAAAAATGACTTACCTATGCATTCAGATACAATCGAATTCGATTATTCAGTGTCCCACAAGAACGCTTTTATTGTTTTTAACGTCAGCATCCCGTAACTTTAGATCCTGCATGTGCATGTAGTGGGTACTCTGAACTAGTGAAAATTAAGAATGAAAAAATATTTTGTTGAGAATAAATTATTTCAATAATTTATTCGTAGGTTTGCGTGAAAAGGGGAAATCTTCCAGCTACAGTTTCTAGGGCAGTGTGCAAAATTACACAACTTCAAAATCCTTTTTTTGTTTCAGATTTGAAACACTATAAAATAATAGTCTTGGATATACACACTGGGGGGTGGGGTGAGACCCCAGAAGGACTTTTTTACTTGTTTTCTCCAAACGTTAGCTACTCTCTGACTTCCTGCTCCACCCAAATTATGTTACAAGTTGTCTTGCATATTAGCGGAAATTATATTATGCTAGTTCGTTTAGTGATTTATTAAGGTAACTAAAAACGGTCAACATGCATGGTAGATATGTGCGATTTGACTCAGGGCAAAAGAAAAAAATGCACATAGTGGAAAATCCTTATGTGACAAACAGAGTGCAACTCTATTCGGATTGTGATAAAAATAATTGAGGGAAACCCACACACGTTTGCGATAAATGGTAATAGGTACATAAAATTATGTATAATTACGTCATGAATTAAATTTACAGTATAATCAATAACACAAATTTAAAATTGTAAATAAATATAACAAACTAAAAGAACATAGCAGTTTGATTTTCCAATTAGAATACCTCAGCCAAATTTCTCAAAATTGAAGTATATTCCTGGGGTGCTGCAGACCCCAATATGAAGCTTGTGTAACAAAAATACGAGCGTGTGTACAGAGTTGGTGGTCGATAGTTAATTGAATACATCTTTAAGTTTCAATTTTGAAAAACGGACCAATCCAGTCGATCACATGGGAGGCAACCCCATTGCAGAGCGACGCAAACAATTTTCACTCTGTGGTCAGGGCGACATGCGACATATTGCAGCTGTGTGACATGCTGCAGCCTTTCGACGAAAACCGCCCAGGGCGACAGGCACCGAGGTGAGCGGATGATGTTGATGAATACGAGGGAACGGGTCGTTGACAACTGCAGCGCGCCGACAACTCGCACGTCGGTGCAACCTCCGGAATAGATCAAGTTCAACCTGCGGCAGACGATGATGCACTGCCTCCTAGCACCTCGCCTCAAAGGAGCCTCACGGCCGGGTTAATATCTCGAGGAGCCAGGAAAACTATGTCATCCCTATTGTTATTGACGTATTAAAGCTATGTAAGAAAAGAAAATCAAGATGAATGTAACTTTCGAATTAAAAATTTTATATTCATCAAATAAATACTTTATATACACACAAATTAATTAACTTTTATGTGCATTTCACAGCCAATTGTTTTAACAAATGTATTGCAAATATTATTATCTGATTATAATGTATTATACTTTTGTATCGGTAACAAAATAGTTAAGAATAATTTTTTATATATGAACCATTAAACTAATGTATGAATTACAGTAATTTTGTTGAAAAAAATCATTGGGATCTCTATCAAGCAGGCATGAATTTCGACATGAATTACATGGCTCCACTACAAATTGAACCATTCTCCCACAAAATAATAATTTTTGAAATGTGTTACTGTTTTGTCCACCGACGATGTATTGTTTTCTTTTGTTATTTAAGGTCACATCCACATCTAGGTCATTAGTAACCACTATTGGAGTTAACGTTATGGTAACTGTGAAGATGAAACGATATGGTAATGATAAGGGGTGAAAGGACGCACACAAATACAACCATGCCCGAGGCGGGACTTGAACCCGCGGTCCTTCGGTCCGAGATCACTATAGCCCTACTGCCTTAGCGATCTCGGCCATCGGGCCGACTCGTGTGGTATTTATAAAGCGAGCTTTGTCGGGGTTCTCCCGTTTCAACCCATTCCTTGTCTACTTGAGATCGCTACGACACTACTGCCTTAGCGATCGCGGCCACCGGATCGGCGATGGTTTTTAAATGCCATTCCGAGAAGGCGAAGGGAGGGCCATATTGTGGATGGCACTGGGCTTCCCGCTCCGGGACGTTACGCAGCGGCGCGGCCGGTTGCTGGCGAGGCCGGCGTCGAGGCCACGTGCACACGCGTAATACGAAGTGGGGCCTACGCAACTCAAAAGTGAGGTAGGACCGCGTTGATGCAATTCCACTTGATGGAATACTGCTCTCACGGGAGAGAGAAAAAAAAACACATTGAGGCGAGTTGTTTAAGAAATCAATCATTCATCATAAACACTGTGATACATATTGGCGTTGTTTATTCAACAAGCGTTTTTTAATCGATGGTGCATTCAATACAGGGGGGGGGGTTCAGCCTCCACCACATATTTAGTTTCACAAATATAGTTTTGTCCATATATATTACGAAAGTAATTGAATATCTCAGTTGATTACGTTATAAATAACTATAAATTAACAAATAAAAATAAATTTTAATTAAACAAAAAACGTTTTATTATGTAAACTGAACCCTATATTCATATCCCCCTCTACAAAAATCCTGGTTGTGTCAGTGAATCATTACATTGACCATTTAAATAATTGAAACAAGTTTTCGAGCTGTATATTAAATCCCACAATTTTTAAAGTATATTGTTCAATGGTAAGTGACAAATCCCGCATTTAATTTGTTTAAATTACATAATACAACTTATTTATTCAATGAAATTTTCGAAGATCAGAAATCTTTACTTACATTTTTTCACACAATTTACTATACTTTTCACAATAGTTTTAGACGTGAAATAGCTACCATGAAAATGAAATGTGACGACACTTAATTTTATAATAGTTGTACAAAATATCTTTAGAAAACTGTTATTTTTACTTCCTTTGACTTTTTTTGTATTCAAATATCAAAATTAATTTTAATAATGATCACTTGATTCATAAATCTCATATTTTAGCGCTGACAAATGAGCCTCTTCGTTTTGGCGTAGTTTCCCTGTTTCTTTGTTTTGCACATCTGCTAACTCGCAAACTCTACGCGCTTTTGAACCTCTGCACGACCAACACTGAAAAACTGCGGATGACTAACACTAGAATCCCCGATGACTAATTGGCCAGAAAAATCGGGGTAGGCCAGCCGCGTCATCTGCGACTAACGTGTTAAACCGCTGCGCGCAATATGCGCCTCGTACTCCGACCTCCACAAAACGCAACACATCTCTTTGAGTCCCGCCCCGTCCCATTCCGTCCCATACCGTCCCATCCTGTCCCGTCCCATAGGTGAAAAAGAGGAAGGCGCCGTGTTGCGACAACCTCCTCCTACCGCATTGTGTACACACGCAGGCTCGTCCGATCGAAAACAAAGAGGCGCCTACTGCGTAATCGAAGCACCGGTGGAGGGGACGAAGTGACCTTGAGGGTCTGGCGCGAGGCGCAGTGTTGACTACTGCCTTAAGGACGTATGCTCGATATAAACGGTTGGCTCACTCCCGGCAAACCGCCTGTTCGAACTTTGCTGTTTTGACCGCGCGTTCGCTCACACAGAAAGGGGGTAGAAGTTATGTTTCCGGGTTGTAAAAGAGTCCGACTGCAAGGCCGCCCTCTCCGAAAAATCACGTACTTGAAAGACGTTTTTAACTCTTGGCTTTCTGGACGCTGAGACAGTATATCCTAGCATTTCCTGTTTCGAAACGGTCGCGAACTTCTGGAAAAGTCGATTATAGCGAGAGCGAAGCACACTCCAATGCATTTTCTTTATGTATCGGGAAGTAACTCTGCTAGCAAAACATACACGCAAACGTCGGCATCCACGGCTTTACAAACAGGGTGTAATTGATGCTAAGTTCCGCGTATGGCACTAAGCTAAGAAAACATACGGACTCTAAAATGGAGACATTGATATATTGACCTGCAATCGAAGGTGCATATTTTCTTACGTGTTTTGCAACCTTCTATTTGCCCTTCTGATTGATCGAATTGTAACATGCCTCTTAGTTCTTGTGTTCGTAATTAAGTCACAATTAAGTTAAAGTTCGTAATTAATTCTATTTGTATGTCTTCTAAATAAATTCCAATTACTTATTCAACTATTACTCCGGTTGCGAATGAAGTAAATATTCAAACACTCGTACAGCCCTAGGCCAATTTAATTTTATATGTAAGCAAAACTTATTTTATCATTATCTATTTTACAGCCCATGTGTTAGTATCGCCTTCAAAGATGGACTTATTGGTTGGAAACTTAAGAACTTTCCGCATTTTGTAAATCATAGTTTCAAAAGTGAAAATAATTTCATACTAGAACCCAACTCCCAAGATTCCTCACACTCCATGATACGAAATGGAGGTACCCTCCAAAAATAATAGAACGTCCACCAAGGTCTCATTGAGTGGATTACGGCGTATTAAGCCATAATTCGTCTTTCTCGTACGGTCATGGAAACCCGGTTTAATAGCTTCAAATGCATCGCTTCCGAGCTAACGACAGTGACAAAGTGTGTTGCAGCGTCACGTGTGCTGCGGGATGCACGAGCGCCTCATAAACCTTAATCTGCGAACTTCAATTTGTGTTTCTTAAATGTTTGAAGCAGGCTGGAGGGTAATTCCTTCTCCAGCAGGAGCTCACTTCCGGAATTTTGTGTGGAATGTTTCTGAAAAATGGAACAACACCATCTTGCCTTGGCTTATTATACCGAGAGAGGGTCTTTCCACATTCTCACAACGCAATGCCTTCTCTTCACGTATCCAGTGGTCACTTGCGAATCACTCTCGAGCGGCGTGTTTCGCCAGCAAAATCTGCGCCGAAGCGCTTGCCCGCTCCGCCGGGCAATGACTGGGTGACGCGAACCGTTTCGAAATGCTTTTCCGACGAGGGTCCGGCCTCAAGGACGGGTGATTTTCGATCGACGAGGCGCAATGCAGAGGGAGAAGAAACGAACGTACGGGGGGGGGGGGAAGCGGGCGCAAGGACGGTCTGCAAAGGGCGATGACTGAGGAAAAGGCGACCGCGACGAGAACAGTTGACAAAGCGGGGCGTCTGGAGGGTTTGGTTTGGTTCGGTTTTTCGTGTTTCCGGGCGCGTCAACTGCTTTGGTCATCAGTTCCGTTAGCGTAGTGCATGTTTTTTTTCTCGGGAGATGGCGGTGATCTTTCCGCTGGATGGCGAGATCCGTCGCCGACCTACCGTCGGCTAGTGGGGTTTTCCCCTAACCAAGACTCTCCCACCAGCGGAGCACCGCCCCAGCCGGGACAAGCTCTAAGCTCCAGACCGATCTCCCGGAATATATGGTAGTATAGTGCATGTTAGTGTAAGTGTGTGTAAGGGGGAGAGGATAGGACAAGGAAGAGGAAGGACAGATCGCGCGCGGTCCGTGGCCCGTTTGGTACGGTACTGCTTCGGCATTCGCCTGGTGTTGATCGGAGAAACCACGGAAAACTACCGATTAGAGCAGCCGGCCGCTAGAATTCTCCTCCAGGCAGCAACTGAATTCCACCTCGCTGAAAAGCAAGTGTCGAAAATCTTGCCGCCGTCAGGACTCGAACCTAGGACTTCCCGGTCAGAGGCGCTGCAGTGACATCAGTTGATGCACTGAGCTACCGCTCCCGGTGCGTCTGGAGGGAAATTCTAGCGACCGGCTGCTTTGATCGTTAGTTTTGCGTGGTTTCTCCGATCAATACTAGGCGAATGCCGTAACTACGCTAACAAACACACCACAGATCGCGCAATCTTTCCTCCGTGTTCCTTGATCTCTCCTCTCCCGTTTCACACAACACATACATTTACATGCAGAGCACTATCACACATGTCGGGAGCCCAGTCGGGAGCTTGGAGCTTGTCCCGGCTGGGGCGGATCCCCGCTGGCGGGAGACATTTGGTCAGGGAAATCCCCTGCCAGCCGACGCGTAGATCGGCGCCGGATCTCACCATCCAGCGGAGAAGGACACCGCAATCTCCCGCAATAAAACATCACTACACTAAAGGAACTCATGACCATAGCAGTTGACGTGCCAGGAAACTTCAATCAACAAAGAGCGTAACACGGGTATATTACAAGAAAGAAGAAGTCGAGGCGAATCAAACCAGAGGACATGTAAACGGGGGAGAATTATGGAGAGAGCATGTACAGTAGGGTGGAAGGAGGAATCCCAATGATGAGACGTGAAGAGGGAATGAGAGGGGCGGGGGAATGAGAGAGATTTGGACAAGAGAAGAGAGAACGCGCGAAGATGAAGTAGGGAGATAGGAACAAGGAGTCGGAAGGAGAACGCGATAAAAGGATGTAAGCATAGTCGACGAAAGTAGAGAGGAAAGAAAAAATCTCAGGGAGAAAAACGGGGTGCAAGACAAAACACCGTGGCGAGAGGATAGGAGAAGAGAAGGAATGGCGGAGGAGGAGCAGCAGGGCCAGAGAGCGAGAGGACGGAAGAGCTACGGTGCACGCTACGCCGCGCCCGACCTTCACCTTGCCCCCATCGCTGCGAGCGTCGAGAGAACGCGGCCGGGCGGGCGGTGACCGGCGATGGTCGGACAGCAGCCGATTTCTAATCTCGCCCGCGGCGGCCTGGTCGCAAGGGCGGCTTCACAATAAACACTACAATTGAGGGTGAGGTCTGCTCGCTAGGTGAGAAAATGGCAGTCGATCGCATCATAAAGAAGATTCAGTCCCTTACGGCAAAAGTTGTTTACCGATTTTGCTAGATCCTACAAGCGAGAATTAATGCTACATAAACATGTGATATATGCCGTAGTTTCTAGTGCAATAAAGGTTTCATTTCCACAACTTGTGTTTCGATAATTAGTTGTTAACTTCCGAAAAAATGTATGTAACTTGTTAAATCCCGAATTATATTTGGATTATCCCGACTTCGGATTTGCGCGGTTCGGATTAGAGGGATTCTACTGTATTTAAGGGGGTGGATTTTAAAGATTAATGGAAACATTTTTCATTGAATTTATTCATGGTAATAACAACCTACTTTATATATCCCCTTCAGTTTTTATATTTTAATTTGTAATCGATTTGAAAATAAAACATTAAACTATTTTCATTCATATTTCTAATGTACACGTAAGCTTCCGCGGCTCGCGTCGATTACTTCTTGGCTGCCCTCCGACATGTCAGGCAAAACGGCGGCCTCTCAACCCACTACGCGGCGTCACCCGGACAGTCAAGAAGTAATCATTAATATTTCTGTTACACCTACATTTGTACTAGAGAAGAAATTGAATTTGGGGCGACGTTGAAAAAAAGGATAAATTAACGTTAATTGTTAATGCTTCAAAATCAATTTCCAAATAGTATACCGTGTTGGAATATATTTATAACCGTTTAAAAATACGTTGTATTTACGTACATTTCTAAGGGCGCCTCCTGCCTCGTGACACCCTTGAATGATCGCGAGATGTTCCAGTGCTATGGTGTATGGAGACGTAATGAACGGTCGGGAGCGAGTTTGAGTTCTGCAGTTCCTCAATGGAGGAATAACGAGTGTGATAACCATTGCAGATACTAGGCAGTTTTAAGACAAGCGATAGAAACAATTGTAAAGATACATTTTAGAAAGTTGAAATATTTAATATGTTTAGTAGGGGTTAGATTTTCCTATTAGTTTCAATTACAAAAACAAATATTCGCAACTTTCTGGGAAATTATAGTACTATTGTGCTTATTACCTAATTACATCAAGTGAATCAATACTAATTGAGTTTATTTAAAGCCTTGTTAAATAATCACTAAACAATGAAGACTTTCTGGTAGCGTTTACGGACGTCGTTGTTCAATCGATTCAACCGTAGAGTTTTTCTTCTTGTTATTACGCAGTTTTAGCTCTCCTTAACTAATTTCTTACTAATGCTTGGAGAAATTTCATAACTGTACATACGAAAACGTTTAAATAACTTTAAGGCATTTCAAAATATTTTTTTCTCCAAATGGCTTTCTTGCTCCTTTATTTAAAATGCATGTTTAAACCCTGTAGAAAAACATGAGAGATGTCAACAGTGACACGTACAAATAAAGATGTATTTCATTTCGTGATTTCCATAGCATCCTGTTGATTCATAAATCACGGCCAATGATCCGCACAAATTTAATGTGTGCTTACTCACAGTACGGAAGACTAGAATACAACCGCACTGTACTCACATAATATAACAATGGTCCCGCGCAATTACTTTATGCATAAATTACCACCTTTTTCCCCCCAGAAAAATACCATGTTGTTTGTGATTGGACATGTTACACAAGAAACCAGATTATTCAAGTGTTTGACCACTTGTTTTGTCTGAACTACTGGCCACAAAATATCGTCAGCACCTTTTTTGTACAGTTGTTATATACTGCGCAACAATTGATGATATAAAGGCACGCGATTATTACAAAAGAGCTCTATCATAAAGATAATTTTCCAACTCGAAACTTCATACTAAAACCTCGATAATTCTAAAACCTTATTCTTCGCATAATCGTGAACACACAAGACATAAATGGTGTACCTCTCAAAGTATTAACCTGCTCAATGCCAATACGTAACTAAACTTATCGCACCATGAACCATTACGCAGTATTCTCAGACATTACATTAACTGTATTTAAGAACGTACTTAAGAACCCCGAATGCGAGGCACATTTTGCATACTATTCGTCTGTGTCATCCACGAAAGCCGTTACGGCACATATTACATCACCTAAATAGGTTCGCCATTACGGTTGTTGGGATCGTGAACGCCGTACGTTCGCCGTTAGGGTAGTTGAAGCGGGACTTCGGGCGTAGGTAGACGGAAGTCGATGTAGAGAAGAGGTACAACTCCTTACTGTTCGGCACCGCCAACTCAGTATGGATCGCGAGACAGGCCTGACATTGCACCAATTCCAGCAGGAAATTATCGTATGATAATGATAATAATGATGATTTCCGTATTATTGAATATCCTACTTCTTTTATTTGCAACAATAATATGTGTCCATATGAAAAAAATCTTGGTGAAGACACCGTTCCCTGCATTTAATATAATAATAGGTGAAAAACAGTATGCATCGTTTGCGTCCAAGATAAGATACATTTCATGATTAAAACATGTCGCTCAGCCGCACCTACATGTCATTTTCGTTGTGTTTGGCATTGAAGAACAAACATCGCATCGGTGCATGGCATCACAATGTCAACTCGAAGCCACTTCCGTGCTAGAACTGGCTTCCTATTGATTCACAAATCACGATCTAAAATTCAATCAGCTCCGAGTTCACGAATCGGGATGTTTCACCTGTCGCTTGCATATCCTCTTTCACAACATGAAACGCCATGGTAGGATAGTTACTGCAATGAATACTATTACTGAATAAAGAATGTGGTTGATTGTACAATTCTAGTATATTTCATGACCATGACATATAATTTTATAATTCGTTGTTGACTGTGTGAAGAAAATCTCGTACTAACTGATTTTTTTCAGAGAAACAAAAAAATCTCTAATGCTGTTATTGTCGTCGCTTTTGTAGAAATTGATGCCAAATAGCAACGCGAAAGCGTATAAGAAAATCAGTAATATCTCTGAAAATTAAGACAAATCATATTTAATACAGTCGTGCAATGGTTTCCGTTTCTGAAGTGTTATTGTATCACTTCTCTTATTCATACTAATTGCATTCTACTTCCGATTTTCATTATATACACTACCTGCCACCTCCATCCATGGCCAATATACCCCTTATTTTCGCTCGTGGAGACTGCCTTTGCCATATTCTAATAACTAGCGTCACAGTTCTGCCAACTACAACTCTTTTACCATAGCACAACCCTTACTAAGATACAATCCTCGCTCATGCATCAACGTAGCTATCCCTATTTCCCGGCACCTTACAGCTTCCTCAACAGCATCACATCGTTTATTGTTCCCATCACCCTCTCCTCATACGTCACCTCCATATCCACCTGCTTTCTCACAGTTACAATCACCTTCCTCCCCCCCATCCCCCCGCACTTTCTCTTCTCCCAGAAGCATTTGCCCGTCCCGTTACCTCTTTCGCCGCCATCACTATCACCTCCACCATCACCGCACCACGACGCCCCTCACCCCCAGCGAGACACATGCCAAGATTGTAGCCCCGCGCCGGGTTGCACGCGTCAACGTAGCCCGGCTGCGGTAATAGCAGCGGTAAACAAAGCCCTTGTTTTCGAGGGCAATGACTCGCCGCCGCCGCCCGCGCGCGCGCGCGCCCGCCTGCTCGCAGCGCTAGAGCATTCGCTGCGCGGCGGCTTCTCATGCAGCCGACACCGCCCACTCCGCCCGCCGACACCGTCCACTCTGCCCGCCGACACCGCCCACGCCCGCCCCCCCCCCCCCGCCGCACCGCCCCTCGCCCGCCGACACCGCCCACTCCGCCCGCCGACACCGCCCACTCCGCCCGCCGACACCGCCCACTCCGCCCGCCGACACCGCCCACTCCGCCCGCCGACACCGCCCACTCCGCCCGCCGACACCGCCCACTCCGCCCGCCGACACCGCCCACTCCCCCGGCGACTTTTGACACCACCGCCTACGCCACTGCAGCTGACATCACTGTCGTCACTTACGTCGCAATTGCTTCCGCCACCGCCACCCCTCCCACCATCCCACCGTCACCACCCCTTCGCAGTACTATCTTCGCCACCAGTCACTGCCGCCATCGTCATCGTCACCGCCACGTCACCATAACCCTCCTCCGTTTCCGCCTGCGCTCCCACCACTGCCACTGTCACTGCCACTGCCGAGGTACCTCCCGCCTCCTTTCTATTCCGAGACGAATCGCACTGAGCCGAGCCGCGCAGTCTCTCCTCCTGCGGTGCGTTTCTCTCGTTATATTGACCCTGGCGTTTCCACTGAGACACTTTCTCTCCCCTGTCGCTTGGCGGGCGCCGGGAACACCGTGGACGGCGTGCAACGTCCTCCATCCCCAACTCCGCTCTTTGCTGAAGTAGTTACTGCATGTCTCTTGTCATTCATCCGGAAGGAATCAGATGCAAACATTTCATGACATGAAATATCAGATATTATTTAATTCGGTGCAAAGCTCAATATAATATAATTAATGGCCCTTTATCTTCAATGTATTAAGAAAAAATATTTCGTTCGAATCAATTAATCATGGGTGAAAACAATATTTTCTTGGATTAACCATTTATGAGAGGTCAGTTTGCTTACCACTTCAGCTAGTAGTGAACATTTTGACAGTTGCTTTGAAATGTGTAACGCATATTTATTCTCAAATTTGAGATAAACTGCTTTCATCTCAGTCTTAGTAGTGACATTTAAAAGTAAGACACTATAAAAGTGTTTCTCTAGGTGTCTATTTGCAACTAGTAGTCATTATTTCATAAAACATGCAGTCTTAAAAGCATAGTATTTAGAATCTGTGAGGAATGTAGGGCATAAAACTAGGTACTAGGAAGTAAGGGGCCATACGTAACAAATGTTGCGACAACCGCAGCGGGTTGGACCCTCAGAAAGAATGTAGCGAATGAGCTGGAAAATGAAAAAATTCCATCTTAAAGAAGACCGCTCTCCCTTTTAGAACCTGGCGAGTTTCGACTTCTTGGCATTCGTTTCCTTTACGTCATCTTATTTTTGAGAGCATACGTTACATCACAGTGGCTTTTTGCGGCGTTTACGAAAAACTCTTTCCACAATATCTCTAAACATATGCACTTAATTTAAAGCAAATAATAATAACGGAATAAAATAATTATATAGATTCGATGGAAATAGAGCCCATGAATTTTCATCGGCAATTGTTACCATGCGGGGGTATTTTTCTCTTTTAAACGAAGTCATGACATGTTCTTTGTAGTTTATCGAACCTTGGACTGTCTATCTTGAATATTATGCAATGAAGATTCAATTTTCAAACCATTAAGATATTTCTTTGGAATTTTAACATTGTCGGAACTGATATTTCTTTTGCAATACCATCATAGTCTAGACGTGACCAGGATTTTTCTGAGCAGGGGCTACAGGTATATTGGACAGCCAACTTCATTTTTGCTTATAAATAATTTTTCATTTATGCTGAAGAGAAAATGTATTTTTATTTATTGAGTTATTGTTAATATTTGTAAAGTAAACGACAACAATTCGTAGGGGGAAGCTGAAGCCAATACCCCCCTTTCCCTTGCTTACGCCACCGAACAAAGTAAATCCGATTCTCTACACAGTGTGAGGGGCTTCTAGAAATATTCACAGACGAAGAGGCATTACAATGATCAATAAAAGAAGTAACATTCTTTCTTAGCGCACGTCAAAGAAATGACACATGTACAAAGGTCACTAAGACCAATATCGATGTCCACATTCCCGTGGTATCTCAGATCCAAACACGTAGGAAGGAAAGGAACTACTACCTCATTAAAATGCGATTTAACGCACAAATAACCACAAAGATTGCTGTGAACAGCAATTAAACCCAGTGTACAATTCACCCATAGTATTTGAATGGGTCGATGACAAACCGAGTAACTTCTGATGATACCATATGGTATTGTTCTTGAAGAGCAGTTTCATATCATAGCACAAGACCTCTTCCCCAAAATAACGGCCCTGAATGTTGCATTTCATGCGACGTAAATATGAACTGTCACAACAGGAAACAAGTTATAAATATTCTCTTAAAAGCACCCATTTATATCATGCTACAGTGCGAAACTGACGCATTCTAGAAAATAAGGAATTTTACCTACGGTATAAAAGGTGCTTCATTGCACAATCCTCGTAAGTACTAATTTCACTGGGCACACAATATAGCAGCACCGACAATGGAATATAATATTGCAATATTAAGCTTGTATTAAGGAAATCGTAATTGATATTAGTAAAGAAAGAGTTCAGTACGATGGAAGTCCTCCAAAAATGTGTTTCTAATATTTTTTGTAAAAATATCGCAAGTAATTTATTTTTGTGCCACAGTATAAGAATATCTGCACATACATCAAATTATTCATGATTCATTATTCATTTATTGCATTTTCATTATGTATTCATTCCATGAAATTCGAACGTTAAATGGAATTTATATTTCCTCTCAAAAGTAAACTGTTTGTTGTTGTGTCTTCTGGAGTCGATATGTAATAATTAATATTTCCTTCACCTTTCTGCGAAAATATTGGAAAATATAATTCCTCGTTCTATTGCTTACACAGCGTTCATAATGAAAAGATTTTTCAGGTGTGTTGTTGCCGGCAACTTAGCACTTGAATTAACACATACATTTTTGTCCTTACTACTTATAAGTTTCTGAATTGTTCGAATATTTTGACTTTCTGTAACCATTGACTGGAGTGCTCGCAAAACATTCGTTTTATGTTACAGTTTTTTATAATATTTTCTGATATTCTTTCCCACAAACAAATAGTAAGTTACAAACCCTCTTCATACGGCCAACATGTAGCATTTACCCAAAATTTATCGACGAGAGGCAGTTTTACTGCAAAATATTCATCTTTCATTAATAGTTTTTTCGTGGGCAGGTAGAAAGAAACAAGATCATTGCTCAATTTTAAAATAACCCTAATGTTCTAATTGATTTCTCTCTACGGTGGTGTGCTGAAATGAAATTGATGAAATAATTCGTGAGGATAGTAAGATTTGTATAATTATATCATTTTCATTTTTTTTATGCCGCACTGGCTGTTGGTACCACGCTATAGCAGATTTTCATAAGCGAGAAACATGAATGTTCAGATTCCAAAATATATGATTCGTTAAGGGAATACAAAAACTAGTATCGAACAAAGTCAAAAGCTCTATACTTTACTTCTCTTTCTCTCTTTAGTTCTCAATAGTTTTATTGTAGCTTTCCTTCCTTTTCTCCTCCTCCTTGTCCTTCTTCACCTCCCCTTCTTCATGATGATCCAGCTAATACTAATGTTGTATAAGTACTGCCGTGGGCGCTGCAACATGAAAATGTATGAGGCATAAACGACAAGCGAGTTACATAATGTAACTATTAGGGATGGGACATCGATGTCGATGTTTTGAAAACATCGGCGGTTTTATAAAATCATCGATGTATTTAACATCGATTTTTTCAAGCCGACGTTTTCTAACATCGATTTTGTGCTTGATATTTCTACCAGGCCGATATTTTTTATATGCCATCAAAAATTCTGTAATAATTTTCAAATTTCCAAAAATAGTAAATATTTCAGAACAATGTGACCAAGGGTGAAAAAATAAAATCGAATTTTCGTCAATAACGTAGCCTATATGATTTCTGAATAATGGAATCAGATAATCCAAGTTTTGTTGATTACCCTAATGATTTTTGACTTGATTTTGACACTTAATTCTCAATTAATATTTAATAAACGAGACCATTTTAAAACTAAACTTCTTCTCTCCGCCCGCCGCGTGAACGTTAATGGTTACTTATCCAGTTTTAAAAATATCGATCTTTAATTCGATCAACGGTTTTGGATCAATGTTTTATTAGCATCGAGCGCATACACCGACACACAGACACGAGTACACACCCGTACGAACTCCCACATTCACATGTTCACTATTGCTGACTCTCACGCCGAGCCATTCGAAATATAGGAGTTTATTATACAAAATATTATTAAAATTGACTTAAGAGCTTATTTTCGAAATTTCGTTGATTCCTTCCTGGACACACAATATAAATTCAGTCACACACACATCGTGAATATACCGACACAGACAACACATACGCACACACACAGGAGCGCGCGCGAACACACGCACATACACACGCACACAGGGCAGCCGAACGTGGCACGCGCCCACGAATAACCTCGAACCGCCGCAGAAGTGGGGAAAAGCGCGTCATCTGTCACGTTAAAGAATATGGCACTAATTTTAGCTCGCCACTTCACAGCGCATTCGGGCGCGTTTACCTCGGCCTGCGAGCGCTACGGGGGCAGCGAGGAGGGAGGGGAGAAGCGGGGTCGCACGTGGGAGGGGCAAAGTGGCCTGCAAGGGTTGGGCAGAACAGATGGGGACCGAGGCGGCGAGGGTCAGTGAGAATGACGAGGACTCTAACGGAACGACCACGGAGCGAGGAAGGGAAAATGAGAAATGAGGCAGGGACACGTGATGAGACGAAGCGGGGAAAAATAGCAGCGGAGACGAAAAGGGGCGGAGACGAAAAGGGGCGGAGACGAAAAGGGGGCGAAAAGGGGGGGACGAAATAGGACGGAGACGAAAAGGGGCGGAGACGAAAATAGATGGAGGGGTGAAGGGGACAAAGAGGAAAAGAAACGGAAGGGGGAGGAGCAAGTGCGGGCGAGGAAGTGACGCGGCTCGGAGGGGGGCGGCGTGGAGAGGCGCCGAGAGGGAACCGAGAGAATCGGTCGAAGGCATGAAGAAACAGAGGGCGGAGGTAAAAAGTGAAGTTAAGAGGAGCAGATGAGGGACGGTCTCGACCTTCCCTCTCGGCGTGAGGCCATCCAGATCAGGGTCGACGGTCGGCCGGTCGCTCGGTCCTCCTCCGGGCAAGCGTTGCGCCACGGGCCTCAGGCGTCCCCGCCCCTCCCCCGCCCCTCCAGCATCCTCCCCTGCTCCCGCCCCTCTCATCTGCGCTTTCCCCGCCCCCGCCGCAGTTGGCAGACTCCCGCCGGATTCCCGATCACGTGGCTGAAACCTTCTCCCTCCGCATTCTCCCGGGCCGCGCCTGGCTGTCGCTCGCTGCGAAACGTCCTGAACGCGACCCAAATGGGACAAAGGAACTTGGGCTTACGTAACACCCTACTGACCGTCTAGGTGTCAAATGCCCCCTCGCAGAACTAGAATCAACAACCGATTTCCATTCTACATTTCTCTCTTCAATTTCGCTCATCTAAAGTGTTTATAGAACGTCTCTATGGAATTCGTCAACGTGCACAGATTAAAGTTTTTTTAAGTAGTCTTGTAACTAACACTAAGCCTTCTCTACATTTGTATAGTTTTGTTCAACACTGATCATCACTGTGTTTTTGTGCAGAAAATTCGGCGCACGATTACATAACTTTTTCATCTTACGAAGAACCTTCGTAAGGGCGAGGAAGTGAAAAGTAACTTATGTACTCGTTTGGCAGTTCGGACCTCAAAAAAAACGGTATAGAAATATGTGTAATATTTCCAGTGAGAGATTGATATCCCCCCACCCCGGCACAAACATTGTGTCGGAACCAAAAAAATCCTCCAGATTTATTAATGAACACATTTTGAGACTTTTATAACCATGTTTTGTGTTTTTTTCTGGCGCGAGAGTCTCTCATGGATAGATCCTTGGGCATCGATTTATTTTGTAGGTAAATCCGTCTCTTAACATTTGGTGGTAATGGTGTATTGGTAGTGCAATGTAGAAAAATCTGCGGCTCCTTATAGTTCCCAAGACAAACACTAGCACTAAAGCAATACCGAAAATACCCGCTATTTATAGACAATCGCGAAAGCTATATTTTATTCATTTTATTCATTATTATGCGAAGAACGAACTAAAAAAATGAGTAGCGTATAATATAAGATTGTAACGTTTTCAACGCAACTTGATGATCATAGTGTCGATGTGTCCTTGTGACTTACGAACTTTTCTTCATAATAATAGAAGTTTTCATGTAGCTATTTATGGCTACTTCATGAAGTAGTATTCTTTAATGGAGCCGAATTATCCCGCTCTCTTCCTCAATATAGCCGTGAAATACGCATTACTCTTTATGGTCTTCATTTCAAATGTCACCAACCTGCTGATGCCTTTAATGTCAAATCGTAAACCTTTGTACCTCGACTTCTAGGTCTTATAAACAGCCTATACCACAACATTAAATCGCTATTGTCCTCTCTTCCTTTGCTGAATTCATGCCTTCTTTTATTCTCGTGGGGAAAAGAGCGGTGTGACGAACAATGCAACCGGTGTGTTGGCAGTACTTGCGGCGAGAATGAGGCTATCTCGTCACCCTTCTTTAAAAAGTAGTTAATTTCCAAAACGCACATTGTACAAGAAAGAAAGAATGAAAGAAAAGAACTAATTCTACCTGAAATTATTATCAGAAAGTCCGAATGAATGTACCAATCTTAGTGATACTTGCTTTTTTGTATTATACTTTATGTTAGAATAATTGAGAATTAATTAATAAAAATTGGATGTCTTTTTAAATTAACTCTCATTGGCTTTTTCGAGCCTACGAGTGTTATAATTTTCTCTGCATATGCATATAGCTTGGTAAATTTCATACTAAAACCTTAAATTGAGATTCATCAAATTTGTTCACTGAGATTCGTAGTTACATACAAAAACCAATAAAAATATGAGAATATTACTTTTTTAGAGAAACGTGACGGCCATCCTCACGAGATGTAAGGAGTCGCTTCGCGGCATTCCCGAAGGGCCAATATTTGACATTGGCCTTCCATTCTACGAATATGCGACCTTGGCCCTTTTAGCCAACGAAGCCACAGAAATATCATTGCGGCCTCGGGCGCGGCTGCTGCTGTAGCGGCAGAAGTTAGCTGTCGCGTTTCGAAAGCGGAAGAATGGAGGGCATTGCGTGGCAGAGTGGCAGCTGCCGTGGCGGCCGCTGCCACTGCCCTCGCCACCGCCACCGCCACCGCCACCGCCGGCTCCTCGCCGACGCGGTCATTCTGCACGGATTAAATTTGAACGGAATAGTTCATTTCGCGACCAAAAGAGTGGTATGTCTAAGAACGAGCTGACTTCGTGAATAGTTAATATATTTTTTCCTGAAACTATAAAATGACGATTTTTATGTGTCAATTATCTTGTTCCCGCACGATATGGAAGCACTGTGCTGTCACCAATCGTATGTATGCTTTTATGTAGGAGTAAACACGCACCTTCAGTTCCTCTTAGGTGTTACGGCGGTATACCTCTTAGGTGCGTTGAAAACCCTGCCAACGCCGAGTCTCGAATCCCCAACTTCCGCTCAGTGCATCAACTGTCACTGCAGCGCCTCTGACCGGGAGGTCCTAGGTTCGAGTCCTGACGGCGGCAGGATTTTCGACACTAGCTTTTCAGCTAGGTCGAATTCAGTCGGTCTGGAGGAGAATTCTAGCGGCCGGCTGCTCTGATCGGTAGTTTTCCCTGGTTTCTCCGATCAACACCAGGCGAATGCCGGAGCAGTACCCTAATAAACGGGCCACGGACCGCGCGCGATCTATCCTTCCTCTTCCTTGTCCTATCCTCTCCTCTTACACACACACTTACACTAGCATGCACTACACTACCACATATTCCGGGAGACCGGCCGGGAGCTTCGAGTTTGTCCCGACTGAGGCGGTGCCACGCTGGTGGGAGAGTCTTGGTTAGGGGAAAACCCCACTAGCCGACGGTAGGTCGGCGCCGGATCTCGCCATCCGGCGGGGGAAGATCGCCGCCATCTCCCGAGAAAAAATACGCACTACACTAACGGGACTAATGACCGAAGCAGTTCACGCGCCCGGAAACACGAAAATATCAGTCACTCAAAACCCATACTTCCGGATCAGAGGCAATGCAGTGCCATCAATTGGTGCCCTGAGCCACCTAAACCCATGAAGAAAGATGTGGGCGATGCGCTTTAAGACGCGCGGCACAGGGAAGGGAAACTACACGTTTGTCTCAACTTATTTTAGACGTACGACGGCATTCGCGTAGCGAAGCCTGAGAAACCGCGAAAACGTTCAACCAGAATAGCCGCCCGCGTGTGAACGCCACCCATGACGGCACGAACTCCCGGCGGACGGATCGGCCTGAGCGAAAAATACTTCTCTCCTCTAGCTTCGATTCCGAACTCCCGCAATCTCTTCTACCCACATTAAGTGAAGTTATGATTGCGATGATAACTCAACTCTATTCGAGATCTCTGGACAACGCAATACAGGTGTATCAATTTTTTGTACCGTCTCCCATAACTGTGACACTAGCTTTTCAGCTAGGTCCAATTCAGTCGCTGTCGGGAGAAGAATCTAGCGGTCGGCTGCTCTGATCGGCAGTTTTCTGTGATTTCTCCGATCAACTCCAGACAAATGACGGGAGCAGTTCCGTAACAAACGGGACACAGATCGGGGGCGAGTTTTCCTTCCTCTTCCTTGCCCTTCCCACACCCCTCCTTACTTACACTTACATGTACTACACAGACACACATGTCGGGAGACCCGTCAGGAGCTTAAGAACTTGTCCCAGCTGGGGCGGTGTCTTGTTGGTGGGAGTTAATAGGGTGAGGAATATCCCGCGAACCGACCTGTAGGTCGACGCCGGATCTCACTGTCCAACGGAGGAAGAACATCACCGCCTATAACATGTATTACACTACCGGGACTAATGACCATAGCAGTTGAAGCGTCCAGAAACCGAAATAATCCATCCATGAAAAGTCTAGTTTTTGTACAAATTGTAATTTCTCTGGAAGGGGATTTCCCTTTGTTAATAATGCACATAAGGTGGTTGTTCAGTTAGTTCTTAAATTGTGGTTATATAATTTATTTGTCGATGTTTTTTTCTAAATATACATCATGGACTGCGCTTATGGCAACTCAGTGCTTGTCTCTGCTCCTATATCTGTTTTATCCCTTTCTGTTTGTATTTTATATAATCTGTTTGAAAATGCATCATGTTTCTGCTTTGTGATCACAGACACATTATAGTAGGGAAAGATACCGTCAATATATTTGTTGTACACGCACACATATACATATAACTTAACACACAGCCGATAGGAGCAACTTTGAAAAGAGCCAATTTAATATTTCTGCACGGGGAAACGCGGCTTTCATATAACGGCACTGACAAATACCGTGGATCTACGCGGAAGTTTATACAGTCGAAGCAATAGGTTTGCTCTTTATACTATCTGAGAAAAATGTAATGAGTGGCATGGAATCATGTGGAAGAGTTGACGAGTAGTTAAAGGTCACCAGGCAATGATCACGCAGATCCTGCATCCATTCAACTTCGTACTTCACACGACCTTGAGAAACAAGGTTGTACCCCGCAAGCCGCTTTGCACAAACTGGAACTGGTGGAGACTTGACAGGGAATCGTGGACGACACGACGTATCGTCGTCGCGTGTCCACTCCCAGCACGGGAGAGCGGCAGAACTCGCCCGCGCCATCCTCTCCGTTTTATTTTCTTACGTGATAACGTCGGGCGCGGCCACCACCAAAACACATTTCAGCGAGGTTATCCACCTCGGCGGCGGCGGCGGCGGCGGCGGCGGCGGCGGCGGCGGCGGCGGCGGCGTTGGCGGCGGCGGAGGGGGGCGGGTGAGAAGGGAGTGGGAGAGGTGGAGCAGGGCGGGCAGACTCCTGTGCCAGGCGAGCGGCCCCACCGAACTGACCTACCTCCTGGGCCCGGCTAGTCGCAACTAGACCGACGCCTCACCGCTGCCGTCCGACGCCCACTGCCCACACGACTCGCCACAATGTGGGCTCGAATTGTAAGACGTTCGGTCGACGTCCTGGTGGAGCCCCGTGCGTGGGAAAAAAGTGATAATGGATAAAACTAAATGAAAGCAATAAGAATGAAATATTTTAAAACTTATTTTGTTTACCATACTCGTATCCATTTTCGATTATAAAATAGTAACGTTGGAAATAAACCAATTTTTGTATTACTAGGAACACATACCATTTTCAGTGTAAAATGGGACAATTATTAGACTAACAGAGAAACGTTGCCTTCTCACATCATCATAGGAATTGATCTTATTCGATAAACACTGCCGTCAGTATACTTCGAAAATTTGGCTCCTTTGATTTGTGCTTACGCAGTTCCCTCCATTCGTCTGGAATCCCGGAAGGCAAGGCTGTAAACAGACAATGACCGACGTTCGCCAAGATCTTTTTCTTGGTTTCCCTAAGATCAAGAGCGGAGAGATTTCGCATCTCCTCCCACGAGAGTTTGTACTAGAGCGGCTTTAAACCTCGAAAATATACTAGTCAAAATCTATCCTAAAATTTATAAATGCATTTTCTCATGCACATCAAGTAAAGCAAACTTCGTAGAATTCGATTAAAATCACCTGCACCAAAATTCAATTTTCAACAGAATTTTGGACTTACAGATAATGGTCGATTTAAATTAAATCGAATATTTTTACCTGAAATATGACCTGCACTTTATTTAAATAGTTGAAAATGCTCATATAAGACTGGAAGGAAAATGGCAAATTTTCTGAAAACGCAAAATGAAATCCAAAGCATGGAGAGATTACATAATACGCAGAGGTCAGGGAAGTGATCTGCAGTGCCCGGGGCGGGACGAAGAGGCGAGATAAAGATGGTGCAGAGTGAGCAGTGCGGAGCGGAGAGGCGTAGCGGAGCGGGGAAACGGGGGGGGGAAGGGGGGGGAATTGAACCGTGTGCGGGAGCAACCGAGAGCGGGAGCAAGCGAGGTTGTTAGGGAAACAGGGAGAGAGGGCGAGGTGGATGGAGAAGACAAGGAGAGGAGATGGGTAGGAGTTGGTTGGTGTGGAGAAGCAGGTTGGCCAGGCGGGGAGGCGGTGCGGAGCGAGAAAGCAGGGAGGGGAAGAGTGGGAAGGTGGGGCGGAGCGGGAAAGCAGGGACAGGCGGAAAGATGAGGCGGCACAGAGCGGGTGGGGGGGGGGGGGGGGGGGGAGCGGGTGGTGAAAGGAGTGACGGGGCTGAGCGGGGAGGAGTGCGATTGATCGGAGCGAGAGGCGGGCGGCGGGGCCGCCGGCCCGTCTTGGGGCTCCCGAAGGAGCGTCGAACGAGATGGACGGTGGGGCAATGAACCGCGCGGCCGCGACGCACCTGCTTCCGAGCGAGGACCCCGCGCGCACGGAAATAGACGCGCGCCACCGCCCGATTTTTTGCTTTTTATTCTTTGCTTTTTTCTATTTCATGCTTTCCTCCGCGTGGTTTGTTAGCTCCTCGACATGCCCTATCCCTGGATAATTAATATCCACCAAAATAGTATACGTAAATAGGAATCAAACAAAAGAAAATACGTCGAAACAATGAAATCCACTGGATGAAAAATATACCGAACAAGGAAAACACTGATTTTGATTTAAAAGAAAGCAACTGTTTTAATTCTATAAATGAATCTGACGAGGGTACAAATCCTTAATACATAGCATGTGATATTTGTAGATCTTTTATGGAAGGATATATTGTATAGATATTTGTCTAATAATGAATTCATTGTTTTGAAAAAGGATTTTGTATTAGGTTATCTTCGCTATACTATTCCAATTATAGGTAGTACATTGCAAAGCAGAAATAATGAGTCTTTTCTTAACTGGTGTTGGGTAACGTGAGGCGCTGTGCATTGTGTGCAGTTTTATGCGTGTGTCTGTTGTTGCAACTTTTTTATGAAAAAAAAAAACACCTTGACAATCTCTTCATTCTGTAGTTTGAGCAAGAAGTGGAACGAAAATAACCGCAGAAATGAACCGCGCTTTTTGTAGTTACAAACAAGCATCACAAAGACTTGTTTAAATACATGTGGGTATATTTGAAGGTTGGAAAGTTTAATTACAGCTGCCGATAACAACCATTGTCTCGCAAATATGTTGGTTAAAATTACACCTTATATGAATATTCTTTGTGACTGTTCTCAATATTCTTGTTTTTCGTATTTATTTTTACATCTATATTTACCTCTCATTACCTCTGGAACTCCATTGAAATACAGGTAGTGCTTTGAAGAACAAAAATTACAAATGAGTCAGAAAGAGAACGAACTATTTGGAGCAAGCCGTAACTAGACATTCATGTTGTCAGAAATAGAACGAGGTAGGTAGCAAATACTGAATGTGTTGTGTAAACACGTCGCTTCTGCATCTTTTTTCAGCGAAGATATCAAAATAACCCATCTCATTTATTTGCTCTGAATTGTGGAAATTGGCAGCAGAAACAGATATTTCCATCAGAAATACCTTTCCTTGATGCTATTTAAAAAACTGCCTTTTGTCGTCTTTTCGCCATATTTTACGTAAAATGGTCGACAGCCAGTGGTCCTCGATGACATTGAAGAGTAATCGAGAGCCGAAATTCTCAGCTGGCAATGAATTCTTCACCTTCCCAAACACAGCCAATCCAGCGTGTCATCGTCACATTTCCTGGTAACTTAATGAGTCTATGAAAATGGGCTTTCGTAACGTCCCGCCCCAAACGTCCGCCGCCCGCTGCCATTAAAACGAGAACACCCGAAATGTCAGGCCGAGGCGAGTGCACTGCCCCTTTTCCCGCTGCGCGTGCTCTGTGACAAGTGTGGATGTGTCTGTGTGGATGTGTGGGTGGCGGATCGCGTTTCCCGGTTGCGCACGCCACACAGATGAAGCGCGAACTCCGTCCACACCACTCACACAACACATACAACGCACACACACACAGCAAGCACGCCACGTCGCGTCGCGTAATACGCGGCCAAATAACGTCGCTGCTAACGCGTCCAGAGAGAGGGAGAGAGAGAGAGAGAGAGAGACGAAGAGCGGCATGGGGAAGAGAGGAGTGGGGAGTGGGAGGGAAAGAGGAGGAAGAGGGGAAAGAGGGAGAGGAGGGGTGGGGAGGGGAGGGTAGCGTTTCGTAACGAACGTCATCGCCGTAACGACCTGTCTCCCGGCGCGAAGGGCGCGCCTGGCAGCACTGCCGTCGGCGAGGACGACGACCGCGAACGGCGAGCCACGGACTCGAGTGGGTTCGCGGATTACGAGCGCGTTCGCGTTGAAGAACACATTACGAGCGGATTCGCGATGAGAAACGGATTACGAGCGGGTATGCGACGAGTGACGAATTACAGCGGATGAGCGTTCAGGTACGGATTACGAGCGGGTTCGCAGCGAGGAACAGATTACGAGCGAGTTCGCAATGAGGAACAGATTATGGGCGAGTTCGCGACGAGGCGAATTACAGGGATGCGTCAGAATTACGAGCGGGTCGAGGCGAAACGATTACGAGCGGTTGAAGGGGGAAGCGGGGAGCGGCTCGCGGTGAACGACGAACAATGAGCAGGTTCGTGCCGAGTGACGGACTACGAATGGGTTCGCGCCAAGTGACGGATTACGACCGGGTTCACAGCCCGCGCCAGTTCCCTAAAGAAATCCGGAAGGCGCCAACCTCACACGTCCAGACGGCCGACGAACAGGCGGCAACACACGAATAAACATCGCGACAATGGGAATCGACGGCAGGCGAAGTGTTGAAATGTGGGAGGAAACAAATCATCCTCTGAATGCAGGCTGGGATGAAGTTAACAAATAGTTTACTAGTTGAATTCTTGACTTCCGGGCGGGAGATCCGTCGATGATGATTAGCCATAGAAACCTGCCGTTTAGTGAAGGCATCAAATTAACTTCCTTAACACTGTAATGTGTGCGTTGAGCCATAAACGATTGTCATGAAAATTATTTTTACTCTCTTAAGAACCATGGAATAGTTATTGAAGTCAAGCCTTTGAAATCAGTTTCAAAATCTTTGAATCATTGAATGAAGGTGTTACACGGAAAGAGACCAACCCTCAAAATTAAAAAAAATGTGATTATATACTATTTGGTTTCCCTAGACATGATTCTGCACAATTCAGAAAAAACCTTACTTGAAAACTATTGGATCTATGATTAATAAAAATAACATTTAATACTTCTTATAGAGGAGCATTGCCAATCTATCGTTTTTTCTAAACACGTTCAACGTGGGTTAGCCTCTTTCTTCAAAAACATCGTCCAAATTTCATGCCAGTTCGCGTGCCTCTGGAAAATGTTACAATTCAGCCGAATTCCTTTAAACACTTCTTGGAACCCCGTGACCCGAGTGACTCATTGGCATTTACCCGTGTTTCGTGCTTTGTTATCTTATTCGGCCACTGTACATATTCGGCCGTTCGCTCCCTTCTTTATAACGGCAGGTGTCCGGTGACGTCAGCCTTGCGCGCAGCGGGGTACTCTTCCGTCATTGCACAAGCGCTCGGGAAGAAACCGCTAAATTCCTTCGCCAGACCAGGCAGAGGAGGGAAGGGAAGAGGTAGATGGATCTGGAGAACGATGGAGGAGGGAGATACAGTTGATGGATGGGTGGAGGTGGGAATGGAAGGAGGAGAAGGCAGATACAGGCGATGGGAGATGCAGGCCAAGGGCGGTAAACGACGAGGAATATGAAGGAAGGAAATTGGGGGAGGTTGATGGAGGAGGTACAAGGTGCACAGAGATGGATAGAGAAGGCTGATGGAGGAGGTAGATGGAGGAATGGGATGGATGGAGCAGTGTGATGGAGGATGTTGATAGAGGACGTGGGTGGGGAGAAGGTGGACAGAGAAAGAGGTGGGTAAGGCGGAGGCGTCGGCTCTTCGGGGGAAGGACGCGTGCGGCGATGCCTTTTTATTTCACGGTCGTTCTATTCTCGGCGGCGATTCCACGAAACTGACGCAGCGAGACTCGCCCGCGATGCTCGTTATCAGAACTAATATTTACACGGTTTGCGTATTCCCGAGACGTATACCAGTTCGCACAAACTGCGGTGGTCTCCGAGAGGCTAGCGCCATGCCACACTTCCAGAAGCGGCGAACTAACAGTTAGGACTCCTCTCGTTTGTTGTTTTCTAATGAGTCCCGCAGTAATATATGCATTCGACGTTTCCACCTTCAGGATACTTGTAAAATTTCATTTGCAGACCAAGCACGGGCGGTTTCTCCTTTCTACTCTCCATTATGTCCACTTTCTACTGGGTATTATTCTTCTGGAACCTTGATCACCTGTCGTTCAACTCAAGCTGTAATAATCTCGCAATTGATGATTTCACCCTTTTGTGTTACTGGCTGCCTCGGACTCTACAGTTCTCTTTTCTTGCTTTTGATTTTTAAAGATGCATGTACTCATTGTTCATTTGCTTCTCAAGAGTCTTTTGTTTTGTCATTTCTTCATTGTTCTTTTGTTTTCTTTTCAGAATTAATCGGAGATGTTTTGATCATGTCTTTCATTCAAAAATTTACTCTAAATTATGCGCAATAACAAATCAACTCCTCATAATGATATTACCGCCATATTTGGACTATTCATATCTGACGATCCGTTTGTTGAAAAGGAAAAATATCTATAATAGTTCCCGAGTCTTGGGTTCATTCTAGTGATGGTGAATGGTGAAATGAATATATGTGGGTTATGTAATAAGGAAATAATGAAACAATGAAATAAAAGGCAGGGAAAAACTAGAGAAATTAGAGGAAATTTACTAAGATTTCGTATCAACCACTACAAATTTCCAAATTGAAAACCCAGGACAAAGTGAGCTATCGGTAGTATTTTTTAATTTTCCCAACCTCTCATTCAATCATTTCCCCGTCACCATTCTCCTCATTATCAACAGTCATTTACCCATTCGAAATTAGATCAGCACTAAATGGTTAGGCGTAAATTATCATTGTCTGACTCAGGCCTAAATGATCATGCTGATTAAAGATCCGTAAATCTTAGTTAATAATAATAATAATAATAATAATAATAATGCCGGCCTCGTGTCGCAGATGGTTGGGGCAGACGACGTCTGCGCCCAAGAGGCTGCAGGTTCATCTCCTGCGTAGGCATGGTCGTATTTGTGTTTGTCTCTTCACCCCTATCATTTTCCTATCACCTCATAATTCACACTTCAAGGCGTAACAACCTTGTCGTACCGTGGGATACAGCTGAACAGCTGATCCTGAAAGTAACACAGGTTAATTGTGTTACCGTAGTCAGAAATGGCCGATACAACAACAACAACAACAACAACAACAATAATAATAATAATAATAATAATAATAATAATAATAATAATAATAATAATAATAATAATAATAATAAAAATAAAAATAAAAATAAGCCAGTCCGGATAGCCGCTAAGGCAGTAGTGCCGTGGCGATCTCGGACGGAAGGATCGCGCGTTCGAGTCCCGCCTCGGGCATGGGTGTGTTTGAGCATGTCTGTTTGTGTGTGCCGTCCATTCATCATTTCATCTTCCATCCCCCAGGACCAACAACCCTGGGGGTATAAAAATCGGACTCAGCCTAATGCTGATCCCCCTAATTAGTTACATGCAAGACTTGCAACGTGATAAAACGATACTGAGCCCGTGCAAGTGCATGTCCGGCGTGGTCCAAGATGGCCTATTCGCGAGCAAAAAAGAATTAATAATAATAATAATAATAATAACAATAATAATAATAAATCTAAATAATAACTATTATTATAATGGTAATTATAATCAATATTGATCCTCGGCGGGGGGCGTACCAGTTGGCGGAAGTCGGCGGCCGAGAGGCCCGGGCCACTGGGCGCCGGCGCGGCGCCTGGCCGCCGCCCGCCCGCCACATACCATCCAAGGATGAAAGGCATCGCGAGTCGATTGAGGCTTAGCCGAACACAACAACCGGTCCGGTCCGCACACCGCGCCACACTGCGCCGCGCCGCGCCTCGCCGCTCCGCGCCACACCCCGCGACTGCCCGGCCGCGGCGCTCCGCGCGCAAGGTCGCACAAGGTCACTTTGGCTCCCCGGGCCCGCCGCGTCGGAGAGCTCGCCGCAGCCGCAACCGGCATACCGCCCGTCCCGGCCGCCGCCGCCGCCGCCATGCGGTCGCTGCCATCGCTAATGGAGAGTTCCATCGTGTTTTCCTCGAGAGTAAAGGGATAATAAGCCGTTCGAGAGAGGGTCGTATTCGATATTGCAAGTGGTAGCCGGGCGGAGAAAAGACGAGAAAGTGAACAAGTCTTGTCACACTATTACGTACTTGCATGCGGAGTCGTTGAAGTCCACTCGAAACCCGATGTGTTCAATATATTCCTGTCGAAGTACTATTTACCATATAGTTTTTTTTTTAAATACATTTCTTTCGTGAATTATCTGCATTCGCAGCACCTTTTATCGTCGCCATTCAACGTGTATTCGGAGAAATTTCTCTTCTTTGTTGAATGATGTGTGTGTAAAGTAATGGAACCGTGCAATTTAAAGCAAGTAGGAAGAGCCCTTTCCCATTTCATTAAGAAAGATTGTGAGACAATAATTCTTATTAAAATTAAGGGACAGTAATTAACGAGAGTCATATTCTAAAAACTATTATGAATATAGAATCTGTTCTAATATCGTTGCTACACAAAACAAGTGACATCTAAAATAAAACTGCAATTTTTCAGGAGAAAGGTGGTCATTACGTGGATACATTTATTTCTTGACTAGTCATTTTTTCTGTATATCCACGGTCGCCTGAATTTTCTTTATAAATTATCTTGTGGGTGAATATACACTAAATTTTAAACACATTTCTTTACTTAACGAAGAAATGACAATTTGGAGATTTTCATGTCCTCCTGTGATGTAAAATGAAGGACTGGTAGATCATGGATTGATTAATTTTATACAATTCATGTAAAACAGGCTAGTTAAATGCATTAGAAATATAATTAAAATATTTGCAGAGCCAGATAATTAGCTCTGAGCTCGCAGAGAACCTGAAGCATGTAAATCATACGTTGGCAAAAATGTTAATTTGAATCGCAGAACTACAATTATTTCATTTGGCATGGCAAAGACAAATTTAATTCTGTTACGTATGAATGTCCCTGAAACTTTTGTTTTTCCTTCCTCGAGCCCCAGATTTACACCAAAGAAAGTTCAAGATGTTTATTTTTTTAACGACTTGCGGTCTGGCCATCGCAGATACACCTATCGGGATGCAACATCAAAGCCGTGTTGGAGGCAGTGTTTATATTTTTGTCGAATTTATGGGAGCTTCCAGGTTTGGAGGCGTTCCAAGCGGCTTCGGTGTAACCTGTTGCCAGCGTTGGCGGAAGCGATGGAGGCCATAGCCTTCTTTGTCTCTTCGTCGTGTTGTCTCGTTCGCACAAGGCACTTCCGTGACAACACCCATTTTTCGGTTTTGCTCGCGATTTTATTGATTTCTTATGCTTCCTTCTCCCGCTATGGTGCTACAACCCACTTTGGATCTTCTCCTGGCGTCCGTATACTCTCAGTTCCATAGACGTGTGTACAGGGGGCAGGGGACCGTGCACCCTCTGAAAAATTTTAAAAAGGCGCCATAGCCCTAGGTAATAAAACATTTTCTCCGAAAATATGTTCAATTCCTTATTTTTTCGTAACTGATAATTTGGGAAATCGATACTCAAATTCCTGTATAATTTGGGAAATCGATAATTGAGGACGAGGCTCTCCAATCCATCCGGCAATCATGACCAATGGTTTAACATAAAATCAATAATAGTATTATTAATATATGTGGGAATTGTGAGGGTAAGTCAGAAAAAATCAAGATAGTAAGCGCAACTAGTTAACACGATTTACCATTACATAAGAAAAACCACAAAATTCAAACACAATTTGCTATACCAAAAGACAGAGACCACACAACTAATTGTCTGTCTAATTCTGTTTTATAGTTTTACTGTTTTATAATAGTGCTCATGTTTTCAACTGATTAAAAATGGAAAATTAACATTTTATTATAAAATATGTTTTAGTTTCTGATGCAACAAAATCATACTTCATATTTTTAATTAATTTTTATGACAATTGTTTTAACATAGCCAGCATGCTAGTAATTGAACGTTAACATTTTTAAGCTACTAGAGTTTTATAAAATATCAATTCCTTTTGTTATGTTACGAAAGACATATTAGCTCAGTAGCAGAAATTATTAAATGGTTTATAGTGAAGAAAATCGATTTTGTAAACTTATGAATGAACACAAAGGAAAATTGCGTAACCGTGAAAGAATTTTCTAAAGGTTAATGTCTTATTGCGAAGAACTTCCCTCCTTTGCTTACTCTAGGTAATAAAGCTTGTTATGTTGTTTCCCTGAACTTTTGAGCTGTTTGTGCGGTGTTTATTATGTAAGCATGTCTTTGTGTTACGTGCCTTTGTTTTAAATGTCTTTGTGTCTGTGTGTTCTGCGTCTCAATAAACGAATGCAAAAGTTGACATTAACAAAGACGACAATTCCTATTAAAATGTCATTAATTTGATAATCATGTATTTAAACTGTTGTGTTAAAGGGGTCCGGTTCTTCTTTCAATATATCTCCTTATGAATTATCACAATTATAAAACACAATTGAAAGAAAGAAAGTAGAAAAAGAAATATACTAAAAGAAATACAATTACTGTTGAGACACAAGGATGTGTTGCATTAAGAATTGTTACACAACATATGACTTGTCAACTTCTTTTAATCTAACAAACATGACGATCCAAGACGTTTCGGCCACCTACCTACACAAACTACGCAGTGTCGAGATACGAGACAGTGAACTTCCACTATCACTTGTAAAGTTTCTGCTGTACAGTCATATTTGTGATTCACGATAACCCCACCCCACTCCCCACCCACAACGGTCTACCGGAAAACGTGCATTCGGGAAGTTACGTCGACAGCCAGTCCAGTTATGAGCACTTGAAAGCGATAATATATAACTGTGACGAGTAAGTCAGCACATGTGATTTTCCTTCAATTGCGAAAAAGCAACGTGAGAAAATTATTATACAAATTTACATTCCATTGAATACAAATCCAACCAAGTTGCCAAACCATGAAGTACCTGTACCTGTTCATGAAGTAACCATGAAGTGAAACCTAGTACATTTCATCTCTATACATGTTAATGTCTTATTACATTTCTACAGGTATACCAGCACCTCCGAACAGTACTTCCCGTCGGAAATAAAAGAACATAAATCCTTGGAAGCGCACTACTTTTCTCCTCGACACTCTTCGATTATTCATTGGGTCGTCCGCAGCTGACATTCAAGGCCCGTCCACCGCCACTTCTATTCGTCTGGCGGGCGGCCAGTGTCGTACACAACGGCCACAGGAGACGTGTACGTGGGACAAAACCACGTCTGCGGCTCGGTGTGAACACCGAATGCGAGTTTACGTGCGAGCAGTTATGGGCTCGTTCACATTCCTGTCTAGCGGCCGGGTGTCGCCGGGTCGGGACGCGGCGCGCCCCGGCGGCGTCGCGCCGTGCGCTGAAATACCCGTCCCCGGCACAGTTGGCGCGGGTGCTAGACGCGGCCGGGCGCCGCCGCGACAGCTGGGGCCCTTAACACGCTCGCAGGACGCCGCTCCTTGATCGACGAGAGAAAACGCGTCGTGAGCAACGCAATGGAATTGAGCTGTCAGTGGACGCCTCACCTAAGCTATTATCAATTGAAAGGACATACAAGGAAATTTAAAATTTTGCAAATCGAATTATAATGGTCCAAAACGAACAACATTCAAATTGCAGAGGAGGAGGAGGTCACTCAACAAGAGATAACTTTTTCCCAAGAACAGTGCCCGCATTGCCACAGCGTGGCATACAGCTGAAATTTGTATCGTAAAATGTAAAATGAATAGATGTAATTTATTGTAAATATTCACCAATTGACTTATTTTCTCAATATGAATTATTCTCTGATTATAGATGTTCCTGATAATGACAAAACCAATATGTAATATAATTGTAAACAGGAAACATGTGATACGAAATTATATATAAGTGTTTCCATGTTTCAGTAGTAAACCACCCGGCTCCCCGTACCAAAGATGGTAACGCCCAATAACATCTAGGTGCGACTAAGAGGTGGTGAAATAAGAAGTAAATATAGATAAGAATTTACAGAATTATAAACTTGTGTGTTAATATAAAATACTTTAATTTGGTGTAAAATAATAAATGTCATAATGAGAACTAAATATAAATGTAAGACGTTCTAGGTGTGCAGGTAGGAGCGTAACTCATGGACTCTCACCTACTTCGTCAAAGCCACTAAGTGGCAATGTAATCTATATTTTAAAAAAAAACACATATAGGGAAAAAGAGATTGAATCCACTTCGTATCGTGATGGCATGGGTAACCACCACGCGAACCGACAAAAGATAGGGCACACTGGATGTGTACAGAATATCATATAGAAGCTAAACTTTTAGGGTCTAATTGACACATTGATATCCATTTTCCAGTTGGCGGCAAGGTCCTTATTTTTCCGCGATGAACACAGAATCGAACCTCAAGTCAGTGAAACGCAACATTGCCAACGCACTTTTACTAGCTATTACCGTAACTACGCAAAAATATGCATGCCCTTTTTGCCTTGCGTCCTTTCTCCGATCTCTCCGCGCAGAGAGTGGGTCCGTTGATTAATTCCGATAAGGAATGAGACACATCTCTAGATCACACCAGTGGAGGATCTAGGGAGATCAAAGGATCATTCCCGCCTTCTTAAAAACATTCTTCAAAGAAAATCGATATTTATTTGTATGCAAAATGTACCTTAAATTGCCGGCCTCTGTAACCGAGGGTGATATTGCAGAAGTATATCAAGATAACATCACCATAGTCATCGACATCGACCTGACATATCGCAGTTTCGAATACGCCTCGACTATGTGTATATTCGTGTTATTCACATTCGTGTCGTATTCTTAGATCCGTGGGAGTCGCTAAGACTAATAATTTTACTGTAAAAACTGCGATGGAACGAAAAGCATTCCCTGTTATAATTGTCACACATTGAAACACAACATCGTGTCACCCAAATTGAAAGTCCAGATCCATCCCTGCCCCTTGTAAAAGCCAAATAAAGAATAAATAGTTGGTACGTTCGAACCATTGTGTAAGATAATAAATTAGCTGTCGGTATATAATAAAAGGGTTCATTTAAAAAACTGGAGAAAACGCTAACAACTCAGTATGATCACATGCGACTCTAATCTGGAACTTTTCCAACTCGAGATCTATTAGAAATCGTTGATTCTAGCCGTTGAGATCTAACTTGCAACAGTACAAAAGCGCAAGCGCATAACCTTTAGACAGTGGATATTCTAATTTACTCATATTTTTATACTGGAATACCGAACATGACAAGTCAATGTCCCAGGCAGAATTGGGCATTGTTTCCGAAGACGTGTATTTATTTGCTGGCATAGAACCAACCAGAACATCAACGATTAATGATAACGAAGGTTATCATTAATTCTCAGCCTTTTCAACGAAGGCTAAATGTGTTTCTTCAATGCATAATGCTCGTAATTCTTTAACCTGCAAGTCAATCGGCAAAACAGAAGGAGGTCACTTATTGCAGACAATAAAACAGCATTTACCTGCTTTATTCAAACGAGGATTTAATCGTATTAAAAAAAGAAATGATGAAACAATAGGAAGTACGAACTGTCGTCGTTTTTCATGGAGGCGGTTGTCACGAACTCGGCGAAACAGGAGCCCAAACGTTTCAAACTAACTTCCCATTGTTTCAATCACAAAAAAATACACTGGCTCAGCGGGGATTCATTTACATTGGCGATCTGCCCGGAGAACGCGAGGGCTCGGGCGAAGCGTGTTGTCGACCAACAGTCTCGCCCCCGCAAACCCGCCAGCCGTGCATCCCGCTACTTCGGCCAGTCTCCCCGTCATCTGCATCCCCGCTACGCCGCCACCCCGCCACCCCAGCCCGTCACTGCGCTAACCGCCCTGTCACTGCCTAGGTCATTGCCACGTATCTGTGTTAGGATTGTACTCGGTGTAAGAAAAAGTGCGGAGCAATTGAAAGCCGAGGCGGTAGTGACATTGAGGTATTAAGCTAAACCTAATGTCACCAAATAAATTATAGAATTTCTGTATGTATAGAAAATTTCGTAAAATGTAAAAAAATAACTGCTATTAAAAATAAAAAGGAAAATTTGTAAACGTTTGTAACGTTACTTAAAAAATTGAATATTAATTATGATTATTATTCATCCATTTACGTAAGAATAATGGTAAAATACATTTAATATCCAATTTGTCCTCAATTGTTATCGGGATTTTCACTTGTTTTAATACTAAAATTCGTTTAGTGCCATATTGGTTTAGATTCAGACTGTAGTATCACTGCCGCCTTTATATCCGGTGACCAATTGAGTTTCACTATTTCGTGAGCCACGTCGTATCCAGTCATAAAGACCCAGCCATTCCGCTTTCTCACTCATCCATTTCGTCACCCACCCGTCCTTCCACCCTTCTCCAGTACAAACTGAGGATATCATCACTTCTCTCATATTGTTGCCATTTCACGGTCCCGCTACTCGCTCAGAAAATCAGGCGCCTTCACCATCCCGTGAATGATCCCCCCTCACACTCTGGCTGACACACACACTTCTTCCTCATCCCTTCTCCTCTTCAGCTTTCTTGTCCCTACCGTTGTCATTTCCCATCTGTTTTCCTGTCAAAAATATAGGTTCTCCTTCCACGTCGGCAAAACAATCTTGTGCTAGTTCAACGACATTCACTTTCTAGGGATTCGGATTGCCTCAATTCCCTTTGGAGGGGAAGGTACTATCTAAAGCGAGCGATGGGTCCACAGTTACTCAGACCGCAGAGAAGGGATAGTAGAAACTTGCCTACGAATCGTTAACCGTTAATCGTTCCCGACATTACATAAACATAAACAGCATAAGATCTTTAGAGTAATACGTAATTATGATGTAACGTGGTTTTCTTAGGTGTTAACTTTTAATAAACTAGAAATAAACTTCAACAGTATAACCTTACGCTTTTAAATGACATAACAGGCGTTTCGCAATGCGAAGTTGTTATGCGTGTGGACATACAACTTCTCCGAAAAAGAATTCTAGGTAGTACATTCCTGGCATCACGGCAGGATTGTGTCAACCCGACTGAAAGTAACAGGCTACATTCTGAACCAAATATGATTATCATTCAAATACCATTTCTACGCTCGAAAGTTAAATGTGTATCGCATTTCAAAATAGGCTTTTTTTTTGTTTTGGCAAAGGGATTTTCAGTAGCCTAGTCATATACAATGGCTTTGTATATTGCTAGAAAATAGAAAAGATTAAGAGCTCACCAAGGTTTCTTCGACAACAAATCTTTCTCATTGTCAAATACGAACTGGGGGTACAAGACAAGTGGTATTTGAAGGTCTAACAGAAACGGGTGGGAGCGGGCTGGGGCGATGAGAAGTGGGTAGGTGTGGGGTGATGCGGTTTGTGGGTGGAGTGGGCAGGATGAGGTGGGGAGAGGCAGAGTGAGGCTGGGCGGGGAGGGGAGTGTGGGAGGGAGGTGGTGGGCGGGAAGGGGAGGGGGCGAGGAGGTGGGAGGGAGAAGCGGGGCGGGGTGACATGCGTAGTCCTGGGCACGCAGAGGCTGCGTGGACGGCAACGCGAACGACGCCGTGAATCACGTTTCGCTCCGACCAAGAGCGCCGGAGCCCGCGCCCGCGCTTCGCCGGGGAAGTCTATAATTCTCCCGGCCATTAACGGGAGGTTGGCGGCTGGGGCCGTCGTAGCGCCGCACATGTATGCGCGCCCCACATTCGCGCCTGGAGGTCGCTGCCGCGCCCCGCCCCGACGCCACGCGAAAAACGCCTCCGCCCCACTCACCAAGTTTACGAACTTCGACGCCGCCGCCGCCACGCAGCACGCACACGCAGCGCGCGTGCGCGGCACGTCTTCGGAATGCGTGATGCTCCCCATTCTTGGCGCGACAACTGCTCGGACCATGAGTTCCCTAAATGTAGTGCACGTTATATTCAGGATGTAGTGGTGGCCTTCCGACGTTGGAACGTGACTTTCATGGCAGTCTGCAAGGTTTTCCCACTTCCAGCTATCTCCCATAACCTGGAGAAGCTATAAACTCACAAATGGTCCCCTGAGATGAACGCTGCATATAATTGTGTGTGTTTGTGTGTGTGTGTGTGTGAGTGTGAGTGTGTGTGTGTGTAAGTGGGATGGAGGGGACAAGGTTGACGAAAGAAAGATCGCGCGCGGTTCGTAGTTCACCTGATAGAGTTGTGCTCCGTCATTTGCCTGACATTAATAGGAGAAATCTTGGAAAACTGCTGATGTAGGTAGGGTTGAAAATTAAACGCAGTCTGGGCCCGAACCCCGGGAACTCCCGGTTAACCATTGCTGCTTTTAGGTGCATGGCATCATGGTTCCATTGCTATAAAAAACTGCATCTTTTTTCAAACACATCAATAATATTCCGCTTAATATTGAATTTTTTTTCTGTCTTATTCATCCACTTCACTTTTCATTTTTCTCTTGGTCACCTACTCGTGCTTTGGGAATTCGCTCATTCGTACATACACAACTGATTCAAAAAGGATAAGTATTATACACTTGCGTTTATTGTAATGATGTTAGTATACATTTCTGTACCATGGGTTGATCTTTCGTGTTCACAGAAAATTTGTAAACGTCTTCCCACCTGTTAATGAACGAGTAACGGGGCTTGTGTCCGAGTGTCACATCAAGCAACACCCAGCGTTGGCCACGAGCGATTACCACGGGCGTTCCTCCGCAGACAAACAAAAGAGAAGGCTACGCGCGCGGAAATCGGAGCGGCGAGACAGGTAGACACGGACGCGTCTGCACCGCAGCAAGCTGGCAGCCGCCGGTACTCGCCTACGCCGGGAGGAGTCAAAACGTTCGCGTCTATTTCTGGCCCGCCCGCGCCGCGACAACCCCCCCCCCCCCCCCCACCGTCGCCCTCGTGTAGACTCCATCGCACCGCGCGCCCCGCGTCGCCCTGCTCCGCCCCCCGTCACTCCCCGGTCCACAACATCCCTCCTCGCTCCGGCCTGTCCTGCCCCGCCCCAACCCACGCGGTAACTTCCTGGCCTTCCCCGTCACTCCCGGTCCACAACATCCCTCCTCGCTCCGGCCTGTCCTGCCCGCCCCAACCCACGCGGTAACTTCCTGGCCTTCCCGTCTCTCCCCGGTCCACAACATCCCTCCTCGCTCCGGCCTGTCCTGCCCGCCCCAACCACGCGGTAACTTCCTGGCCTTCCCGTCTCTCCCGGTCCACAACATCCCTCCTCGCTCCGGCCTGTCCTGCCCCGCCCCAACCCACGCGGTAACTTCCTGGCCTTCCCGTCTCTCCCCGGTCCACATCATCCCTCCTCGCTCCGGCCTGTCCTGCCCCGCCCCAACCCACGCGGTAACTTCCTGGCCTTCCCCGTCCCTCCCCGGTCCACAACATCCCTCCTCGCTCCGGCCTGTCCTGCCCCGCCCCAACCCACGCGGTAACTTCCTGGCCTTCCCCGTCACTCCCCGGTCCACAACATCCCTCCTCGCTCCCCGCCCCAACCCACGCGGTAACTTCCTGGCCTTCCCCGTCCTCCCCGGTCCACAACATCCCTCCTCGCTCCGGCCTGTCCTGCCCCGCCCCAACCCACGCGGTAACTTCCTGGCCTTCCCCGTCCTCCCCGGTCCACAACATCCCTCCTCGCTCCGGCCTGTCCTGCCCCGCCCCAACCCACGCGGTAACTTCCTGGCCTTCCCCGTCACTCCCGGTCCACAACATCCCTCCTCGCTCCGGCCTGTCCTGCCCGCCCCAACCCACGCGGTAACTTCCTGGCCTTCCCCGTCACTCCCCGGTCCACAACATCCCTCCTCGCTCCGGCCTGTCCTGCCCGCCCCAACCCACGCGGTAACTTCCTGGCCTTCCCGTCACTCCCGGTCCACAACATCCCTCCTCGCTCCGGCCTGTCCTGCCCCGCCCCAACCCACGCGGTAACTTCCTGGCCTTCCCCGTCACTCCCCGGTCCACAACATCCCTCCTCGCTCCGGCCTGTCCTGCCCCGCCCCAACCCACGCGGTAACTTCCTGGCCTTCCCCGTCTCTCCCCGGTCCACAACATCCCTCCTCGCTCCCCGGCCCAACATCCCTCCTCGCTCCGGCCTGTCCTGCCCCGCCCCAACCCACGCGGTAACTTCCTGGCCTTCCCCGTCCTCCCCGGTCCACAACATCCCTCCTCGCTCCGGCCTGTCCTGCCCCGCCCCAACCCACGCGGTAACTTCCTGGCCTTCCCGTCACTCCCGGTCCACAACATCCCTCCTCGCTCCGGCCTGTCCTGCCCCGCCCCAACCCACGCGGTAACTTCCTGGCCTTCCCGTCTCCCCGGTCCACAACATCCCTCCTCGCTCCGGCCTGTCCTGCCCCGCCCCAACCCACGCGGTAACTTCCTGGCCTTCCCGTCTCTCCCCGGTCCACAACATCCCTCCTCGCTCCGGCCTGTCCTGCCCCGCCCCAACCCACGCGGTAACTTCCTGGCCTTCCCGTCTCTCCCGGTCCACAACATCCCTCCTCGCTCCGGCCTGTCCTGCCCGCCCCAACCCACGCGGTAACTTCCTGGCCTTCCCGTCTCTCCCGGTCCACAACATCCCTCCTCGCTCCGGCCTGTCCTGCCCGCCCCAACCCACGCGGTAACTTCCTGGCCTTCCCCGTCTCTCCCCGGTCCACAACATCCCTCCTCGCTCCGGCCTGTCCTGCCCCGCCCCAACCCACGCGGTAACTTCCTGGCCTTCCCCGTCTCTCCCCGGTCCACAACATCCCTCCTCGCTCCGGCCTGTCCTGCCCCGCCCTGCTCCACCCCGACTCAACTCACGCGGCAACTTCCCGATCCACCCCATCAATCCCCAGCCCTTCCCGGCCAATAACATCCGTCCTCACTCGACCTGTCCAGCTCCGCCGTGCTTCGGTCTCGCCGGTAGCCGAACTTCTTAACCATGCTCCGTGAAATCACGGAAGTTAAGCAGTTCGATACACCGCAGATTCCTCGATGGGTGACCGTGTGGGAACCCTCGGGTACTGACGACGCCGTGGTCCTGGTCGATAGGGATAAAAGGCAATGACTTCCGACTTGACTTACGTATGACTGCCTTATGTTCAAGGAGGATTACTCCATCTTTTAACACCAAAAACACTGTTACGCAAGTAGCAGAATCTCGCCTTTCTCTCTCCTTTCTCGCCACACGGTCGTTTCGCCTCTCCTCTGCGCCGAATTACTCCTCCCGGACAAGGTCCTCCAGCAGTTGTGCCTCCCCGCACCTTCTGTCCCCGCCCCGCCTGGAATCACACGGCGCCATATGCCTCATCCCTTTATGCCGTCATTTCTTATCTACTTTCCCCGTTCCATCCCAACTCACCCCGTTCCATTTTCCTCGCCTCTTCGTTATCCACCCCCTTCCTTTATGACACGCATTGCTCCGCACTGCCTGGAGCGCTCAGTTTTCGCCGCTCCGCGTTTCCCGACTTTAATTCGTTTGGTCTCATCTTATCTCACCGTGCTTCGCCCAGAGTATCCTTTGGCTTTGTTCCGCGCTGTTCCTTCAGTTTTGTTGTACCGTACCCCGCTCTGCATTACATTATCTTCCATTCCCAAATTACCTGCTCGTACCTCTCCTCCACTTCACGATTAACCTCTCCATATCACCTCCGATGTTTCACTCTCAACCCATTTCATTTTCCTCTCCTTTGTGCCACGATCCTTCCGTCACACTCTTTCCTTTGTCTCATTCCGCTCCGTTTCGACCCGCATTCACCGGCCCGCGCCTTGCCGCCGCACTCCAGGCCCTGTCTCTGGCGTTGTCATCGCCCTCGTCGTGGCTGTCGTAGCCGTCGGCGCGGCCCCGCTGTCCCAGTCGGCGCGCTTTGTAGAAGAGTTCTAAAGGTCGAGCTCCCAAGTGACACGAAACGGACTAGCTCTTTCGAACTTAACGGCCGCAACAGCTTGAAACGTAAGACAAGCGAAGGCGACGCGTACAGAGTAGGGCAACGCAGAGGAACCTGTGCTTCGTTGCTGCAGTCCTGCTCAACGCAGTGGCGTGGACCGGGAGGTCATACACTGAAGGAACGATCCGGGATATAGCGGTTACGCCGCTCTGGGTGCCAAGGTTGCGATATCGCCAACGTCGATTGCATCTTCACAAAATCATTGACGATTTTAAAACATCGATGTTTTAAATTCGTTTTACTAACTTCCAACATTCATGTTTGCGCGGGGAGGAGGATTTAATTTGACGGTGGTAGTTCTTATTCAAGCTTTATGTATATTTATATTTGTGATTTAACTGACACAATGAAGCCGAACAATGATCAGAAAAGTTAACAAAACTTTTAATATCTCAATAAACAGAAATAAGAGAGCATCAAGAAAAACTTCAATAACTTATCTTTCACTCTTGATCACTTCAGTCTAAAGAATGTCCATTTTATGGATATCTGAAAATTAAAATAGTTTTGGTACATTATACGTTCGAAGATAAAATATTGATGACGTAAAAATATCGGGCACAAAACATCCATATTAAAAAAAATATCGGCATGTTGATGAAAAAACATCCACATTGATGTCGCATCCCTACTGGATACCGGGGTTAAAATTCCGGACAATCTATGTGGACTTTGTGAAAGACAAACCGGGTACGCGGTATTTTTTTCTGGAGATTCTCCACTTCTCCTGTCTCTCATTGCACCATTAGTCACATCATATTATCACCTTATCACCTACCCATGGAAAAAATGATCTCAGGTAGGGCGAAAATGCTGTGAACTAATAATCATAATACAGGTTCAAGACTGGGGTCCCGACCACTCTGGATTTTCGACACCAGCTAAAGAATTGGATTGGAGTACGGTGGATCTGACCAGTCGTTGTCATCGTTCCCTCCCATCAATTGAATGGAATTTCATGTGGATGAAAGAGAACCTTAAACAACGCTCCCTGGAGTGCACGAGAACCATTCTGATGGAAAACTGGAAACTTTCACCCGGTTTCCTGCGTTTCTCGATACACGGAGCCAACGTGGTTAATGCTAAAATGGGGTGGTGGGAGGTAATGGGGGCAGGGGTGTCCCCAAGCCAATTTGGACATGGTGTGGACGCATCATGAGAAGAGAAATTGTGAAGGGGTTTGTCCCGACCCCAAAGTGTTTATACCCTCACTTACTCAATTTCAGAGCTGGTAGCTCTTATCCGAAGGAACGCCCTACCCAGGTTCCAACTCGAAGGAGTTGGAAAGACCTATTGGACATCGCGGTGGGGCGTTCATCCATATGCCAGTCCGAGGGGTGCTTCACCTGACACTCGATTTATACGCTTCCTTTTGATGAACGATGGCTGGAGTTTTGGGGAACGCGCGCATGCGCCCAGCGGCTCTGCCGACCCAATAGTCACTGTGCGCATGCGGGCGTTCGTTAAAGCTCCCGAAATCGTTCATCAAAAGGAAGCGTGAAAATCGGGTCGCAAACGGGATTGTAAATGCGTCAGCGTCGCGTTGGACAACAGCGGGACCTGAAAAACCTCTGATCTTTACGACGGTGCGTGATAAACCAACAGTACACCATTCATTGCGAGACATCCCGGGCAGACTCTACAACCTCGTAAGGCTCATTCCGCATGTTATTCTTAACTTTCCAGTACTGGTGTCCCAATTCGTTATGCAAGTGATCGCGCGAGTTATGTAAGTAGCTCAAGTTAAAATTATATTTTTAGCCATGATCAATTCCAAAAAAAAACCTTCATAACAAATACTCTGCTATATTCTGCCACTGAGCAACATCAGGCCGATTGTGACATAAAGTTTCTCTGTATGTATGTATGTGTCTAACTACCTATCTATATACGAAATATTTATTTTGTCCATTTATATTTATAGAGAGTCATTCGGTAGTCACGGCAATCGTGAACCACTATAATACATAACAATAGTACATGTTTTTTCAATTATATATCGTTTTTCGGATTGACTTAAATTGTTTTCTAAAACCCAAACGGTAGTGTTCGGCCGTGCTACAATTGTTGCCCAACCGATTTTAAAACTATCTAACAACAATGCGCTTGCTACGAAAGGCACGGAGGCACACTAGGTGGTAAGAGTAACATGTTGTCTGAAGCTTCTGAAACTCCCACCACTCAAAGCTCAGGAGAAGTAGCGCGCCAACAAAAATAAAACGACGGGTCTGCACCCGAAGCCCGTGCGCGTACTCCAGGGTTAAAGACTTGGGGAGTACTGGAAGTAGGCGGATGTCTGGCAGGAGCCCGACTTGTACTGACCCGTCGTCGGTGAGCCAAAGGAAAGAGGAGGATAGTCCCACTAACCGGAGAGCTTCCTCCGAATTCGAAGAATCTGCATCTCGCAGGAAGACCGCAGCGCCATCTGGAACAGAGAGAGGACGGATCAAAAAAAGGGAAAAAACGAGATACGGATTTACGCGTCACAAAACGCCCTGGAATAGGGCCTCGTCGATGATGTCATGTCGACATTCGCGGTTTTCTGACCCTCGGAGTTTGCCGTGGGCGATCCAATCGTACGAAAACGGAATTTCCGAAAACGGAATTTCCCATTAGAGCTTTGCGAGATCACGTAGTACTCGGAATGCAGGTGCCGTACAAGTAGATTTTAAAATTTTTGTGACTGTTACTGGTTTCGTTATGACTTTCAAACAAATATCATATTAAACCCAAATGAGCATAAATCATCAATATTTGTCATCTGAACTTTCGACCTGCCTAATTAATTACATAAGATTTATGGAAATTGCTCTTCCTTTACAACTTGAACCGTGTTCCACAATTCATCTGATCGTTCACCGATTAGAACGAGGCACCATTTTGTCCGGCTGAGGGAACCTCGAAAAACAAGTTTATGGCAAACGAAAGAAAAAATAACAGGAAAAGGGGTATGGAAGTTACTGCGAGAATCCGTCTTGTCCAGAACGTGTTTCTTAGAGTAATCCCGATTTCCTGGAAGGCTAGGATAGACCACCTCGTATCTCAAATAATCATCAAATCAAGTGGTTTTTCTCACTATCTAGGAAAATAAAGTTTTAGTTAGGGCACTAACGTCATTTTCGAGGCGTGGCACAAGAAAAGTAGAAGGAATTGGAGGAGGAGGAGACGGGGGTGGAGGAGGAGTCGAAGGGTAAGGAGGTGGAAAATGAGAGTGAGGAAGTGGAGAAGGAGGAGAAAAAGGAGGAGGAGAAACAAATATGAAGTCCTGAACCCTGACACGGAAGGCGACTTGGCTGTGACCGTGTCGCCATGGCTCGCCATGGAATATGCACAAAGCGACGTTGGTAGGCGCATCGCGTAAGAGCGCGCCTTGGAAACCGAGCGGCGGGGCGGGGGGGCGGGGGCGGGGCGGGGCGAGCGCGGGGGCGGGGCCGGGCGCGCGGTACCCTTGGCGGCTCATCGTTTTCCCGGAGGCCACTGCGCCGCGCGGCGCCTGCTCCCGATTACGCGCCGTGACGTCAATTATGTCGACTGGCTAGCACTCGCCAGAAGAGAAATTGAACCCCGCACTCACCCAAGGCGAAAATTCTCATGACGTCACGCCTCCGCTTCCATTGCCCTCCACGCTTTTGTTAGCGCCATCACCTAAACTTTTGCCGCCCCTCTCGCCGCTCCCCTGTCGCCCCCTCTCTCGCCGCCATCCTCTCGCGGCCCCCCACTCGCCACGGGCCCCTCTCGCCAGCCCCTCTCGCCAACCCCCTCTCGCCAACCCCCTCTCGCCATCCCCAGTCACCTCCGCCTTCTCGTCGCTCTGAGTTCCTTGCACACTCCCGTCATTCCTAAACCTTTTGTACACTTTCACATCCGTCTCTACTCTCACATTCCTCAACCCCCTTTGATGCCCACCGCTCCCGATATTCAGCCCCTTCCTACCATTCGCCTCCCACTCCACTGCTCTCTAAATTCTCCTCTGGCCCACCCCCGTCCGCCTGAAGTGATGTCATGTCCGCAACCCTTACCGTTGTTACCACTCCGTTCCCATCTTCTACGCCAATCCCGCTCCGACACTTTCGCTCTCCGAGGGTGACGTCATGCAAACTGGCTATGCGAACGTCGATATCTCTTATCAAGTATATTCGTTGTTTGTACTAGAGGCGAGGGTTAGTTCAACAACTTTTCTCCGAGAAATAAATTTCATTTTCCGCTTCACCTAATGCCATTTTTTAGTGTTAACAGCATAAGATAATATAAATTGAATTAATTTAAGTGTTAGAGTAAAGAAATAATTGTAATTGACAACTATGAGATCATCCTCGAAAGCCTTGTAATGATTTAATATATCATCATAATATTCAACTATTTTCATAAATCAGATTTATTGATATGCATTTCCCTTTTCTTTTTCTCTGAAGAGTCGTAGATGATAAATCCACGTTGTTCGATTATTAATGTTATTCGAGTAATAGGAATTCAAAATATTCATCTTCAAACATTGTATCGGTTGAACATTATTTTCCTTTTAAATATTACCTCAAATGAGACACGCCATTTATCTAATTACGCATTTCCGACTGAGATAACAAAAGTTCCAGTCAATATCGCGGCAGTGGAGCACAGCATTAGTTTGTATGAGTTTGTTTTGAGTGTAGGTTGAGAGCAAATGCACATCGATTCTCGACAGTAATTGCGCGAGTAGTGCACCTAGGAGCAGAACAATACATTACTTCTGAATTCCGAATTGAAATGTCGCCAGCACTGCAATCGGCATTGATCTCGTTGCCTTACGGCGCCGAGTCTTGTTTGTTTTTGGAGGAAAAGTACATTGTGCTGCGTCGTGTAAGCGCCGGTGGCCACGTCGTGCCTTATTTTGTATTGATCACGAGGCCGACCACGACCACGCGCGCACGCGAGCTTTCCAGAGCAAAGCGTTGGCGAAAAGTGCTCGCTCCCACGACACGAGCTCCTTCCGTGCTTCCTTCCTGCGTCGAGGCGCTGCACCGGGGCTACTAACATTGCGCGTTATGCGAAGGTTCCTCACCCAACAAAACATAGAGACTGATCAACAATGGTGGTGTTGTTTTTGTGTCGCAGCTGTTCTTATGTTGATATATTGTTGTTGGTCTTGTGTCGTTTTTTTGCGCCTAATGCCGAAGCACTGAAAAAATGTCCATATTCATTGTCCCTGCCTCGACATGGATTGTATCGTTGACAACTTTCTAATTGAGACTATTGGCTTCCAACACTTACAACTTATTTTGACTCCTATATTGACCGTCAGTCCAGTATTAGTAGCGGATGACGTAATTAATCGGGGGAGAACGGTAACTGTTACTGATTCGATCCTTGGCGCGTGCCTGAAAATTGGTTGACTGTTGTTTAACAGTGAGGTTGATTGATTGTTAGTGATTCCGGGCGTGTCAACTACTGAAGTCATTAGTCTCGTAAGCGTAGTGCATATTTTTTCATTGGGAGGTGATGCGGTTGATGATAGCAGTTTGCCTCAACCAGGTATCTCTCACCATTTGGGCACCGCCCCACACGGTACAAGCTCTAAACCCACGACCCGTCTCCCGGCATGTGTGGTAGTGTAGTGTATGTTAGTGTAAGTGTGTATATAAGGAGAAGATAGGACAAGGAAGATGATGAAAAGCTCGCGCGCTGTCCCTGGCCCATTCGTAATGGTACTGCTCCGGCATTTGCCTGGTGTTCATCGGAGAAACCACGGAAAACTACCGATCAAAGCAGTCGGCGCTAGAATTCTCCTACAGACATCGATTGAATTCGACCTAGCTGACAAGCTAGTGTCGAAAATTCTACCGGCGGGAGCGTCGGGACCTCCAGTTCAGAAGCACTGCAGTGACATCAGTTAATATCCTGGGACACATCTCCCGGCTTAACAGTGAGTTTGAGGCGCATAACGACATCGCGATCATAGGACGAGTGCTCTGATCGCTGGTTTCCGATCTTCTCCTGATCGCTTCCATGTGTGCCATTTACCCCACCTCTGCATCTCTCCCATCCCCGCTAGGGACTGATACCGTTGTCAGTTCATATTTAAACTTACTTGCGTCGTTCCGTCCTTGAAATAATTTGAGAGCCGATTGGGACGCGTGATTCTTTTACTTTTTTCTCTGCCATGAACGTGATATGTCAAAGAATTTTCCGCCCTTCCAAAATCAACCATCTTGGCTGGCTGAACTGGAGTTTTGGAAGACAAAAATACCTCTACAGGAGAAAAAATCCCAGAACGAAAACATTCAACAATTATTTATACGCGTGAAATCGTGTTAGAATTAATTAGGGTAACGAAACTAATTGAGAAGCAAGATTATCGTTAAACAGGAAGTGAAAAACACTAATGGTCTAAAATGCTTTAATTTACAATGGTATGTTCAGAGTGGATTAGCAGACAAGACAGGTTTTTTGTAAGCTTATCAAATGCAAGTGTAAAAACTTAGAATTAAATAAATGGAGATTAGAATTTTGAACAGTATACTTTATTAGCTGCGAGGATGAAGAAACGATTCCTAACCATAAGATAAAGGAGATGACCTGGGACATAAGAAGGTGGAGACAATGGGGAAATGGAAGAACCCTTGTTGATAATGGCTATTTCATTCGCGTGTTTTTGCCTAATAGACGTTCAAGAATTCGTGTCGTAGGAGTCAATCGCTGCAGAAATCCTTCTTGAACATGATGGCTTTTGTCTTATCGCCTCGATGGTGAACAGCACGGGCATTTTCGACTTACTCTTGTGTCCTAACGGGATCCGAAAGGAGGCAAAAAGGGAAGAATGGAACAAGAAGGAAAAGAAGGGTGAAAATAAGCAAGCGAATGGGGGGGGAGAAGAAGAAGGAAAATGAGGAGGGAGAAGAGAAAGACGAATGAGAAAGAGAATAATAAGAAAGGGAATAATGGGGAAGAAGCATGAGAGAGAGAGAGAGAGAGTAGAAGAAAGGAGAATGAAGAAAAACGAGAATAATCCATTCATGAAATAAATACCACGTGAAGTTCTAAATTTCCCAGGAAAAATCAGTCGTCTCTATCGAGCTAGTGTATCCTGACGCGACTACCTCAGAACTCAATGTCCCTTCACACAGAACCTCTCGTGGTATTTCTTACGACAAGAAGTCTCTAGTCTCGACGGCGGAGGGACAGCCAGGCTGCGCGCCAGTCGGTGGCGCGGGCGGGGGGCCCGGGGGCCGTGGCCATGGCGGCGCGGGCGGCTCGCGCGTGTTGGCGCAGCGGCGGCAGAGCGTGTTGGCGCGGGGTGGCGTCCTGCCGTTTCCGCGTCGCGCTGACGTCAACGCGCAGCTGGACTGACTCGGGCGCCGCTCCCGCCCCCGCGCCGACCAGCGAAACGTCGCGTCCGTGGGCGAATTTTCCACAGTTGAAGAGAGGGTGCGCCGGCCACCGCGGCGCAGGTGTTTGGAGCTTCGCCCGAGTCGTCATCGGCCAAACAACCTGACTGCTCTAAATGAAGCGGACGGGGCAACATAGCGATAACCGTCATTTCAGACACGCAAAATGAACTTAAAATCTCACAAACACTTACACACAAAACGAACTTAAAATCTGACATCACGATATCAACATCATCGAAAACATCAACATCACCGACAACATCAACATCACCGACAACATCAACATCACCGACAACATCAACATCACCGATAACACCAACATCACCGACAACATCAACATCATCGACATCAACATTAGCAATATCATCATTTACAACAAGCGGAAATCCTTTGCACCTTTCTCCTCGCACCGTGGTGGCAAGGCGGGGCACTTCGTCCCGCTCTGGACACATAGCGTGCGCGGTGGTTGAGGGTCGGGGGCGCCGTGACGCTGGCCGCATGATGTAACGCGCGCCGCCCCTGACACGCACGTGCTCGGGCGCGCCACCGCCACCGCCACTGCGACGCGAAGCGAAGCCAGCCCGGAGACCAGTGTCGCGCGTGGGGAAATTATGGGCGAGGGCGGCTTCAGAAAACCTTGAGAATACGTAGTAATTAAATGAAGTAATCAGCAATTTAAAGATGCTTTAATGTAATATATTTATAGAAGTAACTATTTCGTTTATGCTTTACTTTAATTTGTGTATCTTGTTTGATTTACAGTATTTTATTTTGGAACACTCAAACTATATTTTAATTAATTTTCATGAGTTACCAATTTTTTTTACTACACGTAGTTGGACACCCGGGCAATGTTTTAAATATTAAATTTTTCAAACATTTTTCCTTACGAAGAGTATTAAAATCAATTCACAAGAGTAGAATTTACTACCTTGAAACGTGGATACCGGAAAAACACATATTGCACCGATAAACCGTTATAGCTGTGTGCTATAAAACAAAGGTAGGGCGCTCCATACCCGGTTGCGCCCGTTCCTGATGCCGCCTTCGACCAGGGAGTCTCAGAAGTTTTGATGCTTAAAAAATATCTATATTTTTATTACGATATTAGCAGTATCGGTTTCGGTAAACGGCGAATGTAGTGACGATACCGAAACCACAGTTTCGATACGGAAACGTCGAGACTATTGGCGAATAATTACTCATTTGTTAAAACTTGTAAACATTTTAAAACACTTTTTCTTACCCTTTAGCTCCACATGCCGCTCTCCTCTTGGACTGCAATGATTTTTGTAGTCTTCTATATTTAATTCACACAGAGTGAAAAAAACAGGTGCTTGGAATGTTTTGCATTTCGTAGTATAGTTCAAGGGTACTTGGGAACTCTCCAAATCTTCTGCGGTAACTATTTTCAGTTTTGTTCTTTTCTTTTAACTCAGAGATAGTATTTGCTTTTGTGTCAGTACAATCGATTCATACAGTTAGGAACACGTCTTAATCGACAACAAATGGAAAAGTAAATACTTTTTTCGCCAGAGTAGAAAAGCTTTGTTTTGATCGCTTGGTATTGTCACGTGTCAGAACGTTAGGAACTTATTAGAATCGGTCCGAAGCCCGTGTAATTTCGATAATTGGAGTTCTATTGTACTTTCTGATAGAAAACGTCTTCCGTAGCTGAGTCGCCTGCCACCGCACCCTTGCACGCCATCTCCCCGTGGACTGACGCCGCTCCAGACGATTTTCCCGGAAAGTGACGCGGCGTAGCCACAAAGCAATCTGCGTGAGCGTGAAAATTTTCCGCAGTGAACGTTCGTAGTAGCACTAGGCAGAGAAAACAATGCCAAAAATAGAACGAGAGGAAATGTAACGAGTAGGTGTGCGGAAAACGAAAGAAGCCATGCAATCTTCGACGTTGAATAATAATAAGTGGTCTGTATTTTTGGAGCAATAATAATGTAGACTTGCTTGGTACAGTTTGTAATAAGAAACGTTTCAGTTGTCACGTACTTCGACAAATATTTAACAGTAAATTTGTTTCACGCAGTGTGTTTGCAATTTTTTATGAAAATGTACTTATTTCTTTAAAGTAAAATAGAATAATCGAAAAATCATTACCACCTCTGGCGTTAGTGATTATATCATCTGGCATCAATGTTATAGGTGACAATCATTTACAGAAATTCGGTTCTCGTGAATTATGAGTTGATAGTTCCATCTCTTTGACTTCCTGCGATCTAACAGTGTTATAAAAAGCAGATAAATCAGAATTCACTGGATAAATCAAACACAAGAAAAAACGATGATTCCAGTTAATTTAAATATATTTAAAGCAGACGTTTCGGCCTAAATTTTAAGGCCCTCTTCAGTGTCTGAAAGGTCAACCTTGTATTTTAAATATATTTTCTGCTTTAAATATATTTAAATTGACAGGAATCATCGTTTTTTCTTGTAAAAAGCAGATATCATGTACAGTAATGTTGTCTTGTAAGAGAATTACGGTTTTGTAACAAGCATAGTTTCTTGCACACGTATTCTTATTGTAATGTATTTACATACTTTGGAATTATCGATGTATTATTTCATGCTTTGAGGCATGGATATAAACGGTTACATAATGAATGCAACCTTTTCTTCCATTACGCTAATTAACATACTTTGCTGAGAGACACTTCACTGTTGTTATATAATATTACATGAATACCAAGCTTCCAGAGTGAATCATTGAACATAGAGCACGGCTGCAGAAATAACATCACCATCCAAAGAAATAGAAATGCCTGTTATGTAGTCACGGAACGTCTTAATATCTATTCGAAATCACCTTGCTCTGGACATTTAGAAATACGCGTATTCTGTTTATGATACTGCAGTGTACACACTTATCGTCCATGTCGGCGACAGAAATTTAGTATACATCCGCCGGCTAAGAATAGTTTTCCAGTAAGATCCTTCGGGCCGAACCCAACGGTTGCGAAACGCCGCAATTCCTTGTAACTTCCGCCACCTAATGTCTGCGCCGGAAGATGTTTCATAACTTCTCCGAAGCGGGCAGGAGCGCGTCATACAAGGGTACATCCCCCCTTCCAGATCGCGGCATCTCGAAGCTTGTGTTTTCCGAACGCGTAACACAAAGAATGTCTTCAAATAGAAAGAAATACAGTCAATAATAGCAAAAGTTATTTTTTTTTAGATTTTTTAACAATGAAGGCTACATAAACAAGAAAGAATGAATGAATAGATGAATGGATGAAGTATTCTTTTCTTAGATATGTTGCAAACGTGATAATTTGAGCAATAAAATATAATTTTATTGGTACTCTTATGGAAAATGTGTTCAAAAATAATTAATAATACAAATTTACTACATCTGCAAGTATATTTAGTATATTGGATTAGATGTTTGGGGAGTGAAATAGTAAGCGAAACTAAATATACTGATCTAGGCAAACAAAGGACCGTGTGAGATATCTCTGATGATGGAAGAGACGAAAATTACTGTCGAGAATAGGGTCTGCTGCCCAGGAGCATTACAGAAACATGTTCTCATTTGAAATAATATGTTTTGTTCCTACTTTTATTGTTTTTAAAATTATCTGTGCTCTTACTAAAGGATTAATACACAAAGGCTAGCGAAAGCATTCAATGAATGAAGGAATTTCTTCGCATTAATGAAAAATGTTATCTTCATAATAGTTCATATCGAGACGCCCATATTGGGTAATCAAAAGCTAATATTCATTCAGTTGATTCAGCTCAAAGCTTTTCTCTCGTACACACACGATAGCCAACATTTCTCCTAGCGTTCCGACTGCCCTCTCCTTCCAACATCGGTCGGATTTCACGATGACATCGTGTTTCAAACACATTAACTGCAACCCAGATTCGAGGACAATTACATTTAAACGGTTGGATAATTCAGCGCCACGCACAATAGTGAGCTGACTCGCTTCAGAAAGAACTTTGAAAATGGAATGGAATGTTTCAGTAATGATGTGTGTAGTGTTACAGAATCCCCTCAGGGTTAAGTAACACTAGAAATTTCAACATTTTGTGAACTACGATTTGTGAGAAGTTAGAAACATGCAAGGATTGCAACCTGTTCTGTATTTGAAAACTGGGACTAGCCTCCGATCACATTTGCATTTGCTGACTTGGGAGCTCAAATACTACCACTATTACCACTATTATCTCCAGTGCAACCAACATTACCACCAGTATTACTCTCATAACAATTGCAACAGTTGAAAATCAATACCGCTGTAATTTACACGATCAAAATATTACTATTATCACCAACACAAATACCTCCCCCATTACTCCCCTTCCATTAGAAACCCAACTATCACCACCACCATCAAAACCATGACCATCACTATCACCAAAACCATCCCCCCCAAAAAATTCACCACCGCCATGAAAACCATCGTCATGCCCCACCGACACCACTTCCACGTTCCCAGTCATTACAACCAACATTAACATCATCATCCCCAGCAGCATCCGCTTTATTTTTTCCCCTTACCAAACCATTCTCATCGCCATCACCATCGCCACAGCCGCGGCAGCGCTGGCTGGCTCGCAGCCCGTGCGCGCGCGTTGACTCAGCCGGGAGCAGGGCGCGCCGGTGGGCGGGGGGGCGAGGGGAACGGGGGGGGGAGGGCCGAGAGGCGAGCAGCGGGCAACGGCAGCCACCTCATTACGGCGGATGGTTTATTTTGACGATTGAGTGAAATGACCTGACGAACGTGGTTCGCGGAACTGCGCGCAAGTGGGCCCATGGCGCTTTGCCCACCTTGGCTGCGGCGGCGCGGGGGGGGGGGCGAGGCGTTCTCCGCCCCGCCCCCGCCCCCGCTCCCGCGCTCGGCCTGCAACGCACATGGGGCTCCTTGGCGGCGCGGCGCGCGACCCGCAGCACAAAGAACTGCCGCATTAGGCGGCCGCACGCGCCCGCGCGCGGAATGTTCCGAGAACACACACGCACACACACGTTCACTGGCCGCGGAGCGCGATAAATACTACCGTGCGGGCGAATATTCTTGGATTAACACGTGAATGGAAAATATCCGTAAAATACTGGGAAGCGTGCGTCCTATCTTCGATGTTATTGAACTTGACATTAATAAACCTTCAGTACGTGCGAGGCGTTTCAGTTTCTCGAATACGGGCTAGGTTTTATTCTCTCTTTCATTTCTTCCTTTGTTTTACTTTCTTTTATCATAAGATGTTCTACGAACTTTCATTAGTTCTTTATCATTCTTCGAATGTTTAAGGTGGACATAACAGTAAAAGTAAACTACGGTTCATTCACTTTAAAATTTGCATATGAAGAGGGCGAAGTGGGAATCTTTTCTATTTCGGACAAAGCGCTACGCACGCACGTGGTTATGCTTTGCTTTCTGTCCTCCGCGTAACTAACTGTAAAACAGAGGAAGAGATATAACCGGCGCTGTCGCGCTTTAACGATGAGACGTTAAAGCTGTTTTGTAGTTCCTTGTAGCAAGAAGTGGCTGCGCATTTAGAGGCTGCATTACGGCTTCCGAAGGGTCGTGCAATGCGAACGACCGTCTACTTCCTGTGTCATTGCGAAGCTGACCGTCGCGACATCAAGGCGAACGTCCGCGATCTGCGCTCTCTTGGAGCAAGGTTGTTGAGTGACAAGTAGCCTGCAGTTGCGGCCGGTTGGTTGCGAATTAGGAGGGGCGGCTTGTGAGTGCGAACAATCGTATACATTTCGTCTCTTCAGAGTATTTCTACGTTCTACGTAGAACGTAATGTACGACCGATTTGTATGTAACGGGATTTTAATCCTTGTCTAAAACCACTTTTACATTGATAACGGAACATACAATTAAGCTCGCTAAAATTAGAAATTTTAAAATATATTTGCAGTAAACAAAACAGTAATTTATGAAATCAGTTGAAAAGCTTTGCATTTTTTGAAAGGCGCGCAATTCCCCGAACGAAACCTTAATAGCAACACGCTGACCCAATCCAAGTCCCTGTGTTCCCACGCTGACACAACCCAATTCTTCCTCGTGCTTTCATTGCCTACCATGCACCAGCTGCGGTTGGCGACGCGACAGTCCGCGATATGGCTCATACGATGCATTCACCATTCGCTTACGTGGGCGTATGACATTAAAATCGTGCTCAAAACTTACGCTGGTGGTAGTGACAAAATAGACTAGTCAAACTACCAGTACGTTTAACACGTTCTGCAACTTTTCCTGTAATATATTTTTCTAAGGTGTGCAGTCACTATTGGTAGCCAGTCCTATTAGTGCAGTCTGCTGATGGAAAGCCTTTTGTTTGTTTGTTTTTTATTTATATTTTTTATGCGAAAGGTGCGTAGCAGCAGAGTTTCGAAAGAACGTCGTTCCCCGACCTCGGACAGGAGAATTCATGGTTGCAGCAGCTCAAGTTGCCGAAATGTCATGGCTAAGATGTCGGTTGAGTTAGGTCGACATTTCCGACGTCAAATAATCTAGTGCGGTTACCAATAAGAGAAGTGAAGAAATGACAGTGCAATATATATTTTGGGACGACGAAGAATCACTCCCGAATCATACCATCTGGCTCTTTACGATTTGTCGGTAAAATACTATTATCATTCAAAAGCAATAAAGATGGTTTCAATTAATTCATATTACGTTATAATTTGTACTGGATAAGTTAATAGTCTAGACGTAGGTTTCACCAATTTTTCGTTGAGATTAGAATCTTCATAGTGGACCATTTACTAAGAAAATGAATCATATAAACGTAATCAAGTCATGGAAATTCTCCTTTCTTTAGATATTTTTATAAATCACAAACCTAGCAAGTAAGTGGAGGCGATGGATAAATAATTGCGAAGTACTGATGACAGAAACTAATTAGGTATGTTCTCATGCATATTAAACAGAAATATTAATTAGACGATTTTGTGTCACCTGCCATTCTCGGACATTTGTCGATAATTGGGTAAAACAACGAGCTCTTACGCCAAGTCGTGCATTTAAACATCAGGGTTAAATGGATCCATATATCCCGACCTTTGTACATAATCTGTAATATACGGTTGCAGTAGTATGCCTTTCAGCAAGTGTCACATTAAGAGTTGAGCTGTAACTTTCGGGACCCGTTTCTAGATCAGGTCAGTCTCGTATCTCTCGTGATTTCATAATTGCATCTCGATTCATACGCCAGGGGCGAGTCTTATGTCACAAGCACTGTCTCAAGTTCTTCAACCCTTGAGGTCGTGATGTCGAAGTGTTATGTCATGAATTGATAATTCAATGTAAATTTCACGTAACAGACAGGTTGCCTGGCCAACGACTGAAGTCGGGGCCAGAGACAAGCTGAGCGCAGTTGCAGTGCCAACCGACTGGCTGGGGTTACGGGGGGCGGGAGCGTGCAGGACAGACTCAAGGGGGCGGCAACATGGACGCTAGAAATACGACTACGGACGGGTGATGACTGAGCGTGGTGATGTCAAGAGAAACGAGGTCGGCGGACGGTACGGGTGTATAATTATTTTGAGATGTTTCAAAACAAGAGTCGTGTTTGGGCATTAACCTCGTAACAAATTAAAACAAAAGAACAGGCTTTGGAGGTTATTGACCCATTAACATATTTTTCGAGCTGGAATTCTTCACTTGTATACTATATTTCTTACACTTCATTTAAAGACGTATTTTTATAGGGGTGATTGTCGAATTTCACCGTAAAGTACGAGTATGTTTTCATCGTTACATGTGACTAGAAGTCTCTTGAAGCAAAATAATTTAAGCTTTGGGCGTACGTCCATCTCCATTATAGACTTCAAGCTGCATGCCTGCGGAACACATGATTTGTTCAATATTACATCAATTCAATCGAAGATGGATTATTGCCTCATTAAATTTTCCATCTTTATTATATTGTCTTCATACAATACGATGTTTCGGGAATGGATGCATTCTTCTTCAGATAACATTACGCTAACAAGACAAAAATATGTGATGTCTTCGGTAAGTCATACAGAAATTATCATAAACAAACCCACATGTGAATAATTTATTAATAATATAATAAAGATTTAAGATTTAATGTAAAAAAATAATTTACTATTGATAGTCTCTAATATTAAGGATTTGATTACTATTAACACTTTATTTGTTTTGTTAGCCTGGCGTTGTTACTTCTTGTTGTGCTGTTGCGGTTGGGTTCGCTTGTTTTGTTGGTGTAGCATTGAAATTCTACCTGAATTCGGTCGCTGCAAGTTTCAAAACGGAATCCCTGATGATTGATTAGGTTTGAGGAATTGACTACAAACGACAGGCCAAAAAGCAACGTCCACAAGACTGATTACAAACAGACCAACGGAGTCCTAATAAAGCATTGTTGTGTAAATCAATGCTTACCTGCCGACGTGCGTCCAACTCTAAACAACATTTCTATACTTCCAGTAGCAGGAGAAGTCGAATCTAGAATGCGCATTCAAATCGTCACGTAACATCACACCACACATCGGCAATGTTAGAGCACAATATTACAAGAACCATGAAAACGGCAAAACGACGAAGACAAGAACAAAAAGCAGTCAACACAATTATGACAACATCCACAAAAGCAAACGGCAGCGTCAATTAAAGCATATATCCTACTCAATAACATACAATCATACAGCATTCATACACGGGTACGTAGACGAACAAATGTGCTTCCACAAACGCACATACATACATATATTACAGACACACGTTACGTATATAAACAGCACACACAAAACCAGAAAAGCACGTACGCACACACGTACACACACAAACCTAAACACCCACACGAAAACAAAAGCACACACGTTAACATATATTACAAAGGAATACACATGCATATATACAAAAGCACATTCACACAAATGCATGTAGAACGTACGTTAAGGCATACAAACACATACACACAAATCGGCACATTCAAAAGGACACACATGCAGTGCGGGGAGAAGATTGTGGGCGTGCGTGACAGGGTGGCAACCGGAACCGGCGCAGTGGGCGGTTCGTCGGCCTCGGCGACTGCACCGCTCAGTGCCACCTTGAACGCGCCGGCGCCGGGGGCCCCGCCGCGCCGCGCGGGCGCACGCCGCCCCTGCGCTTCGCGAACTCTCGGGAGGCCGGCGCCGGAAAAGCCCGCGGACGCCGTGACGCTCCACCCCGCCCCCGCCCCGCGCCACGCCACGCCCGCACCCCGCGCCACCTCCCCGCCCTGCCACAGTCGCACCGTCCCTTCGTATCTCACAGCACAGGTCGGCCTCCCTTACCCTGGCATTCCGCATGCTACCGCTACACCCGCTCTGGAATCCTGGAGGCTAATTAGGCTCATTCAAACCGTGCTTCGACGTTCACGCCGTTCACGCCGCCCCCAGCCCCCGGCGCCCTTCACGCGCCCTCAACGCCCACAACGTCCCCACTCAACGTCCCCACTCAACGTCCCCACTCAACGTCCCCACTCAACGTCCCCACTCAACGTCCCCACTCAACGTCCCCACTCAACGTCCCCACTCAACGTCCCCACTCCCACTTCGTCCCCCCCCACCCACCCCCTCCACGTCCTACCCAACGCCCCCCCTCCCATACCACGGCAAATCATCCCCGCACCGCCACTCCTTCCCTTCCCCTCCCCCCCCCCCACCCCCCGCCCCCCCCCCCGGCCGCCAATCCTCCCGCGAAACGGCCTTGCGTGCTCCCAGCGCGCACTTCCAGCCGCATCTTGTTTTTCATCCCAATGGCAGGCCTTAGGGTTTAGACGAAGATTGTCGCAAAGTCATGGCAACAATTCCTTTCCACCTCCATAGATGCGGTTTCTGGCTAGTTTACATGTTGGTATAAACACCGTTTTTATTCCTTCTATTGTTTCTCAAATTCATTCACAGGTAATTTGAAATGAATAGAGAATGAATTGTTATTTTTCAAGTATCATTTTTGTTGAGTAACGATACGTCGAATGTTTCTTGTTCTTTCGTCTCCACCCGCGAGGATCGTAGTCGCGTCAGCAAAAAACACTATCCACTGAATTCTCATTGATTTTTTCGTGCTCGCGCATCTCGTAAGTTTCGTGATGTGCTGAAGTGCTACATAGTCAGGTCGAATTCAGCCGCTGTCAGACGTCTGCGTCTAATGGTCAGCTGCTCTGTTTTTCGTGATTTCTCCTATCGCTACGAGGAGACTACCAGAGCAGTACCCTAACAAACGGACCACAGTTCGTGCGCGATATTTCCTTTCTTTTCCCTAACCTCCTTTCCCCCCTTATACTCCCCTCCCACACACAATTACACGCACTATACTATCTCACATGTCGGGAGACCATCCGGTAGTTTATTACCGCCCCCGGCTGGGGCGATTCCCCGTTGGTGGGGGAAGATATCTGGAGGGAAAATCCCCCGCAAGCCGACATGTCATTCGACGCCGAATCTCACCATCCAGTAGGGGGTGGAACACTAGTCTTCCGGGTTAAACATTCAGTACATTAACGGGACTAACGGCCATACCAGTTGATGTGTCCGGAAATATCAATGGGAATAATGCCATTTCGTCAGGTATCTTTATGACAATTGCACTATTACTTCAGTTTTTTAGCGACGTTGTGATCAACTTCACACCTTGGGGACTCTACTACTCTTTCCATACTACATGTCAAAAAGCAATCCGCTGAAAGTAAAGGTCGTAATCAATCGTGTGACTCATGCTTGTATAGACGTTATTACAGAAATCGTTTACAGCTGAAATACTTTATCAATCGTCAGTGATAACTCTTATTATAGCATTATAAGAAATTGTAGAAATAATGAGGAAATAATAGAACTTCCGAGAATATGATACAATACTTATGAAATACATCTTAAGTTTATCATATAATATTTTCATGCTTTCCCAGTAAAACGTACCACGATATATGCAAATAAGAATTGAGAGTATTTCTCATTTAGAAATCGTGATCAACACTTTCCTAACTTATAATTTGTGAAAACCAATTCACGCGCGAAGGGTGCATTTTACTGTCACAAATCTCTTCATGAAATAACTAATATTAATAGTATGTTACTGTGTAGTAAACATAACGACAGGTATTCGTAATCTCTGTACACCTATCTCATCTTATAAAGTAACAGATAACGAGCCTACTCATTGTAATGTCCGTTAAGCCGTTCCCACCGCCGTCGTCAACTCCTCCCCACATCACTGAAACCCGCCCGCAGGCTCTGCTTCCAAACCACGCTCCCAAAGCATGCCTCTCAGACATTCCACAAACACAGTTCATAATCCACCTCAAAACCGTGAATTCTCATTTCCAATTTCACCTCCCATGACCACAGGATTCCCCTTCCTTAATGTCCCCGGAAAAATAACTGAAAAAAATCTGCAAAACGAAAATCGCACGAGTGTATCCCGCGGTCAGGTTTCCTTTACATGCGCTTCCAAGTGAATCCCCCTTTCACTTTTGGCTAAGTGAGAGGGTATAGCCCGATTACACCCCGGACGGTGTTTCGGGATGGAAAATGAGGAAACAATTTATTTAAGATTTCATTCTGAGAAATGCAAATAAATATTCTCCCATTAGAAAACGTCGAACACAGATGAACATGTCAACATGTACGGAACTGTGTATGCAATTTAATAAGTATTTTAATTCTTCATATTGTAAGGGAAGACCATGTCTCCCTTTTCCCTCCTCGGAGAAGTCTACGATACACATAGAAATCAGTTTTAATAAATGAACATTCGATACAGTCTAATTCCAAAATATTAAGTCTTCGTTACTCATACTTCACCGTTACAAAATGAACAACGTTAAAAGGAACATTTGTTCATTTTCTCTTTCCTGTTCAACTATGAAAACGAAATGACATTCTTGGAGCCATGATATTGGGACGAACTCTTCCGTGTACTCACGAGGTAAGCCGAACGGGATGCAATCGGGCTATGTCTATTTAGGTATGTAGGTAAAGTGGTAGGTAGGTAGGAAAAGTGACAGCGGGTTGCAATCGGGACACGACCCGGCAAACCCGCCGGCAAACATGCCCCGTTGAAGTCGCAAGCATCATCGCCGTGCGCTGCGAGGTGATGCGAAGCGCGTTGACGTAAACAAAGTTGCGCCGGTTGACGTGCGGGGCCTTGGGCGCGCAGCGTGCAGTATGCAGCGGGGGACGTGCGGGTGGGTCAGTTGCGAAGGACAGCGGTGCCCGGCGCGCGCGGCTTTGTCCAGTCATCGGCGCTTGACTCACTGCGGCGACTCGCAGCGGCCCGGTGCAGCGCGGCGGGCGACGCAACTCGCAGCGGCTGCGACGCGCGGCCAAACGGGTGACGGGGCGCCGCCGTTTCAGCGGGCGGGGTTTCACCGCGGCGGGACGGGCGCAGTGAATCACTAAGGCAGTCTTATACCTCGGTTTTTGTAACGTGGCCGATGACGTAGGTCATTTTTACACCTCCTGCCTTATACAATGAATCTTTACAACAGTGATAAGCTCATGTTTGAAGCTATGAGTCCCGTTGAGAAGGACGTTCGCGAATTAATTAAAAAGATTCATTTTATAAGTCGGGAGGTGTACAAATGACTTAATGTGATTGGACACGTTACGGACACCCACGTCTAGAAGTGAGAGACATTAATAGAGAGTTTGTGCACCCCATAGAGGACAGAACCATCGATCTTCTGCGCATGCGCAGATGCACAAAAGTGTTGCGAAACTTGAACTGAGCATGCGCAGAAGATCGATAGTGCTTTAACGTTCGAGTGTGTGCTAACTCTTTAATAACGCATGTATGCAGTGCCGGCGCTAGGCATGGGCAGACCGGGCGATCGCCCGGGGCCCTGCAAGTCAAGCGTCCCGATCATGGCACTGATCGGGAGAAAATAGTAAAAATTGAAAAAGAAATTAGAAATCGAGAAAATCGTTATCGTTATTTTATAAGTTGCGGTAAAATAGTCTCATAATTCGTAAATTTTCAATTATTTTTTCTAACCTTAATATAGTGCATTATAGTCTTTTCTCAAGGTAGGACTATGAAATGAATCCAATGACACTAACTATAAAACAGGTTCTACTAGAATTCATATATATTATTTAATGTATTTAACAAGTAATTTTATTAAACACAAACTAAATACAACAATTTTTTAGTTTTAATCTCACTGTGGAAATAATGTTATTTGATCATTAAAATACTTACTTGAAACTATTATTTAAAATGTTTCCAAAAATGTTTTCTAGCTTAGACGCAATTTTTGTTATTTGTTGAACTAAAATAACTCATACTTTCTTGATACAACTTTCAAATTTTTAATTTTTTTGGGGGAAGGGCTACGTTTTAGCATTGCTCGGGGCCCAAAATTGTCTAGCTCCTGCACTGGCAAGTATGTATTTGGCATTTTAGGGTCGGATTATCCGCCTTTTGCCATCTAGCAGTGTTCACAGGTTCACCTGTTTTTTATTTATTTTCTGTCTCGCTGAAAGCAAAATTGTGGCCAGTATGACGTATTCCCATCACTGTACCAGTTTACTTGGCCTGTCTGAGCCTATTCTTTCGTCACTTTGCTAAGAAACTACGACGATTTGTGTAAGAAAGCTACATTTTGCTCCGGCCATAAATTGAATCGGGTACCGCCTCACAGAAAGCTAGCTCAATAGTTTACTCGCTCAGAAAATTACTAAACGATTTAATAACAATTTAAAGTTTATTAATAAACATCACTACTAATTTTTTAAATATTGTTTTAATATTTTTTTTAAATATAGTAATCAATATAGAATATTGAAATAGTATTGCAGAAAGATGCGGTTCTAATAATATGATCTGCTAGGAAACAGATCAATAAAATCCCGCTATACTGATTAAAAAAATGAAAACGTCTACATGTTATTTAGTTTTCGTATGTCATTATACATTACTGCCAAATCGTCATTACTGCTAATAATTTTCAATTTATAATGTTTTTGAGCTCAATTTTTATATTTAAAAAAGGTATAAGAAATAAATTAGCGAAACTAAATGAAAACAAGAAAATACTGGAAAACAACTAAATGAAAACAAGAAAATACTGAAAACAAGAGCAAACCACGAAGAGAGAATGGATAATACCACACCAAAGAAGATCATCCTAAAGAAAATCGGTATGTTGTAATACATGATGGAAGAATCAACGTGCGCAGTAATACTCGTACATCCAGTGCTTGAAGAAGAAAACGAAGAGGTCCTTAAATCCTTTTCTCGTGAAGTTTCCTTTCTTTGTCATCTCGGTGACGAATTTATTTCGTATTGAAATATAAAGGAAACTTCAGATATAATAATGAATCAAACTTTAGTAGAGGAAATTATGCAAATATTGAAACCTGATAGAAACTATTTACAGACTTAAACAAACCTATAAAGAATGTGTTCTAAGAAGGGACATTAAGGAAAAACGTCTTTGTCGATATCAGCAATATTGACTTAGAAAACCTGCATGACGCTTTAAATAAAGTATGATTTCATCACGTTACCTAGAAATTAAATCTGTCATTGTACGAATCCTGGCATTGATACCAGTGATAAGCTGTTCCCATTACATACCTACTTACATGACCATATATATACACACTCAACTAAGACTTGAGCATTCTTTGCATTCTTTTTCTCATCGCTTTCCTCTTCGTAGATTGCTTATCTTCTTCCACATATCGAAATCAGATTAGTAATTTTCCCTTTAGCTTCTCTGTCACGTATACACACTTGGACTAGATAACCACGTCTTTCGAAATCGCGGTGCCTCCAAGAAGGGAACTTGGCTCCCGGTCAAGCGTGGAAATAGGCAGAGGTCCTTGGCATAGATTATTGTCATTACAGTATCATCTGGTCGAACATTGGCGATCCATCGATCCTCGTCAGGTGGCAGCCCATGCGTCCGAGGGTGGAGAGTACCATAAATCAAGGCTTGTTGACGTCGTCCGCGGAGATATACACCACTAATGCTGCGTATCAGCGAGTCCATTTCGTTCCACAAAGAGATCATTGTTTCCAGAACATTGTATCAACCGCACACTGCGTGGGTTACTCCAATAACCCCGTCAGCCTCACTACCGAGACAGTTGTCTACGATCAGTGCAGTAGTCAGAATTTGCTTTCGAGAGAAGTTCGATAAAAGAGTAATTGTTGAGAAATGCTTTGATATCGTTTATTTGCGGTATTTTTTAAGACTGTGAATGTCAAATATGCCCATTTCACATGGCAATTTCCAAAAGACTTAGTTACAGTGCCGAACGTTTAAAACAATTTTTACGTAACGTTACGCGAAACTCAGTTACATTTGACACACTTTCATCTCAACCAAATATGAAATTCCTTGAAAACGATTATTTATAGAACTTAAAAGACTGAAAATGTGAAATTAATTTACGTAACATTTGCAATGACTTGTTTGGACTGTATTTCGGGAGACAATTAGGTCTCCCCTACCAGCAAGGTGCGTGTCTCCAAGAGACTATATTTGCTATGAGTGACATGAAGACGTAATGTCCATTGTCACGAAAGAAAAATATTATATTCAGCCATTCCCTTCCCGCGTGATTACGGTGGCATTTCTAACTCCTTCACGAATAATTCGCATGATGAGCTGTATACTTCATGGTGAGAAGACCTTGCAAGGACAAATACGGCGAGGGGTGGGAGAATGTCACAGCTATTTTTGCGAAGCTTTGTAATCACCTGCAAATGAAAGCCGCGAATGTATTCAGTGATGTAATCCGTCGTTCGCAAGTAACTGTTTAACTCTCAAGCCGGTGACGAAAGAGAGTAATAAAATTCACCGTACTCGAGAATTACATCAGTGATAAAAAAAGAGCCAACATTGATCTCATTCCTGCAGAACGGCCGTATTTCGCAGCTTTTTATCTCGGAAAACCTTCAATCTTCATGAACGAGCGTATGAAAGGAAAGGGCTTCTCGCGACCTTTACAAATATGCGCTTATCAGATCACGTCCTCGCCTACGCGCGATAGTCTGACTGCTCTCCACGCGTTGCATAAGGTTACACAATGTAACGTATCAGTGGCTGACTCGCTGAGTGGCACGGCGCGCGCGAGCTCGCAGCTCGCAGCAGGGAATACCTGAGGCGCTATCTCGCTAATTCGCCGCGCGCGATAAGCACAACATCTCGGTTATTGACGCGGCCACCTGTCCCGGCCCCACCGGCTTCGCTTCTCCCTCTCCCCCCTTCACGGTGCAGACTCTACGGCCATCCACGTGACACACGCCCACAAACACCAATGACGCTCATGGAGAGGGGAAGATTAGCATGTATATGTAAAAATTAGCTGCTCCGGGAAAGAAAGGTAATTATTGCAAGGAGTAAAAATCAAGTTTGTTATCCTGAGGCCAAGCACTAAATACGTTGTTACTATTATTGTAATAATAATAATAATAATAATAATAATAATAATAATAATATAATAATAATTATTATTATTATTATTATTATTATTGAATAGAAAAAGACAATCATATGAGCTTCTAGGAATACTACCATGTAGAATTCGAGCCAGATGCCTTCAAAGGACTTTTCATCGCATAGATACTCAAGGAACCTGAACTGTGCCTTTAGAAGATCAAGAATAGCCTTACTCAAACACAGCCTCGCTACGCGTTTTAGTCCTATTGGTATCCTATTATTGCTTCAGGTAGCGCGTGGACACATTTTGGATGCTCCTTTCGCGATTAAGGAGCCCGTTTTTCTATGCGCATATGATCTCAATAGAACTCTAGATACTGGTAAGGCCAAGATTTAGGGTTGAGAGATCATAAGAGAAACTAGCCCTATACCCCAAACACAACTGAAAACTTCTACGTCTAACGCGGTATTCGAGCCTACATCTCTGTATCCTATTATTGCTTCAGGTAGCGCGTGGACACATTTGGATGCTCCTTTCGCGATTAAGGAGCCCGTTTTCTATGCGCATATGATCTCAATAGAACTCTAGATACTGGTAAGGCCAAGATTTAGGGTTGAGAGATCATGCAAGAGAAACTAGCCCTATACCCAAACACAACTGAAAACTCTACGTCTAACGCGGTATTCGAGCCTACATCTCTGTATCCTATTATTGCTTCAGGTAGCGCGTGGACACATTTTGGATGCTCCTTTCGCGATTAAGGAGCCCGTTTTCTATGCATATGATCTCAATAGAACTCTAGATACTGGTAAGGCCAAGATTTAGGTTGAGAGATCATGCAAGAGAAACTAGCCCTATACCCCAAACACAACTGAAAACTTCTACGTCTAACGCGGTATTCAGCCTACATCTCTGTATCCTATTATTGCTTCAGGTAGCGCGTGGACACATTTTGGATGCTCCTTTCGCGATTAAGAGCCCGTTTTTCTATGCGCATATGATCTCAATAGAACTCTAGATACTGGTAAGGCCAAGATTTAGGGTTGAGAGATCATGCAAGAGAAACTAGCCCTATACCCCAAACACAACTGAAAACTTCTACGTCTAACGCGGTATTCGAGCCTACATCTCTGTATCCTATTATTGCTTCAGGTAGCGCGTGGACACATTTTGGATGCTCCTTTCGCGATTAAGGAGCCCGTTTTTCTATGCGCATATGATCTCAATAGAACTCTAGATACTGGTAAGGCCAAGATTTAGGGTTGAGAGATCATGCAAGAGAAACTAGCCCTATACCCCAAACACAACTGAAAACTTCTACGTCTAACGCGGTATTCGAGCCTACATCTCTGTATCCTATTATTGCTTCAGGTAGCGCGTGGACACATTTTGGATGCTCCTTTCGCGATTAAGGAGCCCGTTTTTCTATGCGCATATGATCTCAATAGAACTCTAGATACTGGTAAGGCCAAGATTTAGGGTTGAGAGATCATGCAAGAGAAACTAGCCCTATACCCCAAACACAACTGAAAACTTCTACGTCTAACGCGGTATTCGAGCCTACATCTCTGGTGTTCGCGTTACATGAGCACAAACGGGCGAAGACCCTGCACCATACGGGCGGGCGGCATCATTAGAAGATCAATCTCGAATTTTTTGTTTTACAATATAATCAGCGTTTTCAGCCATACTTTAGATGGGTTTGATTGGCTGATTGTGAACGGTATCGACGTTAGTGTAATTTGAATGATGAAGCAATCGTGGAATGAGGGGAAGGGGAATGAGGAAACCCGAGAAAAACTGCTCGCGATGTTCGCCACAAATTCCACGTGGATCTGCAGCCCGGTAACGCGGTAAAGCGGCCAGACCACTTGACCGTGGGTCACCCCTTTTGAAGAGCTGTAGAGCCAGAAAAGAAGCATTCCGAGTTCCGCAGTCGGTCGGCGACTGCTTCACTGAAACGCCTCTTTGTCCCACGCCCCGTTCGCAGAGCACGCCGCGCGTTTATTTCCATCCGTCCGTCACGTCGCGTTGCGTTGCGTCGCGTTGCGTGCTTTTGGCAACGCGCAACGACCTGCTAAAGTTCCCTCCAGGGGCCAGCGGAATGGAGGAAATCCGCGCCGCACACTTTTCCTTGTTGTGCCTCCGCGTCTTTCCATTGTTCGTGAGGACGTAGGCCGTAGCAGTGCGTTTTGCTCGGCGTTCCCTCGGCACTCGATTAATTAATTCATTCGTGGCAAGATTTTCGACACTACCTTGTCAGCTAGGTCGAATTCAGTCGCTGTCTGGAGGAGAATTCTATAGGCCGGCTACTCTGATCGGTAGTTTTCCGTGGTTTCTCCGATCAACACCAGGCGAATGCCGGAGCAGACCCTAAAATCAGGCCTCGGACATCGCGCGATCTTTCCTTCCTCTTCCTTGTCCTATTCTCACCCCTTACACACACGCTAACATGCACTACACTATCACACATTCCAGGAGACCGCTCGGGAGCTTAGGGCTTGTCCCACATGGGGCGGTGACCCGCTGATAGGAGATACCTGGTTGAGGGAACCCCGCTAGTGGACGGTAGGTCAGCGCTGGATCTCCATCCAGCGGAGAAAGATTACCGCCACCTCCCGATGAAAAACAAACACTACATTTACGGGACTAAATATCTTAGTAGTTGACGTGCCCGCAATCACTAATAACCTACCAATCGATCTGATTAATTAATTAATTTTATTTCCCGGCGTGTCAACTAATACGTCCATTAGTTCCATGAATGATGTGCATGGGGCATGTTCTCTGCCGGGAGATGGCGGTGATTCTTCCCCGATGGAAGGTGACAATCGACGCCAACCTACACGTTGGCTTGCGGTTTCTTCCCCTTCAGACGTCACCCCGCCTACCTCCAGACGCCGGCACAAGCTCTAACCCCTTGATGCTGCGCTAATGAAGCTTGATGTTCCAACGCAAATCAATGATGCGGCACAAGCAACAGCAATGCCGCCACTGAGCCATCGCAGCTAGTACACTTTTCCTTGTGCACGCGTGTTTCCATTGGTCATGTGGACTTGGCGGCAGGTCGTTTTTTTTTACGTCCCAGGCACTAAAGTTTCGTGGTAGTCATGCGACGGGATTTTCATTGACCAATGCGAAACTTAACCATCTCCTTGGAATTCGGACTTGGGTTACTTCCACTGGAAAACGCGGCGGGACTGTGAAATCGTGTGAGTTGAATTTGAGAAAACTGATAAACGACGGTTACTGTATTCCACTGATTGTTTTTACCTATACATTAAAACTATTAATTACCTATGAATAACAACAATAATTCACTAAAATATCCAAGCAATATTATGTTAAACCTGGTGATGAATCGACCTTTATAGAAACATAGATATATTTCTTTATGTTTTCTCGCTATCAAAATACCATATACAGCTTGGTGCAGCATCTGCGCAAAAAAGAAATTTCCCGTTGCGTTAGAAGCCGGTTTCCAGATTCTAAAATTGAATGCAACCAAACAGTCTCTGAACAGCAGTACCGCTCCGGTAGTGGTAGTTTCCCCTGTTACAAAAGATCGAAAATTTTCCGTAAAGGAGTGCGTGGGCGTCGTGATTCACGCGCGTCCTCCGCGCGCACGCATCCTGCACGTGGCGTTCATCCGTGCGCACTCGGCCCGCCCCCGCCCGCCCTCCCCCGCCACCCCCACCTCCCGCATCACGGAGACTTTTCCGCGTAATGTCTTTGTCGACTGGTTTACCTTCAGGGCCTCATTTGCATTATCATTATATTATCATCATTATCATCATTATAATTATTATCATTATCAATATTATCATATTGATTATGGATATAATTATTATCATCCCTCTTACTAGCACTGGCAGCTTCGGAGAGCCGCAAGTTCCCGAACACGGAACTGCACCATACTGCGATTCAAACATAGGGTCTGTTGACATAAATTAGCTGTTACTGTGTCTCACAATCGGAAGATTGAACGTCACCATAGCTCCCAATTGGATGACACCCTAACAGCTGATGAACTGTCGAATGACACTAAATAAATGGAAGTATAGGAAGATGATAAATCCCTAAGGCTTCGGACTCTCTCAGCATCCCTGCACATTGGGCTTATTGTAGCTGAAAAACAAGCGACCCCTGCTTGATTCTTCAGAGCTTCGCCATCTTCCAGTGGTGCTACAACCCCACTCGAGTGTTGCCGAACATTACCGTGTAGTGTTTCCAATGTGTTTTTAGTATACTAAAAGCTGTCCGCTCTGATCGGCCGATGAATTTCAGGCAGATTCCGGATTAGTGTGCCTTAAATCTAGAAGTCCTTTTTGTCCTCCCCTTTCCGGGACGATAAAAGTAGTGATCAACAGATGTTAGCCGGTAGCTAGAAAGCTGCCCATGACCCATCCTAGAGGCTAATAATGATATAATGGGACACGTATTTTGCGACAGGAAAAAAGAAAGAAATAAAATATAAAAAAAGGGAAAATAATAAATAAAAACTAACAAAGAAGAAAAACCGCCCTTCCTAGTGGCGGGGCCTCCGGGACGCCGAAGCAACAGCAACCGACGGGGGAAGTGCAGGGGGCGGGGAGCGGCTGGACAGCGCACGTGCTCGCTCCGGCCCAACACGCGGCCCGTTACGCCGCGCCGGCCAGCGCCCTCGCGCCTCCTGCCTCACCTCGCCCCGCCGCGCCGCGCCGCGCCGCGCCGCCTCCGCTGCTGCCGTTATCAGTTCGCACCTCGTCGATACCGCGGGGGCCCCGCCAGGGCCATCGCGGCTCCTGTCGCTGCCACGCGCCCCTTCCCGAGCCTCAGCGGAATTTCGCCAGGATTTTGTTATTTGGGAGACCCGCCAATATTTCGAGTTTTACTGAATTTTCGCGATTTTATTGGAAAACGTTGTCTACATATGATAATATAGTTTAATAAAGTTTTGAAACCTTTGTAATGCTTTATAAATAGCTGCTTATTCTTGTTAAGGCGCTGTAGTCCAATTCGAAAAGTTGCTTGATACCCGTATACTCAGTGTTGAAAGCGCAGTTTTGAACGACTCCCAACGCCGATCACCCAACCAAAATAAGAGCCAAAATGTATTGCCTTTTTATCCTTGAAAATAGATTTTATTACATGGGAGCTTTTTTGTTTTTCCCAAATTTAAATAGTATATGACTTAGTGTAGGGATCACAGAATGTTGAAAATGTGCACACAATTCACTTTTCCCCATAGCACGTCATACGCAGTTTTTAACTGTTTTTTTACGTAAAATAAAAAAATAAAAAAAACCCACATATGATCTCACCCCAGTGCACTGGGGTGAGATCATATGTGGTTGCGTGATAGACTTTTCGTCCGGCCCTAGGGATGTGAAGTACTTTAGTCAAGAAGAAATAGAAAATTATTATTATTATTATTATTATTATTATTATTATTATTATTATTATTATTATTATTTATATTCGTATTATTATTATTTATTATTGTTATTATTATTATTATTATTATTACTATTATTATTACAGCAACGATAAAAGTTCGAAATATTTTTTTCATGTTTGTAAACTCAATAGATATTGCCTCCTCCCCCCTAATTTTGACTCCCAATCACCCATGGCTGTTGTTCCTCCTTTTATCTCTCACCTCGTCTTTGCTTTGTTTGGTCGAAACCGAGGTTGTTTTCCCCAACGGGTTCGGCACAAGGCAACATGTTTAAGCTACATGTTAGACCTAGGGCTAAACGTAACTCTGTAATCCTACGTTCTCACGAACAGAATCGGGTTCGGCACAAGGCAACATGTTTAAGCTACATGTTAGACCTAGGGCTAAACGTAACTCTGTAATCCGACGTTCTCACGAATAGAATCGGCGTATGTATATCGCATTACCATACGTATCTCGGCATCAGCTTTAAGAGCGATGAGATATACGTACTGTCATCGTTCACGTAACAAGTTTGGCTGATATAAACACATTCACTCACGTGAGAAACAGTATGACGCAGCGTTTCCATGAAGTTCACGGGAGTGATTTGCGTGATAACGCTGATGAGTTAATCATAATTCTTTATTTGTCTCGTCAAGATCATCACAGGCTACGTCCGAAGGTGAAGCTTTCCCTCCTTCGCGGTGGCTACCCTTGCCACTATTCTTGGGGCATACATTCTATGACTTTTACTAGCTTCGTGACGTACTCTTTGCACCGAAAAAAGTCAATGACATCGCAACGTCGAGTGGTTTTAAAGAAAGGCGCAGTAGGAAGATTCTCTCTATTGTGAATCACGAAATATATTGTTGCGATCGATATTACTTTCTTAAGGCAGCAAGACCATCGCACATTTTGGAAAACTACCAAGAATTTTCTGTATTCTTTATGTTAGCCTATTTGTGAATATAAAAATAACTTTTTACTGATACGTTGTAGTTTGTTATTACCTTCACTACGAAGCTCAATATATAACTTACCTGGATCGAAAGGACCGTGGTTACGATGGAAATGAGAAAAAAGTTGAATGATGCTACATATTCTTTTAAGGAGGGAATTAAGAGAGGGAATTATGAAAGTGAATTATGGGAGGGGAATATGAAAAGACAAACCGCGTCAAGTTATTAGTAAATAATATAGTTAATTAGTAAATAAGTAAATATGAATCAATAAAAGTAGGTAAAAAAATTATGTGTGTACCACGGGCGTTAACTAGTTTTATTGATAACGGGCACAAAAAGTCCTTTGACCAAAGGCCCTCGAGCATTTTGTCGCCGTTCGATCATTACCACCCTTATAACGCCCTGGGTGAATGAATAACAACTTTGAACACTCGAAATACTTTCAAGAATATCATTGTTTTCTTGACATTGATGACAGAACAAACAGTAGATGAATAAAATGAAATTGTTGAACGCAGAAACGACGCTAAAACAATAAAAGCGAGATATTATTTGATCATTGGCTTTGTGTGACTACCAGATGGGCTCTTACAATGAACTTCGCTGCTGGATACTGAAGATCCTGGAGATCTATGGATTTCGTCTTATTGTTAGACAAATTCAGTTTTGTAGGGTTAGTATGAAGTGATACAGTACTAGGTTACTTACACCAAACAGATAGCAAGTAGTAGAAACAAGAAACGTTCAGCTTAACAGGAGGATTTTCCAAGAATATTCACCATTCATTAACACACTTATTTTACATATCTAGTAACAGTAATAATAATAACAACTATTATTATTAATATTATTAATTTTATTATTAATATTACAATACCTAACAAACCCCAATTAGGATAGAGGCTTACGGCCGATGACGAATATTTGGAATCATGGCTAAGTTCCTAGAAGCTGTCGAAAGCGAGGTGTTAAACCGAGATTGATGGAAATGATTGATTTGTTAGTGATTTCGGGCGCATCAACTACTAGGGTGAGTAATTCCGTATGTGTAGTGTATGGTTTTTCGCCGGGAGGTAGCGGTGATCTACCCCTTCTGGATGGCGAAATCCAGCCTACCGTCGACTAGAAATAGCAGACCTACCGTCAACTAGAGAGGTTTTCACAACCAGGTATCTCCCACAAGCGTGGCACTGCCCCAACCGGGACAAGCTCTAAGCCCCCGACCGGTCTCCCGGCATGTGTGGTAGTGTAATGCATGTTAGTGTAAGTGTCAGGGGTGAGGATAGGACAAAGAAGAGGAAGAAAAGATCGCGCACGGTCCGTGGTCGGTTTGTCACTTGTACTAGTCCGGCATTCAACTGGTGTTGATCGGATAAACCACGGAAAACTACCGATCAGAGCAACCGGCCGCTAGAATTCTCCTCCAGACAGCGACTGAATTCGACCTAGCTAGTAGTGTCGAAAATCCTGCCGGCGTCGGGATTCCAACCTAGGACCTCCCGGTCAGAGGCACTGCAATGACATCAGTTGATACACTGAACTATCTCTCCCGGTTGATGGAAATGCAAAGGGGGGGGAGGAGGCAGGAGTGCGAAGCGGCATAAAGCTTTTCCCCTTGCGTACGGCCCCCGTCGCGCCGCACCACGCCGCTCCGTTTCGCTTTTGTTTCCTGCCTGCACACGCCCACGGCTGCGCTATTCTCGTCGCCGCGTGGTCTTCCGCGCCCCCACCGCCCCCCTGCCACCCCCTCGCTCTCACCCTTGATGCCTTCACCAACGCCGACACCGCCACGCACTCGGGTAGTCCCAGCCGGCTCGACTGCCTGCGTGCTATTGGTAAACACTGCCCGCCTGCGGAATAAGCCTAGACGCGGAGGCGAAAGGGGGCACATATGGTTGGAGCTGCAAAATCGTGATCTTTTGCAAAAACATTTTGTTTGTTTTTAATGGTTGTATGGGGTGAATGATACGTGAAATTTATCCGCTTAATAGATAGTTGCAAATTAACGATCGGAATAAAAGAGGGTTGGAACTGACTCGGATATGAGGAAATTTGGATTATATTGCATAAAGCTCAGATACAAAATAAAATATCAGAATAGTAAAATTGGTTTCTTTAAAATAATAATAACAGAACGAACATTTTTTTTCTATTTTTGCATTGTTTACCACTAGATAACTTCAGTCCTTGAAAGGGCAATACTACGCGTTGGAGCATTAATTATATACATGTATTTTCCCAAATTTGACATTTTGCTTTTCGCTACCCAAATCGATTCGAACAGTAATTATTAAAGATTCGTATATCTTGGCTTACTTCGGATGATTGGAGGGCCTTTCTTTTTTCGGGGAGGATGATGGAGTTTTTCACGTTTGCAGCTGTGTTAAGAACAATTGATTTAGATATTAAGTTCATATATTTTCCATTTTAACGATAATAGTACTGAGGGAGTTTGAGGAAGAAGGCCTACCTACTTCTACTATTCTTCTCAGTGCATTCAAATAACTCTTTTGAAGACCGTTGGCGACAACAACATGGCAATTAAATGGCAGATTTCTGAGTATGGAGTTTACTCAATTCTCAATAGCATGCAACTAAGTCGAGGATGAGGAGGGACCTTTTCTTTTCCTGTCTTTTTCCTTCGGAAGAGAAAAAAATGGATCGTCGAGTCCAAACAATAGATTTCACCTTGGGTATTAACATATTGCAAACATTACACCATTTGATAAGCATTGTTCACCGTACATGTGAATTTCCAGCGTAGGGGAATGGAAGGAAGGAATGGTTGGAGATAGATTTGTATATTAGTAATTTAAAGTCAGATATCCGCAATCGGAATTCAAATTTTTTGCAAATTAACGCATCACTAGGGGTATGTTTTGATATTCTTTCGACAATTTGTGTTGCATCACGTATCATATTTTCGCATTTAATCTCTGATTTCCTTTCCTGCAGTATTCCTGCCAACTTCTTTCAAATAAGAATAGTATTCTTGTCAAAGTCACCACAACGCTATAGATAGATATAATTAAATTCATAGGTGTCATTAATTATTTATTTTCCAAAGTCCTATCTGGGCAACATCCGTTACCGCTGCAGCATCGTTGACAGATGTCCGACGAGATTTTCGAGATTAGCTACGTAACTGGGTCGACTTGACCCGTCTGGAGCAGAATTATAGCGGTCCGCTACATTGACCAGTATTTTTCTGTGGTTTCTCCGAATAATGCCTTACCAATCAACCCTTCCACCCAACAAAACTTACCTCAATAAACACAGACCGGGTTCCCTTCCTTGCATATCCTTTCACCCTCCTCTTTCCTTACACACATAGGCCCACTTTCACTTATACGAACCCACTTATGTGGAGCCTAGAGCTTGTCCTGGCTGAGGCGGTGCTCCTCTGGGAGAGATATCTGGAAAAGGGAAATCCTCTTCAAACTAGCAGCGGATCTCACATTCCAGCGGGAAAGGCACAGCCCATCTCCAGGGATATAGCAGCCTCTACACTTATGGAACTAATAAGCATAGTTGAAGCATCTGGAAACTAAATACTTAAGTAACTCAGACACTCAAAACCTTATTCCCAATCAAGAGCTGCACAGAGGAGGTATACGGAATAAGCAGCCGCCACTCCCGTTACGTCTTGGGTCTAAGAGAAAATACTCCTCGGCGTTTGCCTATCCAGCGGAAAGATTGCGGTACTAATTTTACAGCAGACTGAGAGAACCTGGGAACTGTGGTGAGTCATGGAGTGCATTGCTTCTTAGGGGAGTTATTACGCGGTTCGGCGACCCATCATGAGAAGCCTTGCTTATCATGATTCATTTATGAAGGTAAGAATTTGTATGCGTTTTTTAGTGAGACAGAACGAGAAGACAAATGGTGATTTACAACAGAGATTAGAGAAGTTATTGACGTTTCATTGCGCTCTTAAATTTTGACCTCTTGATGAACAATTTTACCGATTCATCTGCGTAGTTCTTTCCATAGCTTTGGAATATTTTGGCTACTTCTATTACTGTGAGGGAACCCGTGATATAATGGTCAGGTTGCTCGGCATCTACCTCTGGATACTGGGATTTAATGTGGGTGGATCAATGCGGAATTTATGGTGGAAAAAGTGAGTTTGCGGCAGGTTTTCTCGGGATTTTTCCGTTTCCCTTGTCTCTTATGAACATCATTTGTCAACTCCAGATGTGGCTCTAAGCCTGAGCTAGCAAAATAATAAAGATATTTCCATTACAGTATGCATAATTAGGATACGGATGAACTAGCTATTCTTAAATGTCCATTTCTGAATCTTAAGATTCAAATGAACTAGATATTCTTAAAATGAACTAGCTATTCTTAAATGTCCATCTCTGAATCTTAAGATTCAAATCCTATCCACTTCATAGGTATTTGTTTCGTAAACAGCTATGGTTTGCGGCAAGTCTCCTATGAACTCTCCCATTTCGCGTCCTTCTCATTGCAACATCGTCATTCCTATCATATCATTATAAGTAAATTGAATAACGTCTCTATCTTCGGTCATGCAACTTAGGCCAATATACTGGAAACAAAATTTAAAAAATCATTACTACATTGCAAAATGTGGTTACATATTACAGTATTGTAGTAAGCTAACTATTATTCACGCATACCACTCAATTCGGCGATCATAACCACGAGAAAGTTAAAATGAACCTCGTGAGGTACAAGTAAGGATATTAAAAGAAACCGACATTTGAAATATTTGAGGCGTTTCAAATCAAAAAGCAAACGCAATACGTCTCCAAGAAGACTCCTCGTCAGTTTATGGAAAGGTTAAATACCTCCTTGAATGGTTAACAAGCACTGGAGTGGTTACATTTCGCTGAAGTGCTTGAGGACGCCGAGATCAGCGCCCTGTAAGCCTGCCGCTAGCTTCCGCTCCCGAGCAGTCTGTCTGTCATGAGAAGTTAACAGGAGACGATACTCTAAAGACCTCCCACGTGGATACGCGCGCCTTCGGTCATGACCAGTAGTTGCACGCTGTTAAGGAGGCGCGTTGGAGTGCATTCCCAACTGTGACTCATCTGGGCGTATTCAGAAAGGAATTTCAATTCATGCTAATGGCAAGGAAGTTACAAGAACAAGGAAAGCAAGAGAAAGGAGTCGTTACCATGTGGTACTCGAGGAAGCTTTTACGGTCGTATCTTGATCTTCCACAAACCAAGAAATACACAATATCTGCTTAATTACAATAATAAATGGTTCGACGAAAATAATATAATATTTTGTAGTGCCTAAATTGCATATAATGAATGAAATGAACTCATAGAATTCTGGCACAAAACGAGATGATAAAGAAAAATTGGAAGATAATTGATCATGTGTAATAAAATGTTGGAAAAGTATCCATACATTTATTTCATTCGGAGCTTAAGGCTGATGCACATTTACGTCATTTCTGTTTGTTAGTTCGTTCCTTACAGTTGTTTGTTTCCCGATGTACTTATAGTCCTTATGAGACTATCAATACCTTATGGGGCTACAAGTACCTTGAAATTGTTATCCGAGGGTACGGGTACGGGTATATCGGGTAACAATTTCAAGTCCACTAGTGCTTGGGCGACAAAAAATTTTCGAAGTTCATTTCCCCAGTTTATTGTCTCCAAATTATTGTAAGTTGTTGTTGTTATTATTATTATTATTATTATTATTATATTTTTGACAACTAATGACAATAGATTACTCCTTACGCAGATGATAAAAATTAATTGAACATAGAGATATAACAAAACATTTAATCGGTGGCTCTGAACACCGAAATTCAGGAGGTCATATTATAAATAATATATAAAATAATACCTCTTTAGTTATTTTATTGCTGCCAAGCATGCAGCCTGGAATCCTTTCTCGCTTTACGAATTCCCTTCACATTTCGAGGTAAATAAATGGCTAACATCCTTCCGCTAATATCTTGCCCAGTCATGGCATAGAGGAATGGCGAAAAGTGCGGGTGGCCCATTACATTTATTCAGCGGGATACACTTAACAATTTATTTATTGGTTGCTCTTTCCTGCTCTCGGGCCGCGACATAACAGCCTGTTTGTTGTCCACATTGCGATGATAATATACCACACAGAGTTGTTAATCATCATACCTCATATTTTTTCGTCGTGTTTTTATCCTATGCCACGCTGACATTCCCAAAGCATTTTGAAAATTAATGCGCAAAGACAATCCCTAGAAGTGGCTTCAATAATTTGATAATTAATTAAGTCCATAGCGTAATCGGAGTGCAATCGGCGTGGGTGTGGGCGTGGGCGTGGAGGCGCTGGCTGGCTGGCTGGCTGCCGTGTCTGTGGAGGCTATGGAGGCGGCGGAGGCGTGCGGGATGACGCGGCGAAACGTGACATGGGGTGACGTGGGGTGCCGAGCGAGCAACACTGGTGCGGGCGGGGCGGGCGGCGCGTGCTCGGGTTACGGACGGCGAAGGCACAGCAGGGGGGGGGGGGGGGGGGTGCATTTGGGCACGTTGGGCTGGTGGGAAAGGCGAGGAGGGAGGGCAGAGGACGGCGGGGGCGGGGACGAAGGCGGGGACGAGGGCGGGGATATGAGACGGGAACGGCGATGGAGGCATGAGTTACAAGCGACGAGTCAGGGCCAGGGCAGTGCATTTGGGCAGGGTGGTGGGAAAGGCGAGGAGAGAGAGCAGAGGCACGGGCTGGAGTCGGGGCGCGGCAAAGATGGTGCAAGGCGCAAGGCCGCATCAAGGTAGATCAAAGGCGTGGGTGCAACACAATGCATTCGTGGAATGTTTCCCCTCGTGATATAAAATAGATAATGGAATGAGCGAAATGCGCAAACGGGCGCATTCTTTCACTTCTGCGCGGAAAATGAAGCGACGCCCAAGCTCGTGACTAATATGCGGGTGTTTGTTTGATAAATACATTATCTCTATGAACGATTATACAGCCTTACGTGTACAGTTGCAAGACAGACAAAGGTAGGGCTGAAATTATTAGTTTATGATGTTCAAGAACTGTACATTACTGTTCATGAAATAATGGTTGTGTTGTCGACGTTTCGTTTTCCACATGTCTACTGAACGTATGTCAGAGCTTGTGAATGTTCTAAATAGTAAAAAGGTAAGGGTAAGTTGGTAAAGTGAGATTCACTCAAGTCGACATTGTGATAAAAATATAACTTGTGAAATGGAACCAATTTTTAATTTAAATTATTGACATAGTAACTAATACTTTATATATTTTAATTTTTATATTTCTATCTATAAATAGATTGAATTTAAAGTATATAAGCAATATTTTTATAAATTTTTCTAATAGTACTTCGTTTCTACTACAAATAGTTTAAATTTAATCCGGGCGAATGTTATAACATTCGCAACATCAAGAACGACTGGTGACGTAACAGTTGGGGAAGACGATATAAGGTATTATAAAATGGTACTATGGTCATATAAAAATATGAATTCATAATATTTTCAGCACTTTTACGTTGCAATTCTGAAGAGATCCTCCTCTTGAATCGGACTGCTGAGGCCCAAGGATCAGTAGACCGCTTCTGCATCCCATGGTAAACAAGAGCCGGGATTAGCACGCAGGGGGACTAATGGCTGGGGGGTGTCCGGCTGAGATGTGGAATGTGTGCTAGCAATGCACAGGTGGGAGTTGGACGCCAGTCCGCGCTTGTTGCTGTTATAGTAGGTGATGATTAAGGTGGTTCCTTACACGATGGAATCGTACGACAGACCAAGGCGAAGCCCGTGTCGAACCAAAACACTCGTCGACAGTAAGGAATGATACGGCAGGTAGGGGACCGAACGGGGCGGGACAGGACGGGGCGACGCGGGGCTGTAAGTTAAGTGTTATTTCGTTTTGTAATGTGCTGTTAAATAATGGGAGGTAGAAATAAATGCAGCGTTCGATTTTGGAAAGTTGTTGTTGTTTTAAATAATAATAATAATAATAATAATAATAATAATAATAATAATAATAATAATGATAAGGACGAAATGAAAATGTTATTTAATGTATTATGTTTTATAATTAGTATTTTGCTTAACAATGTACGTTGTGCATTCATGTTGTACATACTTCTCCTCCCATTATTACTCTTATTGTTGTTATTATTATTATTATTATTATTATTATTATTATTATTATTATTATTATTGCTGTTGTAGTATGGAGCAGAAGATGCGTGGCGAAAGGTGCGCGGTAGTTGCCCGTTTTCTACGCCATATGCAATGCCATCACATTCCTGTATATATTTACGTATACATAAAAGTTAAATTAACCATTTCCACAACAGGTTCCGATGGGATGTTGAAATGGACTACGTGATTATAATTTGTTATAATTTAAGTCTGTTATAATTTGAGTCCGGATTCTTATGCAATAATATGATTAATTCTGAAAATTGTGAAAATCTCCGCGAATCATGGCGGTCCTATCACAATATCCAAATTTTATGTTACACAATTTTACACACACTGTACTAAATTTCATATTTTGCTAATATTTTACATATTTTGGGAATGTTTTTATTCTACGAATTTTCTTGAAATTTATTTCCCAAAAAATATTTAATGAATTTTCAAAAATAGTTTTATTACAAAAAATCAGCATTTTTTTTTACATACATTATACATAAATTCAGAATTGCAAGCTGACAACACGAGGTGCCCCACGTGAATACGCGGCCAGAAGCACGCGGTCTGTTTGGATTTTGTATCTGCCTACACTGCATGCATGTTGCGACAAGTGTGCGTGAGCGCGGAGAATATTACCATTGGGTGTATAAAGAATCAGTGACGTAATGTTTTTTGATCTTAAATCCCAATTTCCGAGAAATATTGGTTGTCACTGACGTGAAGCACTTAGAAGAGAATACTATGTATAGTGACAGTTTGCTGGTCTTTGACTTTCCTTGTTTGTACGATGGCTATCATTGCTTTCAAAGTAAAAAGTGTATTTTTAAAATAATTATCCATAGGCCAAGCAACATTTTTTTCTAAAGTTGGCTCAATAAATGTTTTGTTAATTAATTTTCAATTATGTAAATGTGTTTACTTATATATTACTTATATTTTATATTTACTTATATATTTTCATTTCATACTCCAAATTTTTCTGGACTCTCGTTGTAAGCAGGATAAGGTATCTGATATTAAGAGTGGAGATAAACTACATATTTCCTGTAATTCTCAGGAGATTGCCTACATTTTCTTATAGGCAAAAATTCATTGTCATTGATAGGCATTTAGGAATGTAATTCAACTAATACTACTGTTCCATGTGAGAATGATAGGTTTTAACTCTCACTCCATGTGCATTTGGGCTAATATCGGTTTCCTCATAATGGTTTTGTACTTGATTTTGATAATTTTCAGATAATTTTAGTGCCATTATTATCAAGCTGGACGTATCATTAAAAGTGATCCTTTTTTACTGCAAAACTCAAGTAAACATATAAACTCAATTATCTCTGAACAGAGAATTGTCCTGAGAGTCCATACCAATGTGTAAATCACCTTGTTCACTTTGACACCATGCCTTCATTCCTTACGGTAGGCAAATTTTCGAAATGTACGTCGTGTTAAAGTTACATATGCCTAGACACTCCAGTTTCCAAGATTGTTTTGAAAATATTCGCGTTATACTTTTTACATTTTTTTCGTGGCTATTTATGACTCACCCAGACAAACTTTTTGAAGTCTTTCATCCAAGATTAGTAGCGCATAGCATTTCAGCCTCGTTCGTCCCACCCCTGTCATTCACCCCATTTCTAGTGCTCTCGACCTCCACAAAGACACGTATTCAAAAATCCAGAACAGATGGCGTAGCTAGTGTCACACTCCGATGGACATAATGCAACTGAAACGGTGCTGGTGCACGTATACGGTGGATCTAAGAGCCGTCGTAAATCTTACAAAGTGACGCCCGCCCAAGTGTGCTATTACCATTGAGTACCCGCTAGTAAGAGGAGAGCTTTATGGCGCATCGTGCTACATCTCCTTAATTGACAAAGCAGATGAATTTTTGAAAATTCCACTCAGAAGAACCAACGACGCCACACTGCCTAGTATCATTGCCCATATAGTGCACGGTGAGTAGTGCTCATTTCATTTCATATTTTATACACACAGGGGACACTCGGCATTCTTGAGTGCTCTTAGAAGTCTACCAAATGCACTTGTCTTCCTTAAGTCACTTGTCTACTTAATTCAAAGCTCTACAAAATATTACTAATTGCAATGACATTCATGAACATTCACAAGTATTGATTATATTTTTTCAGCAAGCTTTTGTGCTAGTGCTTGCGCTTTGGACCTGCCGGCAACTTCACAGACTTTCTAATCTTCCTGATACTTCTCGCTACATTTTGTTCTCCACCCTGCTACTCCAATTTCGCTGCTCAGGTACATTGAGTACTAGATTAAGGCGAGGAAACAATGTTGACGATATTCATTATTAAAGCAATGTCTCTTAGTTGGGTATAAAATTTAATTTTGTATTTCCAATAGTTTATCAACTTATTTCTCAAACCATAATGGGAGGGAGACATTTATGAACATTCAAGTGCTCTGATTCCAAGAAATTTGGTAAATAAAATTAATATCCACTCATTCGAATCCATTATCTTATATCGCGAGACACTCCCGAACAGTCTGTGCAGCCCGCCTGTCGTCGACACGTGTAACTTTGAGTGCCTCGCTCCACTTTTTTGTTTTCGCCCTTCCTCGGTATGCCTTACTCTCCATTTTGCCACAGCCAAACTGTGATGGAGATGTTGAACCGCAGACTATTAAACATTATTTTTCTGCAGAAATCGGCTATATTCACAGAAAACATTGCAAATGTTCAATATGTCTCTTCTCAGCTGGCTCTTCTCTTTGAACACTGTAATGTGATTTTTTTTGTTGTAATGTTTTTCACTTGTGTGTTGCTTTTTGTTTCCTAATACCTATAACTGTTTTAGTGTATTCTAAATCAATATTTTTGGTGCGTTTACTTCTTACATTGGTTTTACAATTCCTTTTTTACTTCGCTAAACTCACACAAAAAAGGAGTTTGAAATATCTTATTGTAAATTCCAGATCGTAACTTTGGAAACTGGTTGAATTTCGCGAAGGGTAGTGGGTTTTTATAAAACTTGCCTTACACTGATTTCGTAACTGTTGATACAGAATTTAAAGAGAAAAGTATACATACAAATCAATACTACAAGGATAATTTGAAAGATACATCGAGCGTTGAATAAACTTAAAATATATACAAAATCTCTGACAAAGCCCAACTAACCAATAAAAGTTGCGATGAGATCTGACGCAGAATATAAAAGCAGTGTTTGTCCAAGAATGAAATTAATGTAGAGGTAATGCAGAGAATGGGAAAGTGTCTGTTGCACCAAGATTTCATCATTTTAGATAATCGAACAACGAAGTATGCAATACAATGACGAATTGACGTAGCCCCGGTTTCCACGAAAACGGTCCAAGGGTGTTTGTGAGTCCACATACCAATATACTCCATTATCTTTTTTATATCAGGCCGAAATGCTTGTCTCCCACGCAAGCAGACTGCCTTGCGGCCAGCCCTTATCTGGCATCGCCCCACCCAGGCCCCGCGTCCATCTCCACCCTGCACACCCACAGCACCTTTCTTTCAATTGCAAAATGTGATGATAATGCAACGCTAAGCTATGTGGCTTCTCAGTTATTAGGAGCGATTAATTGCATTCAGAGAAAACACGAACAGGGTAACTTTGACAACCTCTCTTAACAATTAAAATTAAAGTAGTGCACAGTATGAGGAGAACGAGTGGATAATTGTAGATAATTTATGGAAGGATCGTTAATTTCATTATCTTTTGACTTCTGGATTGCGAAGAAAAATATGGAAAGGGAGCCGATTGCGTATACGAGGTGACATCAATTTACTAGAAACGATTGAAATTTACGTTGGAATCTTGTTATTCCCAAGGGTCATGTTTGCGAACGACCTCAAATGATACGACTTATTCGCGTCTTCGCAACCCCTGCATGTATTTACAAGGGTGGCTTCCGAGGGGGGAGGGGCATGGGTACGATATCCTCCCTTTAAAATGTACAAGATTCAAAACATTTTAATGAGTGTTTGCAAAATGTATATTGGTGCGGTTGACATCATAATACCAGCAGGTATCCAATCTGAAAATCATTTCTTCGCATCATCACCATTCATAAATCATCTGCTCTAAGCTGCGGATATATAGGCACGAAAAACTAGAATTAGACAGACAGTCAATATAAAATATGCATTTAAAAAGGCCCTATGGGATGGCTCATGGGCAGGGTACTAGCTTCCCGTGCTGTGATCCCCGGGTTCGATTCCCGGCCGAGGCAAAAATATAGTTGTAACTTTCCTTTAAAATCGTCCCAGCTTCTGTTGCTGTGTGACGAAGAAAAGCTCGAACAGGCGGTGAAGTTTGCTCTTTACGGTGAAGAGAATACGTCATGTTCGCCTCATGTCGCTCTTACCTCCAAGCATGGGAATTTAACTAGACCCATGCAAGGGGGACATCGGTAGCTGACCGACGGAGTTGGACTACCGACCCAAAACGCCAAATACATCCATTTAAAAAGGCACTATATATTTTTCTTATCCTTATTTATGTACTTGTGTAGCAAGTTTCTGAAGTAAACAGCATATAGTAACCTTCGTGGAATGTTTGCTTTCATCATTGTTGTGACAAATTCTTGTAGAAATCCTTTAAATCATTGTTGGGTAACTCGGGAAAAAAAGGCTGAATCGCAATAGCTACCTAGCTGCTTGTCATTAAATGTAAGCTGATACACTAATGTTCCACAGTATGATCTTTTTCCTCATATTTAATTTAAACATAATCGCAAACGTATTATTTCCTTTAATCACCATGCATCAAACAAATTTCACTAGTGTTGAAACAACACATAGTTTCTCGCATTATATCTAAAAATATTTCAAAATGTGCAATTTTCAAAAATACAGAGAGTTCAACAAAAATTAGACCTGCGCCATTTATTTAAAAAGACCCTTGTACTATGGTGGAAAATATTAAAGAAAAAATTTGTAGCGGTTTTTTGAGAAAAAAAAGTGTTTAAAAATTCCAAGTAAAAATTAACTCTACCACCAGTGATCTAGCACGTGTTTTGTTCGATTTCTCTGTACTCTGTATGAACATTTGATTAAGGATAACTGCATTTTAATCAATCCATAAATACGAGAATAGGTAACATTTAGGTATTTAAACACAAAATACACCTTTATAGGCACTATAAAATTCGCGTGTAATACTCCTAATGCCTCACAATAAATAACCTAAAATATTGTGTTTTCCGTAGAAGGAAAACATAGGCAATTAGGCAAAAATCCGCAATTTAATCATCACTATTCACCCATTACGATCACCATACCATCTTTCACGCACTAACGTCTAGGTCAGCAGCGGGCGATTCGGTTCGATTCCGATTCGAATCCGGCGAATTGTCAGCAACTGGCTTGATGAGTTGAAAGTCAGTGAGTTGCCGTCGCCGCCGCAATAGATTTCGTAAGTGGACTGTTCTGATCGTGTTTCCCTGACCATTTCCCGGGGGTGTGCGAAGCAGCAGCCTACACAACGGCCACGATCGGCGCGCGATCTTACTTTCCCATTCCCTTGCCTTCTCTGGACACCGACCACCGTAAGCAGTTAGAGCGCCCTCCGGATGCAATCGGATGAAGTATAATTCCTCGGCGTGCTGCGGGTGGCCGCAGGGCGTGATGAGGCAAGCGGGAACGGTAGCGTCCTCCAGTACAGACGCACCGCCTGCGGCGGCGTTGCATCAGTGAGGTCGCGTCGCACGCGCGAAGGTCGCCAGGAAGCCGCTCGCAAGCAGCGCCGCAGGAGCTCTGTGCCACTGTGTCTGTGCGCTCCTAGGACCGTGTTTACGTGCGAGTGTGAGGGCCGCATTTGCGCATTGCTGCGATGTGTGCGCATGCGTGCACGTGCGTGCGCATGCATGCGACTGTGAGTGCGCATGCATGCGACTGTGAGATCGTGCGACGACTTCGTCGACTGTGAGTGCGCATTCATGCGATAGAGTGCGCATGCATGCGACTGTAAGAGTGCGCATGCGTGCGACTGTGTAAGTGCGCATGCGTGCGACTGTGTGAGTGCGCAGGCGTGCGACTGTTAGGGTGCGCATGCATGCGGCTGTTAGAGTGCGCATGCATGCGACTATAAGAGTGCGCATGCGTGCGACTGTGTGAGTGCGCATGCGTGCGACTGTGAGTGTGCGCATGCATGTGACTGTGAGTGTGCATGCATGCGACTGTAAGAGTGCGCATGCGTGCGACTCTGTAAGTGCGCATGCGTGTGACTGTGAGTGTGCGCATTCATGCGACTGTGAGGTGCGCATGCGTGCGACTGTAAGAGTGTGCATGCGTGCGACTGTGTGAGTGCGCATGTGTGCGACTGTGTGAGTGCGCATGCGTGCGACTGTGTGAGTGCGCATGCATGGGACTGTGAGGTGCGCATGCACGCGACTGTGTGTGTTCGTGCGCGTTCGACTGTGTGTGTACGCACGCGACTGGGCATGTCACTGTCTGTGTGCGCGCGACTGTGCGTTTGCCTAAGTGAATGAAGAATGTCATGGCGAATCCAGGGTGAAACCTCGGTGCACAAGTTACGCTATCCTGGTCTCAAATGAAATGTTACAATAGGCTTTTTATTGCAGTGTTCGGGTGCTATATAATATATAATCTTGGGTGTACAGTTTTGTTGTTGGGGGCGGGGCGCAAACCTAGGTATTAATCTTAATCTTATACTAACCTTACAAACTACAATTTATATTCAACTCTTTGTGGTAAAATAGAGTAGTAGAATTTTTGAAGCTCATGAAAAAGTGCGCGATCACACGTCTGTCCAAAACGTTACTTACAGTTTCTCTGCTTTTTTACCACAATGTGTATGTTATACCGTAACTCAATAAAAGTCGGAGCCTTTGGTTCCGCGTACTCCAAGGATGCACGTACCCTATGCGCAACCACGGGCGACAGTACACCTTATACGGTGTTACAACACCCCATGAGGATTGCAGATCAGACGAGAAGGGTGTACAATGGCGTATCTACCTGCTGAGCAACCAGTAAACACTCACGGATTGTGTGACATGTCGCGACTTCTCAATGAGAGAGGATTTTATAAATGATTCGCCAGGCACAATGCCTTAATTTTAATATTTAATCACAAACTCTAAATATATTTAATAAGCGGCAATATTGACACAACTCCAAAAATTAAGTTTTGAAATAAACGTGTTTAAAATTTTCGCTGGCGATGGAAATCACACGCTCAATAATTTATGGATTATGGAGCACAACTAAACATCAAAATTCGTGTTTTTCGCGTGGTGCCAGAGTCACAGCTTATCAACGATATGTGCTTGGAAGTAATATCAGTGTTTTCGTATGGGCCATAATACTCCATCGTTTTGCTGTTTCACTCAACTCTTTTTCTTTTCGCGGAAACTGTGTTCCGTTGTATGACGCCGTCTTTTTAGTCATGGGACCTGGTGAGCTGGCGTACGTAGCCGCGAGTTCGCAACGGCAACTTCGCAGGCCGAAAAGTAGTTGTTCCGGCCGTAGTGGATTTTCGCCACCAACTACGTTCCCGTACTTGCGACAAAGTCGGCCTGGATGAGAACTCCCTTTTTACTTTTAAATTCTGTTGATCTTAATGCGTTCGTCTGTCTGTCATTTATATGAACCTCTAACTTCCAGGCCATGAAATCTAGAATTTGACACATGTACATCTCGCGGTAACCAAAGGCAATTAGTCCTACGCGATTGCCACAGGAGTCGAAAGAATCTATGTGGATCTTGAAGGCGCTAATCTGCACCTCGATTGGCGCACCCTCCAGAATGGGAAAAGGCTATGGAAATGGGCTTCGTGTTTTTACTGCAAATGTTATCTTGTAATGCATATTTAACGTGCACGCTGTTTACATTTTAATGGCGAATAGAACAAAATACAATTCGTGCCACTCACTGGATACGACTACGGAATGTTTGTTGGATTCATGATGTACAACGCTAAACAGTGAAAAACATACTGTCAAACAACGTTTCAATTGTACTGTTTTATATTGTTGTTCCCGTATCGACCCTTTAGTTTCTGCCATTTTAAATCTTTTAATTAAAACATTAATATTATTCCAGGAGAGGACAATCCTCTCTCGAAACTTCTCTCAAACGACGACGAAGCTCGGTCACATTCGTTTGCATTTTTGCTCCGAGACGGAAAAAGTTAACTGACGTCACCTAAGAGAAATTCCAACATTTTAGCTAGTCATCGCTTACCGGGCTGTGTAAGCCAGCGTCCGTTATTCTGTGACGTCACGTAATGACGGCCACCTGCTGTTCCTCTAATTTCCCTGCCTGTGCAGAAGTTACAACAAAAACAAATCTTCATGAATCTGTAGTAACATTAAACAGATTTCATGCAATAAAAGCCCCTGGTCAAACGAACGAAAAAGATTATGAGTAAAAATACTTATCACATGGACAAGTGATATCACAGGGGGTGATAGGGCGCCCGGTTCCCTTACTGCGCACGCCTATGTCATTTATTTCGAGATAACAGTATAAATGGCTAACTTCGAATATAAGATTCTTTTTTCTTTTAAATTTATTTCTTCTCGTTCGACATACTTGTCTTTCGAGGAGGTTAAATTATGAAACACATGATTTTTAACTTTTTGGGAATGGCCATCCATAAGCAGTGGTTTATATTACTATAACGTAAACATTGGGCTAAAGTAAGTGAAGCGAGGTTAAAGACTGTTTCAGTTTGATCTATTAACAGTTATGGGGGATTACGGTGGTTTGGGATACCTGGATTTGATACGTGAGTATGCAGCATTGCGACCTAGGCTGAAGATTAAGAAGCATGGGGAAGTGTGAAGGTTTTGGTAAACGTTTTGAGCTATTTGAGTTATGTGATCGCTTAATGAAGGCACTTTCAATTCTCTGCGAATCTGGGTGTTCGGAATGAACCAGGGGGCATTTAAAGTTCTTCTTAAAAATACATTTTGAATGGCTGTTAATTTTTGGAGATTGCTTGTCACTGCACAACCCCAAACTGGACATGCATAAGTCAAGGATTCTAGACATTTGCGATCGAAAAGGTTTTTTTTTTTTTTCGAAGGTGGCGAGTGGGTGATTGCGTCACCACCGTAAAGATGTAAAGGAAGACGTTCCACACGAAATCCCTCTCTCCGAGTACTTTCGTCGTGTCCCGCGCGGGGGAAATGGCCCAATCGACGACCCGCGACGCGCCTGATGTGCCGATGAGAAAGTTTGTAGTCCTTTCATATGGGTCACTTTGCTTTTTCTTTCTGTTTCCCTCGACCTCGTACGACCGAATCGAGCGCTGGTATCGATTTCGCTTTCTCAGAAAGTCGCTCTACGTCGTCGACACTACCGTCCCATTTCTTCTGACACCTCGGAAAGGAAGCACCGGCTCGCTTCTCACTTCGTAAACGAGCGTACCCAATTACGTCAGCCTCAGTTTTCTTTGTTCCTTTTTATGCAGCGTCATAGTACATTGCGAGCATACCCGAAATTAATCGTTCTGCGAAGCAGGCTGATATCCAACACTTTTTCTTCCTATAAATGGGAAATTACAGTCGCCTTTCGAGGGTGTCTTATCTAAATCTATGAACATTCGTCGAGATAATCATAGTCACATTGATCGTTTCTATAACATCTTCGTTTTGCAACACCAACATTCTCAGAATATCATTTTATCTTTCATTTCTATTCTACGTGTAAATTTGAGTAAATTATCCACTATTTTGGCCTACCTGCTCTTTTTTTTTACTTTCGATTGTTGAACTTTGTTGTTTCTTCACCAGAGGAATATTCAATAATTTCAAGTTGTTTAGCGATACAGATTTTTCTTAACTCCCCGTATGTATATACACACGTGCGTGTATGTCCATTATGCACAAGTACAAATAAAACCGACACACAGCAAAAATAGACAAAAGTGAATTTGGGCTCGTTTGTCAGTTATTGACGTAAAAACGTGATTGTCGTTTTCTGCAGGTGGCGGTTTGAAGCGAAACTTTTTACCCTGAGAATTCACAGCATGACAAGCAAAACGCCGGGTTCGTTCCCCCTTCGCCGCAAACTGCTCTCCAAAGCGCTCTCCATCTGCTTCTCAAGCGCATATCCGCACACCCCACGGCCGCAACCACCTATTATCCACCCCGCGCGAAAACCCCTCGATGATACGTCCGAGCAAGCGGGGGAGGAGCCTCGTGCAAATGAGCGACTCTCTAATACAGCGCGCCGAGATCCGGGAGGATTCTATCGCTGCAGGAAGAGCTGAGGGAAGTTCAGAGGAAGCGAGCCTAAAACCGTAATTTATAAGGGGACCTCGACCCTCTCGTGAGGCTGAGGCGAGGGAGAGGGAGGAGGGGAGGGGGAGCGACCATGGGCGCGGCGCGACGGTCGCCGCCCCTGCCTCCGCCCCCGCCGCCGCCGCCTCCGGCCTCTCTCCACCGGGGTCTCTGCCCCAGGAGAAAGTGCCCGGTCGGTCGGACGGCGGCGCGGCGGCGCGTAGGCGGGGGACGGCGCGGGTGGGGCGGGGGTGGCAGAGGGGGAGGGGGCGGAGGGGTGAAAGGAAAGCTGGCAGCGGCCGCCGACCTACTGGGTGACGGCGTCTGGCCGCGAAGATCCGAGAAGGCTCGGGAATGTGTGGACCTTGTGAAGGGCACGTGTGGACCTTGAGAAATTTCTGAAGAGCGGCAACCAGACATACACAGGAAATTTTCAGGGACGGAGTTTTCTATGTGGTTAGATATTACTATTATGCACAGTTTTATAACTCGCTTGTGAAATTACGTGACCTAAGACATTATATAAGACCATTCAATAATTTCCTAGAGAGAATATCATATACTCCAGGTACTATTTACAATAAACTATTCAAAATATGTTTAAAATAATGATTCACTTATTTGGTGTAGTGCGTATAATCATTCTTTTCTCAGATTTTATATTTTTCCTTGAATTCTCTATAGATATGGGCTTCGACGCGAACAATTATTTTTAAAATTGTACTAGTATTTTAATTTATAATTTTGATTGTCTTATTTGCTTCATTATCATTATTTTTAATGTCTGGACGTGTTTCTTCCATTCATTCATTCATTCAATTATAGAAGTTCACTTGCGACCATGAGTTATTCCTTCATGACACTCTGAGGTAACGAAGCATAACGGTTATGAAAATATACTTACAAGTAAACAATATAAAGATTTGTACAAATTGTTGTAAAGCGAATGCTGCGCGCGTTTGATACATTTTGAAGGAAAAATAAGTAAGGGAGACTGTCGAAAAAAATGTGGGAGAAAACTTGTGTTCACTAGCGTTAATAATATTCTTACATTCATTTCTTTCGCACGCGATTTCCTACACACGCAGGAAAGGCCGTTGCATCATCCAGAAGATTCCTGGGAGTGTGACTGTGACCGAGAATAGTCTGCACCTTCGACTTTCACCGGATGCTCTGGAAAATTCTCTCCCCACAATTGCTCCAGGCCCTCGTGAAGCGTGGTTAGAGTTTTATTCGAAAACAATTACCCTTTCTCATGTATATTCTAAGTAGTGAAATATTTCCCATCCTACATATTAATGGAAGTTGTAACAATTCAAAAAAATAATTGTTAATTGCCAAAGGTGCCTTTCTTTAAAATATCTCTTTAATCAATTTTTAAAAGTCGTGCATGATATTTCCTGATAATGTGTGTATATATATATATATGTATATATATATATATATATATATATATATATATATATATATACATATATATATATATATAATAAATAAAACTACTTGTAATAATAGTAAAAATAAAAAGAATTATTAATTGTTATTAATTATTATTAAACTATTATTATACTATTATTATTAAACTATTATTATTATTTTAAAGCAGAAATGTTAAGGTAATATTCATGCTTCAATTAAATATAATTTTCATTGTAAAGGCATAATTCTTCATATCAAACACTTCTCTAAATTATTACTAGTTGAAAAAACTTATTGCTAGTTGAAACTTCTCTAAATTATAAATAAATTGTCACTGCAATGAACAATATCCTCAAGAGTTTTATATTCTCTTACATTCCGAAAGTCCGTTTATTGGTATGTTAGCGGTTCTTCAACCTTCCCGAAAAATTGCACAATATGCAAAACGCAGTTTGAAGAACTCTGCCCTCACAACCTCACTCCATGCAAAACATTCTGAGTGATAGCGAGCTTAGCATGATGATAAGCTCCAGGAAAACCGACGTGATTATAACGTTCTACGAACCACAGAAAGTTATGAAATAAACCTTTGTGCAGCACAAGTGTAGCATGACAGTAAAACGGAAAGTCTTATGAAGCGAAAGCTGTAATTTGCTATTGTGTTAACTGCCTTGTTTTCTCAATTGACAAAAGCAATTTAGCAGAACGTAAATGTAAAAAAGGTAATCAACTTGGTAACATGATACAACACTGTAACAAAGAAATAATAGAATATAATTATACGTTTTTAAAACGCGTTCTCTAATATTCAAAATGGAAGATGCTCATTCTCTTCAAACGTGGTTTTAAAATATTTTATGTTTCAGAAATTCACCCTTCTTTATTGTGAGTTTTTAGAGCAAAACTATTTGCAGACTTGGTCTAAGCATCTTTTCTCAGAATACAAGGAAATTAGGTCGAACAAAGGACCCTTGTGCCAACCGTATTGCGTTGCGTCGGGATTAACCTCAATATCGCGTCAACGAACGCATAACAAGATAATAAAGTGAACTTGGACTTGCTCCTATTTTTAAAAAGTTTGTTGCACAAGAAGAGATAGTCATCAAAACTGATTACCTGCGCGAGCACTATCTATCAAGATTAGGTTCCGATTTGCGAGACTACGACAGTGATCATTGTGTAGCTCACGTCGCCTTACCGTGAGTCATGAGTCGTCTTCCAAAGCGGAAATATTTTCTTTCCCCTTTTTCTTCGCATTGTTCATTATTCAATATCTTGACACTAACGTGTGAGCGTTCAATCACACATCAGCTTCATACGAAGCACATACTCAACATTCCCTCTTATTACATTGATTTCACTTCAACATAAATTTGTTTTCGATGTCAGAATAATTACTATTTATCAGCACTTTCATTAAAGTACTAGTTACATTACATGCAGTTTGAACTTCGAAAATTCGATATGACCTGTTGAGTTTCTTTTTATAATTTTGGAAAAGTCATAATTTGTTTCAATTCAGGTGCCCTACCTAATTGCTCTTCTTCAACTCATTACGTGTATACCGTGAATCGATTTGATGAAAATATTTTTCCTTATTTCTGAGAATATTGCCTGGAAAACTACTACATCATATTATAATCATAAATAGACACAAACTGAAAAATGATATGGTGATCAATCTTCTGGAGTGGAATATATACAATCCCACAAAACAGATTTTTATTCCTTGATAACCATGCTCATAACAGCTTGGCATTAGTTGCACAGGCAGCAAAGCAATACTTGCAAAATTTACTCTGAAGTCTAGTGAATTACAAAACGGCTATTTAGGACCCGTAAGCGGAAGCAAGTATGGTCCAAAACATGACGGCGAAATGTACGTTCTTCAGTGGAAAGTGTCAGGTCCGGGCAGCGGTGTCTGACCTCGGAGTAACAGGTGGAAAGCAGTGGTGGCGGAGGCGGAGGAAGCTGCGGTGGAGAAGGGGCGGCGCGGGGGCGGGGGCGGAGGCAGTGGCACCGGAGAAAGCGATGCTCGACCGTTTCCAATTATTAAAGCCCCCAGCGTGTTCGCATTCACAACACCCGCGCGCGCGGGACCAACCCCGACTCTACCGTGTTCTGGAGGTCACTGACTCCCCCTGCCCCAGGATGTGTTCCTTTCGTTGCCTCACCGTCCCTTTCGTTCTGGCGTCCTTCCCTCTCTCTTTCTCTCTCTCTCAAACCTACGCCCGGTCTATCGCCGTCTCGTTCTGGTACCCGGGCACAGCGCGCCTCCCAGTCGACAACAATGGCTTAACAAGCCGTGTTCCGTTGCCAGCGGCGCGGCGGGAGTGGCTAGCAGGTCCGTTAGGACGTCGAGAGCTCTCCTTGATGCCGTTTCGTTGCGAAATCTAGTGCTGCTCGGATGCTTCCTCCGTACGTGACGATTCACACGCGATCCCTAAGGCCGACCATTTGTACTCTTATACCTTTACTTTTCCTCTTCATTTGGGCAGCGGATAACAAGACGTATAAAAATCTTATCAATAAAAAATATATTGCCACATTTTAATATATTGCCAATATATTGGCTAATAATATGGCAATATATTGCCAAAATATTAGCGATTTAACTAGGCATTATATTTGTGGCTTGGTGCAATTAGAGTCAATTTTTAGAGATTTTCTGTTTGTATGACCAATGTGTGTTTTAAAGCCCCTCCTTTAAGTGCAAGAAGGCCAAGTCAAAAGTCAATCCTGTCTCCTGACTTCACTATGCATTGACCTATGATTCTTATGTCATTTCGATGGCGTATGACAACCACTCATTCTGCATTTGACATTCGCTCATTTTGCACCACGCCACAGATTTATAGGTTGCAGTCTGTCCTAGCACAGTCTAACCAATACAAAGCTCTTGCGCAGAAAACTCTCTTTGCGGTGTATTTGTTTTCATTGTAACGAACTTGTCCCGTCAATAAAATTTTTGTGCTCTTGAGTGTTGTAAGAAGATCGTCTGATATTAAATTGTATTTTAGCAAATCGTGCCTTGTGTGTTTTTTCAATAAACTACCTTTACCGCAAGGGTTTTTAATGTTTGCAATGGCATACCATGGAGATCACCATTCGTGTGTTCCTGAACCAGATATCGAATTGATTGAGAATACTTCAAACCCTGGAATTCGATTGTAAAAGCTTTATACCATTAGAATGTAGCTTTATACAGGCGTCATGAAAACAGAATTTTACGTCCACCTTAAATGGTAATCGGTCCCAAAGCTCTGTGTAATGCTCTTCCATGCACTAAATGAAGACCGGTTTATAGCAAACAAACGCTTAATTTTCACCACGCGTTTTTGGAAGAGTTGTCACTCCAAAAATGAATACATAAAGCTTCTCTCCTATTATATGCTCACGCTTTTGTAAATAAGTTTGATATTTCCATGGACCTACTGATATTCATTTCCGAGAAATGAAAATATTTCCATTCTTTGCTTTACCTTGATAAACTTTTTATCTCAGATACAAAGTCGTGTGATAATGACATATTTGAGAATTCGCGGATCTACCAAAACTTTAATTGCAATGTCACTATTAGGACTTCATTCAATATCCTGTATGTCTACGTCTAAAATATGCCAACGAAGGTAAATTGAGTGTGTGTTGGCTGCACAGCTGGTGGATAAAAATTGCTTTATCTTGAGTCCCATTAGTTAACTTATTTTAGCTACGGGGTCGCCTTCCGCCGATCGAGAAATTTCAATTGGCGGTACGAGGTAATACTGTGCATTAAAACGCGAGTAAACGAGTACGAGTTTGCTGACCGCGATGCATCCCGAGGACGCGTTTTGCTTCTCTTTCTTTTCGCTGCTCTCGCCGCGCGCGTCAGACGTACACGTAAGCGGATTTCCGCTCACGCGCTGCACCGAATAGCGTTTATCATTGCCCCCGGGCCGGTTGCTCGCAGGGGAGAGAGCGAGGGGGCAGGGAGGGGGGGGGGCTTGTGTGAATGAACGCGTTACGCAGGCTCCGCAACGGCGGAGGCGGGCGTGGGAGAGAGAGGGAAGGGGGGAGAGGAAGGGGGGGGGGGAGGAGGGGCGCGTCGCAGTGGGGCCGGGCGGGAAGCGACGGCGCCGGGGCGGAAGCTGAAGACGGCGGGACGATGAAGGACGGGGGGTAAGATGTAAAGAGGGCGGCGGGGGTCGCAGAACGGGCGGTTCGGAGGGCGGAGAACAAGGCGGGAGTGGATGCGAAGGAACGCGGGAATCGTGGCGAAGGTAGGGGCGTAGGCGGGTGCGGCGGTAAAGCCAGGTTTGGAGCGTGGGCGGCGGAAATGGGGCGGGGCGAAGGCATTGGTGGAAGGGGGACGGACACGGAGACTGGGACTGGGGCGGGAGCAGGTTTGATGGTTTGATTGATTTTTTCGTGTTTCCGGGCGCGTCAACTACTTCGGTCATTAGTCCCGTTGGTGTAGTGCATGTTTTTTTCTCCGGAGATGGCGGTGATCTTCCCTGCCGGATAACGAGACCGGCGCTGACCTACCGTCGGCTAGTGGGGTTTCCCCCTAACCAGGACTCTCCCACCTGCGAGGCTCCGCCCCAGCCGGGACAAGCTCTAAGCTCCCGAGCGGTCTCCCGGCATATGTAGTAGTGTAGTGTATGTTAGTGTAAGTGTGTGTGTGTAAGGGGAGAAGATAGGACAAGGAAGAGGAAGGACAAATCGCGCGCGGTCCGTGGCCCGTTTGGTAGGGTACTGCTCCGGCATTCGCCTGGTGTTGATCGGAGAAACTACGGAAAACTACCGATCAAATCAGCCGGCCGCTAGAATTCACCTCAAGACAGCGACTGAATTCGATCTAGCTGAAAAACTAGTGTCGAAAATCCTGCCGCCATCAGGACTGGAACCTAGGACCTCCCGGTCAGAGGCGCTGCAGTGACATCAGTTGATGCACTGAGTTACCGCTCCCGGTGCGGGAGCGGGCTTGGAGGCGGGGACAAATACGCGGGCGGAACGGCGACAGGTACAGGGCGGGGCGCGGGAACGGGAGGAGATTAAGGTTGGGACGGAGTCGACCGTGAAAGAGGAGGCGGAGGCAGTTCACCGCACCCACCACCCACATGTCGCCAACCCCCACGTGCCGCAGTGGAGCGTCTCCACTGACCGTGCCGCCCCGCGGCGTGCCGCGCCGCGCCGCGCTGGGAGAAAGCTGTGCAGCGAGGTGCTTGCACTTGACCGGCACTTGACAGTGACGAAAGAGGCAGCGCGGGTGAAGGGCCTTGCCGACGCGCACCCCGCGGCCTGGCGACGCGCCACGCAACAAACCGCCAGCGCGCTCGGGCCGCGGCGCTTCGTGCGGGTTGCTATGCTTCCGCACAGGCGGCGCCTCCTTACTGGCGCGATTCCGTTGCCTCGCAAATTGTCGCGTTCGCTCAATAGCTTTTCCAAATCAGAATGAGACTAATATCTCCACGTTGTGTAACAACCACGGACGAGGAATCACGATTGTCATTTTAGCGTTTCGAGTTTCTGCCCTTCAAAGTTACGTATTCTCATTTTTTTAGGAGTCGAAGGCTTCGGCTTCCGAAATGTTTAAAGTTTTGTTTGTCCGGCAGACGCCGCTAGATCGCGTGATAAACATTTCGGCTGTCGTACTGCGACCTTCACATTCGCCCTGAACAAGGTCGTAGTATGGCGGCTGCGGCGTTGGCCTATGTTTTCTCTTTCTAACACTCTTCATGAATTAACTGAAATGTCCTGTGAAAAGTGTAATAAAAAGCAGCATCGCATTTTTACAATTTATATCACTTCTAGTATTAAGGGCATAACGAAGTGTTCAGTGTTAAAATAGCAGTGTTCACGTCCAATTTTGACGTAAATATTTTTAGTATTCAAGATCAAGTATTTAGATCAAGAGAAAGTACAAACAAAAAAAATATTTAAAATATAATTTACTTATAATTTACCTGAACACTAATTATGTATTTCTTTCTTTGCAGGTGAGTTTCCTGACCGAGCACGAAGAGGCCACTCTAAAATATTTCAGAAATGATACATGACAACATTTTAGTTATACATCACAATGTCAAGGTTAGTCCAAGTAGCTTTGAATTGTTCCCCGATTATTAAATACAATCGTTACCTTGAAGCAAAAAATCGATAAAATTTGCGAGTAATTGAATTATGGCATTTAGCTCCGTAGAAGAGGTAAAGAACAAACATTGGCTTTGAGCTGAGAAGGAGTACAATGGAAGTAAAGGATTACGTGTAAAACAGCACACTGATGAGAGAATGAATCTCTTGTTCTGTGCGGCCATTTGAAAAGATTATAGCTCGTGTTTGGTCGTGTATCTCTGGTGGAACACTATTACAAACAGTGTGCAAGGCGCAGATGTTAATAACGACATTCGAGGAAGTTACACCTGGCCGCTGACTAACAGTACTTATTGCCTCTCGCCAGCATTTTTCTGGCATTGCATAGGCATTGCGTGACGAAGTCAGCGAAGCTACTTGCACAACCGGAGGCTCTTTTGCAGTTGGGTATGATCGACTAGAACCACTTGCAACGAACAGTACTCTTAGAACTGTAAATAAATCGCGAGATATAAATATTTGTCACAATGCTCTCAGGATATATACGAACGTATTGGCAAGTTCAGTCAGAGGATCCCTCACGGGGGAAATATTTAGAGTTCCGTAGGTGAGAAAAATCATAGCAGTAGCTCTACACGTTCTGTACCTTATGATGATATTCTATCCGTAATATTCACCTAATAGGTCGTTTATTTTTAACGGGTTTGCGACTATGGGAAGTCCTTTTTACACGATCCATGAATGGGAAGATGGCTAATTTTCAAATCCAATGTGGGCACAAACCAATTCGCTTCTTCTTGAATCCAGTAATAAACACTCAGGCTGTTAGGGTCAAAGAAAATCAGACATCGAGTCATCCGGAACATCACAAAGAAATTATTCTTAGAATTCCACTCTTAGAATTCTTAGAATTCTTTCAAATTCCACTCTTGAAGACGAATCATGATCGCATTGTATTAAAAAATTGTTCGCTTAAATATTCGGCCTATTGTTTGCACTTTTTCTCATTCTCATTAAATTAAAAAAAATTCAATATTTGTATGCTCTTTTTTAGCTCTTAGGCTGACTACTGCGTTCCTTTGTATTTTACTCAAGGACGTAGGAATCTCGGAAGTACGTCAGATGCCCAACTATCCCGTGTTTCGCAGCTGTTACTCTTGAGTCACTTGAAGGCCCATTGTGCCCTGGTGTTTTGTAATATCTGGCTTCTACAGTACCGTTAGCAACTTACTCCTTAAACCTTTGGCAAAGAAAACTGCTCCAAAAGATATATGAGTTCTACAACCTCTACCCACGTAATAATAATAATAACATATAATAATAAATAATAATAATAATAAATATTTTTAACATCATCTATTGAATAGAAATTGTGAGTTTGTGAAGCATGAGATCATATTATACACATTGCTCCTAATGAATCCGACAAAGTAATCCTATATTCATTGTAATTTGAGGATGTTTGATACTCTCTTTCCCCTCGAAAATCGAAATTTTCCGAAAAAATCGACTTCTCTACTTTTGGCCGTGAAATCAAATTGGCTACCCAGACATGGCACGATTTTCCTGGTTTAGTCACGCGTCTTCAATCCCCTTCTCAAGATGTCGGGGTCTCCGCGTCGTGTCTTTTCGCTCCCCCCTCCTCGATAACTGCAGCCCGTCTTGGTGCAGCGCAGAATTAATTGCACGTTCAGACATTGCAAAGAAACTCTGTTTTCTCAGTAATGAACATTTTCGACAGTAAACCGACTGCACAAAACTTCCTCAAATGACGATAAAAGCCTATGTGTTTTGTGTGTATGTATGTTTGTTCGAAACCTGCATTTTTTCTTTGCGTTTACGCATTTGGATATGTCGCCTCGCAGATATTCAATAATGCGACGAGCAACTGCGCCATTACCCCTTCCCTGTAGCGGGGCCTCCTCGGCTGCTGCAAGAGCTCGGCCAATGTTTTCCGCTCACAGGTCGGACTGCATCCCGCTCCCACGCAAAGAGGAGAAACGACTCTCCCATAATCGCAATTGCCTTGCCATACATATGCTGCTTCCGTACGCCCGGTTCTTTTTCACGATTGATTGTGAGATTTCGTGTTTCTGGGCACGTCAACTGCTTTGGGCAATCATTAATCGCGTAAATATGGTGCATGTTTTTCACGGAAGGTGGTGATTTTCTTACCCGACTGAATGGCGAGATTTGGCGCCGAGATACGACGGCTTGCAAGCTGTTCCCTAACCAGGTATCTCCAATCAGCGGGGCATCGCCCAGGCTGGGACAAGCCCTAAGTTCCCAACTGGCCTCCCGACATTTGTGGTAATGTAGTGCTTGTAAGTGTGAGTGTAAGTAAATAGTGAAAATAGGACAAGGAAGAGAAAGAAGATCGCGCGTGGTCCGTGGTCAGTGGCCCGTCGGGTACTACTCAGGCATTCGACTTGTGTTGAAGAGAGCCATTTTTGCAAATGTTTGGAGCGCTGATTTCATTGCGCGGTTCCTTCTTCCTCTTCCGTCATTGTTGGAGTCTTCTTTGCCGTACCTCTATGTCACATCCACGACGAGGTTCACTGCAGTCTTCAATGTTGTCATTGCCAATAATTACTGCTGTATCTATATTGATAGAGTCCGGTGTTGTTTAGGTCAACGACACCATTTCCACGATTGCCGCAACCTTCAGAAACTTAACGTAGCTACATTCGTCACCATCCATTCTACTCCTGCCACCATGCTTCCCAATCCCCAGGAGTGGCAATGACCTCGACATAGTAGACAGGTCCATCCCCCCCCCGCCATTTCGCTGTAACTCTCACTTAGTAGGTCATGCTGCGTTTTCTCGATGTTCTCGTCACTTCTGACATGACCGTCGCTCCTGCGTCAGTTGTCGCTCCCGCATGCCGCTTCCCTGCTGCCAATACACGCTGTGACTGTAACGCGCCTTCCCCTCTGACGCCGCGACCACCACCTTGGGTTCCGTCTTCACCCGCGCTTTCCCCCCTCCACCTCCTCCTATCTATATTCCCCTTCATCGCCAACAGTACCTTGAATCCTCATATAACACCACCCTCGCCTCCCTTCCCCACCGTCACCACTAAGGCCTACTTTCACTTCCGACACCACTCTCGCCTATCTTAACCTTCCGTTACCTCTCTCGTCTACCTTCCCGTCAGTCAGCTTCCTCTTTCCCCGTTCTATCGTCTCCCGCCTGCACCTCCGTCGCCAGAGCTTCCCCGGTGCCACCGCGTAACGAACGCGATCGCCGCTGCCTCCACAGACGAGCGGAAGAATGCGAAGAAGCAGAAGGCGCGGCGGAGAGTGGCGTGCCCGTGACTTTCACCGTTGCTGCGGGGAGATCGCGCCCTCTCTCTCGCGGCCGTTGAACGATGCTTCTGTGCAGCCGCTGCGCCTCCGTGTGCCACTTCTGCAGCCGCCGCTGCCTTTTAAGACGGCGCTTACTTGCCTCTCGCGCCCTTGCTTGCCCCCTTCGCTCCCTCACTTGCGTCTCGCGCGCTTGCTTGCCCCAGGCTCCCTTTCTTGCTCCACCTCCTTTCCTTGCCGCTCGCTCCCTTCCTTCCTTGCCCCCTTTGCCCCAACTTGCGCTCGCGCGCTTCTTGCCCCAGCTCCCTTTCTTGCTCCACGCTCCTTTCTTGCCGCTCGCTCTTTACTTGCCCATTATTGGCTTATTTGTCACTCGCTCGCGTATTTGCTCCTTCGCTTCCTCACATACTGGCTTCTCTCGCTCACTTATTTTCGTGCTCTTCGTTTTCAAAGCTAAATATATAACACAACAAGATGTTGATTTTTTGTTCAAATTTCCGTTAGATTATATGAAAGGAAAGTAAAATAACGTTCGGTAAAACATAAATGATATATAAAATTAAAATAAATAATAAAAATAAAATAAAAAATGAAACAAATCATTATACAAACTTGTTTAATTTATTCTGAGGTCTCTCATTTGAGATCGTCTTCGATTCCGCTCGCTTTTACACACATGTATTCTAATTCCCTGCGTGAACTTTACATTTACCTCCATCTTACTCTTCTAAAGTAGTGTCTCGCTTCGACTCTGCATCCACTTCCACCATGAATTTCACCTTCGCCTACACATCCGGTAAGCTCCTCTATCGGAGCTTCTTAATTCGCATCTCACTCCTCTCTACTTCCGGTTCGAAATCTCCCGCTACCTACTTTTCCCTTTACTGGATCGCTTGCTTTTATAAAATCTGTTCTGTAACATAACATAAAACAAAGCACCATTCCTCATCCTTCGGAAATGAACCATTCCTTTGTAAGTTACCTTCGTCGTCGAATTTCAATCCATTGTCAATATAGAAAACAACTCAAAAATCAATGTAGAGAAAATGTAACAACGTCTGTTTCGTCTCCGAGTCCGTTGGAAGGTCCAGAAGAGCCAAGACTGGCTCTGTTCACCGGATTTCAGACAGCACACGGTGTCGTTTAAGGTAGTCATCCACATTGAAGCGCAGCTTGCAGACTGATATATAATTTATTTCTATCTCAATGCCACACACTTTCATAGAAATTTTTTTTACAAGTATGTTATGATACGAATAGTGATGGAGCAATGGTGAAATGTGTGGCAGGAGAAACGGGGGAAAAAAGACCACAACTACCGCGAACCCTCTTTGTCCATCAGAAATTCCACATGATTAATTGATTGATTAATGTTCCCGGTCACAAATGATACGGTAATTAGTCCCTTTAGTGTAATGAATGAGTTTCGGGGGGTAGCGACGAATTCCACCTGGATCGACTCCTGGAACGAGATTTCATGAATCGACCACATGGAATTGAACCCTTGTCCCAGCGGTGGGGAAGGGAACGGTTTTGATCACTAAATCAAGGGTCGCCGTTGGAGGAGGGGGCGAAGAGGTAATTAATGCACACCGCTTGCTGTGGGAGGCGGCGGGAGCTGCGGCGGAAGTGTTCCTGGAGGAGCGCGCCGTGCCGTGCCGTGCCGTGCCAACGACCCTGGGCGCCCGCCGGGCCTTCCGACGCCGAGTCACGCGGGAGCGGTCGGGGGCGAAAACCTGCAGATTACGCCGCATTCACTTCATCCATTTAGCGTCAAAACACACGACAAACTGTATTAAACGCGCACCTTTTCTTGAGTCCTCGCTTCGCTGGTTGCGGGAGGAGTGGGGAGTTTGGTTATTTTCACAAAAGGAATTTTTATATCAAATGTGTAGTTCGTTTTCCGATGCAAAATAGTTTCTATTATACGGGAGCAAACATTTCTGTTTCTCAGATTTTGTCTACAATTTCGTTCGTATTGTAGTTGCCTATATTGTCGTACAAATTTACCTACATATCGTTCATATCATTTATTCTTAAATCAACTGATGAGGGCAAAGGAGTGGGGGTAGGTATTCCGCGACCCAAGAAAACTTACGCGTATAATACGTGACGTATGGCATGAAGTAGATGGGCACGATTTCTTGAGCCTCATAACCACTACCCCACGTTTGCTATACGTTGTTGAATTACGTGGTGCACTACAACACCGTCTGGCGACAATTATTTCTCATGACAAACCCCGTCTAATTCTGTTCTTAGCTTACAATGTGTGTGTCATTCAATTTCGTTAATATTTACACTTCATGCAAATGGGTATTAATGAGCAGAGTTGCCAACATTTGAAAACTTGATATTTTCGCTTTCGAGTAACAAAAAATTTACTTATGTCGATAAACGACTTACAGAATGGATTTTATAGTATTGGTGAACAAATAACACCCACGCCCGATTTTAAGAAAAGAGATCTTCACAAAACGTGCGCATAAGCTACATGTATGTCCAGAACGAATGCAAGGGACCATCTGAGCATTTGGTTAATGGGTCAAAGGAATCTGGTTGAAAAAACTAATAGATATGTGATTCACATTTCAAATCGAGATTCTTTTCGTAGATAACCTAAGTTGGAATACAAGCCCTACATATGTGCCATTCAGCTCTAAGTCATTAAATATATTTAGAAAATTTGTTTAAAAATGTGTGTAGCTTTTTACCCTCTAAAATCCACTTATCACTGTTTTTGATACGTTCTCTGATATTATTCCTTTCATTGTGATGGATATAGACAGATATTTATTATTTTTGCAGGTAGGTTTTTACAACCTGGTGGCAGAACACCACGATTTACATATTAAAATAAGAAATATAAATAAAATTTAACTTTAAATTATTTTAAGACAATAATAATAATAATAATAATAATAATAATATGATAATAATGCTAACAATGGGAGCAATAATAATAATAATAGAATTAACTCTATATTTTATGGCTGACCTGCACAAGTGTATGTGGTTTCCTTTTTCAAAACAAGTTGCAGGTGTTCACGAAGTCCAATAAAAATAAAGAAACCGTAATCAGTATACTGTACATCCATGTATTAATTTAATTGTAGCTTGAACGAACTTGAATTATTTGACAACTAATGAATTCAGAACATACTTCCCCCGTCTGTGAAAATATTCCTGTATATTGGCCAGACGGTGAATTAGATACAAGCACATTACTCCATTTCCTATTTTTTTATCACTTATGCATTAAAATTTTCCAGAAGTTAATATTTTATGATGCAATCAATTGAAACACATCTAGGAGTAGTCATTGATTCATTGTAATTGTGATGCTTTGATAGCAGCAAATAAAATAATAGAACAATGCACATTGTTCTAAAATATGTTTATTAATGTGCCTATGAGTATTTGAGCAATTTTATCAACTTGAACTTATTTATTTATTTTACGTCAAAAACAGTTAAAACTGCGTATGACGTGCTATCGGGAAAAGTGAATTGTGTGCACATTTTCAAAATTCTGTGATCCCTACACTAAGTCATATACTACTTGGGGAAAAAATTGAAACCATTTCCCCGTTTTTTAAATTGTCAATTACATTTAGGTTTGAATTATCTCCGAAAAGCCTCATCTATAAAAAAAACACATTAACGCAAAAATATCAAAAGGTAATGAGAAGACGTAATATCTGTCTCGTGTGGTCACATGAAACAAAGCAAAACGTAACACCAAATGACGGAAATTACTTTGTCCTTGAGTAACGACTATTCTAAACAATGATGAGTTGCATTGCAAAAGAAAATGCCCACCATGTTATGTAGGTCATACAGAACGTAAATGAATGCATTGCGCAGTCATGTGATTGATTATTATACATTCAGATATGGACTCTTTTTTTCACAAAACTCGGCAACGCATTATCTTATTCCTTTATGAAAGAGCTTAAGTGCATGAGAAATGTTCCCTTGATGTGGTGAAAGATATCTCGGTCATCTGAATGTCCTTCCCGAGCAATAACAGGCGTAAACTCCGTCAAGTTTCAAATTATTTAGCGTGGTGCGAGACCTTGCAATCCTGCCATGTGTTGATGTCCACGTTGCTCTTGTCCTCGCGGTTGTTGTTGCTGTTACTGTGGTTTCGCTGTCTTCCTTGTTATGGATAACGTTGCTGCGGCTGTTACGTTCGTATTATTCTTGATGATGAGGTTGGAAATGTTGATATTAATGTTGTTCTCGCTGTGTGGACAAACAGGAATGTTGTAGTAAACAGGAAAAAAAATGTAAGCTTAATTTTTTGTGAGTATACCGCCCTTGACATTGGTAGTATTCTTATATATAATTCCTTTTTTGGATCAATGACAAATTTAAATACTCAAATAAATAAAAATTTGGAGTTCACTTTATCTTTAGATATGAGAAAAAAGGGTAATATATTTACATATAATCAAAAGAAAACATTGGCGAAAATTACATATAAAAGTAAAAATTATTCTTTATTAGTTACAACAATGCGAATGACGAAGAAATATACTACTAAAGCTATTCTTATTTTCGTTTCCGGTGTTGTGAAATATAAAGGATTCATGAACTTTAAAAAGAAAAATCTGAATATTTTTCGTATTTTCACCATTTATTTTTTAATTTTGTTTTTAAAAATTAGCAGTAATAAAAAACATTTTTGTGCCGAGGCATAAATATGAAAACGTCTTTGGTTGCATTTATATTTAATTAATATAACACTGGTATCTAAATCACTTCGTTCTTTTACGTGTAGTGTCAAAACTGTGCCACGTTATATATTTTAGTAAAAATGAATTGGGCAAAACTTCTGTATTGTAATATTTTTTAAGAGTGTTACAGTTAGTTTGGATAATAAGCTTGATAATAAATACAATACTGTATTTATTCGTTTATTTTTGTAATTCCTTGTATACGTCATTCCGAATCCTCATCTAAATGTCCGTTTGTAATCGACATACGCTTTTCTAGTTCATTTAGATATATACTTCTACCTCATACGACACTTACATGTTTTTACTTTTATCTATTTAGTAAAATGAATCAATTACTTTAGTCCCCAGTACGGAGATATGAACATATTTTTATTTGAATCTGAAATTCCTTCCTCCCAAACGTCCCATACAATTTTCATTTTTGTATGTTACTTGAATGCATGGAAAAACAAAACAAATCGGAGTTGCGGGGCAGGGGAGACGGTGCAGTGCGGAGGCGCATGTGTCAGCGGGGTCAGCCGTGCGTTTGCGCTTAGCCCATTTCCCCGGGTCGCAGTCGCCGCCCGGACACGCTCCTTCGCCGCGTCCCGCAGGCCCAGTCGCGGGGGAGGGGAGGAGAGGCCCCGGCCGCGGAATCGGCACGCGCGGAGGCGCCCAGCGGCGGCGGGGCGGGGGGCGGGGCGGGCGGGGCGGGGCGGGGCGGCGGCGGGGCGACGGCGGGGTGGGGCGGGGTGGGGAGGAGCGGGACGGGGCGACGGCGGGGCGGGGCGGGCGGGGCGGCGGCGGGGCGGAGCGGGGGCGGGGCGGGGCGGGGCATGGGGCGGCGGCGGGGCGAGGCGGGGGCGAGAGCGGTGCCCCGGCGGGCGGTCCCTTTGTCCGCGCGGCGCGGCGGCGGGCGCTTCGCACGAGCAGGAGACGGAGGCGAGACGGAGGACGGGGAGGAGGAGGAGGAGAGGGAGGGAGGGCAGCAGGCCGGGCAGAGGGCGCCCCTCCCGTCCCTCCGACGCCCTCCCGTGGGGCCGCGCCGCGCCGTGACGCAATGGCCTCAATCCGCCCGCGCGAAGTGGGCCAAGTGTAGCGGCGGCGGAGGCGGAGCCGGCGGCGGCGAGCGAAGGTTGGGGGGGGCGGCGGCGGCGGCCGGCAACAGCGAAGGCGGCGGCGCATTAGCGCGGTCGGTGGCGGCTTGGGCGACGGTGCCGTAGGAGATTGATTGATTGATATTTCCGAAAACGTCAATTGCTATTATCATCATTGATTTCGTTAATGCAGTGTATATTTCAACGCGTTCACGTCGGCTTGAGGGAGATTTCTCCCTCCAGATTTCTCCCCCGAGGGGAGCACCGCCCCAGACGAGACAAACCAAGTTTCCTACTAGTCTCACAATGCACTATACATGGTTGTATAGTGCATTTAAAAGTAAATATGTGGAGAAGATAGGACATGGAAGAGAAACGAATGATTGCGCGCGGTCTGTGGCTCGTTCGTTAGGGTACTCCTGATTTGCATCTGCTATTGATAGGGGAAAACGCGGCACCGGTCAGAGCAACCGGCCGCTAGAATTCTCCTCCAGACAGCGATTGTATTCGACCTAGCTATGTCGCTAGGATCCAAAATCCACCACCTTCGGGACTAACACCACCCGGTCGGAGTGATTGCAGGGGCGACGGGAATGTCGGGGGCAGGCCGGCTCGTCTCCGCACGGTGCCTCGCCGCCCGGTCGCCCTGCTCTGCAACAGCAACCTCCCGCGCCGTCGTTTTCTTGCCTTCCGTGCGGATACGCGAGAACTCCGAGGGCCGAAGGCAATCACGAGGATGAAGTCAGCGAGGGAGCGGAGGAGGGGGATGTTTGCGAGAGGAGCACCCACACCTAGCGACCAGGAGGTGGGAGACGGGGCGGATGTCTTGAAGGAATATACTGTCCATTTATCAACTATCGTGAAAAATATATAAGTAGCATTTGAAGAGGTGGGTGAAGGAGTGAAACTTCCTTTGCTTCTCAGAAAATATTGGAATATTTCTGCATATGCTCTTTGGATTCGGAGTCTTTGGACCTGTATTATATTAACCATTCACATAATAATAATAATGATGATGATGATAATAATAATAATAATAATAATAATAATAATATCGATTATTATGTTTACCACTATCCAAAAGGGGGTCGAAGAGTAAGAACGTCACAATACTTCTTATAGTAATTTAATTGAGTTGAATGCGAGTCTTTGTGTCGTTGAACGACTCTTGCTTGCGCAAGCAAAGTTCTTGTGTTCACAGGCAAATTATTATGCAAAGAATGACGATCGGAACTGTCTATGTAGACAATGAAGGTAGATAATGTAGGTGTAGAAAAGATAGGTCCTGAAAAGTCCGTAATAGTGAACAAAGAATTCATAGGCCACGAAGGAATATGCAATTTCAAGTCTTCCAGATCAAATTGTGATTTTCGCATTTTACTTACGCAACTACAAGAAAAACTAGTCGTATTATTGTGTAGCTAGTTCCTTATTCTTCTAGATCAATTGTTCCCAAAGCAAATGTTAGGACACTTCCAACAATAGAATGTCCGTTCATATTTGCAATGGTAGCTTTCTAAGGAAGGTGAAATCTAATACAGTGCGATGAAAAGCATTGACAAGGGCCCCAGTAGTGTGAAGAAAGCAGGAATGTTTCTGAGTAGTGCGGAACAGAATGGCAACCGCAAAGGGGAGAGTGTCATGATCTGTGTCAGAGGCACCTGTAGAAACTGGAACATTGGCCGCGGAACCAAGGATGACACGAACTGGGGGTTTATTCTAGAGATCATTTATAGTGTAGTACGAGGACATGAAGCTGTGGGAATCTTATTGAAGAAATAATGCAATATTCATCCTTTTTTTGTGAATAAGAACATTGATATAACTGTAATTGCTTCAAGTGAAATATGACTTATAAACATGTAGTTGAGGAAACAATGAAGCAATTGAGAGACATTTGAAAGTTAGTGAACAATAGTGTGCACCCAATAAATTTTACTACCCGAATGGAAAATGCTATTATTTGAAATTTAGCTTTGTATATGTTCTATAGCAGTGTGACGAAAGGAAGCTCAGGCAGGCCAAATGAGCAAGGTACGGTGATGGGAATACGTCATGCTGGCCACATGCATCCTTTGTACCCAGTCTTGGATAATAAATAAAAATTGGTCCCAAGTCTGGGAACAATGCTAGCTGGTCTGGTAATCCGCTCCCAAATGCAAAATACAGATACTGCAATGAGGCCATTGCTTGTCGCAGGACCCAAACTTCCCCCTCTGTCACGCCAATTAGGACAGCCCCTGATTCGACACGGCTCAGCGCAAGACGCGCGAACACGCGCCTGTCGTCCTATTCTCAGATTTACGACTAGGGTAGGATAGCCTCCCGGGACAACCCCTCAGGCAAAGAGTGGGCGGCTGCCCCGCCATTGTGCACACGTGGCACCATTACAGAGATCCCGGCTACCGTTTACGTAATCCCATAGGACACATACAATCATCGCGGAGACAGCAGAAAGGACTGCTTTGTCCATCTCTGGTGTACTGGCCAAAACACACGCACAACAAAGACCACCAATCAGGCGCCCAGAAAATGACGTTAGTTAGAAAATGCCCTATCGGCTTCCGACTCGCGTCGAATATTCTAGAAATTGAGATTTTGACCAATAGCATTTGAAATTCTGATCACGTGAAGGAGCGATATGCGAAGTTAGAAAAGAGAGTGGCCAGTTCGTTAGGGTACTGCTCGGGCATTCGCCTGGTGTTGAACGGAGAAACCACGGAAAACTACCGATCAGACCGCCGGTCCCTAGAATTCTCCTCCAGACAGCGACTGAATTCGACCTAGCTAAAAGCTAGTGTCGAAAATCCTGCCGCCGTCAGGACTCGAATCTCGGACCTCTCGGTCAGAGGCGCTGCAGTGACACCAGTTGATGCACTGAGCTACCGCTCCCGGTTTTTCTTTGTACAACGACGTAATCCATTACGCGTATAACATTGGCGATGCGCGCCTGTACTTCAGTCTAGTTACATACTGCACTCACACACGTCACAGACGACAGTTACGATAGAGGCGGCTCTGGGGAGCCGGTGCAGGTGAAGCGCGCACATGCTCCTCCCCCTCCCCTGTGCTCGCTGCACACAACACAGCAAGTGCAACGCGGGTGGGCCCGCCTTCGCCGTGTCGACGAACGCAGACGATGACGGCAGCCGCGCCGACCACGACGCCAGCGTCGCGAGGCGCCCGAAATAACGCACGCCGGCGACACGGGTCCTCGGCGGAGGGTAGTGCCTCGGCTCGGCCAGATTTAAAAGATACCTTTGCTTTGCACCAGCCCCTGCGAGACGCGTCGTCTACTGGCGCAATCACCATCTATCTAGAATAGGACGCTCGGTATTTCAGGCTGCTGAGCAATCAATGGAACATCACTATGTGCGCTCGCTTTCTCGAGTTCTCATTTTGCTGGATGCAGGAAGAGTGGAAGATTTACTTACTTCGTGAGCAGTACCATCAAATCTGTAGCCCTTTTACAAATAGTTTCTATTACAAGAGAGCGAACATTCTTTGCCATCATGTTGGCAACAACGCTCCTTCCTATTTTTATACTTAATTCAAATTCAAGTAAGGAAAGGGAGGGGTTGTACTCTGTAGCTCAAGAGAAATATTACCCCATACGTTATATGCTGTTTAATGTTTTTTGACAATAAATAAATAAAACACGTTTGACATTTATCATCCTTATCCATTATACTTAAAATATGAAAAACGACAAGGACTGCAAATTTTTAGGGCGATGAAATTATGACAACTCTTAGTGTATACTTTTCGAATTCTTTAATCGGTTCTAAGAAACAAAGGATGTATCACTAATTTAAGTTTTGTTCGTTAAAAGCTGAGGTTGAATTACAACGACCCATTATTTTCACACATTAAAAGGTTTTTAATCAACAGAAGAATCAAATTAGTACCGTGCGGCGCGTAGAGCCGTGCTTAACGTATAGCAGTAGAGCTATTTTAGTGTGAATGTCGCACAGCCCTATTTTGACGTATTGCGAAAATGTAGAAACGTGTTTTTGTATTCTCTCTTCATTGTTACTACTTCTATTTTAAAACCTGCTTCTTGTAACTGCCATTTGACACCTGCAGATAAGATTCATTCGAAAACAAAGGAAACACCGATTGTGTGGCTGCAAGCCGCGTGGACTCGCATCGTCCCACCTGATCTCCAACAGGAATAGGCATATGCGACAGAAGCGTGGGAACAGCTGACAGATGAGTGTACGCAAAGATAGACCCTTTCCGTCACAAGGTAAATACCCCTTATGTGTTCGCGCTTGCGCGCAGAAGGATCTCGTCACAGCGTCCTTGTCGGCCACACGGGGAAACAACTCCAGCTGTCAATCAAACCTATTTTGGCCGAAGCAGAACTCGTTGCGCCTAGAGCTAGGGCTCCCAACTCGTCAAGAGCTACGTGCTCCAAGCACCGGCGTCCATGCCAGTAGCGGCTGCCGTCGCCGACGCTACTACCTTCACCTCCTCGTCCCACGATCGCCAACTCCAACGATCACCTCCGTTATTTTTTTCACCTCCGCAATGTTTACAACCCAACGCTGTCAACCATCCCCCACGAACCCGCCCTCGGCCCGACAAGGCTAATTTCCACAATTTCATTCGCAACGTCCATTACACGACCACCGCCATCACCACCACAGCCTCACGACCAACCCTCATGACCGGCACCACGACGACAACCTCGCCGACAACTACCCCGACGACGACAACCTCTCCCAAGATTCTCTAAGACAATTCCCCCGAACACTATCCCCACGACAACCACCCTCGCACCCCTCCCCGAACACTACCTTCGCCAACAGCATCACAAAGTCGGTAGGGGCCGTCATTTCCTAGGTCACTATCATCATTCTTGCAGCCTTTTCTACCGCTACCCCACTTCGCCCGGCCCTGTGCCACCGTCCTCCCCGCCGGCGCCAACGAGGGGACTGACCTACTACAAAATAAGCCGTCGGCGCCGCTGTGGCAGTGGGCGGCCGCACGTCAAACAACGCGCTCTGCGTCAACGCTCCGCGTGGATCCCGGCCCGCGCCACCGCCCCCCCGCCGCCGCCCCGCCGCCGCCCCGGCCCCCGCCCTGCCGCCGCCACGCCGCAACCCCGCCGCCGCCCCGGCCCCGCCCCTGCCGCCGCCACGCCGCCGCCCACGCCGCCGCCCACGCCGCCGCCCACGCCGCCGCCCACGCCGCCGCCCCCGCCGCCGTCCTCGCCGCCACCTGCGCAGGGCGCCGCGGGCTGCTGCGTGCCTGCGCGGGCCCCTCGTTAAGCCCTCCCTCCCGCCCGCGTGCGCGCAGTAGCGAGCAGTTCCGGGTGCAGCCCCATCAGGCTCAGGCCTCCGGGGTCGGGTGACGCCGCCGCCGCTGACGCCGCCCGGAAACGCGCACCGGCGGGAGGCGGAGGCGGCGGCGGTAGCAGTGGGGCTGGGGGGCGGGGCAACACCGAGCGCATGGGGAACCGCCGTAAACGTTCGCGGGAAGTACAGATGACGCCAGGGGTTCACAAAGAGTCTTCTCCATGGATCCCTTCGTAGCCTGTACAGACCATTGGGGTCGATATATAAAGGTACCTTTCAAAATTGTTCTCCTGGTAGTTATTATGTAAGAAGAATTCACGCTGTGTGCAAACGAAACTCTCCTAGTCTCCGCATTGCGCGCACAGAAAAAGTGATAATTCTCACCGAAAGGAGATAAGTCGGAATGTCAAACTCCGTGGGAGAAGCGGGGATAAAAAAATTTACTTTCTCGCCTACTACGTATACTACTAAGTATGTAAAGTTAGACAAAATTGAACTACGAACAGCCAGTAAAAAACATGTAAACAGTTATACTTACGTTGTAAAGAGAGTATTGTAATGCTGCAATGGAGAGTGGCAATTTTTCCTCAGAATACTCATATTGTGGAACCCTGTTATCGAAACTAAATGCTGCTCCTGTATATGTAGTAAATAACTTCCGTTAACATGGTGAAATAATAATTCTCATTTTGTGGGTCCTCAATAACGAAAAAATCTGTTTACGGCAAAGCAGCTACATTGCTGTCTGACTGTAGTCAACACTAATTCCTAAACCCTTCAGACGATTTTCTCCAAAATTAATATTTCCCGATCGATCGGGCCATACTCGAGGTGAGGCCATCAGTAAATGGATATTTTCATACTTTACATGAAGCCTTAACAAATTCACTTTTTAAATAGCTGCAAATAATAAAATTAAATGTTTTCTCGGATGGAACAAATGGTCGCGCGAAAATAGAGCTGAGCTCCATTTTCGAAAGTTGCAAAATTTGCAATATATGCAGATAATAATTATAGATTTTTCAATGAAATCTGTTTTTCAAATAAATCTATAATGAGATCATGTACAATTTTTCAAAAATATTTTTTTGAGTAATATTTGCTGAATATTAAAGTAGGTTTTAAAAACTTCTCCAAAACTGCTTTGAATTGTCTCTTTGTTTTCTCGATTAGAGCAAAGTGAGCTTATAGAAGTAGGGTTTTCATCTTCGTTCAACTTTCTGATTTTTCCCCCGGATCCGCCAGCGCCCAGCAAGCGGCCAAAGGAGTACTTTGGCAAACCATGTATTACGCCGCGCCGGGCGGACGCGATCAGCTCGCCCTATGCAAGAGGAGCTGGACGTAACGACTCGAGTGGCGTGGCCCGGCGCACGCGGGCACGCGGCCCGTGGGAAGAAGGGCGGCGGGCGGGGCTGCATACCTGCGCGAGCGCGGACGGCCACTCACGCGGAAGCCGCGCGGGTGGACGCAGCGTCGGAGGGCGGGCGCGAGGGCGGGCGCGAGGGCGGGCGCGAGGGCGAGGGGGAGGGGGGCGCGAGGGGGGCGGAGGGCGGGCGCGAGGGCGGGGCGAGGGCGGGGCGAGGGCGGGCGCGAGGGCGGGCGCGAGGGCGGGCGCGAGGGCGGGCGCGAGGGCGGGCGCGAGGGCGGGCGCGTGGGCGGGTAAGAACCGAGGTGGAGTACGAGTTGAGGCTTGGACAGGGCGGTAACAGGGGCCGGAGTCTGGCTGGCAGGGCCGGGAAACGCACTGGAATGTGGGCGTGGCGGTTTGCGGAAGGGGCTGCAACCGCGACGTGAGTGCGGGGAGACGGGGGGGGGGGCCGGGGGGGGGGGGGCGGGCGGGACGGGTGGGCGGGGGGGGAGCGGAGGAAGTGACCGAGAGTCTGTCGGTTGACGCCGGCTCGCAAGCGTCGATGGCAAACGGAGACGGGCATAAACGACCAGCAGCAATTGGAACAACGCAGGGATGTAGTAGCGTTCCGGATTTAGAACGATTTCCTGTTTGGGACGCTGTTTCAGGAAGTAGGACTTCGCAGGGGTAGCGTGTCCTCAAAGGAAACTTTAGTAATAGGTTGTTACATGTGCTGTCTCATCATCTCGAACCAAACTGTTATAGAATCGAATTACAACATTAACACAATAGTGTGACAATCGGGTTATTTGTTGCAGATGTCTCTTGGATAATGACCGCGTAGGTGATTATGCATTGTCGAAAGTGATACAATCCCAGGAATGTTAAGAGGGAACTATGGGAACATTGAAAATAATACTGGAAGGAGGAGAAAGTAAACTAGAAGATTGAGGTTAGAAATGGTGCTATCACCAATGTCCAATTCAAATTTTCAAAACATTTATAGGGTTCTCTATTTAGATATTTATTTAGTAAAAAACAGTAAAGACTGTATGTGACGTATGGGGGAGAAAATCATTTGCGTACGCTTTCTTGAATTCGCAAATTCTATATTACGAACTTCAACAACGACCTCAGCAATATCTTTCTGCGAATGCATGATCTCAAGCGCCGGTGGTTGAATTTCACGAAGTAGAAAATAAATAAAACTGCCAGATCTGCAAATGAATGTAAATAATTTTGACACCCTGTTTGAAACTTTCATTTTCTATTAAACATTTCCGAATGTAACTTTGGGTATAATACATTGCAGAAATTAATTATTATTAATAATAACAACGATAATAGTAATAATAATAGTATTAATAATAATGATGTAACTTACTCCTTTAATTCCATTCATATTTCCACGTGCTGCTTGTGAACAATGCCCTCGCATTTATGTGCTCTGCACGCTCAATTAAACCTACCGGAATCGACAAAGGAATCAAAGCCATCTCTAATATCACAATGCAATCAACGTGTTTCAGTTTTGCACATTAACCCACTTCTTCTGTTACATACTGTAGCATGCACTAAGCGCTGGGTGCTCGCAACATGTAAGTGCCATATTGTACGAAACGGAAACGAAAAGTAAAGGTGAAGTCGTCCCCTTCAGCCGTCAATCCCTATAGTTGGACAACTTTTCCCACATAGACCCCTAGTCAGCTTCTTTTTTTCTTCTTCTTCTTCTTCTTCTTCTTCTTGTTCTTTTCTTTCCTTCTTCTTCTTCTTTTCTTCTTCTTCTTCTTCTTTCGTAAGACGTACAATTGAAATCTCCGTCATCTGTTTTGTTGCATCCTTGTATTCTTCCTGTTTCATGTTCTTTCAATTGAAGAACAGCAGCCGAAAAGTGTAATCGGCACAAGAGACGATCAATGTAAGTCATTTGAATAACTAAGTTATTGCTAGTTAATAGAAACTGTTGATACCTAAGCTGACTATTTTATTTGTTTTCTAGTTCTAGTGTAGACGTCACCCATCAAGGAAGTTTTATGTACCTGAAATATATTTAATTTCTGAAAATATGTGCAGCTAGTTACCTGCATTCTAAATAATGACATACATTGTTGCCTAGTCAATTCTAATTTATAGATCATGTCATGTGGCATAAAGAGGGTATCAAAGAAACAATAGTGCAGTAACGTTACTACGTTTTATGCCCATGTAAACGTTTTTTACCTTATTTCGGTCTATACACTGGAATGTGGTTCAGTATATGTGTAGAATACAGTATCAAGAAAATACGTTGTTTTTTATCTGATAAGTATCAATTATACTACGGGCAACTAAGATACAATAATATTTCAATTAAACCTATTATTATACCCTCAACGCACGGTACATTCCAGGGTCGGTTTCTAGATTTGGTTGCACGTTTGGAGAACCACGCCTTTTTCTTTCTCTCGTTAATTGCCAAATTCATTCACAGGTTGCTTTACGTGACGATATTTTTCATTATTATTCCTCCAGTACAATTTTTCGCTTTTAGTTGGTCGCTTGCCGACAGAGTCAGTAGACCGATTGATTGATTTCATGTTTCCGGGCGCGCTAACTGCTATGGTCATTAGTCTCTACGTGGAGTGCACGTTCTATCACGGGATTTTGCCCCCCACACCGAATAGTGAGATTCGGCGCCGCCCTACACGTGGGCTCGGGGGGAGGTGATCCCTATTCAGTTCAATATCTTTTTAACTTTTCATTGAGAAAAATAATTTATTTTTATTTAGAAAAATTAGCCAACGGTCAGCTGCTCAGAAGATACTTTAGAATAGGGGATTTTCGTCTAAGATAGCGCTGAAAGCGGTACGCACCCTTTCTATAGGACTCGGTTTTCTATGCGCCTGCACATCTCATTCCGGCCGAAGTGAAACGAGAGAGCGAGTAGAACGGTGATGGTGTTGATGCTGCTTCTAACGTCGCCTATTCTTTGCAAATAGTATGCCAGAATGTATACATTGAGAATTAATTAATTATTTATTAACTGTATGATTGAATGGGCATGTGAATAATTCGCTCATTGAATCAACGTAATTTTAATTAAATGTTAATGACACGAGCCCCTAATTTTATGGGAACACATTTTTTCTTATATTCTTTCATTGATTTATGGTTTCACTGTAGCTGGATTGAGTTTCTATTTCAGCACATCAATTTTATAGATCCTAACTGCAAATTGAATCGAGACACGCCATTGGAATGTCCAATTAGCTTAACTTTCCGATTTACAATGCCCATAGATAAATTCTTAGAAAAGAATAGTCAAATGGAAAGAATTCACTAATTACAGTTACGTCGTTTCATTTCTGCCCACGGGCGTTCGGTACACCTTCAAAGAGATGGCACTCAAAGAAGATAAAAAGTTATGGGCAAGGTAAAGTTACAAACACTCGCCAAGTGTTTATTTTTTCAGAGACGAAAGAGTATTTTACCTTTTTTGATGATTCTAAACTGGTGTCATTTCTTATTGGGTGTATTCGTTTCAGATAAAGAAAAAATATTGAAAATAAGGAGGGTTTTCAGATTGATTGCTTGTTAGTGATTTCGGGCGCGTCAACTTCTGAGGTCATTAGTCCCATCAGTGTAGTGCATGCTTTTTCATCGGGAGGTCGCGGTGATCTTCCCCTACTGGATGGCGAGATCCGGCGCCGATCTCCCGTCGACTAGCGGGGTTTTCTCAACCAGCCGGGACAAATTCGAAGTCCCTGACCGGTCTCTCGGCATGTGTGGTAACGTAGTGCATGTTAGTTTAAGTGTGTGTGTGTGTGTGTGTGTGTGTGTGTGTAAGGGGTTGCGATATGACAAGGAAGAGGAAGGAAAGATTGCGCGCGGTCCGTGGCGCGATTGTAAGGGTACTGCTCCGGTATTCACCTGGTGTTGATTGGAGAAACCACGGTAAACTACCGATCAGAGCAGCCGGTCGCCGTAATTCTCCTCCAAGCAGCGACTGAATTTGACCTAGCTGAAAAGCTAGTGTCGAAAACTGTGCCGTCATCAGGAATCGAACCTAGGGTCTGCCGGTCAGAGTCACTGCAGTGTCATCAGTGGATGTACTGAGCCACCGCTCTCGGTAGGGATTTCTGATTTTGTACCCAATAATAATAATAATAATAATAATAATAATAACAACAACAACAAATATGATAACAGTATCATATTTATAACAAAAATTTCATATGAACTTTTAAATACGATTATCTGCAGTAATGCATATTTCATTGTCATGATGGCGAGATATTAATGTTGTAACTAACTGGATAATGCTAAACTAAAGGATGGAATAGGACAGTCGCAATTGTGACGTCGTGGGAATACACAAGAACACAGACACGAGCTTCAATGATAAATATGTACAGGTTTATTCACAATATGTACAATAAATATTTAAGTTACTTTTCGCTCTTGGAAAACGTTTACTCCCCTGATCGCAGGAGCGATCCTTAAAAATGTAATCTGACTCGTGGCCCGCGCCACTCCTCAGCGAACCTTATGCACACAGCACGCGGCTCCCGTGACGTAGGTCACCCGTGGAACATATCCACCCCGGCGTCCCAACACATGGGTTGCCGTACGAGCCTCGCTCGGCTCCGCACCGCCCTGGGCGCAAGTTTGTGCATTCGCACGAGGGTTCCACTCAGCTCGACAAACCCCACCCCCGCGCTCTCCGTTCGCTCTTATATAGCCCCCACCCACGTGACCTGAAACGTCACTGGGTTTTCACCGGCCCGCGCTAGTCGTTGCCAGGCATTTTGGGCATCCCTTTCCCTGGATTCTAAGAATTTTGCACGCGGCACGCAAAAATGCGCTGTCCCGTATTTTGGGCATCCCTTTCCCTAGCTCTCGGAATTCTCCCAATACCGCATTGTTCTTACATCCTGCCTGGCCCTTGCGTCTAATCCCTTTGGCGCCGCCATTTTGAGTGGAGCGTACAATACGTTACACAATAAATGCCATGGCACTTCCGAGCAATCATATGTTCCTCTACATTGCTCATCCTAATCAGAAACCCAACAGCATGCTTACTCCGCAAAACATTAACGGGTTTACTAACAACGCGAGACCGTTAAATAACAACAGGGCAAATGGCTGTTCGCGAAGGCTGTTCGTGCAGAATGTTCAGGAATGGAAACGCAAACGCACTGTCAACAATGTCAACCATGTTGTATCGTTAACGCCCCTTGCTAATAAACAACTTTGAAAGCGCTACAACCGCATATCATTCGTTCCGGAAGTGTCATCATTCTTTTCGTAATACTTCTTTGTTATACTGACATAATATAACCGTGAACAGAAATGAAAACCACTCCTCACGGCCGGCGTCCCTCCAAATTTTTTCCTGCAGTCGACCATTAGGAATAATCGAAACAAATGGTCATATGTCCAAGAATACTTTTATTCAATGCAAAGGTATTCTTTATTTATATTTGCATTTTCCGAAGAAGAAGACGGTATTACAGAATATTTTAAACGATACACCACCGGAACAAAAAACTAATTAAATTAGTTCTAAATATCGTCGCCTCCATTTATAAACCACTTTCGTTATTGGCCTTTGTTGTTTAACGACGAGTGTCTTGGAGCTCACATTGGTTTTCACTCGGGGTGCACAGGGGCTTGTGGAACGTCTTATCCCACGAGGCACCGACGCCCCTGACGTAACAGGTACCTGGAAGGCCTATTACTAGTTGGAAGGGCGGCGGACGTGACCTGGTCGAGCAGATGACGTCAGTGGCGGTGGCGGTAGCGGTCTGCCCCACAGGTGATGAAGAGAAGTACCCCGAGGCTCATGTGAGGACGGGGACAGGTTCGGCGGCGGGGACGAAGAAGGGGACGAGGAAGGGGACGGGGACGGGACGGGGACGACGGAAACGCTGGCGATGGCGACGGCGCCGGCGACGGCGGTGGAGGTCGACCTTCGCGGGAGGCGGACGGGGGGGGGGCCGAGGAGGGGCGGGTAGGGTCTTGCGCTGCATGTCAGCCATCACGTGCGCCGACCAACCACTCGCCAGCCCCCACACGGCCTCCTGCACCATTTCTGCTGGTATTCGTGGCACTCGTGCCGATGCAATACTCATTTTTGACAATGTCTTCGCCTTCAGCGTCACCATTATCAGCACTGTCGTCTTCGTCGTCACCATCATCATCACCATTGTCAACATCGTCATTGTATTCGTGCTCACCGCCACCATTACATTTCACGCCACGGTCATTTTCATTCACTTCATAACTGTCATCGTCACTGCTAGTCTTCGTTATCATTGTCATTATGTAAGTCTTCGTTTTTGTTATTGTGTTAAGTCATCGTCATTACCTCATCATCAGTGTGTTAAGTCGTCATTGTGTTATGTCTTCATCTTTATTGTTGTGATAAGTCTTTATCGTATCATGATTATTGCAGTCGTCACAACTATTTTTATTTTCAGTATCACATCATTGCCATTAGAAATCATTGTACAATTTTCTTAGGTGTTGTTTATAACTGATGGTCTCCCTGCAATTAGGATTTGTTTTTCCAAGGAGCATGTAACCGCTATAATTAGTGGTAGGGACAGTTCATCTCCAGAGTCGAAATGCTAACAAGGAACTATTCAAGTATCGGCTCTAAGTATGTCTAAGAAATGTGATGAAACTGAAGACCGAAATGAGAGCGACGACTCATTAACAGACTGACTACGTGACAGATTTCCATCACAAACAGTAAACAATACGTCATTTTTCACGAACATGATACGGTAATATATTCGTAACAGTAAATCTATGTATTCCCCCAGAAAATAAAATACAGAAGACTGGTGATTATTAGAGGTAATTGGGACCGACTCCCCCTACGATGAACACGAAAAACTGGTAACTTGGAGTCCAGAGGTAAAGGACAAAAAAAGGATCAAATATAAAAAAAATTAAGAAACAATATAAATGTCTAAACACTTTACCCAAGTCACAGTGAGGCAACTAAAACTGATAGTGGCAATAACAAACGGCAAACACAGTTTGGTTTACTTCATTTTTGTAAATATACAATGAATGTTGTGCAAATGGAAATAAAACAAAAACACGATTCCCAAAAATGAACAACTAGGAGGTTTATGAATATTTTAGTATCAATCAACGTCAAAGTTTTTAACTGTTTTCGAAGTTAAATATTTTTTAAAAAATTCACGCTTGGAGATATGGCAGTTGGTCGCCCTGCGTAACTCAAATGTTTTCGTAAGTTGCGGATTCGTCTTTATAGTGCGTTGATAAAACGACTGAGCGTGTTTACCAAGTCAGTGTTTTCAAATCATACATCATGGCTGAGGGTCCTGGTCATTAAGCGAACAATTATGCCAAACTCAAAGGAATCTCTAGCAAATTAAATTAATGAGCACATTTAGACTCCAAAACATAACCTAGGTAGGTAGATGCAGACATACTCAGTCAAATAATAGATGAATGACAGTCGAGATCGTTTTTGTTGTAGGTTGGAAACTGGAAATTTAAGTCATTTTCATGATCGCGATAAAAGGTATGATATATGTAGAATAAACTCTCTTGCAAGTTTTTATGGACAGGGAACTGCCAGAGAGTATATTCTATTCCCTGATTATTGCCCAATATTTGTTTTGTTTCACTCAGGTTATCATTTATCGACGAAAATGTCTCGGGGAATTAACATTTCAACATAAACTTTTAAAATCATTTGCACAGAACTGAACCAGAATTATGTTTTAGTATATATGATTATTCCATTATTTTCATTTTTCCTCTACTTTGTAATTTCTCTTTTCTTTTCCCATATAAAATTATGTTAATTAATCAATTTGACACTTTTTTTGTGATGAAATGTTTCATACGGGCCAAAACATGACCAGACCATTTCAAACCAGGCTTCTAAAACATGAAAAATTCTTTACAATCGAATAGATAGTCTTTTGACGTAGTACTACAAACAAGTATTACTATCAAGTTGAGTACGAGACTGAAGCAACTACGCTTATTAGAAAAACAGAGGGCGTTCGTCTTGGGTACAATAACAAAGAGGCTCATCAGCATAAGCATTACGGCTACGCGTCGATAAAGAGCTTGGTTCCAACGAAGAAACAGCGAACTCAATGATAACACCGAGTTTCACCACAAATATCTGAACGTAACTAAGCCAGATAACTACTGGCACTCGCATACTGACGTGGCTGTTACAGAAGTTTCCCGCGACTGCTTCTTGCAACATTCGTTTTTACGTAATCCCCTCTTTTGGAAGCTGGTGGTATTTTGTGCTCGATATAAACACACAAACCTGTTTCTCTGGCGTTTGCCAAACACTGCCTTTCTTGTACAGACTCTCCTACTTCAACGTATTCATTTCAATTACCGACTTGCAGCCAGTATTATTTCTACATGAAGTTCTTATTGTCAGATATTACGCGTATATTACGATTTCCTCTGCATATTTACGGGACTCCCGTTAATAACATTTATTATTTGCCAAATCAAACGAAAAATAGTTCATATATAATTTTCCCGAAAGTACATTGTTCAGGCAATATTATAGATATTTTGTATCGAGTATCATTTTCTGTACAATCAGAATGTAGAATACAAGCTAATTTCCAGTGTAAATAACTGAATATTGTAAACAAATTACTGAAAAAATACAACGAAATATTTCCCTCAGACCTTAACTTTTTAACTTCAAACGAATGTGGGAATGAACGGGGCAGTGACTCGATGTGTATTAACGATTCGGAAAGTAAATCAAGACACGTATTTCCGTTCGACATTGCCACAACCTTCACGCCGGTTAAGTATACGTCAGCCATTTCCTATAATTAGACCAACCAGAAAGAAAAAAAGTCCGCTGCAGCAGTTACGTCATTTACATACACGACTCTACAGAATTGATTGGAAAGATAGCGAGAGATTCGGAAGTTCGGAGGACGAAAAGTCCGTCCCCCACCCCTACCCGGGACGTCTGCCACGCCCATTTCCGGGTTCACCCCAGCACCGTTGTCACCGTCCGGGTTCTCTTCCCCGAACCTGACCAGCCCCGGCCTTGTCCTCAGACCAGCCACCTTTCGCGTCCCCGCGCGTATGCTCGCCCGTCCAATCGCCCACCCGCTTGTTCGCTCGCCCGCCCGCTTGCCCGTCCGGTATCGCGGCGGCTGGCGCAGTCGTTAGCGGCGTTTCCGGAAGAGGCGTTAATGGCGGCCGCGATCTGCTGTTAGGAGTCATAGGCCTCGAGGTTGTTCACCCGGACCCCGCCGCCGCCGCCGCCGCCTGCCGCGGATTCATCGCTTCGGTGCGCGCCCTCTCCAGAGTTCTCGCCCGCGTCCCGGCGCAGGGGCCCCTGGATGCGCGCGCGAGGCAGGCTGTCGTGCCGCAGCGCAGTCCTGCTCGGCCCAGGGGCGGGGTGGATTGGTTTGGTTTTTTCGTGTTCCCGGGCGCGTCAACTGCTTTGATCATTAATCCCTTGAGTGTAGTGCATGTTTTTCTCGGGAGAAGGCGGTGATCTTCCCCCGCTGGATGCCGAGATCCGGCACCGACCTACCGTCGGCTAGTGAGGTTTCCCCCTAACCAGGACTCTCCCACCAGCGGGGCACCGCCCCAGCCGGGACAAGCTCTAAGCTCCCGACCGGTGTCCCCGAACATATGGTAGTGTAGTGAATGTTAGTGTGTGTGTGTGTGTGTGTGTGTGTGTGTGTAAGGGGAGAGGATAGGACAAGGAAGAGGAAGGAAGATCGCGCGCGGTCCGTGGCCCGTTGTTAGGGTACTGCTCCGGCATTCGCCTGGTGTTGATCGGAGAAACCACGGAAAACTACCGATCAGAGCAGCTGGCCGCTAGAATTCTCCCCCAGACAGCGACTGAATTCGACCTAGCTGAAAAGCTAGTGTCGAAAATCCTGCCGCCGTCAGGACTCGAACCTAGGACCTCCCTGTGAGAGGCGTTGCAGTGGCATCAGTTGATGCACTGAGCTACCGCTCCCGGTGGCGGGGTGGAGGGATCGCCCTCCTTCATACACCTTTGAATGCAATTCAAATTGGATTAGGCCTTCCTTTCAAGAAGGGCCCCGACGACATTCAAACTAATGAATAAACCTCTACGATCAAGACATCCCCTAATTAAAATCATTAATAATTCTTTAATCGATAAATCCATCAAATATTTCAACCTGATGAAACTTTGGATCTTTTATGCTTAGTAATCCAACTCATAACAGGAATTTTCCTAGCCATACATTATACTGCTGATATTAACATAGCATTTAATAGAGTAACACATATTTGTCGAGATGTAAATTTTGGTTGACTTTACGAACTAATGGAGCATCCTTCTTTTTCATCTGCCTTTATATACATGTAGGACGTGGAATATACTATGAATGCAATTCAAATTGAATTAGGCCTTATTTTCCGTAGCGAGCCTCAAGCCATCAGGCCTGCACTTCCGCCTGACCACGCAAATTCCGCTACGATCCTTTCACCTGGCACAGAAAGGAGATATCACTTGGGCGACAAAACAGGCGATTTGAATTTTGCTCACAGGCTTCTTTTAGGTTTGAGGATGTTTTAGTGTAGCAAATCTACATGGGGCCTGTTTTACGAAGGCGTAGGCAGAGTTTTTTCTCTCTCGCAACCTTGGGTATAACAATCCTATACTGCGTATGCGCGCGTTCGGTAACACCCCAAATACGTTCGACAAAAGGAAACGTGTAAATCGGGACTTTGAATAGCTACTTCTCCCTTATTGGTGGAGCTGGTTACTATTCGGGGACTTACTGGGATCATCAAGATAGCAATAATCCACAATAACGTGCACTTTAACTACTGTTTTCAATGGCACTTTAACGACTATTTTCGAATTCTTGTACCAACGCCTTTCGGCCTACGCTGGGACGAATGAGATAATTGCAGGATGGTTGTTCATGAATTTATGAACGATTATGGAACATTGATGGAATCAGATGAACGAAAGGACGCTGGCATATCTGCTGCAAACCCGTGTCTACCACAAATTCCACATGGATCTTCCAGGCTTTGAAGTCCGGCCCCAACGGTATTTTGGGGAGCGGTCCGACCGCTACTCCCCGCGTCGCTCCTTCCCCCATTTGTGAAAGGGCTTGAACATGTGCTCCTTTTGAGCAATGAAGCTGGTGATATCGTAGGCTTCCGCGGCCAGAGTCATGATCTGGGCTATCCGGGTGACGGACAGCCCAGATCAATGAAGTTGGTGTTACCTTCTTAAGAGTACGAGGGTCGGTTCATTCTCAGTTCTTATATCATTGTTCAAATGTGCCCTTTGATCAACGAAAAGACGTTTTTAAGGACCACAATCTTGGGTAAGGATCTGGTTATTAAATGCTCCTTTTCCTCCTCCGAAGTTTGTGGTAATGTGAGCTTCCCAAAGCGATCTCTTTTTTAACGATTCCATCAATATTCAGACTGCTATTTAGTTTTGGAATCTCCTCCAGATTCACTCTTACGTGCTATATATTTCAATTTTTTTTCTCCTTTCTTTCATGTTCCTGAGTCACTGTTTCGGAGAACTGTTCTATCTTTCCCTTTATATTCAGTCGACACTCAGAAAAAGTTATCTAGGAATATCTAAAAGGGCGTCTCTGTTCAATAATTTACAGCGCGTTTATTACCCAAATGTGAGATTCTGTACGGCCGCCACTACAGACTATTCGTATTTTTTTCTATTTCGTTTTCTACCAATATTCTTATATTTAATAAACGAGTTTCCCCGAATTCGCTGTCGTTATTATATGTTTGTAATCGTTCAGTCTTACTTCGTATAGTTTTCTCCGTTTGTCGTCTTGCTTTTACTTATTTAGAACACACTGTTCCTGTCCTCCTTCCTCGTTCTTTTCAGACGTACGTGCATAGATACGTTTCTCCCCGCGCTCCATCATCTTTCAACAGAACTGCACTGAGATTAGGATTGTCGAATGAGCTTGACAAGATAAGTAACGCGAAGAAATACATTATGCAATTTTATCAGATATATACACATGACAAGGGAAGGTCACGTATTAAACTTGAGGCCATGCTTATAAAATGTTATGAAAGCCTATATCATTTGTAATTTAAACAATGATGACCGTGATTTTTTTAGTATGCTTTTTATCATTATTGCGAAAAGGATTTGTTTCATAATTGGATTCTTCTGAATGTCGAGTGCGCTCGAGGAAAACTTTCAAGTTGAATGCAATTCAGTAAGAACCGCATATACAAATAAACTTTATCGCTTGCTACAGGTGTCAATTAACCAAAAAAAGGATAGTAAAAATAATGGCTGATGACAAAATACATGCCTTAATTCTCTTCGGATTTCTTGTACAATTCTGGCATAAGGAAAGGGTCAGTAACTTTATTTACAGAATTCGTTACTATTGCTGAAATATACCATTATATGAAGTGAATGTAATGCTCTTTTATTTATGAGATTTTTGCCACTAACATTACGAGTATATGTAAATTACCATATTTCGAATATGAACAAGGAAATGCTTGGACAGAAAATGTTGAGCAGTAGCCTTCAATTATCAGCCATCCTTAGGTAATTACTCGAATTGATAAAATATCCTTGTCTTACCGTTTCTTTGCCGCTAAATTTCCTCGATAGACCTCGGTTGTCTTCTATTGCGGTACGAATTTAAATCTAAGGTCTTTGGCAACAAGACTGGACGCCTCGTTTCTTTTCACGCTTGTCAGCTTGAATTCAACACGACCAAGGCGAATGAAATTAGGAAAGTCGTTTTGTTTGCTCAGAATAATTACTAGGAACAAGGAAAATAATTGTAGTTCCAGTATTTCTCACCCAATATTTCTCTCCAGAAATTATGAACGACGGAGTAGTATAAGTATATGAATGTGTAGCCCTGACTACTGTTTTCGTTTGCATCTGAAGAGAATTTTGTAAGGAAAATTTTAGAAATTTAGGTATTTTAGAATTACGGAATAGTGGTGAGAAGTTTTTTAAAATTTTAGTGTTATGCTAATGGCGAAACTTTTGAAACTGGTGAACAGCTTATAAATCCGTCTCTTCACATTCCCGAAAGGCAAAATGAAAATTTGTGTGAAATAACAAGACTTTCATTGTGAACTTCCTTTAAAATAATAATGTGCAAATTTCAGGAAACATTTGAGAACTTGAAACTTACATTCTCTCACGGTTGCAAAGATCATCTTCATTACTACCTTTGACTACAAAATGTACATAATTACAAACATAGTATTTCCTCGTTTTTCTTTGCCTTGGATGGAGATTGAAAAACCTTGTTGACTTTCTTCGTTCCACAAATTTAGCGAACCACAACTAGGTTGATACTTTTCTATTTTTCTTGTAACTGTAGTTTTATATTTTTAATTATTCTCCTTCTTTTGTAAGAGAGTTAACAAATGCATAATCACTTTCGGAACAAAAAGAGACAACGCTTTGGGCAGGTCAAGAAATAATAAATGATTACGTTACTTCGTCATATTTAAGGTTTCAAACAGAGTTTCTAGTCAATTATATTACGCCTGCATTCCCAGACAATATTTCACACAAATAGTGCGTTTATTAACACTGAAAGTGGAATGGAATTAATAGATCGAAAAAAATGTCTTGTTTACAAAACCCTTTTCAAATAGAGTTATTTTCGGTTCCGTGAATAATGAAAAATTAACTACGGCATGCATTAATTACGTTGGCCGATACCGAAGCACAAATGCACCCTCTCCTCCCACGTGAAGTAGATTTTCATTTCTTTTCGAAGTTTAAAAGATGGATTGATTGACGGATTGATTGATGGATTGATTCCGGACGTGTCAACTACAAGGTCATTAGTCCCGTACGTGTAGTGAATGTTTTTTCATCGGAAGATGGCGGTGATCTTGCCCCGCTGGATGAGGAGATCCCACGCCGTCGTACCGTCGATTACCGGGGATTTCCCCAACCAGGTATCTCCCACCAGCGGGACACTGTTCCAGCCAAGACAAGCCCCCAACCGGTCTCCCGGCATGTGTTAATGTTCCCGGCATTCGATGTCTAAGGAACGGTTGATGTAACATCAACGTTTGATGCTGGCGGTGCTGGAACGAAACACGCGCTCATGAAGCTATTTTCTTAGTCGGTTCAGTCGGTTTCTAGTCCGGTCTCCCGAATGACTCCATCGCTCGCAATGGCCCTGCTGCCCTCACGACCTCACAGAAACCGCCTTGCGCCGGATCGGAGACCGGTCATGACGCAAAACTCCTGCTCCTCCCCCGCTCTTGGACACTAGTCCTGCTCCTCACGTGCCGGGCATACGGAAACGACGACATCGATATCGATGTTTAAATAGCGAATTATTAAAGCCGCCTTTTTTAATATTGATCGCGAAGTTTTTTCGCTTTCGATGTTTTCTTTGGGAAAGAATAGTTCAATAATCGTCATTTTGTGCAAGTTCAAATATGAAATAACTTATACCAATACATGTTTTCGAACGAAGCGAACTAGTTTAATCTCTCCCTGCTCCTCTCCTGGGGGATGATCGCGATGTCCTGTTATTTTCGAAGTCTTTCCACGCATTTCGCACGCGGAGTGGCGCCAGCGGGCAAAGCATGTGCAGCAGGCGTAGGACCTCCCCATTTCTTCCTGTACCATTTGCATGGCGGATTAAGGAAGCTCTGACCCCTTGAACGTTCAGGTTTGAGGCTGAGTTTTGTTTACTTTCATAAGACATATTTTACTAGTGAATAAATAAAACATTCAAGGAGAATGATATTCTACTTTTAATATAATTAAAAATAATATTGATTTTATGTCGAACCCTTTGTAGGGCTACTATAAAAAGACGGCTTGCAGAGCCTCTTCCTCAAATGTACATAACAATTAATCACACTGTTAGGTTTAAAAAAGGGAAGTCAGGGATGAACTTATTTACAGCAATAAAACGTTCAGTACGTAAAGCTACGGTTGCCCTTCTGGCTGCCCTCCTGGGCACGCCTATAAATTCAATCGATTGTTATCGACGTGTGGTTGCCATCTCTAGTGGCGGCACGCCGGGCTAGCCGACCTTCTGACGTCACGGCGTGTGGGTGCGCGGGCCGGACGCCTTATCTGCCGTGTGACGCGGACGCTGCTTTGATAAGGCGGTGCAGATGCGCGCCCGGCCAAAGGCAACCTCCGCCCACGCCCACCCACGTCTACGCCTTCACCCACGCCCATAACCGCCCAAAACCCGCGCATGCGTTCCTTTCCCGGAAGCGCCGGACGGGATACGCGCCAGCCTAACACGCACATGGGATTAACTAAAGGTTGCGGCAATGTAAAAATGAACCGCGAAAGATTTGTTTCCATTTAGTTGTATAAAAGCAATAAAAAGTATTTGCGACGTTTCACAACAGGGGAGAGGCGAAACGATATATTGGTGTTCGAAAAGTAGGGAAACATCTTGGGATTTTTTTCAAGGATTGAAGAGAAAATGTACGGAAACCTTTGAGATGGAAGGTCAAAAGAATACGCTTGGCTAAGATCGGTTTACTTCGTTAACCTCACTGAAAACGGTCCTCCGTCTTTAGCTCCTAGGTAAATTAAAACAATCATCTACGTAGCAGATGTCAGTCATTTATTTTGCACTAATTGCTATTAAAATCAAACGTTGTTCTCAAAAGGGTAAACTTTTATTTCACGCCTATCAAGCTGGGAAGGTGAAACGGAAAAGGCAACATCAACAAAATATTTATCTGTATTTTTACTCAGTGTAAATCCTTGAGAAAATCCTCGACTTGCTTAACAAATTACGAAAGTTTGTCAGCTGATCTTGTTTCTAAACTTCCTTTACAATTTAATTAGCGTGGAAAGTCTTACCAATGAATTCACTCCTTTTTTTCGTAGACTGTTTATTCATTATCTGGTCCACTCTGAGAGTTCAACAGAGGCGTTTTACTTAATCCTCATAGCGGATGTTAACGTCTAATATCTTCATTTATTTATAACAATTGATTTTTACATTCCCGTATACCTACGTACTGTATACAGGGTAATATACAGAGTATAGAGAAACTGATGTAATGCTTCGGAAATCGATTTCGAGATTTCAACGGAAACAGACGATTTGGGGTTCCCTGATACCGACTGATTTTCTAAAAGCGATATTCCCCGGTCGATGTCTCGACCCAAGGCGCTGCGAAACACTTTCTTGAAAATTTCGGGGTACTTCGAAGCCCGCCGGACATTTTCAAAATTTTCTTACAAAAGGCTCCAAATCGTTTCTTTCAATATCTTGTAAGAATTAAAGTATTTCATATGACTTTAAATTAAGTTTTTCGAAAACTCAAAAATTTTCTGTGAAAAGGAGCTTTAAATTTCGCATTTACAGTAACGCTTACACTCCATTTCCTTAAAAACTGCTCCAGATTTTTCAGTGAAAATTGCCATTTATGACGAGAGTTTACTTTTTTTATGTTTAAAGTAATACTTCAATCTATCACGAAACCGAAAAATTAACAAAATCTCAAAAGAATGTACTTTGGTCGGCTGTAGATGGCAGCTGGCAAGAGGATGGGGCAAGACCTAAAGTAGCCACACCAAGGAAATTAGAAAATTTTACTACGAGAAAGTCTGTGCCATTCTGAGCACCTAGTTTGTTTTCTGATGGTTTCTGATACCTACATTTTTGGTACAAATGTATCGAAAGTGATATTGGTAATGTCGAAAACCAATATTCTGCGCTGTTCATCAACGTTATTGATTTTATTGAATATTATTAGATAGTAACAGCTATCATAATAATATGGATATCAATACGCTAATATCAATATGAATATATCGCACACGTATTACTAAGTGACTCAGGTCGAAAATTCGTTTTGAGAAAATTGCAAAAAGCATTGCATTAAGCTATAATTAGCAAACTCATTAGTCCAAAATGTATAAATGGAAGGAAAGGTAATATTCATTATTATTATTATATTATTAATTATTATTATATTATTAATTATTATTATATTATTAATTATTATTATATTATTAATTATTATTATATTATTAATTATTATTATATTATTAATTATTATTATATTATTAATTATTATTATATTATTAATTATTATTATGTTATTATTATTATCATCATCACTAATGAATATTCTACATTTTAAGGATAAACCTTGAAAACGCGCACTTTTTAACATGCGACAGTTTTATCGTTTCACAGAATCCACCAAGAAGGGTATTTTCTATTACGACTCATTTTGTTTTATCTTAAGATAAAATTTCATCTTACAATCGACGGAACGCCAAATATAACTGTCTTGTCGAATTTGTAAAGAGTGAAAATGTCACCAAAAAACAGTTTTCACCAAAGCTTACAACACTCACGTATACCATAATAGTATCCCTTATTCAACAGCCAATATGTCACTGAGTCAAAGGAGGAAGCCTGAAGACACGGGCGATAAGTACCTTCTATGGATGACTAGTGATGCAAGGGGATACACATTTCATAAATAGATGTTTTTGACTTGTCTCACTCACAGCAATATCACACAGGACGAATCGTAGCTTCTTAGCTGTCACGCTGTCACTGGGTGTACAGTTTAGGTTGCCAGTTACAGGGCGGAGATGTGAACGCCCCAGGACCAGGCAGCTCTTGAATGTACATCGTTTGTTGAAAGGCGACGTGCTGTGAGCCGCTCTGACGTAGCTCCTTTGGATTTCTCAGCTGTATATCGCTCATTATCCAGCTATTACTATTAGCAGCATTATACGCATCATTGTCTTTGGCCGTATGATAACACCGCACGTGTGGCGTATTACGGCAGTTTGTTTACAGGAAGCAGTGGATGCGTTTCATCGGAACATGTCCACGAGCAGTCGCTCTTACATTGAATCCACAGCAAATTATTCGAAATGAAGACTGAAAAATCAAATTGGGCGCTCTTTTGTGTATGTTGAACTAATCTTATTCTTTTTATTTGCTTTCTCCTTTATTTCGGCTAACCTACCACGAGACGGTGTTCCGAAGGTAACCAGGTGCATATCTGATCTGCATTTCTTGACGGAGATTTTCTACATCAATGGGGAACGAGACATGAGGATGTGGGTTTGTGGGCAGTCCGTTTGGTCTCTTGTTTAAGTTTGTGCTCCAGCATCCAGCAGAAATGGGGGTTTGAACGCCCTGTTATAAATATTTATTTGTTTGTTTTACTTTATTTTCAATTTGATTGTTAGATGTTTTAAATTGGCGAGTCTCTATGTTATAATAAATCGAGTGCTATGTTTTCTTGTTGGATTCTAGAATGTACTATAGATGCGTTTTGAATATTTTCTTAGTAATCTAACATATATTTAATCAACATACGATTGATGAAAAATACTCCCATTTATTGAAACAATTTATATATCAAAACTTTTAAATATATTTCAATTTTTTAAATTTAATTTGTTAATATTTTAATGTTCACTAGAAGACCGAATAAAAATAATTATTTCAGCAAATGTTGACATTTTTTAAGCGTTACTTAACACAGTGTTATCCCCCTACCTCTATGTAACATACAGTATCGCTGTCTCAAACCTCCTCCGCTTTCTTTAGCGTTACATAATTTATGGACGACCCATAACGACATTGAAACATGGGCATTTTGACAAGACATTCAAGGCTTATAACTGGCCAGATTATCGCCACATCAATGTAGTTAAACATTATTACGTGGACGTAATATATAAAATTCTTTAGAATAGTTTGAATAATGAGGTAATAAAATACAGGAAAACGTAGTGATATCATCTATTAACATTTAATTTGTCCGGTATATAATGATTACTTCGGCCAATTTTATTATGTTGCTATAATTACTTTATCTTTTATTTATATTCGCTTAGCAGCATTTGTTTTCAAACGATATTTAATGCGCCAAATATTCCCACGTCAAGTGGAAATGAAATGGAATCTAACAAAGCTCAGTATCATTCTATCAGAGCAAGTTGTTATAATCTAGAAAGCATGTTTTTGTTGAAAGCACGAAATGTAAGACGGACATCTTGAAAAACTCAGTACATGCTTCCTAATAAAAATTTAATACCACCACATTAAGTGTGTGATATTAAATGAGGCCCCCAGGTTACAAAGATATGAACAATATACTTCCGTTAGTAATACTGTTAATTATAAAACTACCCTCTCGAAGTTACTGCTTCTCTTGTGTCCAATGCTCATTCAGATAGAACATGTTACTCAACCCTCCCGAGGTACATGCAGTCAACAAAAAGGTCTATCGCTTGTCAGCTGCAACCAAGAAGTAAGTCACGGACCCGATCAACAACGGCCGTCAGAGTGACCGGTTCCGACCCACTGGGTATTCAGATCACAGGTCCGAAGCGAAGATGTCGATTCGGAGAACTACTTCGCTCTCGGACAATTCGCGAGCATCCGGGAGCGCCGTGCTACGAGCAGCCACGATGGCACAAAAGACTTCTTAGACGTGACGTTGGGGACAGGGTGCACGGAGTGACTCTCGGACGATGAGTATGGACGTATTTGCTCTGTGGTGATCCATTTAGCTAAAGAAAGAGCTCGAACGTTGAGTCTCTAAAGAGGAAATAAAGTGCAAGAGTTGGACACGCAAATCCAACACCGTAACCTGCAGCTGGGTTATCTCGCTTTGTCTCTTTTCTCCCTTCTTCATTGTCAAGCGCTCCCCCTCTCTCCCTCCCTCTCTCTCTAACTCTGTTTCTTCCTTCTCCCCACTCATTCCGAGCCGCACTCGTGTTGACGCCGACTTACATAACACGATGATCGTCTTCACAGTGTTTTCAAACTTCGAGACACAATGGAGTGGAACAGTATTTTATGGCGAAAACACGCAGCAGTAGTAGTTTTATGGGCGACGTTTCATTCATCGCTCGACGACTACAAGCCCTAGGGGTCGTATCGCTCTCGTTCTAGTGGTTATTCGATAGGTATTCTTTGTGAACGGCTTCTGCAAGTTTAAACGTTCATCTCACGAGGCGGAAAAAAATATAAAAAATGTCAGTACTCACGCACAGCGAAGCATAACCATACACATCTCCGTAATGATGCGTAATTGACGTGAGATTAGTCGATAAACTTTTCATTATTTTTTCTTAATTAGAAATACGCTCGAGATATTAATGCAACTATAATACCACCGAACGAACATCAGCCTGCACAAAGAATGGGGAGGATCGTTACACAACCCATGAGGCAGTTACCAGAAATTCCGCGTGTTGACGCCGTGAGCCGTTGCGTAATTATTTTCTGGGAGATTCAGAAGAAGCAAAGGTCGCAGCGTGGGAGTAGATAGTCTTCTTTCATCACGTCCGAACCATGTGCAAACAAAACAAGAGGCACAATGTCCAGTAATGCAACGCGTTTTCCTGCTCTATTTCTTCAGTTAATATCGAAAAGGGAGTCGATTGAGATATCGAATACAAATGAGAGAACATAATCGAAACTCCGTAGTCCGAAAGGTCTTTGATTCGAATCCCGACAGTGGCAGAATATAAACTTTGTGAGACGATGGGAATTCTGTCAGCCGGCTGCTCCCATCGATGGTTTCAGTGGTTTCTAACGAACAGTTCCAGGCGGATGCCAGAGTAGAACGTTAAACAACGGGCCACCGATCGAGCGCATTTTTACCTTCCCTATCCTGTTCCTCCTACGCTTGTAAGATTAATTTCAGTCTTCTCTATGGTCCATCCCCATTATTCAGAACGCAGATTCTAGGTCATGGTCCAATATGGGCTGCAGGCTCATCGGGAGGGAGTGAGAGAGAGAGGGGGGAGAGGGAAAGAGAAGGGGAATGAGACAGAGAAGGAGAGAGGGGGAGGGACAGAGAGTGAAGGAGAGAGAAGGCGAGAGAGAAAGAAAACCCGCTCGTTAAGGAAAAGGAACCTTCTTTTTTCGGAAGTTGTTAATAGGCAGCTGCTTCTGGGCTGCCCTCTGACTTCGAGATTTTCGCAAGTGCTTCGTTAACAGGTGTCACGCTCCGTTGAGAGGCTCCCACCGCAGAGTGCCTTCTTGAGGAAAAAAGCATTATCAGGTGAACGAACTGATATAAAAATGGGCTCTCATCTCAGATAAGGCGGAATAAATTATCCCGGACGACGACTTACATCGGAAAAATACTTTGTGGATTTTTCTTAGTTTTTTTTACGCTGCGAAGTACAAAATAGTTTCCCGCTCTGCACCGAAAACTAAGCAAACTCGCCAAGAAAAAAACAAAAGAATGTCAGTGATAAGGCAAGACAACGATTCTTGGAACGAAGGAATATGAATAGTCACCGCAAACAAACTGTTGAATCATTTCAGATTGCAAAAGGAGACTTGGTCATTGCAATTTTTTTAAATCAGTGAATAACTTATCGAAATTTGTGTGAATTTACACACTAGCAATACATTTGTTCGTAGCATGAGGTTGGAATCGCAGAGATTAAACACACTGAAGCCAAAACTGAATTTCACTCAAAATTCCTTAAAGAGGAGGAAAACTTCCCAAGCTATTGACATCGTCTCCGTATTTATTTTCGTATAGTACCCCATCCATATGGACGGCGTGCTTCTGATGGGGAAATTACGTTCCACGGCCTTTTCCGTCGCAAGATTACGTTTCACGGAAGACAATAAGAGGTCGTGGACTGATATCCTTTGTATCGCACCAAGTGAAGCGTAGAGGCGCTGCGAGAAACAGGGTTGACCTCGGTACATAATTCTTATGTAACCCACGTCGTTTCATAAGTCTGCTATGCAATTACTCCGCACCCGCGGCGCGGATCACGCACGCCGGCCGCCCGCGGCACGTGCGCGCGCGTGGCAGGAAAAGTGCGCGGGCGGACGGGCAGAGCGCGCGGCGGGAGTGCAGCGGGCGGGGGTTCCGGGGGCGGGGGGAAACGGGCGCAGGGCGACACCGGACAAGCGGGTTGGGACGAAAGGGACGGGGCGGGGGCGGGACAAGGCGAGGAGGGACGGGACGGGGTGGAACTTGTCGAAAAGACCCACCATCGGCGGCGATGGTGTAGCGGTTAGCGTGTCGGACTGCTATACCCAAGTTTGCGGGTTCAAACCCGATCGAAGCCGTGGATTTTTAAGGGCGAAAAATCCTTCGTACGCCTTCCTTCGGAGGGGAAGTAAAGCCGGCTGTCCCATGTTAGTACATTTACTGCATGTAAAAGATCCTCAAGCCTAAATGACGCCTCTGAGCTAAATTCAAAATCGCCTGTTTCGTCGCCCAAGTAATACCTTCTTTCTCCCATGATTGGTGAAAGGAGTGTAACGAAATTTGCGTGGTCAGACGGAAGAGCAGGCCTCATGGCCTGAGTCTCGCCACGTAAAATAAGGCAAATTCAATTCAATTCAATTCAAAAGAGGCGGAACGGGACGAAACGAACAATGATGGGACGAATCGAGGCCGGACTGGACGAAACTAGGCGGGACGGAAGGAAGCGAGACGGATGGGGAGACGGATAGGACGATCTAAGGACGGGATGGGGCGGGACAGAATGGTACGGACCAAGGTGGGGTGAAGGGGGCGGGGCGGGATTGGGGCAGGCAAGGCCGGGCTGGGGTGGAGCGGAAGGGGGGAGGGAACTGAAGGGGCGAACCAGGGTCGAGGCTAGGCGGAGCGATAAGAAAAGAACCTGTCTGGAGGAGGAAGAGACTTTAAGATATCGTGGCTACACGAGATGGGTGACACATTCCAAAATTGTCATTTTGCAAGGAAGTGGTTGTAATATATGCGACGCCAGACCGGTCGGCGCGAGGGAAGGGGGAGCTGCGGCCGAAGACAAAGTGTGAATCCATACCGCTGCTGTATTGTGGTTCACCGTTAGGCAATTTAATCGAGTGAAATTACGCAATATGCTAAATATAGTTTTTTTATTGAAAACTTATGATTTTTCTGTGTTACTGTTCGTGTACACCAACGCTATATCTAAGTACATGCATATTTAACATCTGATATAATGATTGTAGTTACGCAACACTCTACCTTGTTAGCTATATGAATATTTGATAATGGAGACAATAATAGAACTTGTATGATCACATCATCATATCATCATCATCATCATCATCATCATCATTTTTTCTCTGGATCTGAGTAAAGAGTTAAACCAAATATTGTCGTTTCTCCTCTCGTTTATGAAGTTGATTATATATGACACGTCGCATCGGACGTATGGATTGTCCGTCCCCAGGGTTCCATATTGGCAGTGCACGGACACGAAATTGACATCCGCAGGCGAGAGCGAAGTTCTGGGACGTGATCCAAGGGTCGCAACGATGCCAGAGATGGGCGTGGACACGGAGGCGAAGGTCGGGCTGGAGCAAGGCTGAGAGGCGAGAGGAGAGGAAAGGAGGGAAGGAAAGGGAGGGTGCGGAGGGGAGGGAGGAGGCGTGTGGAGAGAGGAGGGGGAAGGGGAGGAGAGGGGATGATTGCGCACAGCTGGACGGACGGACGGTAGTCACGACGGGGGCAGAGAGCTCAGCGAGGGGCGTGGTTATTCAACGCCTCGAGGAACTCAACTGCGCTGCAAACGGGACGTTGCCCGAGGACTGGCGCACGCGACAGACTATTCAAAGCCCGCGTCATCCCTTAAGGTGGGCGACCGGTGATGTAATAGTGAAGAGTGCTCGCTTTCCACCCTAGGGTCGGCATTCCCGGCCTGTCCGATCCAACTGGAATTTGTGGTAGATAACCACACATTCATAATATTTCCTTCGTAGGCTAGTGTAACTGAACAATACGAGGCCGAATTAATGCGGGAAGTGAAAGGGTATTGTCGGGCCCCCGGTTGAACACAGTCAGATGTGCATGTAGAAGCTGGAGCGCCTGCAATGTGGTCCGTACAGAAGCACCTCACGAAATGATTGGAAATCCCCCGCGAAACGACACCGTCAGACATGATCTCTATAAGGGAACGGTGTTGGTGGATAAAACATTCCACGCAGATACGTTCATATGGTTATGGCTTTTGAAGTGTGAAGTAATAGAATAGTAAATTTTCCTTTAAATACGAACACATTGCCTTTTATGACTAACAAGGTAATATTCGGCTTTCAAGACCATTCTTTCTGACAAATAAATTAATCTAATTCAGGGGATTCGAATTTTTTTCGACCACTGCTACAAAAAGCATTCATAGAAAGTTAGTAAAATATTTTAAATTATTAGCTCACAATTCATTTACTTATACCTTTAATCGTGTCAGTTTGGCTATTCTATCGTGCACGGTTACGTGCATATTTTAGAACTTGGTAGAGCATGAAAATTATGCCTTTAGACGTCACTATTATCTAGGGCCATATGGCAATGCGAATTCAGGCTACTGCCCGGCCCTAAGGATGTGTGAGATCAGGATTGGAAAGGAAGGATTGCGGTGTTCCAAAGCCAGATGTTTATTCTGGGCTCCGACTCCGTGAGGGGCGTAGCAGTTCCACCTCTGTGTGGTTGTTCCTCGGAACAACGCTGCAATCAGACTCCCGAGGACTGGCGCACACGGCAGGGTAGTTAAAGCTAAGTGTCACTCTATAAGGACGTCCGCACAAGGAAGGAAAACAGCCTGTTTGGAAGAGGCCCAAAGAGCAAGACAGATGAGAAGGGGATATTGATAGTGTACGTTCGAGTCGTTTTAGAGCCACCATTCTTCTTCCGAGAGGGATCCACTCCGATTCGAGCTTTCCGTCTGACGTCCGCCCGCAGGTTCGCACCACTATCGGAGCCCTCGGATTATTTATTCATTAGACATTAGGACTTTTACTTTAAGGTCGTTGAGGCCCGTGAGCGGTGATTTAATGAGGGAAATAATGGAATGAGTTGAATGCTGATGGAGAAACGGTGGAGTAAGAGGCAGGGGAAGTGGAAGAACCCCAGAAATTCTGCCGTGAGTTCACTGTATCTACCACACATTCTACGACAATTTACCAGGGATCGAACCCAGGTGCCGGCGGTAGAAGGCGTTTGCACTAGCCATAACAAAGCCCCTGGACCCTTCTGAGATCGTGAGGGTACTATAGTATAGTATATTCAACAGTGAAAGCACTCAATTTAAAACATTTCCCAGAGGTTTTTTTTTCAACGGAGAGGTATTTGATGCATCAACTTTCTCCGGGCCCGGGGTAAGTTGTCCCATTTGACTCTCTCCTCACCTCTGCGGGGCGACCCAAATGACAGGTGACTGAGGCGGTAACCGCATTACGCCGGTGAAGAGCTGTGGGTTCCAATCTCGTGTAGTCAAACTTTGCCGTGAAAGAAAGTTACCTCTTGTGTGATTTTCCGTCCCCTATGTGTCGTCGAAGACGTGAATTAGTAATAATAATGACGGAAAAAGAGTCAAGCAGTAAATATTTGTGTTTACCTAAATATCAACTTTTCATAATAATTATAGTAATACTAATATAATAATTATAGTAATTTTAGTAATAATAATTATTATAGTAATATATTTATATTAAATTAAAATAACTAACTTCAGAAAAAAACAAGAAAAATACAGTGAATTTATGAAATGTTTGTGAGAGAAAAAAACGAACGCCGCCAAGTCCACAATCGTTTCAATGCGCTCTACAAATAGGCAAAACGAAATAATACTAAAAATAATTCTTGGAACAGTCAAAACATCTTGAATAACAATAACAATACAGAAATGTTTCCAAACAAAAGATAATATAGTAATAATAAAAAAAAAAAAACGGGTGGAAGGGGGGGCGTTTCCCGCACACCCTGGAAGTGCCGCGCTGCCGCCGACTGCTCAACTAGGTCGCTCTCTCCGCGTGACCTCCTGGGGCGGGCGGCGCAGCGGCGGCGGCGGCGGCCAGCGGTCGGCAAGGTCGGGCGCCGGCGCCGCGGCGGCAGCGACGGTGATGGCGGCGGCGGCGGCCTTCCGTACGACCCCGCGGACTTCTTCCGGTGCGCCCCGACGCCGGCGCCGATGCCGACGTCGTCGTATCTTCATTGTGGTCATTCTGGTTCTATTCCCGTAATCTTCGCTGTTGAAGCTCGTCATAGTCCTACCCCTCGTCATAATTCCTGCCCTCGTCATAGTCCCTGCCCTCGTCATAGTCCCTGCCCTCGTCATAGTCTTAGCTCTCGTAGTCTTAGCCCTCCTCGTAGGCATAATTTTAACCGTCGTCGTAGACATTACCGCCGACGTAGTCATTGCCGTCATCGTGCTCACAATCTTCAGTATCAATATTCTCTTCGTAGTCGTAGTCCTTATAGTCATTGTAGTTGTCGCTGCTGTCTTGCAAGCTGCATGTTCTATTGTCAACGCGCCACTGAACTAGATTTTTTTTCTCTATCTCGCAGTCGGTTCCGGCGACAGCTACAATGAACAGAAGAACTTGGAGCTGCTGTTTCGAAGTCGACGTAAGTGCGATTTTTCATTGTGAATGTCCAATGTGGAAGGAAATGCAAACTACTTTATCAACAACAAATACATCGAAAATAATGTATAGTCATAGAATATAACTACCCTTGCGCAATATAGGCAACTGCAGAGCACGAAACTTTTGGTGATAACGAAATTTTGACAAAGATTTGAACAATTGCTGATGTGCATTCCGTTAGGATTGAAATAATAATAATAATAATAATAATAATAATAATAATAATAATAATAATAATAATAATAATAATAATAATAAATTACAATAATTCAAAGTAGTATTCACTCACACATCTCCCAATCATAAGCAAAAGGAGACAAGAGTGTAATAGACCGACGTAGTGGAATTTTATTCCTTATTAAAGATGTTCGGATCTCCCCCGCTCCCCAACACAAAAATGAGCATGCATAATTTGTATACCATGTTTGCTGTTATTGTTGACGTAGTTTTGCTGCACATGATCAAGACCAATAGTGTCAAAAAAAATCTTTTCTCTGACGCGGTCTTGGATTGCGGTTTTCTGTGTCAGTGTGGTTAAGGCATGAAAACGTAACCATCATTAGTAGACTACGCACCGCATAGGTTATATGCTTGGTGTTAATTACAAATATTCGGTTTGATCACGATTACTAAGGATCTTTTTCGAAAAGGTTGCAGTGTCAATGATAAGCAAGAATATTACGCTCACTTGCATACGTGGCATTTTTAGTTGGTCGAATGCACATTAAGGCGATGAAGATTAAGGAGCGTTCTTCATGAATCCAAAGTTCTGCAGCAATTATTTTTAATGGAGTATTACAGTCAAAAGTGATATCTAATGGTAAGCTTAAAGACGGAGAAAAGGAGGATGGAAATTATTAAAAATATTATACGCATGTTGTACCCGATGCATTGGTTTAACATTACATTGTTTATAGCTAGCTCAAAACGCTTCTCTTATATTGATTGCTGGCGAGGAATTCTTGCATTGGACAATGAGATTATTGTCTCTACTAATGTTTTTATTCGCTAGATTTATTGATATTATTGTACAGCAGTACAAATGTACTGTAGAGTGTGAACTGATCTTCGTAAAACCTGAAAATGTTTATAAAAATGTAGAACCTAGTCAATTTTCCACGCGATATATTCAATGAAACTCGACTCATTAAAAACTGCATATCTCTCGACAAAAATCTAACGCAAAGCTAACATAACGAACCAAAATAATACAAGGGTCACTTTAAACTCAATCATTTATTGCTTTGAAAATGTTAATGATATATTATGATTTCAAAACACATAATGTATTTACTCAAAATGCTTAACGTGTTCTGAAGAAGAATGTTAAAAAGCAGGAAGAACATGTAAAAGTGAACTGTTTACTCAAACTTCGATGTGGAGTGAATTACAAACCAAGTAATTAGTTTACTCCGGCAATGGCAAAGGAAGGGAGGAGGTCTAGTTCAGGTGTGAGTCGCCTCCGTCGACATCAATCTCACAAATCAGTGAGTGAACGGAAAGGAAGGGGGACCAGGAAGAAATCGCTTAGCTGTTATGTGCTACCTCATTGCATATAAATTGTGTCGTTCATTGAAGTTACCAAAAGGTTTTCTTCGGTTTGGTTCATTATTTGCAATTTAGTCGGTAATGTCTTTTCGGTCGCGTTCAATATCATTTGACATTTTATTTAAAGATGTCACAGTTAATATTTTGTAGATTGCTTTCCTCGCTTTGATTCCTTAAATCCAGGGGTTCCCAATGGAGTCCCTAATAACCCCCTCGATGGCGAAATTTTAAAAGGGGTGAATGAAGGTTAAGGGGTCGACTGGGCTCAATGGTCGAAAGTGAACTGGAGACTGATATAATCAATATCAAGATTCACTGATTAAAAAATTAAGTTGATTATTGTTTTCTGATAGGGCTTATAAATCTACAAAACATAAAATAGTAAATAAAAAATTCCCTTCTTTTCTCAGGGAATTACAACTACGTGTTCACAGCATTACTCTAACTCACAAGAAAATATTCTCTGCTATACGCACTGCAGAAATATAATGGCCAGTTCTTAAAAAGCGCAGACTACATTTCGTAATGTGCATAACAATGAAGATTCGTTGTTGACACCATAAGCTGCTCTGATACGGAAGTTTCTTTGATAATTATGAGAAATTGAGATATTTACGAAAATATTGTTACGCTGAATTATCTGTAAGTCGTTAATGTGCAATTCTTTGCGTCATGACTATGTTGCACGCTGTATAGAAAATTGCAATGGGGAACAATGGATCTAACAATTCTTTCACAAGTGGTCGATACCAGAAAAAAGTTGAGAGTCCCTGCTTTAATCCGTGGATTTGGTTTCTGTGTGAAGATTTATTTGTCGATTTTCTCGGCACATTACTTTGCATGAGAATAAAAAGTAAACAACATTTGCCTTTATTTATAACCTGAATGGAACTTTCTGTTAGCTACCTGTAGCGCCATCTGAAGGCGAAAATAGCGTGTAGTAACTTCCAATCAGCTTACCATTGACAAATTATTTGTGAATAAAAATAATAAATTAATAATTCACAATTAAAAATTTTAAATTTTATTTAAATTCCATTGCAGATACTTTACTTGCATTTGCTCGCGCAGAATTAATTTACACATCTCCCGATTAACTTACTTCAGGCTTCAACGATCGCCCGTAGAAGTATTTATAACCTGAATGGAATTTTCTGTTAATGTATATGCCGCAAATATAACCCCATTTTCATTTAGTTTTGTTTATGTTGATTTAAAGGGCTTTGTAATTTTAACTGTTAAATGTATATACGTTTTCAAAGTAATGATTTGTTCTTGTGTTTCTTTTAATAGAAGATTTTCCCTTTCACTGTCATTACAGATTTTACATTGAATGTGCTGGTTAAAGTAGTTTATTATACAAGCATCTTAAATTCATTTTACTACTTTGTTATTTGGTTTCGCGGCGAACTAAACTACTACTGTTCGTACTTTTGATTTGGAAATCTTATGCACTCAGCACAAAAAGTTGTTATTATTTTAAATTTCACGCTCTCTGTACTTGAAGTGCAATTAATTACTCGGATTTTCCAATGGTTGAGTAGGGTTCTGCACGGATGAATAAAGTTAAATAAGAAATAAATATATAAACAAAATGAACAATATAAAGCGTTTATTGCGTCCTGTCTTTCTGTTGTCGATCACTATTGGAAACTTTGCTGGTTATCCACGACTGTTTATTCAGATCGCTTTCAGTTGAAGATACTCTGCTATCTTAACTTACGTTTTCGAATCAGGCAAATAAATTCGAACAGGAACAGTAATCATGACGTGACCTATTGCAGTTTAACAATACTTTGTTGGTGGTACACACATTGATGATGTTATCCACTTCATACCTCATATCAAAATCTAAATTAATTTATCACATCAGAATACCCCCTACGTCATATATAGTTTTTACCGTTTTTTGGCGTTAATTAAATTAAATTAAATTAATTGCACAGAAAATGAAGTATCGATTATTTATACTTTGTCATCAACGTCTCTCTGCAGATATGGTACAGGAAGATGATGTTAATGGCACTATTTCATTCCTGTACGTAACAGTTTTAACTGTGTGTTAAATAAATGTGTTAGATACACGTTAAATAAATGAATAAATTACAAGGATTTCTTGATCGTTGACATGAATTTTTACTAATCTGCTTTTATTTAGGATAATGGATTAGGATTGTATGAGATAAGTACTGCGCATGTTACTCAATGGATCCCGAAACGGTTGTACGTCAAGGCCATCGCATGGGTAAACGGGGTCTTGGCCCATTCCCGCGGAGCGTGGACGGAGTGTGTTCATCTCGGCGAAGGGTAGGAGCCGCTGCCCCAGGCCGTTCTGAACGAGTGAGCAGCAGACAATGGGCGCCGGGCGCGCGTAGGCGCCACGCGTAGGTAGCTCAACCACACAGCGCGGCTCGTCGTTCGCAGTATATCTCAACGAGGCTTCGATTAACGGTATAATGAAATGTGCATCGTAGCATTCGGACGATCGACTTTTATCGATACATCGTCGAGTATTGTGAAGGTACTTTTATGTTTATTTTTCCAATTCATCATGAAATTACCGGCAAACAACTTAAAATTCTTTTCCAAACAACTTGTTCAAAACATCTTTAGGAAATACCTGACGTATTGTCGATACAAAATATGTCGTTAAAATGTTAATGTAGTGATTTACTGAGGTTGATGTTGCCTTCGCAGGCGATGGAACGGCACCAATCCACATAGACATTTATCAAAATCATAAGCCCATTTAGGCCATCTACGTGTAGCAAATAACAATGTCTGCTGTGATTCGTAGCCTCGGTTCAACTAATTGTCACGAAGAGGAGCTTCGAAACGGAGTTTGGTGAACAGATGGCAACTGGTAAGCAGATTTATTGATTGATTGAATTTTTCGTGTTTCCGGGCGCGTCAACTGCTTCGGTCATAAGTCCCGTTAGTGTAGTGCATGCTTTTCCTCGGGAGATGGCAGTGATTTTCCCCTCGCTGGATGGCGAGATCCGACACCGACCTACCGTCGGCTAGTGGGGTTTCCCCCTAACCAGGACTCTCCCACCAGTGGGGCACCGCCCCAGCCGTGACAAGCTCTGAACTCCCGACCGGTCTACCGGGATGTGTGGTAGTGTAGTGCATGTTAATATAAGTGTGTGTGTGTGTGTAAGAGGAGAGGATAGAACAAGGAATGGGAAGGACAGATCGCGCGCGGTCCGTGTCCCGTTTGATAGGGTACTGCTCCGGCATTCGCCTTGTGTTGATCATAGAAACCACGGAAAACTACCGATCAGAGCAGCCAGCCGCTAGAATTCGCCTCCAGACAGCGACTGAATTCGACCTAGCTGAAAAGCTAGCGTCGAAAATCCTGCCGCATCCAGGGCTCGAACCTAGGACCTCCCGTTCAGAGGCGCTGCAGTGGCATCAGTTGGTGCACTGAGCTACCGCTCCCGGCAACTGGTAAGCAGAGTAGTCAGCCCAGGACAAAGAGCGAGGCGCGCAGAACAGAGCAGAGCAGAGCAGAGCAGAGCAGAGCAGAGCAAAGCTAAGTGGGGAGAGCCGCAGTGGCAGTGCACTATCGCCTCTGCGCCCTACATCGCGGCTCATTTCGCGCGCTGCACCAATTACATCATCGCACCGCCATCTCTCCCAAGCTCAACGCGTGGATGAACGTGACCGTAGGAGGAAGCCATGCAGTTGATGGCACGTTACACAGAGCGATGGAATCAAATGCGGGTTAAAACTAAGAAGTGCTCAAAATCCAGTGGGATAAAATGCAAGCCGTACATAAAACCAAGAGCTTCATATCGAATGAGCCTCATAAACCGGCGTGCCCGAATTCGAGAGAAGTTTCGAAACGAGTGGGTTGACAAAACTTTGATGCTTGAAATAGACATGCTGTCGAAATCGAACGAAACTTCATTAAAATCGAGCGGAGTACAATCCGAACATTGTTGAATCCGAAGGAGTCTTGGTACGATTCGCGTCCGAACGGGTGTACAATTTCTGCGTGATCTGGATCGTGACGGTATCAGGAACCAAACAGATTGAGCATGACCGAGTATGAACCAGGTCTGGAATCTACATGAACTAGAATCGTGGACTTCGCGCCAGTGACCTCCTGCATTCACTAGCAACCGCCGGATCTCTCCGTCTTTGTAGAACTACCTTTGTGACAAAGGAGTGTGTGAGTGCGGTCTGAGGAGGGCATCCGGCTCGCCGAACTGTTGACATGGAATACATGAAAGGCACGTAGATACCCGAAACTACGGATGACAAAAGTTTTTAAATTACTGAGGTATGTACGTAGCTGTGAGCTGTTCAAACCAGTTAAGTGGTTTAGTATATTTAGATTGAAATAAATAACTAGTTCGAGATACCGGAATGGAGGAAGCGACAATATGTGAAAAAGTTAAATAGAATTAAGTATGATGCTGATGTTTCCACATTTCAGTGAAGAGTTTGAATGAGTCCATCAATTAATATATTTTCTTAAAGTTACGAATAAATAATTGTTCTCAGCTGAGAACGGATTTGCAATCCACTTTCAGCGCCATCTGTAGGCGAAAATAGCGTGTAGTAACTTCCAATCAGCTTACCATTCACAAATTGTTTGTGAATAAAAATAGTAAATTAATATTTCACAATTAAAAATTTTAAATTTTATTTAAATTCCATTGCAGATACTTTACTTGCTTTTTGCTCGCGCAGAATTATTTTAAACATTTCCCGCTTAACCTACTTCAGGCTTCAACGATCGCCCGTAGAAGGCGCGTCATTCGCTTCAGACCCAATCCAATATTTGTATAGTCCAGAGAAATAAGAACTGAAAGAAATAATATATTTCTTTAGAAAAACCCGCCGACCTGGATGGCCGAGGTGGCTAAGAGCGTGTATCGACTCGTTACGGTCCGTGGTGTCACGGGTTCGAGTCCCGCCCCGGGCGTGGTTATTTGTCCCTTGTCTCTCGTGTGTTGTCGTGGAGAACCTCGCGTTCTGCTGACATCAGATCAAAGGATCCTGCAACTGCCTTGTGTCTAGTGTAAAGTCGAATACGCATTACATCGCGAAGTAAAGGGTAACCGGCAATCGGCTGGATAAAAGGCGTAGAGTAAAAACTTAGAAAGCCAGATCTGTCGCTGCCAGTCGCACCCGAAACAAAGACGACCGGGTCATCGCTCCGCTTCGCCGCCTGCCTGCACGTTCGAGTTAGATAAACGCGCATCGCGCTCTATATACACAATGACAGGAAGATGAAGTCGTCACAGTTTTGTAATGACTGCTTGATAACGGTGCGTTGCGTAGACGTTCACTCGAGTGAGCAATGGCCAGGTCAGTCACGCAGGCTACGCACCAGACTTGTGTATGCAAATCATTCTCTTTACAGCTCATGTGCTTCGTATTCGTTATTGTTCTATTGAGGTGAATCATGATGTTTGAGAAACGCAATTTATGGTGGAACGACTCTTGCTGGAGTTCTTGAAGAAAAGAAATATAAATACAAAAGAAAAATCAGTCAAGGAATCAAGTGTAGTGTTTTTATTTAAAGGTGGGAAAAACAATCCCAACAAATATCATCACTTAATTGATACATGAATGTCTCCCGTTAAATGAGTGGTGACAACTCTGCGAGGACTGAAATTTATTATATTTAACCTAAGGTTAAATGTAAACATTTAACATTGCTCATACTTTTGTGTGTGTTCTTTTGATAGTCACTTCCACAGGCGGTAGTCGTATATTGCAGAATTTTGATATTAAAAATTGCAAATTGGCGTGCACATCTTGTATCGACGTACGAATATTACTAATTATAGTATTTAATTGCGTAATTTTGGGAAGTTTGAAAAAATCTTTCTCAATTTCGAAAGTCACTGCTCTAAGGAGAGATGATAAAACATTATGGACATCTCTCGAAATTTGAAAGTGCAAAAAATTTAAAATTAAAATTTCGTGAGGGCCACATTTGATGCCACAGGTCCCTAATAATCCGCAACAAATCATTAAGAACGAGAAATGTGAAGCCCAATGAGCAGTACGCTACTCAAATGAAGCTGTAAATACACAGCACTGTAAAGGTACAAAGTAAGTGCGTCTTGCAAGACTAATTCACCAACATCGCCGCGGACCTCGGTTACTACCACTTAAGCAGCACGCATTACAAAATTCCATTATAAAGTTACGGAGCGAAATTTAATCCCCGACCTTCCTTAATATACGGTATACTTACAACACCGCGACGTCGTCGAGGTCGCAGCTGGGTACTTCCGGTTGAGAGGAGGCGCTTGCGGCGGCGGCAGTGGAGGTTACGATAGCGGTAGCGACGCCACTCAACCCCGGAACTTGGTGCTTAAATGTCAGTTGTCAACAGAACGAACGATCAATAAAATTGTACTTTATTAAAATGCGTAACATTACTCATCGTTCAGAAGCCAATTAATGACTTTGCTGGGCGGAAAGTAATCACGCATTTTTCAGAAATTAACCGGAGGACATCTGTTCAGTATTCGGTATTTACATTTGTGATTGACCTTCCTTATTACTTGTTGATTGGAAGTTCGCCGATGCGACTGAGAGCTCTGTTTACATCAGGTCACCGCCTTTCAGATTCTCGCATCGCCCATTCATGTCTGTATGAAGACAGGAATCAGTAGCTCGGTGACTTTGAAATGAGCAAATAACGTAAGAATTAGTTTGTGTAGAGGGAACATAATAATAATAATAATAATAATAATAATAATAATAATAATAATAATAATAATACCCCTTTTTATGTCATTGTACACTTGTTTTTTGGGACAAGTCTTCTCACCAAAATTATATAATATTTGAAACCAAATTTCTCCCACTTTGAACTTCGAAAACATGGTTGAAGATTTCGTGCTCCAGGCAAACCTGTTCGGCAAAATTTGGGAATTATGGACCCTGTGATCGGAAGTGTGCTTTCCGAACAATGGTAGTAAAACATTGTTTTTAGTTCCTTTCGTATTTGCTTCGCCTCTCTTTATAAAGGCATACATGGGATGGGAGAAGAAGGCGGTGAGCCGATGTAAAATACTTAGCAGTAACTTATTCTGCCGAAAGTAAATTTAATGTAAACAAGCAATACAGTTTTGTAATACGGTATGGTAATAATACTCGTTTTTCAAGTGAGAATCCAACTTATTTAATCTGAAAATATGTCTAAAAGTGTAGTTGGTCATTTTCTCTTCACCTGAGAGAATTAGATGCAGACAATTGCTGACAAATAAATAGTAGATAGTCAATACATATTTTTAGATACACAAAATAATGGAATTCAAATTGTAAAGAGCACTTGTTTCTCAAGTAACCCAACATTCCTTTACAGAGGATATTCCTTATACTTAAAATATGCAGAAAACACGGAAGGCGAAATATAAATGACAAAAGGCAACCGAAATTATTAGCAAGTTCTGAAAAAATAAGTCTACAAAAGTCGACCTTAGAATACCGAGATTTCCCTGAAAACATGTCTGCCGCATTCTGCAACATTAATTAGAAAGGAATTAAAATATATTACAGATAATGAACCTTGTTTCCAATCCCGACCTTCCTCAATAGCCAGTACGGTTAGTGCAGTGCAGAGACGTCAATGCCAAAACTTCGCTTCCGGGGAGTCGGGACTGGTCGGCGACAGTAATAGGGTAGTGACGCAAGCGTGAACTGCTCTGGGCGCGGCGAGTTCAAACTAGTCGCGTCGTTGCCTTCGTTGCCTTCGCCGCTATCCCATTCCATCTGTTGACTTATTCAGCCGCCATCTGCACCCCTGCACCCCTCGCACCATCCTCGCCATCTTCTTCATCTAAACCATCCTCGTCTCCTCCGCCACCGTTTTATATATTAGAATTTTCTCCTATCACGTGAAACGCCATACCATTGATCAAAACCATCCATTTACATTCTACTCACCATGGTCTGCTCTAACATTTACCACACATTCAATGACGCCACTGTTTTCGTCGTCGAAACCTCTGCTCTAACCGTACTGCCTCCAACATCACCGCACGCAGCCCGCCTTCGCAATCGCTGTTGCTGCCACTGCTGCCGCCACCTCACCGGAACCTGGCACCGAGCGGCGTACCTTGACCCGGCAGCCGCACTTCCGGCTGGCTTCGGACGCCCCGCGCGGCGCGGCGCGGCAGTGCCCTCCGGCCCAGGGACGCCTGGGTGCGGCGGTCGGCGCCGCCGTCGCCGCCAGCACTGCCGCCACCTCCACTGTTGTCGCTGCCTCTCACACCATCGCCGCCACAAGCACTGTCTGCACTTCAATCGCTACCGTATACACTGCCATCGCCACCGCCGCCTCCATAGCCGCTTCCTTCGGCACCACTCCACTTGCACCGCAGTCACCATCGCTTCCACATTCATAGCCATCCCCCCCATGCCGCCCTGCCACCATCACCATCACCCCTCCTCCCCATCGCCCCCGTCCCTTCCCCCCCCCCCCCCCACCCCTCCCCAGAAGAAGACGAAGAGAACTTCGTCTTCTTCTTCTTCTTCCTCCAGCGCCGCCGCCAACACTAATGCCGCTTCCACCAGTACTATCTCCACTTGCACCGCCAACACCATCGCTTCCACCCTCATCGCCATCGTCGCCCTGCCGCCTCCAATTCCACCGTCCCCTCTTCCAACGCCGTCGCCGCCTCCTCCCCGTCCTGTTCCTCCAGCGCCGCCGCCGGGGCCGACAGCTTCCTCCAGAGCCTCGCGTGCCAAAGCGGATCCGCTTCCGCCGCTTCCCCGGCGCTGAGGAAGCTGCGCTTGCGGGGCGGGCGGTGGGGGGGGGGAGCACTGGCGGGGCGGGGGCGGAAGAGGCGCACGAGAGACGCGCAGGGCAGGGTGATGAGGAGAGGTGCCGATGGAAAGCGCGGAAAAACGAAGGCTAGGTCGGGGCCTCCGCCTTTTGGGGACACGTATCCTCTCGCGTTAGGTTACTCCTCCCTTCTTACAGACATTGTGTTAGAAAAAGAAATAAATTAACTCTCGGAAGTGATGAATTAACAGGTTGTAGTGGCTCCAAAATTACAGTGTTTTATATAAAAACAAGGACACGAATCTGTTTTCTTTCCTTTTTCCTATGCGCAACATCCTTGATTTCATACTTTGAGAATATGTTTGAGGTTTGTTTATCAGAATCCAAGCACGGAAGTAGCAAGATCAGCTATTTAGCTTTTAAGGTTATATCTTTAGCTCGAGACATTTCTTTGTCATTCTGGCAATATTTACCGTGCGTTGTTATGAAGCACCTTACCGTGCGTTGTTATGAAGCACCTTACCGTGCGTTGTTATGAAGAGCTGTTTCTATTTACGATTTGGGGTACGGGGCAAGCCCAGTTCAAAATATTAGAACATCGGACCTTATCACTGAGCAAATAGTGCTCTTTCATAATCACGACCTCGTAGTAAATAGAAAACATAAAGTGAATGGAAAAAATAAACATTTCTGAAATGTATTTATATGATACGCTGCCCACAGAAGTTGATTAAGCAAGAAAGTAGGACACCACTGCTAATGAATAAACATATTTATTTTTATTTATTTATTTTACGTCAGAAAACAGTTAAAACTGTGTATGACGTGCTATGAGAAGTGAATTCTGTGCACATTTTCAGAATTCTGAGATCCCTACACTATGTCATAGATCAAGCGATCTTAGCATGCTTTTACACCATACGCGAAGACGTACGAGGATTTCCAAAAATATTAACGCGTTCTGATCAACGCGTGTGCGGAACAAAAAAAAAGACGGGTGAAATGACCCCGTGGCCCATTCATTTGTGGCGACATATTACGTACTTGCATGTTCCATAAATGAAGATAAAACATTAATTATACACGTGATGCGAAAGTTGACCATCCACCATATATTAAGTTAACGCATAATGTGATTCTTAATAATTAAATATACGTATCCCTTTGCTTTTGGCTATCAATTTTTTTTATCATCAGAACCAGAACTTTATTAGTGCTATGTTGATATTTCCATCAAAGAGTTACCGGGCACCGGCTAAGGAAATTGAGGTTCAGAATGAGGTACGAAGACCTCTGGCGATAACACTGCCAAGATGTGATTCTAAAGGTTAGCAGCAGCTAGTTACCTTAGCTTCTTTCCACCAATTCAAGACGATTGCTGGGAGAGCTCCTTAAACAAGTCACGAATCGCGCGCAATTTTTACTTCCCCAACCTGTCCCTCGACTCCCTCCCTTAAGGCTGGATGATGGGCTTTTACCCCATCCTCACAAGACCTATCAAACATCACATATTTTTTTAAAAAATACAAACTCAAAATAAAATATAAACTCGAAAGATACTCGCGGCACTGCGAGTCCGCGCGTATCAACGAAGGCTCGGATCGGACCGGAGCGCTCTAGCAAGAGGAACCGAAGAGCAAAGGAGCTAAATATCGACGGCCGTAAAGCGAGGCTGGAGGTCGACGTTGACGCGCGAGTTGGGAGGCCGCGGGCTGTCGCCGAAGGCCCAAGGAACGGGCGCGTACTGGAAATACAGAGCCAGAAATAGAATGGCAATTTGTATCGCGTTGGCAGATTATGAGGGCGCATCGTTAATTGTGTCAGGCTAGTTGCGCAGTACCATGTGAAACCAAAGCCTGTGTCGCATCGATGACTTGTGACGACGGTGGAGCGTCCAAATATGGGAAGTGCGATTTTGGAAAACTTAGCGTTTAAAATTTACTATGTAGATTCTTTTCAGAATCCGAATTCGGAGAGAAAAAGGCAAGTTGGTTATCAATTTTCATATAATGAAACATGTGATACTTTCAATCAATACACGTGGTGGCACCTAATTCTAAAAGTCCTCATGAAAACTTAATAAGTGTATTCAAAACGACAATTGACCTTTTCCGTTTCAAATCAATTAACATGATAGTTCAATATCGGTAGATCTCATATATCAATTTACTCACCTGGACAAAAAAAGTCTGCAAATTTCACAACTTATTCCATTGTTGATTTGATGCTAACACGTACTTTCCAATCGAACTCTGCAAGTGAACGAGTTTACTACAACTACATTTGTGAAATTTATTATATATTCAATATTCTATATTAAAGTTCTTTATGGTCTCACTTAACAGTGATTTATTTTTGAAACATTCATTTTTTGTTTCTAAACCTACATTAAAAATAGTTTTGGCCACCTCTCATTGTTGTAGCCTAGAAGAGATTCTAGGCTACAAAATAATTTTGATTTTATTATATATACGCCTTAATGTTTTAACTTTTCCCATATCCTTGTACAGAAACAGAGTAGCGTGCGTGCGTCCCTTACGGTTACACACTTCTGGTTCAAAGGAGACAAATGGGGTCGACGCGTTTAGGTCTCCTGGGGAACAGATAATTTTCTGCGCATTCTAAAAAAATCTCTAAAAAGTGTACTTGTTTTTTGAGACATTATAACGCGTTTTTTTTGTGATTTACGGCACCTACGGAAGTGGCCATTCGATTCTTCTCGATAAAACAAATCGAGTGGTACAATTCTTAGCTACTTCCCTCTAAGATATTCTGGAAGAATTCTAGTAAAAACAGGTTTTGAGGGTTTAATACTCCTGAAGTGTCATGAATTACTGCCTGTCTGTCTCAACGTAAATTCTTAGGAGATAATTCATTATATTGAAGTAGTAGTTTACGCAGTTAATTTATAATATTAAGCTTTATTTCTAGAGTACATGCTTTGAAAACGAGCGGCGTTAGTAGCGAATGCAATAAAGCAACATTATAAACGAGTTGCATACGTTATTGTTTTTTAGAACAGCATTATAAATTTTTAAGAGAATCAAACTTAATTTTGCGTAACAACTTCCTAGTGATGTCTCGGGTATTTAACATCTGTACGAAAAAACAAAGGTCAGCCGTTCCATTTACGCTATTACTCCAAGATTCTCTCGCTGCGATTGGATGAATGAATGCTGACGCAATAATTTGTGCCGTAAAATCTAATATGTTATCATTTGTGTCGTAAAAGGCCCTTTTATGAACGATTTCTTGCAACAGAAAGGGTCGTTTATAATGCTGGTATACTACATATATTTTTTCACTACACAGTCGATAGTTGAACCTACTAATGTAATGAAACACGATTTTTTTTAAAAAAAAGTAGTTCTGTCGATATTTTTCCATGTAACTCTGTTTTTGAGGATAGACGAGCCAGGCTACTTCATTGTTAAAAACTTCCCTTTCATATGAACTTGTATAGCACACAAAATTGTCAACAAGCAAGTACCCACCGCCGGAAGCACCAATCTATGCTAGTTCGGTAGTAATTGATCTCTCATAGTGTTCCTAAAGTACAACCAATAAAATTGTAGCCTGTAAAATTCTATTTTACAATTGGCAGTTGCTAGCTTGGCCCACTCGTTCTTCGGAACGAATGCCATTGAGTTTGTGGCCACTACTTCGCATAACATGTTATCAAATAATTCATTATACAACTGCGCGCGTTGTATTTTCGTGGTCCGCATGGTTTTGATAGATTGCGTAAGTATGAAAGCAAGTATAGAAAAAACGGACGTACAAACTCTGCGAGCTTTGTCAGAATAAGATACATAATCTGGTAAAGCAAACATTGACATTTCATTGCACAACATTACATGATATTAAATATTTTTTCTAGAAAAATAACGAGGTTCAATAGTAAATATATTTGTTGTAAAATAAATCTTGTAAAATCAAGTAAAATCTTGACTATTCATTTTTGGTAATCATCAGCATCTTTTCATTCCAAAGAGTAAAAAAAAAAACAGTGATTCGCGTATTATATTTGCATACTGAATTCACGTTCTTCATCGCGTCCTACTTCGAAATTTCTCAGCTCCGTTCTTATTCGTGCTCTCATTTACCTCGACGCCGCAGTGACGAGAAAGTATCTAGTTCTCTCATAATACGTCTCGTTATTCGCCCTACCGCAATTTGTCCTGAGAACGCGAGGATGAATATGACGCATCGCGTCAATGCCGGTACCCTCCTGGTGCTCATTTTCTTCGTGACCTTAAAAAGGCGGCCCAGTACATCGGTACTAAATGGAAGAGAAAGCAGCAGCGGCAGCGTGGATCTCCGGCGGGGCTCACCATGGTGCGCGGTGACCTACCTTTCCCTGGAGAGAGACCGTCCGGCTCACGGTTGACCGTGGTTATTTTCCGTTCGCCCCCACCACCTAGCCGAACGCTGAGGACGCTGCACAGAAACAGTGTTCATATTTATTTGGTAATACGTCTTATGTAATTCCGTAACCTAGCGGGAGAAAAGCTTACGGGCGTCCGTCCCAAAGGTGACTCGGCACGGCTCAACCATTATCATGCAAACGACGTTCACCGCTGTTCACCGCGGCCAAATGTGCCTTCTCTTTCTCTCTCAAATATGCCTCCGTCTGTGTTCGGTGTATTGTGACTCTTATCTCTCTCCTTCGTAACCGCTAGAAGTTGTTCGTGAAAGCAAACCATGTCAGAATTCAATGGGTGTCCCTGTCTCAGAGATGTAATAAAACGAAGCCACAAGTACTGAACGCCCGACAGATCGCATATTACCAACATGTGACGAGTGTAAAACTGTTTCTTACTTCGCTCAGAGTACATCACATGAACTGTCACAGTTCTTTAGTCGAGAAAATACATGTGATAGCAGGGAAAACTTTGTTTTGGATTGAACAAATTTCGATGAAAATGGTCTTCTTTAGAAGATGCAGAAATCACATAATTAACATTACATGTTTTATGTTAATGTTCCGGCGGTATTTTCAGTTTCAAAAACATACACTAACTTGTTAAAAAAACGTGTTACAAAATTCAGAACTTTGAACGACTTGATACAAAAAACAGCAAGTTACGAAAGCTTGCAAAGCATTGCAACAAAGCGATAGATAGATCAGTTGCATCGGGTGATTATTAGGTTAGTTGGATCGGGAGATCGATTAGCGTTTGTTTCCAAAGAGGAGGGAAACGTAACTTGTTACAGCACGTACCTGAATCATCCCGCCGGTTAATCTCGGCGTTATCGCCTTCTAAGGAAACGAGGCTATTTACGACTCCGAATTGAGAACTTTCCTCTTTGTGTTTTCGCCCGCGCGTCGCCGCGTCCACGTAAGCGTCTCCTCGGGACTGACGTCCGGCGTGACCCTGCTGCGAGGGGTCGACCGGCGTCGTTATCGGCCACTATCGAAACCGAACTGTCGCCCTGTTACGTCAGGCGCGCGCAAAAGAAAAGAAATATGTTAAGTGGGGCTGCGGAGACGCGTCGCGACGAGGCGTCGACGAGGCCTCGATCTCGATCTTGCCGCTCGTTACGAGAACACAGGCCAATGTCTGACGGGGTCGGAGGGACGGTTTTTGGCACGGCTCTGCGCGCCGAGGAATCGAAAGTAGGTCTCGAAAGTCGCACATCTTATTGGACGTAATAAACGTGAAATTGATGATTATGATAACGATGTGCTATTCCACTTGCTGTAAACGGTGGATGATAGTGATCGTGTTGTTGCTTCGTGTGTCTACTTACTCGTTACTTCTCTGCACGACCGGTAAATTCACATTTCTCGCTTAATAATGTTTGTGTTGAATCATTGTCACGGCAATTACATTTATGTTCTACTGTTGCAGTTTTAAACCTTCTTTGTGACATTTTATAATAATTGTAAAATTGTATGAAAATGAATTTAAACGCATCTAAGGTATTTTTGTCCACTAATACACTTACTTTAAACGCATTAAATTTTAATTTATTTTATTTATTTATCTTTTAGCGCATGGCGTAAAAATATAGATGACAATTTAGTCTACGTTACAATACAGCTAACAGAAATCACAAATAATCTAAAAAAAAGACAAATAATGTGACAATAGCATTATATGTAACGAAAATACGCTAAGATTACTAATTTGTGAACACTTCTTACGCCAATTTGCTTTTCCAGTGAATGTCAGGTTGCTAAATTAATCAATAAATAAGGTTCTCAGGAGAAACGAATGGTTTTCCAAAATAATAATATTGCTGATCGTTTTAAAAGTATAGTCTAGGTGATAGTTAGTGAAAACCAATAAATGTTTCATAGCTGTTAGCTAACCACTTTCTTATCTTCAACTCTTAAGTGTTACCGCAGATCATTTATTGATTAACAAGAATGTTCTTTGTCTGCTGCAAACTTACACAATTCACGGCAACATTAATTAAAAAGTTGTGTTAATTTTGTTCTAATCATAAATATCAGAAACTTGCATGGTTGAAAAGTAACTTCCAGTTCCAGGCAAAAAAAATCCTCTCCCATGCAACTCATAATACGTGATTTGCAACCGTGAATAGATGACAGATGCGGAAAAGAAAACTAACAACGTTACACCGAAGGTTAGAAACTCTTGGTCTTCAACACCCGCCCTCTCGTCTCGCTCCATTTAGTTGCTCGGTCCAGCGTGTAAACATTTCTCTTCTGAACGTATGTAAGCTCACCGGTTCTATTAAAAACATCGAAACGGTCTCAGCGATGCACGAGCAATCTTACGTAGGATAACAAAATACTAAATACATGAAGCAGATGCGCCCGACGGGGACATAACAAGGGGGTGGCGTGGCGACGCGAGGCGAGGCGCGGAACGGTGGGACGTGAAGTGGAGTGGCGTGGCGTGGCGTGGCGGCGAGGCGCGACGCGAGGCCACGGTCAGTCGGGCGACGGGCACGAATTAGCCAACGTTTTGGCCCCACTTTATAACTTCATCAGGGCCAAGATACAAGCCAGAAGTTATATTCGGAAGGCCAGACTGAATATATTGCCATCCGATGTTAAGCCTGACTAATAAAATTACAGTTTAGATCCCTCGCGGTTGGCGAGAAGGTTTCATTGACAGCAGTATGTGCAGCAAGTGCGTGTACGCAAATAGCCGTGTTACGTCATGCATTACGTAGCACGCATCGTTGGAATATATTTCTTCGATCCCTCCGAATCTTAAACCTTGTTTTTCTTCACACTCGCTTAGAAAAGTTAAAACATCGAAGGAATGAAATCATGCCCCAGTTGGCACCGTTTGCCTGAGTATAGTGTTGACAACGAACGAGAATTTTGTGACAAAATCATTGCCCGCATTCGAAGCCAAAGTCTTTATAACGAACAAAAAACTTTGTGATCATCCAGGAAGTTTGTTTTCTCACTCAAGGACTCTTCTGTTCTCATCGTTCAGTGTCACATGCGAGCACAGCTGCTGATTGTGAAACAAAGGATTGAGAAATTAAATATTTTAATGTGGTGAAATACAAATATTATAATTCCTTTATCTCCCATGATAAAGGCGTGTTTCTGAGAAATTAGAACGATAAGAATATAATTAATTCTTGAACTGTTCCACAGTTTTCATTCCTTTTGCCGCAAGCTTTTTTTTTCTCTAACTAGCTGGAATATTTTTCACAGATCTCTTCTCAGGTGTTGAAAAACGCACACGTTACAGCGCCGAACGTAATTTTTCGTCAAGAACACGCGTAATAGCTGGCTTCCCTCTAGATTCGCCGATATGACACCACCGAGAAAACGGTGGGCGTATCCGAGGTAGGGAAAGCAACGGCATGCGTAAACTTTCGTAACCGACAACAATGAAACGATTCGCTCAATGTTAACTGGACCCACGCGCACATTCACGTGATCCCCCGCGCGTGACGTCACCAGTTCCCGCCGCGTGAAAGTCCAGCACACACGGGCGGTAATGGCGGTCGCTCTCTCGTCTGCAAATCCGGGCCACGGTGCCCATGCCGGCCTGCTCCGCCCCTGCCCGCATGCTCCCAGTTCCCGGCCCCCCACCCCACCCCGCTCCGCTCCGCCCCGCCCCGCGAGGGTCTCGGTCGCAAGAGCCCCGCCGCCCCCATCGCACAATCGAGAAGTCGCTAAGCACGTGGATACTCCCACGCAAGTAACCGTGAAACGCAAAACGAGGTTAAGCTCAGCTTCGCGGTGGAAGCGAAAGGGGGGCAGGGAAAGTTGGGGAAGAGGAGAGAGAGCAGGCGATAGATAACGGAGAAATGGGGGCATGCGCTGCGTTATTTAGAAAGCCCATAGCCCACAAAAAGAAAGAGAGAAAACATTCGCTTGGGCACGACACCTTTCCCGTCTTCGAAAAGAAAGAAAAAAACAGCTTCGGGGTTTTCTTTCCACGTCGTTTGAGAGAAGCGGGCGAGTCAGCTAAATCGAAACGTCGATGGGATTACAAGCAGCTCCCTCACAGATTTGCGGGTCATGGCCCACGCAGATTGCTGGATACCGGTTCGACGCCTTAAGACTTCAGGAGGAACCACTGCAGACTGCTTACAGACCGTCTGCACTGAACTGAACTGAACTGTACTGTACTGTACTATACTCTACAATATTTTATTAATATTATTAAATTATTAAAAAAATATCTAAATTGATTTTCCTTAACAAACTAGAAGTACTAATAATAATACTAATACTAACACTAATACTAATACTAATACTAATACCTAATATAATACTATACTAATACTAATATACAATACTAATACTAATACTAATACTAATACTAATACTAATACTAATACTAATCTAATACTAATACTATACTAATACTAATACTAATACTAATACTTAATACTACATAAACTAATACTAATACTATCTATACTAATACTAATACTATACTATCTAATCATACTAAACTAATAATCTAATACATATACTAATACTAAACTATGTAACATATACATACTATACTATCTACATTACACTAAGCGTCACTAATACTAATCTATGCTATACTATACTCAAGTACTTACTACACTTTACTATACTATACTACTACTGTACGTACTAATACTATACTAATCTAATACTATCTAATGTACTATCAATGATACTATACTATACATCAATCTAATACTAATCAATATCTAATACTAATACTAATCTAATACTCATACTAATACTAGTACTAATACTATACTAATAACTAGTACTAAATACATTACTAATATAATACTAACCAATACATAATCTAATACTAATACTAATACTAATCACTAATCTAATCATACTAATACTAATCTAACTGTACATACTAATACTAATCTAATACTAATACTAATACTACTCTAATCATAATACTAATCTAATACATAATGCTAATACTAATACTAATACTAATACTATACCTATACTAATCTAATCACTAATCAATATAACTAATCTAATACTATACTAATACTAATACTATTAAACTAATACTAATACTAATACTAATACTAATAATACTAATCTAATACTAATATACTAATACAATACTAATCTAATACTAATACTAATTAATACTAATACTAATACTAATACTAATCTAATACTAATACTAGTCAATACTAACAATACATATACTAATAACTAATACTAATACTAATACTAATACTAATCTAATACTAATACTAATACTAATACTAAAATACTAATACTAATACTAATACTAATGCTAATACTAATGCTAATGCTAACACTAATACATGCTAAACTAATATGCATCTAATCTAATACTAATCTATAACTAATACTATACTAATACTATAACTATCTAATACTAACTCAATACTAATACTAATACTAATACTAATAGCTAATACTAATACTAATGCTAATACTAATACTAATCTAATACTAATCCTATCAATACTAATACAATACTAATACTAATCTAATACTTACAATACTAATCATCTAAACTAAACTAATACTTAATACTAATCATCTAATACTATACTATATAATACTAATACTAATCTATTAATACTAATCTAATACAATACTATAATGTAACAATACTATGTAAGCTAATCTAATACACAATAATCTAATACAACTAATACTAATACCTAATCTAATACTAATACTAATAACTAATACTAATCTAATCTAATACTAATCTAATCTAATACTATATCTAATACTAATCTAATACTAATACTAATACTAATGCTAATACTAATCTACATACTAATACTATCAATACTAATCTAATACTAATACTAATCTAATCTAATCTAATACTAATGCTAATACTAATGCTAATACAATATCTAATGCTCAATACATATACTAATCTAATACTAATACTAATACTAATCTACATATCTAATACTAATCTAACTAATCTAACTAACTAATACTAATACTACTAATCTAATCTAATACTAATACTACATACTAATACAATACTACTAATGACTAATTACTATACTAATCTAATAATCTAATACTAATATAAACTAAACTAATACTAATACTAATACTAATCTAATGCTAATACTAATACTAATCTAATACAATACTAATACTAAACTCTAATCTAACTAATCTAATACTAATCATACTAATCTAATTAATGCTAATGACTAATGCTAATCTAATCTAATCAGCTATCTAATCTATCTAATCTAATCTAATACTAATACTTAGCATTACATGCTATGCTAATAGCAATGTACATGCTGCATGCTAATGCTAATGCTAATGCTATACTATGCTAATCTAATGCTACTCTATGCATTACATGCTATGCTATGCTAATGCTAATCTACTATCTCACATCCTTACATCTATGCTATAACTACTAAGCTAGCTCAATCTCATGCTAACTACTATGCATAAATGCTAAGACATACTATACAATGACAACTGCTCATCAATGCTACTGCTAACTACATGCACATGCTAATCTACATGCTATAGCTACATGCTACTGCAATGCTAACTCATACGCTACTACAATGCATGCTCTGCTACTCTACTGCTACTGCTACTGCTAGCTAACTAACTAGCTACTGCACTACTACACTCTAACCTGACTGCTGCTACATCTGCTCTAGCATGCTGCAGCTCATGAACACAGCATCAGCAACAGCTAACACCACACTGACACCACAGCAGCACACTGCACACTGCATGCCCTGCTAGCTACGCTACTCACACAACACACGCACTGCTGCGCAGCGCTACAGCGCAGACTACGCTCACAAGCGCTGCCATCAGCAGCCACAACACACATGCCACCACAGCACACACACACAGCGCACAACAGCCAGCACCAGCTCAGCAACAACAGCTAGCAGACCACAGCAACACTAGCTCAGCACGCAGCTACGCAACTGCCACAGCTGCACTACGCTAGCACACACACTAACACACTAGCTGCATGCACAGCTACAGCTACACTATCACTGCAGCCACACAACACCTACCACTAGCGCAGCTATGCACCATCACTACGCACACACATACAACAGCCAGCTACGCTACTCACTCTACACAGCACACAACTACAGCACACGCACGCAACACTAGCAACACACCATGCTCACACGCTACTGCACCAACCACACACCAGCTACACTACGCAGCAGCACAGCCCCAGCAACAGCACTCATGCAGCAACACAGCATCTACAGCACATGCACTACTACAGCAATAGCTAGCACGCACAACGCATCTACAGCGCAAACTACTAGCAGCTACTGCTAACAGCCTAGCCTGCTAGCAGCAACGCAGCAACAGCATGCGCTACTAGCAGCAGCTCAACAGCACAACATGCACAACTAGCCATCTAGCAGCACTGCTAGCAGCAGCACGCACGCAACAGCACGCAGCAGCAGCAGCTAGCGCAGCGCAGCAGCCCACAGCTAGCCACAGCCGCACGCACAGCCTACGCACGACCACACTCTACGCAGCAGCCAGCATCTACTACGCAGCAGCATGCACAGCTAGCACGCACTGCACCACGCACACACACCGCTCACCAGCAGCGCAGCACACCACACAGCAGCGCACGCAGCTGCAGCCACCAGCGCACGCACCCAGCACGCGCAGCGCACTGCTAGCTACACCCGCAGCTGCAGCAGCGCACGCACACACCACACACCAGCACACACACACGCACACGCACAGCAGCAGCAGCGCAGCAACACTGCCAGCACAGCACACCCAGCAGCACACACAGCACACAGCACAGCACACAGCAGCTCGCGACCACAGCACCACACAGCAACAGCACTCACGCAGCACACACACAGCAGCACAGCCAGCAGCCACACACACACGCACGCACGCCCCACACGCACGCAGCACACTGGCAGCAGCAGCACACAGCACAGCTCACACAGCCACACGCAGCCAGCCACACACAGCACACCCCACACAGCGCAACGCAAGCACACCACAGCCGCACATGCACACACCACAGCCCACCAGCAGCAACACACACAGCACGCAGCAACCAGCACAGCACCACGCACACCAGCCATAACGCACCAGCAGCGCCAGCAGCAACAGCGCACAGCCAGCAGCACAGCAGCCACACAGCAGCACGCACAGCACAGCCCACACCACACACACACAGCAGCACAGCCAGCAGCAGCAGCAGCACACACAACACTGACAGCACGCCGCAGCAGCACGCACAAGCAGCACAGCACCTGCAGCCACCAGCACAGCAGCAGCAGCGCAGCCAGCGCGCGCAGCCAGCAGCAGCAGCGCAGCCACAGCCCCAGCGCAGCAGCAGCCACAGCCCAGCACACGCCCCACGCACAGCAGCCACAGCAGCAGCGCACACAGCACAGCAGCCACGCAGCGCACACAGCACAGCAGCCAGCGCAGCAGCCAGCCGCGCACACAGCCACGCACAGCACAGCAGCAGCACAGCCACACAGCAGCAGCGCACAGCAGCACAGCAGCACACACGCACTCCAGACCAGCAGCACAGCACACACACCACAGCAGCCACACACCCGCACACAGCCAGCACAGCGCAGCAGCACACAGCCACACACCCAACACCACCCAGCCACACGCGCAGCACAGCACACAGCACTACACACACCACACCGCACACGCACACAGACACACACACACTACCACAACCCGCAGACACACCAACACAATCCCACACACACACAGCCACAGCCACAGCTCGCACATCGCACACACTGCCAAGCATGCTCACACTCCACTACACACCACGCACCTAGCACACTCACAGCCTCACCACTCACACTCAGCAGCAACCAGCACCTGCACAGCACACACAGCCAGCACACCAGCACCCAGCCACAGCCAGCACACACACAGCAACAGCACACAGCACGCACCACAGCGCAGCAGCGCACCACAGCCGCAGCCACACACAGCAGCAGCGCAGCACGCAGCAGCACAGCAGCACACAGCACACACTGCACGCAGCAGCACAGCAGCGCAGCACGCCAGCCACAGCACAGCACGCACGACAGCAGCACACGCGCACACACACAGCTACAGCGCAGCGCAGCACACACCACGCAGCTACACACGCAGCCACTCTACTACAGCCACTGACCAGCTAGCAGCAACTACGCTAGCTGCTGCACTCTACTACTACTGACTACACTGACTGCACTGCTCACTCACTACTGCACTACTCTACTACTCAGATATATGAATAATAATAAGTAATATACACAACAACAACAACCGTTGTGACTGAACTGTTCAATCATTTAATCATTTAACCACGATAATTAGTATCGTCTTTTATTATTATTATTATTATTATTATTATTATTATTATTAAAGATGAAATTTTTAAGATAATGAATTGAGATCGAGAGAAAAGCAACGCACATCACGAAGTTGTGAGAGACTGCGACGAAAAGTTGCCAACAAAGAGCGCTGTACAATTGGGCACGCGAACGAAACAATGGGCGGATCGTCTGAACAAAGATGAGACGATTGCGGCACGGTCGGGCAGAAATGCAAAGTATGACGACCGACCAAGAGCTCGATGAAGAGAAAGTAGAGCAAGACGTCGGAAAGAAAGGATGCAAGTAACACAGGAAGTGGATAATTGGTGCTGCAGCAAACAAAAAACCGGGTGGACAAGGGCAGCAAGGTTAAGAATTGAAAATGAGCATAATTGAGGATCAAACGAAGAAGCGAGATAGGAGGAAGAACATTACCAATTGTTACAAAGTAGAAAATTACAAAATAATACATTCGAAATAAATAAATGCCAAACTACATAATGAAATACTTCTCATAAATAATAATAATAATACTAATAATAATAATAATAATAATAATAATAAAAAAAAAATAATAATAATGTCTAATCGTAATAAAGTTAGATACCGAATAGTTCTGTTTAGAGCTATAAAATGAAATAATCAGACCCTTAAGTAAGTAAGAAACGTGAAAATAAAAATATTTAATGACGAAGAATAATCAATATTTAAAAAAGAATTACAATATACACTCTTCAAAGATTGGAGATAAATTTTTCGTTCTTGTTCTCTCTCTCTCTCTCTCTCTCTCTCTCTCTCTCTCTCTCTCTCTCTCTCTCTCATAAATACACACACACACTCGCAAACACTAGGAAGAATGCAAAGAAGGAGGTGCATCAGAATAGAGATCCATGGGAAGCAAGTGCTGGAGCAAATTAAGAGAGCAGCTGCAGCAGCGCGAAGTGCAGAAACCGAAGACGGAACGAAGACGACGCGAGAGGAAGCCGAGAGAGAGCCCCGGCGCGGCGGCGGGCGGCGAGTCACAGAGCGGCCGCGGATGTGGGTCAAGGGAAGCAGGAAGTGGTGCGCCAGAGGCCGCCGCGGCACCCACCGCCGCCGCCACCGCCCACTGGGAGGAGAATCAGCTGCAAGAGGCGAAGACGCTACTGGGGAGGAGGAGGAAGCAGAGGAGCAGAAGGGGAAGAGGAGAAGATAAAAGTGGAGGAGGAAGAAGAAAAAAAAGGAGGAGTATGAAGAGGAGATAAATAGAAAAAGAGGAGGAGGAATAGAAAGAGGAGGAAGCGATGGAGCTGAGGAGGGGGAGGAGGAAGAAGATTAAAAAGGGGAGGAAAATGAGGAGGAAGAGGAGATAAAAGAGATGGAGGAGGAGAAGAAAGAGAAGAGGAAGGAGGAAAAGAAAATTACGGAGCTCCGCACCCCGAAATAGGGCAGTACGCAGACTTTTATTTTGAGGGAAGCTCCAGAAAAGAAAATTTTACATAAGAAATTTCAAGGCTAAAAAGAGGGAGAGCGTTTTACGTAGCAGATCGCGCAACGCTGTTACGAAAGTTTAATACGTAGTCATATTGAACAGATATAAAGAACCTTGGAATCATTTATTTGGTGGTTCGTACATGTAAACTTTGTTCACGTAACACATAATTGTCAACAGAAATAACCATGAACTAACTGATCGTTCAACCTTAAGCAGGATAAGTTAATTTCGGGAGAGGACTTACACCCTGGCCATTCCCTAGATGCGTCTGACACGAATTGTGGAGAAAAAACTCGAATTTCGCGATTCTCTTATTGTTAGTTTCGTGCTTAAAGTTGAAATGCATATAAACTTACGATGACTCTCTGAGTTCTCACATTCAATATTTCTCCTGAATAACTGTACCCTAAAAAAATTAACGAAAGTCTTAAATATTTTTATCTTATTTTGAAGAAGCATCGCTATATACAATAAATATTGTCCCACTGAATCTAGATATTATCTTCAAACCCAAGTAACACAGGTATTTAAAATATTTCGTAAACCAAAAGAGCGAGGCCTTACAACCAGGTAACATTCAAATTCTGATCGGTCGAGAAACAGCGCCTGTAGCAACCAGCAGCAGGCCTACTGGAATGGACGGACACCTGACCGGCAGGAGTGTCAACGGGGATGGTGACGGAGGCGCTGATTGTGGCGATGGCGAAGGTGGATGTGGGCGGAGTGAGGTCGAATGTAGAGCGAGGTGGCCAAGCGCGCATTTCCTGGTCCCTTTGTCCTCACGAAAGGGGGGGGGCTCGTGCACCTCTACGGTAACGCAATGCGCCTGCGCTGCCAGCGTTCCCATCAAAGAGCGACGCACGATTGTTCGTAATCCACGCACACACACACGTAGTGCACCAACACTCAAAACGTATTCAAGAAGTTCCATTTCTTTAAGAATCATTCACATAATCCTAACATTCTGGTAGAAATATTCTACCTTTGAAACTAATTGAAAAAATCTAAATGTGCATCAAGCGTTTAGTTCAAGAAATTAATGGCTTCTCACATTCCAGCTATGAGAATATTATTTCTCCTGCATTTCATGAGTGTCGTATGTGAGAGAACGTGTGTATGTATCTACAACAGAGTACGACTGTGCTTTCTTTTCATAAGCAAACGAGAAACGACTACTACTAGACCCAACACGATTTTTTCGAGAACAAAAACAATTTAGCCACACAATTTAACTGACGCATGAAAATCAGAAATGTTCGATATGATTTTTAAAAAAGATACAATAATAAAATCAGTTCGGCCAATCCGACCTTGGCGGAGAAAGCATCGGCCAGGCGCGACCTAAGCGCCGCACTCAAGCGTCGCGTAGCGTCGCGCTTTTTTTAATTTCCAAGGCTGCGCCCAAAGTGCCAGAAGCGATGGAACGATTTGTTTAAGTAAATAAATCCCATGATCATAGTAAACACGTCTAGCTCTTCCCTATCTTAATTGCACTCGCGAGATACATTAATTGTGGACATTATTCAGAGGGATTTAGACCTTGGACGCCGTTTATTTATTACAGTGTGAAAAAATGAGTCTGTCTCTAAGCTGGCGCAGACAGGTAATATTACGTTGGTTGCTAAGGAATTCGTAAAGAAAACGAATAAGTGAATACGTACTATAGATTTTACAGGGAAAGAAAGAGGAGTAACAATGTTTTGACGGCATGATTACGACATATACACCATAATTCATTTACGTTAAGTATTCCAAATCACATTTCTGTTGTTTCTGTGTCATCTTCCGCAACTGAATAAAATATTACTTATCGCCCGAACTCACATTAAATACCGATTTGAAAACAACGTATCATTTTTTTTACAACGGCATGGTATGCTCTGAAATTCATCCAAAAGTTTCAGACAACTTAATTCAGCGTCGCGATGCCTTCTGTCGTCCGCCCCACTCCTATTTTGAGAGGTCTGTTTACAGACATCGTCTGCTACGATATCTACTCCCATTGGGAGAATGTGACATTGCAACACTAGCCTGCCACCTCTTGACACACATACGGCCATAACACGGAAGTAATGTTGCGGATGGGAGACCATTGTTCGAAGACAGTAAGAGCGCCTTGGGATTTGAGATAGCCGGTATTTTTTGCGACCCAATAAGAGACGTCAGCAAGTATGCAGTTGCTAAGTACAATACCGGCTGAGTTAAGCTCAGCGCCACCTTGCCGCTGACTCTGCTGCCACTCAAACCGGAAGGTTCTCGGGTTCGCATCCCGGCGGTGGCAGATTTTCGTGCTAGCTGTATAGCTAGGTTGATTTCAGCTGCTGAGTGGAGGAGAATTCCAGTGTCCGGCTGCTCTGATCGATTGTTTTCCCGATCAGGTGTCCCGCGGGTGGTTTCTCCGATCGATACCAGGTAAATGCCGAAGAAGTACCCTAACAAACGGACCACGGTCGTGCGCGATGTTTCCTTCCTCTTCCTTTTCCTATCCTCTATCCTCCCCCCCCCTCTCTCTCTCTCTGTCAAACCTGTCGGGAGACCAGGCGAGAGTTTATAGCTTGCTCCGGTGTGAATGGTGACCCGCTGTGGGAGATGCTGGAATGAGAACTCTAAAAGGCAGGTGTTCTGATCGGTCGCTCCCGTGGTTTCCTACGATCTATTCTAGTTGGACACCGCAGTATCACGGGCCACGGACTGCACGTGTTCCCTACTTCTTATCCGATCCCCATCGCATAGTAAGGCCGGGGGTTGGGCAGATCCACAAGGACACCATCCCCCGTCATACTAAAACGACTTCGGTATTACCACCGATTACAAGGGTCAGGTCAAAGCTCGAACTGGGCTCTTGCATAATAGTAAAAGGAATTAGAGACATCGACGTTTCGGTGACTCAAAAAGGAAAGTATACAAACATTCTGAGTGCGTTCATTTATTACGATTCTGTCTCTGCGACGTAACTAGTGACGAGCAAATATTATTCAGTTTTTGAGTCATTTCCTGATTTGAGACTAGTTTACTCGTGTCAAACAACGAGTGTATCTGCATTGTTCGACAGCCTCAAGACTGGGCAGGCGATATCCAGACCTCGTGAGATAAGAGACGCTCGCAGAGCTTGTCCCAACATGATAAACAAGTGTCATGCGGCAGTCAGATGCACTTTGGGCTTAACACTTTTGGTTCCTCTGCTTAGTGTTAAATGATCATTCTGATGTTTATTAAAATTCAGTACGAGGACAATGAGAAAGTGAGAACTTTAGAGTTTGGTAATTTGTAGTTCAGAAATACGCGAACCTCAGTAATCTCAGGTACCTAAATTTGTATTTTAGCCATAATCGACAAATGGCGTTACTCATAAATTAAACATAAATTGATAGCCACAACTAGGTAAATACTTTTTTGTTGACTTAATGCAAAAACGAATTTATTACCGATGATAAAATTTGTGCATACACATTTTTGAATCTGGATATTTCAGCGTATACGGTTCTGTTGTCTACCCCACCCCTCGATACCCCAAAAGTCTCGTTAGCACGCAGGTTGCCGTGATAATGTCCTGTCACCCTTCCTATTATAAAATTTGTATTTCAGGCTTATTTCGTTTAAAGCGATAAAAATGTTAGTCAAGTACTACATCAAAAGAGTTGTTAAGTGTCCTGTCAGTTACATAAGAATCGTCACGTTCGATAATTTGTTCAATGAACGATCTCTTTATCATCACGGAAGATAAAATCGGAACTATTTTTTCCAGAAGAGATCAGTGTTACGAAACATCTGGGTTCATAACTTATGAAATGATTAATACGTTAATTAACAGAAACTTCGTCATTTAAATGTTCATTTTTACCGCCGCCTTCCCCGTGGTTATCGAGCAGTGTGGCTCAAAGAATTACCTATAAATTACTTTTGTCCAAAACGTAGCAATGGAGAGTAGTTGTACAGTTATTTTTGTCATAACAGTGTGTACAGTCTTTTGTAAATTGCGCTTTCATTGAATGAGAAGTGAGTTCGTTGCTTATAAATTGTCCTTCTGTTACCTGTGGCACTAAATCTTTCACGTCTGCGAAAGGTCGGTTTAAAACAATGAAGGCTCTGCGGCCAAAGGTAGTGTGTTACTCTACAGGAGGATCGGAAAGGGCTTAAGTATGGAATGGCTCCTCAACTGTAAGACAATACTTTTCATTAATCATGCAAAAAGAATGTTACTTTTACCGATTGGGAAGGCGCGGTCGCTAAAGAAGTAGAGTTACCTTGATTCGAAGAGCGTTTAGTTCGGGTCAACACCTACACCATATCTCCCATCTCTATAATAGTCACGTGCGTATATTTTACTGGCTTGTCCTAGGCAAGGAGATAGAACTGGTTGAACGAGAAGGGACAAATGAGTCGTGACGAGATGGTCTGGATGGAGGAAATGGATCAGGACGGACAGACACGACAGGAAACGGACGAAGCTGAAAAGGGCAAGGCACGGTAGGGCAGAGAGGTTAGGACAGTCGGGCGAGATCTGAAGAACGCGGCAAAGGAGACGCGACAGAACGGAATGGAATGGGACGTGACAGGACAAAACAGGACGGGACAGACGAGACGGAACGGGACGAAAGAGACGAAACGGAATGGAGGAGAAGAAATGGGTCGGAGGAGGGGGAAACGGAACAAGGCGCAACGCGTTGGGACTTAGAAGACGCGGGAGTTACGGGAGGTGGGACGCGAGAAGGGCCAGGCAGGGGAAATGGAAGTGGCGCCTCGCGAGGGCATTCAAATGAGGCTGCATCGCGACCGCTGCCCCCGATAACGCGCCCCGGCCCCGTTGGGGCCACCGCCGCGACGTGCCCGCGGAAGCGCGTGCCACGCCGCACGTCCAGAGCGATAGTCTAAGGAATCCTCCTGATCCAATAAAAAAAGTGCTCTATCTCGGCTCGCACAAAGGCTCAAGCGCGGCCCGGGGCGGAGCGGGGCGAGGACGGCCGGGCGGGGCAGGGTGGGGCGGGGCGGGGCAGCGCTCCGCGCCGCGGCGCTGCACTTCACAGGATGCGATAACACGCGTCACGCTGACGTCACGAGCGCGTCAGCCGGGCCGGCAGCCAGCCGGGCGGCGCGTTCGCACGTGCTGAGGCTTGCGACCGCGCACCGCCGCGCGTGCTTGCCTGCCTACCGCCCCGCCCCCACCACGCCACGCCTCCCCCACGAACACACAACACCGCTGCGCCGTCCGAGATCACGCATCAAGAGTCACGTTAAAAATAGCTGTGTTTATTTCCATGCCCCAAAATGTGACAAACGTCAAGTATGGGATACATGTTTTCTAATTTATTCAAGTATTTGATAGAAGAAATTCAGTGTTTCCTCCGTCGTAAGAAGATGCAATTACAAGTAATTCAAATAATCTCATCCAGCTGTGCTTGTGCCCATGCTCATCTATGCTAATGACTGTCCAATTCTCTTAGCAGCCTCTCACCTCACTACGTTCCCCCCTCTTTCAGTTCCTCCCTCGTCCCCCTCTCTCCCTTTCCTCTTTCCCTCACTTGCTTACCAACACAAAACTTCCATTCCGGTGGAGTCATAGTCGCGGTAAGGTTTCCGGAGATCCGGTGTTAAGACTCACGGTAAAAATATCTGCATTAATCATGTAAGATTACGAGAAATATACATTTCCAGAATGTGATATTTTGTGGACTTTTCAAGATTTTCCAACATTAAATAAAAAGTACAATATTCCTTCACAAAATTTAACGTACATCCAGGTAATTTACAAATTCACCTGCAATCTTCGCATTAATTTAATTTCTTTACCCCAGAATTAATTTTCGACTTGAAATTTCTCACAATTTTTCATAAAATTTCATGCACGTTCAATTTTATGGACTTCCAATTCTTCCTATTATAGTATTACAGTACTCGTTAACAGGTCGTAGAATAATCGATTAAGATTTGCATTGATGTTTGGCTCAGATTCTTACACAAGTAAAGTCTGATTAATAAGTTAATGGACATTGCTTTTACTTAATAAAATATCAGCTTGGCTGATCACTGTGGGTTCTTGGTTCGTTGTAGACGAAGTAACGGATGACTATTGCACATCCAAAATCATGATCTGATCTATTAATCGCATACCTCGACTGTTGCTCCAACTGAAAATTTTAAACTTATTACTTGCGTTAGAGACAGCTTAATAAGTCATTGGCCCATCAGTGTGTCATCAGTCTAACAACTTGCTGGGGTTTAAATGTAAATTTCATCACAACTCCGCAATTTTTGCTATGCTTCTTACTAAATGCCAAAATAATAATATTGTTTATTCTCATGCAATACTGTCTATTTATGCTTATTAACAGTAGTCTGTCAACATAATTCTGTCTGCATCATAAAATCTTAGGGTATATTGATGGGATTGTCCTTCAGTATTTTGTGCAGATAAGTAAAAATGATCAGGAACATAATATGACGTAATCACAATTTTTCTCTCTGAGCTGGAACCACTTCCTTTAAATTTCCTCTGAACTGGAAGTCAGGTTGGGCATGGTATCCTGCCATTCTGAGCGATGTAAACTTCGGCACAATGATAACTGCACTTACTAATGTTGACCGATGATTTTTGTCATAATAAAAGCGACTGCGTCAACTCTTTTATGATAATTCCAACGGAAACTCAAAAAAGCTCGAATTATAAGAAACTCAAATTCAGAAGGCAATAAAAAAAGGAATTAAATATTTACATAGATTTTTAAAAGATAGCTCTGCTACTTTGATGCCCTCTAACTGAGAATGCAACAATATATTGTGATCACGTAACTGTGTCAACAATGTTGAAACAAAGTTTGTCGATATTCAGAAATCCACAATATCACACTTCACAAAACCACACCTTCGGCTTCCCATAAAGAAATCTATTATCAAAATTTTGTTCTCCTTCCGTATGTATGCATAATATATATGTTCACAGTACATACTATATGTATACGTGTACATACATACATACTCGTAGTGCAACATCGGTTTGTTATTCCCCAGAAGTAAGGTTTTTCCTAAACCTGTGAAAATATCCGAAATGTGCAATATTGCTATAACCTTCAAAATTTCTAAGTGAACTTTAATATTTTGGTTTCAATGAGAATTTCAAGAACAATTTTTTGTACACAGGATCTGATATCGAATTTATCTTGATATACTGTAATTTCTTTGTCACTCTAATATTTTCGAATCAAAAGAATCTTGTCTAATTTTATTTATTTTTCCAAGCTCTTCTGTTGTCTTGACTGTCTTCATTTTATTTCCTGTAAACGTGTACATTGATTGAGTTGAATTTGACGCTTCATGAGCCTCCCAGCGGTCTAATGGGTAAAAGATATTGTTGTTCGTAAAATTTGGTACTAATTAAATGAGTTTGATAAATCCACTCTACATGAAAATTCTAACATTTTCTTCAAGTTTTTCATGATTTTTTTCTTTATTTACTGAACGAATGCGGAAGAAGTGCCAAGATCACAGAACCCGTTCTGTACCATTCTTAACCCTCTTATTAGCCTGGTTATCCTTTTCTTGCACATCAATAGTGCGTGGTCCTGAGCTCGGAACCCTTGCAGCCCTTGTTATGTTCGATTGATTGTTACTGATTCCGGGCGCGTCAACTAAAGAGGTCATTAGTCCCGTAAGTGGAGTGCATGATTCTCATCGTAAGGTGGCGGTGGTCTTCCCCCACTGAATGGCGAGATCCGGCGCCGACCTACCGTCGACTAGCGGATTTTTCCCCAAGCAGGTATCTCCCACCAGAGGTGCACCGCCCCAACCGGGACAAGCTCTAAGTCCCCGATCCGTCTCCCGGCATATGTGGTAGTGTGGTGCATGTTAGTATGTGTGTGTGTGTAGAAGGGGTGAGGATACGACAAGGAAGGGGAAGGAAAAATCGCGCGTGCTGGCCGTGGCCCGTTTGTTGGGGTACTGTTCCGGTATTCGCCAGGTATTGATCGGAGAAACCACGGAAAACTACCGATCAGAGCAGCCAGCCGCTAGAATTCTCCTCCAGACAGTGACTGAATTCGACCTAGCTAGAAAGATGGTTTCGAAAATCCTGCCGCCGTCGGGACTCGAGCCTAGGACCTCCCGGTCAGAGGCACTGCAGTGACATCAGTTGATGCACTCAGGCACCGCTCGAGGTTATGAGGTTATGTTCGAATAACACGACTTCCTTCTGTAACATCCCCTGTTCGTTCATGTCGCCAATGACATATGTGATATGAAGGAGAGAGAAAACTAAGTTGACTTACAAATTCAGCATTACAATGTGTATTCAGGTAAATAAGATAACATTGCCATATGATTTGTTGTAACAGTCACCTCGATAATCACATATTTCCATGTGAGCGACCGGTGAGAAAAGGTATAGCGTGCGAACGGTGCGGTATCACACTGCGAGCTTGTTATCGCCACGATACGGAAACGATATACGCGACTGTATTTCGGGAAGTGTCGCAAGTAGGAAGTGGAAACGACCGTCTGCTGTGACCTCGATGTAGGCTTTCGACATCGTATCACTTAAATGGCGCGTGAGACATCCTAGGGAAGATACAACGCACTACAAACAAATGCTACCTGTCAAGAAGGATGACAAATATCAACAGGACAAGCACCTGTTTGCACTGTGCAAATTAAATTCAGTGTTTCCGGTCGAATGTGTACTAAATATAATTATCACACTGGCGTACAATGCACGGGGTGGTCTTGAATAATATGATACGAAGAAATATATGAATAAATATTATTCAGCACATCATCAATTTCTGTTCATCGAAATACGTAATTTTTTTCTGATATAGAAGTACATAATTGAACTACAGTTTTTATAATAGTAATAGTAGGGCAAATATGAGTACGTGTTGGCCAAAATCAAACAAGTTCTAATAAAGATCCTACCGTCAACAAATTTCAATATAATGCTCAATAACATTATATTTATATGATATACATTTTTGTCATGCAGGCTCTAACCTACATTTTCTAATAGATACTCGTACGTATTCGAATGAGAAGCAGATGTGAAAGCAAGTGTGTATGAGAAAGTAGGCTACCGAGTTCGCATCAACAGTCGTTAGCACAACACCATTACGTCCGTCTCTCCCATTACTTCTCAACGGATACTTCATGGCTCTCTTCCTAATCGTAGGACAATGTTACCGTTCTGAAGACTTTCACATCTCGCCCTAACATTCATTGTGATTGACTCCCACACACTTGGCGATCCAGAATGAAGGACACAGTAACATTTAGTGAAAAGACCCAAGAAATCGCAATCAATTTTCATACAAAAGCGCACTTTAAAAACGAACAGCGATCGAAAATATCCATTCCAAGCTCCTCGTGGAAACAATAATACGGAGAAAGTTTTATGTGAATTCTCTTAGCCACTGAGCGGGAACAATTTATAATACAACATATACAACTAAAACGTAGACCAAGCCTTGTGTTCTATATCACACAACCGCAAAATCAAATTTTGCGAATGTGATTTTAGATACGTACGTAGCCATGTGCCAAGCAAATTTATTTTATAGTTTGTGTCATACAACTAACTTAAGTATAAAAATTCACATTTTATTATCAAATGAAACGGGAATGTGATGTTTTGGCAACTGAAATATTGTAACATTGGTGCTTTCATTTCTTAATTTCTTTCACTATCCTCATTTCAGTCAACAAAAGATCACTATTAAAATATGTGGCACGGTAATGAACTCTGGACATCAATGCTTCAGTCAAACTAATTACATCTACAAAAAACAACAGAATCTGCTCAAAAGAAATTTTGGACGTATTTGAATAAACTTCCGTAACAGTGGGCCACAGAGGTAGAGACGATGAGAAATGGAGACGCCGGGGCGGGAGAAGAAGCGGGAGCCGTCAATTGATTGTTATTTCCGGGCTCGTCAACTGATATGGTCGTTAGTCCCGTTACGGTAGTTTAGTGAATGTTTAACCCCGGGAGGTAGCGGTGCCCCTCCCCCCGGATGAAGAGTGCGGCGCCGTCGGTTTGCGGAGAATATCCCTCTCCAGATATTTCCACCAACAGGGCACCGTCTCAACCAGAATAAGCTCTAAGCTCTCCCAACTGATCTCCCCACTTGTGGTCATGGAGTACATGTAAGTAGGTGTGTACGTGTATGTCATGTGTGAGTGTGTAAGAAGTGTAAGGGGAGAGTAGGACAAGGAAGAGGAAGGAAAGATCGCGGTCCGTGACCCTTTTGACTAACTCGGCATTCGCTTGATATTGATCGCAGAAAATATTGAATACTACTGATCAGGGAAACTGACCGCTAAAATTCTCCTCTGTAGTGTCTTTAGGTAGTATCGAAAACCCGCCACACGAAACCTGGGACCCCGTTCAGAGCCACTGCAGAGACAATGGTAATGCTGGTTCAGAGATAACTCAGCGAGGAGACGTCGACACTAGGGAGCTCGGTGACAGTGCAGGCGACTGGAATGGCGAGGGCAATTGCGTGGGTGGCGACTCCGACAAAGTCTCTGTTATACCCATGATTACTATTCCCTGGAAGCGCGTGACAAAAGAGTTGTTTTGGCTCCACTGCCTTTGTTTCCCCTTCTGCTTGTGTAGCTGTTGTCGATGTATATAGCCTATGTAGTTACCATCCACCTCATCGACTGCACTGGAGAATTGTAGATACCGTAGTCCTCACAATCATAATCATCGTGCACTCAGCCTCTCGTCACTGTACAGACGTCATTATGATTATCAAATGTCGTGTGTTCGTCATTGGCCAGCCCAGAGGACAGGGGCAACCGACTTATGCGCAACCTAGGGCTGCAATTTGAATTTCTCGTGACGCACGATGTTTACATGTCGAGATTGTGGTGAGGAGGCAAAGGCAAACCTCCATATAATATCATTAAACAATCATTCACTTCGTACGGTTTAGATAAAACGTACCGTGACATGCTTTTAGAAGCTCTTTGTTTAATATGTTATATAATTTCATGGGTATTCTAAATATGTTATAAGTAAATACATGTGTAGTTAAATAAATTTTCATTAATTTTTGTTTAACGTCGAAAATATTGAAACTCGAGTACGTGTTAAAAGGGAGAAAACTTCCCTTTTCTTTCCTTTTCTTTCTTTCCCTTATTTTTCCATTTTTGATTCTCAGTGTAGTCTTCGATTTCGTAAAAACAATTATTCAGCAGAAAAGATAGTACGAGGCTATTTGTCTTGAGGATTTTAATGTCATCTGGCAATATTCTGAAAAATATATTGATATGGACACATAATAAATATGATTACTACGGTTTGTATTAAAATTATAGGTAGTATTGTCAGTACTGCAAGACAAAACCATTGCTTCGTAAATAAATAGGCAAGGCAATGGCATTACTCCAAGTTCAGAGGAATCCCGTCCAAGATATAAGGAAGATCATAATACTCAACAATTTCGTTCTGTTGTCTCCCTACGCATTGCGAGAATTTTAAGGTGCATTCGGAAGTCACTCTGCAAAACACTGCTTCGCTTCAGAGATGGATATTTAGAAATTTCGCGCTCATAAGCTTGGTAATTGCTTACCGACCGCCGTGGCGTAACAGATAGCGCATTTGCTTCTTGTGTTGCCGCAGAGCTGGATGATCGTACGGTTTCGGTAGATTTCATGAATTGTTTTCCTCATACGCCCTACACGAATTACTCGTATATTTCACTTCCTCGGAGATACACGTCCTATCGTTCTGCACTCATCGTACAAAACACTGTACACAACACATGTTTGCGAGAACGTTAGTAACAGAAGTTTGAAGACATTTCCTACACGATTCTGAATAAGCGACGGCAAACAAACTGTAACCGTAACTGCAGTTGCTGCTATGAGTCGGATAAACTAAATGAAACGGAAGGAGAAAACATTATTATTATTATTATTATTATTATTATTATTATTATTATTATTATTATTATTAATACCTTCGTCTAAAAACTAAGAAAATGGAATTCAATTATTTATAATAGTAAATGTTACATTATCATTAACGTTTTATCTGAATACACAAACTCACACCGACCACGAAGCTGTGAATTATCTATCCTACCTATCCCGTTCGTTTCTAGAAAACCCCAAAACTTTTAACTTGCCCTTGCGGGTTGAACTGTCCCATGACGAGTCAGGCCAACTCCTGAAGTATTACACAATATCGAAATTTTCGAAGAAAAAAAAACGAGGCCAAATCCATTGCCCATTCTCGTGTGTCCGTATTTTCTTTTCACATTTATGGCGCCCGGTCCATTGACAAGTCTACCTCTATAAAAGCGTAGACTTTCTTATCTACTAAGTTGTCACGGAGACACCGCGTTTTACGCACAGATGCCAACGTTTTAGCCGTCATACTGCGACCTTCCTCAGGGCAAAACTTTGGCATCCCTGCGGAAGATTCTGTGTCTTCTGGACAGTCCAGTAGAGCCAGTCCATCTACCCCTCGCTGCGGTGGCCACTTGAGGAGGGAAGATGCCAATTGGCGGAAACACGGAACGCGGCGGGCATGGCGCGGAAACCACGCGCGAGAGTGTGTGCGTCTTCGAGCTAATCGCGAAAAACCACCCAAGCCCGCGCGCAGTGTTGTGTTTGCGAGTGGACGGGTCGGCCGAACCAGGCGCGCCACGAAGAACTATCGCGGTTTACAAACGCTGGCATATACTCGCACACTTCCTTTTTAGACCATCCTCCCGATTCTTCCTCGTCCTGTTATTTTCCGCCTGACCCTTTCCGAGACGGTCCCAGGGACGCGGCCGCGCTTACGTAGAACACTTCCGCCCCGTGACGCGCCGCCACGCACCGCCGCGCTGTCCACCGATTTTAGATCCTGCTTCCCCGCGTACGTCACCGATGCTCGGTTGTGACGTCATCATGCGTGTGCTGCTCTGGGTTTTCATTCTTTGCATGCATTTACCGCCTCCAGACACGTAATGACGTCACGTGCCTGCTCGCGACCCCGTTCCCGTTCGCGCTAATCGCGTGTTATCAGAGACTGGACGGACAGCCGCTTGATCTCCGGGGGAGACGTTACGTCATTCGAAAATGGCTCTCGGTTATTTCATTCCGCCGGCCACGCAATCCGCCTTCCCCATGCGCCGCGTTTATTCCATTTATTGCTTCATCACCGGCCAAGCCAAGCGACGCGGCGGACGCGGGGGAAGTTCTCGGCAGAACGGGGCGACAACAGGGGATGCGTAGGATTCACTCACGGCCAAGGCCGGCGAAATCCATATGGTGACAAAGGAACTTCTTTCTTCAGATAATAAGGAGTTAATAACATAGTGTTTTAATTTAATTTATTGTCGATTTATTATATATTAGCATGGATGTGTTCATTTTATAATCATTTCGTGCAGAGATATTTGCTAATTAAAATTATATTTCCAATAAAGTAAATTTCTAAATAAGTTAAATCGCTTTGGCAACTTATTTTATTTGCATTACCGCCAACACAATAAAGTATATTTATTCAGAAGCCCTTTTTTCGTTTTTTTTCATTCCATTCATCAGAAAATCGAGTTTTCATCAAACGTCCGTCTATTGAAACATCATGCCGTCCGTCTATTGAAAAATTAACAGACATCGGTATAGAATGCGTGATAAACTAACTTGCCGAAACTTTCTTGCAGATATAATCGACATAGATTGCACTTCATGGCATTGGTAAGTAGCAAAAAAACGGATTTTCCTTCCCCACACAGCATATCTGAAACGAAAAGCAGCTATTGTGATTAATCCTCTTATTTATTGAAAATTGTTTGACAAATAAACAAATTTTTAAACAAATGTACCGATCTGAGCGGTTGAAATACATTTGGACTACTAGGTCGGACAATTCTGGGAGCCATTCGACAATTTATGGCTTCACAATGTCTATGATCAAATTAACACTGAGCAGATTTTACAGGAAATTACAAATTTTCGTAGAGACAAGTTTGGAAGTGACTAAAAGATACAGAAAAATGCAACCGGACCTTGTTCTTTGAACTTTTGTTTACAAAAGTCTGATATGAAAACTTTTAGTATGTAGTAACTGGCAATAGAGTTCGAGCATGTCAAAACATTTTATCCAAAAATACCTGAGAAAACTATATCATTGTGAGGTCGCGCATTTGTTGCAAGCCAGAAGCATTCGTTTCTTAATTCCTGATGTTTTCATTGAATTCGTCCCAGTACTGAGTGACGTTGTTACTCTCACTGGATCGCATTGGTATCACAGACGCGGACACCAGGAAAAGTACGTTTCAAGTAGAGTCATTACGTAATTCTCTGGAAGAGCGAGCGTCCTGCGTATTTGCCGCGGCGCGGCGGGGGCTCTGCGGAAGGAGATGAGATTTTCGAGCCTCACTTCCACGGAGCGCTTAACGACTTACGCGAATCTCAAAGACGGCGATGTCAAGGGTGGGTGTGGGGACGGTGGAGAGGGAAAAGAGACTTGAGCTTGTTAGCCGCCTGGCCTCTGGACAGAAACCGCCACGGCCACCATTATAGCGATTAAGCTAGGATTAGGGGTAAAGAAGACAGGCTATATGAACTGATTGATGAATTAATTGATTTCTGGTCATGTCCACTGTTTTGGACATTAGTCCCGTTAGTGTAGAGAAAGTTATATTCCAGAAGATGTCTATGTCCGTCTTACGCCGGACAGTAAGATCCGACGCCGTCGTACACGTCTGTTTCAGGGGAATTTCCCCATCAAAGTATCTCCTTCTGCGAAGCACCGCCCTAGTCGAGAAGAACTTCGGCCTCCCGACAAGTATGGTAGTGTCGTGCGCGTGTGTGTGTGAGAGAGAAAGGGAAGATTATAGGACAAGGAGAAGAAGGAAAAATCTCGCGCGGTCCATGGCCAATATCTTATGGTATTACTCTGGCATTCGCCTGGTACCGATCGGAGATACTATGGGAAACTACCTATCAGAGCAGGTGGCCGCTAAAATTCTTCTCCAGGCAGCGCACAGCGGCTGGCTGGATTCGATGTAGCTATTTACAGCTAGTGTCGACATCCGCTCCGTCGGAACTAAAACCCGAAGACCTCGCGGCAGTCACTGCCGGCAGTGAGCGGCAACGCTGGCTTTGAGTTAAACTGAGCCATTGACATTAATTATCTGTGAGCAGAAAATTATTGAAAATGCGATATATGTTTGTGTACCTCTTCTGCATTGACTTACAGTGCCTTGGGGAGATATCACGTTTCACTTTTCGTTATTAATATTACGAATGTTAATATTATTTTTCTATCAATGGACATAAAAATGTCAATGATCATGGTGACTGTCATTTTTTTGTCCATGATTCTCCTTTGATTCCACTTCCAGTAAACCGATAATTCTCTATAATCTCTTCAAGGAGCCAGTAATAATGCAAGAGGAACACACATACAAAAACCAATTTGACGATTGCCGTTTTTTTTTGTGGTTCAATCTTCTGATTTAAATACTACTACTAGTAATATTGTCGACAGAATTTAAAGTCGGTCAGTTTTCTTTTTAGAAAAAAAGTCAGCTCTTTCCAGATCAATATGTCATCGCAATACATCGGTACACCAACGGCGTAGAGTTCGTATTTCATCGGTAGTGAGAGTCAATTTCGTGTCATTCCCTTATTACATATTGAGGTTATGGTCACTAAACAGCTGAACCTACAATGTCGAAAATATGTTCAAAAAGAACAAATCGCACCTGATTCCCTGGTTCCTATTCTGAGGACGTTCTAACACGATCGTGCGTTTAAAAATATGACGAGACGACGAGACGACGCAGGTGCTGTGGATTTATCGCCTCCACGTCTGCGTAGGCCGCCCCCACCCCCATCGCCGCCCGCACTGCCGCCGCCGCCGCCGCCGCCGCCACCGTCACCGCTTCCTCCACCACCGCCTACGTGGGCCAGCGACCCGGTCGCCGCCCCTCGGCAACCCCACTGCCGTCAGAGACTTCGTTGTCGCCGTCCCCCGCGGCGGGGCCAACCGCACCCGACGTGCTGCCGCACTGCTCTGCACCGTGCACGAATACATACGTTCAGTCCAATTGAAAATGGCTCTAAGGAAGAGCTACATCAGGGCAGCGTTATTTCCACAAGACTCCTGAGCCCGATTCCAAAGTCTCTTGTACAATGCACAAAAGTGTCTCATATCAATACAAAACGCATTAATACAACCCAAAATAATTTTGGTAAAGAAAATATAAGGGGACAATCGAAATCTCATTCTTTTAAGTAACAGCTTTTTCAAATGAGTATCAGAAGTGTTTTTCCGTATCATTTTCGTGTTTTACAAATTACTAATTGCGTCTACAAAATGTGTGAAATTTTGATATTAATTTTAGGAATATTTCCTTACCAAATGGGGAAAAAATGCAATGTATGTTTTTATTAGTTGCCGTAACATTGTACTGGAAATTATTTATTTTCTGCGGCATTCATTACGAGTCCCTAAAATTTTGAAGGCTCTATGAACTCATTTGTTAAACCGGCCATCCTAAATAGGTAGGAAGTAGGCGGGACCAGGAGAAAAAACGAGAGAATGTCGGAGTGTTTCTTGTTTACGTACAAATGGAAGCCCGTAGCAAAAACAGCTATTTTTAGGTGCACCCAACAAGCATTCGATTAAACACCCGTTGGAAAGTTTTGGGTTCGATAACCCGCTCCCACAATTATGCAGAGAAAAAATATTTCGCGAGAATTGGCAACTAAATAGGAAGGATTTACAGCGTATTCCATTATTACATAATACTGCTGGTTGTTACGCAATTTAGCAACGACCACCATTCCGAATGATGGTCAAGCGGTGCCACTGACCAACAATGGCCTTGGAAAAAATCCAATTGGCTCTTCATATCACGTGCCTTGCATGGCAGTCGTTGTTGAGGGCTGTACCCTGGTGACACCTGCAACCTACCTCTGAATGTTGAGCGTATTTTTCGTTGTTTTTTATCGTCGGTAATCTGCGAAATCGTCCCGGCGGGCTCACGGTTTATTAGCGCCGAGCCGCGTTCAACGGGTTGGCCGGACGGTCGCTCGCCCGGAGCGTGGGCGAGTGCTCACGCCTTTGTCTCACTGGCCGGGGCGTGGGCGGCGTGACATTACGGAATTCCACGCCGCGCCACGTTCGTAGCGGCGCCTCTGGGGGACCCACGCGCCGGCATGACTGGCTCCGACGCCGTCGACGCAAAGGGTTGACGTTCGTCTACCATCGACAGTTAGGCGCAGTTTTCAGATTGGGTTTCCCTGGGCCGATGCCTTTGTTTGCTATGCTTCTGGAACTCCTTCCTTCTTAATCTTCATTTCACAACATAACGCAACATGGGCGGTAAGTGTGGTTATATCCTTGTCGAAAGATACCAACTGCAAAACAAAGAACAAACGTGTTTTATCATGAACGCCCATTAGTATTTATCTGCTGAACTTTATTTGCGCATAAGAAAAATATCCCAAGTATAATAAAGTTGTTCTAAAAAGATGAGTTCGTGCGATTTATCCATAAAAAGAAGGACCAGCCGGAATATGACGTGCAATTGTAGAAGAGACGCATCTGTAAATAATTTAATACTAAATATAATCCTCAATTATAATATATTATTTTGATTCAATCTTTTACATGAAGTCCAAATATCTTCCAAAAATTACATCGACGAAAGTATTGAGATCTACGTACAACGAAGTCGATATCACGTAACGATTTAATCGATTTTTAATAATATAATGTAATATAGCAATTCAGTCCCTTGACAATGTTCAGCTGCCACAGGTTCAAGTTAATTCATCTACACAATACCATATATTATTTAATTTATTATGGGTATCAATCCCTCAAACAACTACCTAATTATCACTGAACTTTTGCTTTCTAAGCAAAATTCAAAATAGAAAATGACGTTTCTACGGTTTACCAGAACTTCTCTTTACTTCTTGAATCTTAATGTCCCGAAGTGGAGTTTTTCATTTAAGGCCATTTCAAGAAGATAAATAGTTACGTCATAACTAGATTATGCGAGTACTCAGTAATCTAATTTAAGAGACCTTATGAGCCGCAAGAATTGCATATCGTAACAATAATTTACGACAACCACAAATGATTTTTTTTAATCATTTTATGTGTCTTATAACGTGCATGAACTGTAATTACTAGCATGTAGCAAGACCGTCGTTCTTCGCTTGGTGGTCTTTCGTATCCGTTACTACTGTCAGAGGTCGCCAAATGTCCATGTAAACCATATGAATATCAGTCAACATACTTCACTTATAGATAAGTAGAAAACGAAATTGCTGCACAAGGCAGTGAAATGAAGGATGATCGTTGTCATAACGACATTGAGGCTTTGGTGAACATCATATTAATTCAGTTTGCATCGTATGTCTTGTATGGCATCGCAAACATAACGCCTCTTCCACACAAATAGAATTACAATCTAAGGCAGACAAATTTATGGCTGTAGTATAATGAAATGCTTATCACTAAAACTAGAATGGCTAGGGAATCAAGAACGTGCCTTGAACACGACTTAATCTGTCCTCTCTAGTCCAACATAATTATGTTTAAGATTATCCCACTGTCCCGGTATGGAAATTTTGAGAACTTATCGAACAGAAGACTGAGCTAGTTTGAATGTCATTTCGGTAGGAATCGAAGTAAATTTATAAGCGCGTACCAAATCATGTATGTACATGCTAACGCGTTGTCATTTGGGACTTTAGTGGTCGTCGACGTCCTTCTCATTCTATGCCCATTTCTTTATATTATCATCACAAACATAAGCAAAAAACTTAATTTAGAGATTGAAATATATCTAATTTTATATAATGGAAAATATCGCGACGTCCTCCACTCGAGCAAACGAAAGAGGGAGCTACCCTCGTCAAAGCCACGACGTTCGTCTCGATATAACGCCTCTCGTGAGCCAATTAATGGCTAATCGTGTCCCGTGGCGGCGTACAAAGAAGTCCTAACAAGACGGATGTCCAGCCCAGCAGCTCCCACCTATGCCCGAGATTGGTCGCGCGTGCGAGGAGAGACGCGCGGAGGGCGCGTGTTGGCCGCGTGCGCCACTTGTTAGGGCAGCGCCTGCCGCCGACGTGGGCGCAAAGGTGGCGCCTTCCGCCCTGAGCGCGGCCGGCAGGGGGGTAGGCTGGGGGGACGGGTGTGGCCGGGCGGCGGTAGCAGACATGCGACTGAGGGGGAAACGAGGGGCGGAGGCAGGGGGGGGGGTGGCGGCGGGGGGGGGGGGGGAGGGCCAGAGCGGGCGAGAGCGGGGGGCGAGGGCGAGGGCGAGGGAGGGCGAGGCGAGAGCGGGGCGAGGGCGGGGGCGAGGGGGGCGTGAGGGGGGGACGAGGGCGTGGGCGGGAGCAGGGGCGGAAACGTGGGCGGGGCGTTGGACGGGTTCGGAACGAGGCGAGGGCGGAAAGGGGAGCCAGGAAGGGTGGTGGTGGGGGGGGGGGGGGCGGGCGAATCGAAGACAAGGGCGAGGCGGGGCCCTGGTCACGTGGCGCTTCGGAGGCATCGACAGAGGGCGTCATTTGCGCGCGCGCCCCCCCCCGCGTGTTCTCGGAAGTTCGCCTGAGAAGATCCGCGACCCGCCCCACGGACGACGTGACCGGATCCACAGTCGCTTCCCCTCGGAGGGATTCCTCCGCGGCGAAAGGACACGACATCTCGCAGCCCCGCCCCTGCAAAAAGCCTCTTATTTGTTCGTGTGATCCAGGTGCACTTCGGACTGTTGTGTATTTCCTATCCCAGTAGAATAACAACAGGCTAAAAAGGAGTCGTGGTTTAGCTGTGTTAGAAGCTTAGAAACACTCTCCCGGTTTCTTGAGTTTCTTGGTGATACCCACGTCGAAGTGCCATGAGGAGGCGCAGTGGGGGGACAGCATCGTACTGGTGAACCCAGATGGTTCCCGGTTCCTTCGTGGCAGTGATCCTGGAGTCATGGGAATTTGCGGAGGCTTTCGCGTCCCCCCCCCCCCCCCCGTGGGACGTGGCTGCGTTAATCCAGATTCCAGTTGGAAGAGTGCCTGTGCATTGAGGGAGGTTGATAGACACGAAGTCGGATGTTGCGTTTGCTCTAACTTTGAACACTGAATAAAATGAATGAACTGATCGTTTATTTATTAGGACTTGCAGATAGTTTTCGCCTTAAAAATTCTCGAACCCATCGATTCGAATATGAAGACATATAATTGGGATTCCTCCGAATATTAAATACAGCATCATGCACACTTCAGTCAATGATTTGTCGGCGGGATAAGACATTGACACCGATGAACGCTTTGATTGTGACTATATGAATGGATCGTGGTTGTACATCCAGTTGTGTGGGTACACCTCGCAGGTTTAAACAAGACAATTAATTTCATATTTTTCTTCTGCTCATGTCTTTCTATGCAATATTTTATGCAGCTATTGTACTTGAACACTGCTCATTAGTATCTTTTATCTTTCGTGCAATGTCCAAATCTTTTTCAAGAAGATATTTAAGGGGAACGCAATACGTATTTGGAAAGAACTATTCCTCCGGCTATCTTCTTTATATCGCCGTAAATTGTATTAGCATCAATTCATCGGCGACTTTAATTTTTATTTGAAAAAAAAACGCGAGAGAGATTTGGCCCAACTTAAGCCGTAAATAACATTTTAATTCGCTAGAATTTCAGCATTTTGCGATTATTCTCAGCAAGCAGTGTTATATGAGTCGCCTGTGCCTGACAAAGGTCGAATGGATATGTGGGATGAAAGCCGATGTGAAGGCGGAGGCAAATGACACTGACGTGCTTTGTAACTCAGGGCGATGTGGGGGTACCACCCGGAATAAGCTAGATTAAACGTTCAGAGTGAGGGGGGAGGACAAGCAAACGTTCTAGAAATAAAATGAACACAGTTCGCGATTCATTCATCGGAAATATTCCGAGACGTATTTTAATTTAGTCAGGTACGTAATTATTTGCCCTTTTTTAAGTCACCAGAAGAAGAATTACTAAAGCGGCCCTTGGTTGCAAGAACTCGCGTGGACCATATAGAGGAGAGTGAGCTGGTGGCAGCTAGTCTTTGAAGAACAGTGGCAGATAGAAAAGAAGACGAAACGTTTACATTACTACAAATATCAACAACAACAATAATTATAATAAATAATAATAACTAAATATAATTCTAAACATAATCATGGTAAAAATAATAAAATTCCTTTATTATTATTATTATTAAATAATAGTTATTATATCCTTAAAGGACCAGAAATAATTGCACCATAGACCTTAACGAGAGTGTTTCTTAATACTTTAGGTTTACGATTTTAATAGAAAATGTATTTCTCTTTTTTTTCATTTCTTACTCGAAAGTACATTGCGAACTTAAGTTTCAATGCTAATTGATGGCTCTAATTTTTGTTTCTGCAAGGTCATTTCATATATAGTTGGGAGGACAAGCAGAGATTCCAGATATAAAACGAATATCGTTGACGATTCATTCAACGGAACCAATCTCGTACAGATTTGTTTCAATGCCACACACACGTAGTTGCGTTATTGCCATACAAACTGTTTCATTCAACCCCAGAGAACTCAGTTGCCCGCGTCCGCAGATTTTCCCGGGATCGTCCCAACATAAAGGAATCAACGCCCACCCCGCCGGCGGGAAGGGCGTCATTTCATAACGACGCGAAGCCCTGAGGCGGGGGCGGGGACAGGGGCAGGGGGCGGGTAGTTATATCGGGCGCTGGCCGTGCTCACGCCCGCGGGGCGAAGGTGCGAGCGGGCTGGCGCGCGGGCGGGCGAGCGAGCGAGCGAGCGAGCGCGCAGGCGAGCGCGAGCGTCGGGGCTGACGAGCACGCTGCCCACGCGCCGGTCACTCATCTGCTGCGGCGGCGAGTGAATGAACTCGGGCGGGCCGCTGGCCGCGCGTTACCCGTCCGCCGGCGCTGGCGGCGCGGCGGCGGCGGCGGGCGCTGGCTCTGGCGCTGGCTCTGGCGCTGGCGTTGGCGTCGGCGCTGGCGTCCGCCCCCGAGGGAGGGCCCCGCCGCCCCCCGCCCCCGCCTCCCCGCGCCGCACGACGCGCGCCAACGCTTCCGAACGGCGGCTGACCGGCGCCGCGCGGCCGGGAGGTGGGCCCGCTCAAATGTTTTCCTTCGCGTCTACGCGGCTAACGGTCGGGGCGGTGCCGACGCGGAGATGCGAAGATGCGAAGTTGAACACACCCGCGCGGCTGCGGGGACCCACGCCGAGCGGAAGCACAGGTGGTTTGGGGAAGAACGTCAATCGAGAAGGAACGGGCAGCGGGAACGGTCGCAGAGCGGAAATGAACGGGGAGGAACGTGCAGTGTTGTCGCGCGCGAAGCAGGTGTAGCGGGGACGAACGAACGGCAGCGGGGAGGCAGGCGAAACGGGGATGCACACCCGTGGAGCCACCAGGTGTGCGGGCAGCATCCGCGGGACATCCCCACGGGGAACCCGTCGAGAAGAAGCAAGCTGGAAAAGAATGACTTTCGGCGGTCAGGGCCTGACGAAGGCCACGGGAGGACCAGTGTCATAGAATAATTTCTGAAACGTCTGATGATTGAACTTTCTGATCGAATGAAATATTAGATAATTAAAGGGTGATGTCTCCATCGAAATTCATATTTAAATCATGCTAAAACTGCTAATACAAATTTTCACAGGAGTAATTCGGATAATTCGAAGTCAATGCTATACATGAGATCAAAGAAAACCGCATTGAGAATTTTAAACCAGTCCCCAAATATTTCTAAATTAACAGTTCTTAATACGAACTTTCAGAGAGATAATAGAAAATGGCGATGAAAGACAGTCAAACTTTATTGTTGGCGAATTACAATTATTGCATGTGTTAGTTCAAATCTACGACAGCAGATCTTTCCGTGTCAAAATAGTTGTGTCAGCAACTTTATTGAAATATGAAAATAGAGTACACTAATCGTAGTACAATAATTTATTTCTTTTTTTCACAAACATCTACCGCACTTTCTTACATTCAGTTTGTTTTCTTCCTGCGCTTGTGCCTATAGAGTCAATTACGTTGTAAAGTATCGTCCGTTTCCTAGCTATAATGTAAAGAGTAAGCAGAATCGATTACTTAACATTCCTATGCATGTCTTGTAATAAAATGATCTTAAATGTCATGTAATTATCATAATTTTCACTCCACGTAAACAGCGGGTAACAAGGAAACACGTACAAAATTCTGCCCTTAAGCAGCACTTTTGGAGTCTTCTCCGTGTTTATGCTAACTAGCAACTTTCGAGAAGCCAACCATCGTTTTTTCTTTGTGCTGCAGTGAGCACTTCGCAGAAATTATCGCGTATGACCCTCCTTGAAAAACTGTTAGTATTATGTAGAAAGGCGACGCAATGCTAACGTTCAAAGAAAAAAATGTTCATTTTATAACTCTGTGAATTGTGCGTCATTCGCCCAGAGGCTTGCAAATATAGAGTACGTAATAGCATTAGCTTTAGCACATGTTACGGTAATGATTCTGAGAAGCAAGTTCCGAAGTACTTATAGTAAAGGAAACCTGATAATAAAATCTCGAATAACTCAAGTACGTTTTAATCAGTGCTTCTAAACTTTGCGAAAAGAGTACGGTTTTGTTTTCCATTGTAATTGTCTAAAATGTCCATAAGCAACAGAAAAGAATCAAGATTCCACGTGTATGACAAAATATTAATAAATTGTGTTAGATCTAAAAATATAAATTATTATTTATGGAGTAACTACAAGCAGCCTGAAAGTTAAGGAAAATGTTTTTCAATGAAATTGGGAAACGTAGTTACAATTGTAAACAACAGTTAATTAAAAGATAATAATCAGACGATGGACTCTGGTACTTGTACGTATATACACACACGCATTTTGCAGCTACATACTTCGTACTGAAGTATGTAGTAAGTAAATAGTATGACTGTTTTCCACTCGAGTAATTTAATACATTAGGTACAAAATGAAAAAAAAAGTCTTATTATTTATCATTTAAAATGTAGTTGACAAAATTCATTAAAATCGATTGTAGAAACAAGAACGCAACAAGAGAGACCACAAATCTCCAAGGTATTCATTAGCCCACTTAGCACGAGAATTTTCGGTGGTGTATCAATCAACAACCGACAAAATCACGAACCGAAACGGGAAAGGCCGAGTATCAGCCGACAAAGAAAGAAAAAAGCAACGTCCCCTGGCCTGGGACACGTAACAGCGGAAACAATAGCGCCCGCCATCCCTGACCAGGTTTCGTGAACTGAATAACGTTGCGACGTGCCCCGGCTTACCGCGAGGGATATAAATACGCGTGCACGAACGTGACAGTCGACGTGTGCGTGATCGGGGAAGGGGTCGGCAACCGCCCTCTCGCCGTCTCTTTCTATCCTTCCCTCCCTCTCTCTTTCTCTCTCTTTCTTTCTCTCCCTCGCTGTCTCTCTCGTGACGTGATGCGTCTTTCAAGTTCCCTGATTCCAGGAGCGGTGCGCGGAGTCGTAGCGTCTTGGTAGTAGTAGTAATTGAAACGCGAAGTTATCGAAGTGGTCCCGTCGTTCTTTCTTAATCGACATTTTACGAACGCTTATGAAATGGCTTCTCGATTTATGAGCATGCTGATGGCTTGTGGACGGAGAAACGCCTATCACATTTAATGTTCCATGTTATGATTAGACAAAAATGTTCTATTTCGACTTTTTTTAAATGGATCGTAATAATTCGTTGTGCCTTAACAATGCTTAGTAGAATTGAATTTCATAAAAATCTGATCAGTTTACTCACAATTACTTTTACATCACAAAATTAAACATTATCCGCATAATTCTACATAATATGACGACGTTATTAACATATAAATCTTTCAGGTAGAATTTTATTACGATATAATTGCATCAAAGACATCAAAGTAATATTTAATTAATTAAACATATTCCTAATGTTTGGAAATATTTCATAAAGAAGTATCTGTCCATATTTGGGACGCCTGCCTAGAATATGAGTAATTTCACATTGCTTCTTCTATCTCTTATATTTTATACTTCTGAAATCTTACGCTAGTAATAAACTTTGTAAAGTTCTTCTCAGTTCCGTGGCCAATATTCCATTTTCAGTTTTCCGTGATCCATTAAGCAAATGTGAAATAGAATTGTTTCTGGCCACTACAATGAGCTCTACCCAAGTCGATGCATATAATGGCATCGTTTACTGTTTTTAACGTTAAATAAATGGAAAACCACATTCCTCTCCATTTGCGCCGTGGGATTCGAGGCGGTGCGAACGGGGCCTGTGGTCTGGGGCCGCGCTTTCTTCGTCGTTACGTAAGGGGCCGCACTAGTTGTGTGGCCTTAAAGGACGCACTACTTCAATTTGACAAGCCGCGGCCCACGCGTGTCGTTGCGCAACCACCACGCCAGCCAGCGCCCGCGCAGCGTGTTTGTTGTGCGCGCGCCCGTGGCCGTGCTCCCGACTCCGTCCCCGCCTCCCGACTCCGTCCCCGCCTCCCAACCCCGACCCCGCCTCCCGAGTCCGTCCCCGCCTCCCGACCCCGACCCCGCCTCCCGACTCCGTCCCCGCCTCCCGCCTCCGTCCCCGCCTCCCCAACCCCGCCCCGCCTCCCGACTCCGTCCCCGCCTCCCAACCCCGACCCCGCCTCCCGACTCCGTCCCCGCCTCCCGAAACCTCTCCTACACTCGCTCCCGTCGCATGCCCCTGCGACGCGCGCAGTAACGGTGAGTTGTGTTGAACGGTGGGATGGGACGCAGGCTACGAGGATGAGGAAAAGAAGAAAGGTACCGAGACTGACATTCGGTGCGGTGGATGAGGTAGGATTGGTGCGGTGGGTGGGAGAAAGTGAAGGGGTGTGGGTGGGAGCGGGAGGGCCACAAGGAAGATGCGATCGGCCTCGTGGTTGGGACGGTGGAAAGACTCAGGGAAATGTTGAAGCGGAAACTGTCGACTGCGTGCAGGTGAATGGAATTGGGATACAGACTGGTAGAAACTAGTCGTGGTCTTGAATCTGGCCGTAACAGGAATGCATTTACAATATGTACTAGACCAACAAAAAGCGAAAACTTTCTTGCTATTCGTTTGATGGAGGGAGTAGCCATGTGGAAGTAGATCCTTATGGCTTCCCTTCAAATAACCGTTTTAAACGTAGTTTTTTCTTAATATTCCTAGTATCTTATACAAAGCGATGAAGAGATACTTTCTGTTCAGAGGAAAGTGTACTCTGTGCAGGGTAGATAAAGTATATTTAACGTCGTGCCTAATATTTAATTTTATTTTGAAATAATCTTGTAAATACAAAATAATAAAATGTCATGTTCAGTTACGTCACTTTTAATAGTTTCCCAAAGTGCTACAACCAGAGAGTACTTTAAAAAATGAGCCACAAGGGACGAGTATTTTAGAAACAATACATTATATAAATTAATCGTTAAGAAGCGTATTTAATTTTTGCAATAAAATAAAGTTTGTTAATTCGTTTCCGTTTGTTATCCATTTTTTATCACAAACCTTAACTAACTAGTGAATGTTAGAAATAACTCGTATTATCATTTCATTTGTATCTCTTTCACCTTCTTGTTATTTATGAACAGGTCTGTAACGTGCTGGTTTTTGATGACGTGTTTATCAGCCCTTTTGTGCCAAAACTCTGTGATGTGACTTGCAGTTACCATCACAATGTTCTTAAAACGAATATTTCGAGGAACGAACGGAGAGAGGAAAGAATGAGGATGGTACTTGTGGATGGTCTGACTCAGATTTCACGATGATTTTGCAAAATTCCGAAGTGATATTATTTCATGAGAACTAGATTTTGAGGCGAACTTTCCTCCACTGCTCCTATCCCCGGAACACAAAGAACAGGTTAAAGGCATGGCATGATCACGAATTTTTGACGAAAACATGATAACATTCTGAAAAACAATATTGTTTACACTATTTTGAAAACATGAGTAGTAGAGGTCGATAAGGCGCATTGCTGTTTACGTGTTTTTAATTCACGTAACGTTGTGTACTTGCAAGAAAAGTCTGTGTTTGAAATCCTACATAAACTGTATAGAACGAATGCAATTCGCAATTGATAGTAGTGTGAGATAACACACATGTTCTGTGTTTGCGCATTACTTCATTTCTTTTCGGCTCATTTGTATTCTCCACGCGTCGCTCTCTCAACAGCTTACCGTAAGCACTTAACAAGCTATTTTTAACCTCGCGCGTAATTTTCCATACGCCAAGCGCTCCCAAGCGCCTATGGTCGAGATATCGCGCCCCGTGACATTGCAACGCCACGCAAAAAAATAAAATAACAAACAACAAAAAACAAACAAACAAAAACACGTCGCCCACAGCTCCCGCGTTTCTTCGCAACAACCGTGCGGTCCGCTCTTACGAAATAATTACCTTTCGCAGATCCGTCGGTTTACCGTACAGTCGAAGAGTTGCAGCTGCTCCCCCCTCTCGTTCCTCTCCCCGCTCTCCTACACACCTCCCCACCGCCAGCTCCTCTCCAACCCGCAGAAATGTTCGCGTCGGCCGGAGGTCTTTCGGAAAGCAGCTGGAGCAGAGAGCCGGCAATGCAGTGTGGGTGGACGGTGGATAGGCGGTGGGTAGGCGGTGGGCAGTTGGGTGTGTGGGTGCGCGTTGGGTGGTTGGGTCAGTGAGTTCTCCCGCGCACTCTAGGTCAGGATAGCAAGGAACTGGTTAAAAGTCGAAAAAATGAATGCTACCATAGAGCAATTTTGAAGGGTCTGGTGGGATAGACATATTCCAAGTGCTATGTTGCACGTGGGAAGAGATCGACTCATTATATCAGCGTTTATAAATGCTAAAGGCGACCTTCGCACGTGCAAGATCTAATCGTTATACGAGCAAAACAACTTTTCTTTTAAAAGCGTGCAAATACGCAGACTTCATCAATTTAGATTCTGCAAAATGAAATCTTATAATGAAGCAATTTATAGTATAAACACGTGCTCTAAAAATGCAATTGCAATTCTCGAGAAATAGTGCACAAATACTTTCGAAAATGAGAAAGACATTTGTAACCAGAGTCATGAAAAATCACCTGTAGTGATTTTTATTTTAAAGATTATGACTTTTACATGCAAATGTTAAGTTTTTTAGTCCTTGAGTGTTAGGCAAGCCATACCAAATTCGCAAATTTTAAAAAATTAAAGCCTTTTATTATGAATTATGTGGAACCTGGGAAATGCTTTCACACTAGTATTTTGGCCAGACTCTCGGCGTCCTGCCTCGCTCTCGAAATAATGATCCATCGCTCATCCTACACAGTTCGCTCACTTTCTCGCTCGCTCATCGCTCACTCTCTCCTTCGGACGCTCACCAGCGCCTGCACCCGCTCGCCCACGCTCTCCCGGCTCGCGTCATTCCGCAGCGCGACTTCGCTATCGCGCACAGCCTGAAGGCCGCCGACGTTGTTGACTGCGAGATCGTTCACGTTTCCCGCCACGCGTTCGCCGGCCCGAGCTAAAATTGACGCGGCGCCGAGTTTTTTCACTCCTTTTTTTATTTTTTGTCGGGCGGCTTGTGCCGACCGGCAGCACCGCACCGCACACACGCGGGGTGGGACGAGTGGGACGAGCTGGGACGAGACGGGAAGGACTGCTTGGCACGACTCCGCTGTGCGCCCAGGTCCGGGCTACATCCGCTAACAACACTGCTACCGCTGCCGTGGCCGCGGCCGCTACGTCATGGGGCCCGCGTTGCGTCATAGGTTTGCAACGCCTTGTCGGGGTCCTGGGCCGAGCGTTGTTTGGGGGTCGAATAGAGCGGGCGTTGTTTATTCACGATGTAAGCGAAAAATACACAAGCAGAGAATGATGTTTCTTGTAAAAATAAGTAGTTTTGTAAATGCATCGTTTAGCAAACAATCTACTCTTAATGTAATATCTAAATGAAGAAAACATTATTGTATCACAACAGATGTAAAAAATCTACTATGTATAATCGTTATCACAATTAACATTGTGATATTTTGTGAAATATTGATAAGACCGTAGATGGATTATTCTAATTTCGGTTGATTGTGTTCGTCACTTTCGAATTAATGAATAAACACTTTTGAATAATGAAAATTGAAAACTACGACGCAACTTTTACCCGTCTCGTAATTCAGTTGACTATATTTATTTCCAAATTCGGCCGCAGGTATTCTTAGTTTTGCGGATTATTTGGACTAAACCTTTATATAAAAATTCTCGATCCTTGTTATGGAGACCCTTTTGATACATACGTAACTGTCAGGCGTAAAAGGGGCACATTACGTACTTTGTTGACAGAACATATTTTTGAGTTTTTCATATCCCTTTTAATTTTGCAACACTTGTATAAATACGTACTGAAATCATTTCCAAATCAGGTGTCACCACCAACCATTCCGCAACACTCATAGGTGCAATTTCTGTTGATAAAGACAAACATTGTGAACTTAGTTCACCCTGAATGTCAATAGGTTAATATGATACAATACAAAGCATGTGAAAGCCTTTCATTTCCATTAACGACAATCTTGTCCTTTGTTCTTAAAAACGAAGATAAATGAGCGAGTTAAAGAGCGTATTTTGTGGTACACTAAATAAAAAAGTATGTTCAATTTGCATATTCGATGCACGTATTTTTAACGTTCTGAGATCTGCCCTTCTTTCCGAAATAGACAATAACTGGCCCAAAGAACGTCGATGGCCGTCATTTGGGCGAGTTGTGGCTAGCGGGGACGGCCCGCTGACTAAGTCCCCCGTACTCAGAATGCACAGGCAACATGACGCAGCCGGACCGCAGGCCGATGGCCCAACAGGTGCAGGTATTCCGTGAATGCTGCTGCTTCTTGGGCCTGCCTTCGCACTACGTGCTTCTACCTGCATTCGCTTAACAAAGACGCTGCCGCGGCCCACGCCGAAACCCACGTTGCGGTGCAAAGTCGAGCGTATTGCGTCTCTCTCGCAGACGCGCCACGTCACAGTGGCATTACGCCTTTGTTTTCAACGGCGGCCGCCGCCGGCCGGTCTCTGGACCTTTCTTCTCTACGCCTAACGCGTAGAACCCCGTCGCCGCGCCCCAAGCTAGGTCCCCCTCTCTTTCGCCGCCTGGCACCGATGTACGCCGTTTAGCAACAAATAAAGAGCGGGTTACGACATCGAATTACGCGGGGCGGCGCGGCTGGTTGGGTCGGTACTTCGAGGGGGGGGGGGGGCGAGGCCCCGAGCACGACGCCGCACCCCATGCCATCGACATAGACATAGATGTAGACGCCGTAACGAGCGCGCCTGACAAACAAAGAAACGCGCTACTTACGCGTCCCTCGGGCGGTATTTTTATCGGGGGAACATCTTCAGCTCGTAACATTCTGTGCATCCTTTTTCCTTTGCACCTCCACGGACCCGTCTCCCGGTCTCCGTCGCACCTTCCTCTCTCCGACTTTATTTCTATCCTCCGGACAGCGTTTTACTCGTTTCTTTGCCCCCGGGGAGGCGGGGAATCGGTTCAGTCACCTTGCATTGCGCCGCGCCGCCTCGCGGCGTGGCGCGGAGCGGCGGGGCGGGGCGGGGCGGGGCGTGACGGGGCGGGGCGGGGTGGGGCGGGGCGGGACGAGTCGGGCCCGCACGGCGCGGCACGGCGTGGCTCGCCGACACCAGCGCATCCTCGCGTCAAGCGGCAGCGTGCAACTTCGCCTCGCCGTCGACTCTACCGAGGGGAGAACGGGATCCTGCTTACGTAATAGCCCCCTCCCTCGCTCGGCGCGCGCTCACACACACACACATCCATCCGTCCACACACACATACACACACTCCCTCCCGTCGGCGCGCGCACACACACACACTGTTACGTAATGTGAAGGTGACCTATCGCGGCTGTGATTGGTGAGTCAGAGAGGGTGTTGTCCTCGCTCCGGGGCCGCCCCCCTCCAGCGCGCCGACATTGACTGGGCTGGCCGGTGGCGGCGCGCGCGCCGCGGCAACAGTCTCTCACGCGACGCTGGCGCGAGAGGTCGACTGAAGCACGAGGTGCGCGCTCGCCTTGCGTTGCCTTGTCTTGTGCCGTGTGCTGTGCTTGTGTTGCGACTTCGCTTCTTCTCGTCCACGAGACCACCGCTGCGACTTCTACTCCAGCCGAGCCGTCTGCGCTCATTGTTTGTGCGACGTGTCCGAGACGATAGCCCAGTGTCACCTGCGAGTTTTTAATAGTGCTTTCAATTGGTGAGTTGTTTTTTTACCTCCCTAACAAGTCACACTTCCACGCTATGACGGCGCGAGTTCGGCTATTCGATCCTCTCAGCTTGTCACGTCTGGCATGCTTCGGTCCGCCGTTCGTTTCTCCGTTTCTTTCGCAAAGTGTCACCAGTGGTAAGTCACGTTACGTGTCGTGACAGATGTCGTAAAGCTGTTGTAAACGTAACGCTGTTCTTCGATGTTGCCGAGCTCTCTCCCCTATCCAATATTTTGATGTTTTCCGACATGCGACGAGCGTAGGCATTTGATTGTTGGTGTTTGCATGATTGTTTCCCCACAACCTGAATGTGATCGTGGGCGGGTGGCAGTTGTGAAATCGCGCCCGCCACTCGCGCGCGGGGTTCAATAAACGCTATTTCTTTGTTTCGTCTTTGTCGGGGGGAGGGGGGACGAACTCTGTTCATCAGACTTCTGCGAGCGGATAACGCGTCGTTGTCCTAACGCGCTGTGACGTTCGTCACTGGCGACAGCCACCACCGCCGTCGCCGCATCACCCCACGCGTCCCGCCCACGCCGCCACTCGGCCTGTCTGTGTCACCAGAAAGATACTTGGCTGGTCTGTGTGACTCATGAAAAGGCCATCACGTTCTTGCATCATCCGCAGAAAAATTTCATACGAAGCCTTGTAGATGCTGCGAGAACGTGTTGAGCAAGTGACTTTGGCGGACGAACGGGCGGGCGCGCTCGCACATTCACTCGCACGTGATGAATTTGTTTTTTTTACCTTGTAAACCTGCATGTAGAGCGCATGTCGATGGAAAAGAGCGCGAGATGACAAAAGAGACGAGATAAAGAAAGACGAGACAAGGAAATGAGTGGGGTGTCTGGGGGTTCTGAGGAAGAGACCGAGTGCGTGAACGAGATCGCTTCCGTCCCAGCGACCTTAGATGTGCGCGTGTATCCGGGTGGCGCAGAATGGCCCGCGGGGAGTTCCAGGCGAAGTACGTGTGACATCCCACTTGCACGTGTCCGCTACGGGCGCGGCGTTGTTGTTTGCCCTTCGCCGCGCGGTTACATAACCCTTGTTTTGTACGGCACGAGCGAGTTTTTCTGTTGAAAACGGCGGCTCTTGCTGCCGCGGCTGCGCCTGTGCCGCGCGGGGCGGGGTGGGGCCGGGCCGGAGCGATGTGTGTGTGTCTGTGGACATGTGTGGGTTGCTGAGGTGTGTGGCGGGGCGCGGATAGTGGCTGTCTGCCCTCCCCCGTCCTCCAACGTGACTGCATCACGTGGATCGGCCACCGGCGGCTTGCGTAATGCGTTCGACCGTTGCTTCGTGTAAGGAACTGGTTGGTTACATCACACAGTCCCACCCGGGCGAGGGCGCGGGCGCGGGGTGCGGGCGGCAGGTGGCCTGCGGGGGTGCCCTGACGGCGGCGGCGGCGGGGCGTGATTGCCGAGTCGACTCGTGCAAGAGCTCTCCGCCACTCGCCCGCTCGCCGTTGCCGCCGCCCCGGCCTCTTGGGAAAGCCCCGCGAACGCGTTCGCTTGGCGCCGCTGCAGACGGCCGGATTTGCGTCAAGAAACGCCTCCTAAGCGGCGTTTTGCCCCGTAGGAGGCGGCGAAGCACGTTGTTTTGCGCCTAGGCGCCGCATGCGCGGGCGAGCGGGACGTTGCCAGATGACAGACGACACACGCCGCTCGCGAAAGGCCACGTGGCCCCAGCCGAGTGTCATAAGTCGTAAAAATAAAGACCCCCCCCCCTCAGACGCAAGGCGGTGTTTGTAGGGTTATGCGCGGTAAAATTGGACGGAGTGTGTTATGAAAGTAAATCGTTAAAAACGACAATGTTACGAGAGCGATTTTTAAAGGGTCGTACGCTTTCCGACTGATGAGTAAATCGCCCGCGCGTTGTGCAACTCGCCGCAGCGGGGGCGTAAGCGGGGGGATGTGCGCGACGGGGGTGTCGCATGTGGGAAGAAAGAACATCTGTGGAAATCGATCGCAAGCATGCGACACGATTCCGGTAACGTGTAAACGAGTTCCCGCACGCGCGGAAGCGGGCCGGGGAGGAATCCAATAGAGGGAACACGCGGCGCGGAGAATAGGAACAATAATCCGAGGTGCTTGCCGGAAAGCACGTCCGCGCAGGCCAGAAGAGCCCTCGCAAAGCTCTCGCGGAACAGTGGGAGGGACCGGTGGAAGCTTTGGCGTCTGATCTGCCCGCCCGCGTGCGTGTGTTTGTGTGCGCGGGCGTGGGTGTGTGAGGAGGCTTGCGGCGCGGTGCGTTCTCCGGAGAGCGCGCAGGCGCCGGCGGCACGTGAGGGCGGGGCAGGACGCGGCGGAGTTCCGGCAGGGCCAAGGTCGAACGCGGGGAGCCGGGAGGCGCGGGGGTAAACGCGGCGGCAACATGTGGCAGAACGCGACGGCAGCGGCCTCCCCCTTCTCGAGAGCGGTCTGCCGCTCGAAACACGTGACGCGAGCTCGGGGTGGGTCGGGGGACGGGGCGGCGAGGGCGTCTTGCACCGCGCGGCACGTGAGGCAGAGGCTCCGGCCGCCGCCGCCGCCAAGGCCGCCGAGCGGCGGGGGAGTCGATGAGGCGGGCTGAATTGGAGCGGGAGCGGAAGCGGGGTAGGCGCGCGGCGGCGGCGGCGAGGATCTCGTCGCCTGCTGCGCCGGCGCTTCCCGGCACGTGAGTGACGGGAAGGGCAACGGCTGCGGGGCCGGCTGCGCCCGCACTCTGGCCCCCGAGCGCCCGCGCTCCCTCTCGGCATCCCAGCGCCCACTGCCCCGCCGCCCGTGCAGCGCAGCCCCCGCCGCGCACGCATCGTGACGTCACGCCAGTGATATAACGGGTTCGCGGCGCGCCGCCACTTCCGCGCGCGCGCGCGGGCGGCGAAGTTCCCGTTCGCCGCTGTGTCCCGACGTGTCCCCGCGCGCTGCGTCCCATCATGTCCCCCCAGCGGAGAAGACGCATCGCGCGCTCGAGCGCACGCGCGAAATAAAAAAAGAGTGCAGGACCGCGCGTCGTGGTCAATCGCAAGCACGTGCTGCGCGCTGCTCGCGCTGGACGTGCAGCGATATTCGAAGACCGCCTGTTATGGGGTGCGCGACACGCCCTCATCCCGCGAACGTGTCGTTCGGTGGCGTAGCCGAAGGCCGGGTCTTTCGCGAAGATCCGAGAGGGAAGAGGTGGAGGAGGGAGGGCGAAAAGATAAAACGCAGAGGGTACGTGTGCGGACGGAGTGGGGCGCGAGGAGGAGGTACGTAAACGGCGAAGAAAGGAGGGGGGTGCCTTGGAAGGGCGAAGGGGAAGGGACAGGGCGGAGCCGCGAAAGGGGGGAAGACGTCAGCCGCGACGTCCGCGGGGGAGGGGAGGGGGTGGCGGCGCTGGAGCGCGGCGCGCGCTGGAGAGGGCGCGGGAGGGGGCGGGGCGGGGAGGGGGGGGGTCAGAGGTGACATGAGGTGCGTGCCCAGGTCGCGGCCACTCTGTGCTCTGCCACGCTCGCGTTCGCGTCCACGGTGAGCCGAGCCGAGCCCACTTCCCCCCCACTAGCCTCCGGCGGTGCGCCCGCCAGCTCTCCCCGGGGTGCCCCACCCGCGCCGCCCGACGCTACGCCGCACACCGCCACCACCACCACCGCACGGCGTGGGCCGCTTATCGGTGCTTGATTGGCGAGGAGAAGCGGGCCAGGAGATGGCATCGCGCTCATTGCTGATGATGGGCCCCGCGCGCGTGCCCGCTTTCGTACGACAAGACTTGCTCCTGCAGCGCCTCTTGTGGCAGCGACGCCAAGGTCCACTACGGCTCTTCCACCACCGTCTACGTGTTGACGTGCCCCATGTAGTGCATTTAGTGAATGTTTGCATGCGTAGTTATTAGTTCGGGAGGGACTTCTGTCCCGCTGTGCTCGTTCGTTTTTATCGTGCAACGCACTTCACCTTCGGCGATTATTGCGAATTTCGTTTATGGACTTGGACAATTTTTTAGTTCTCCACTTATGTGTATTCCTGCATGATCCGTTCATTTATTGTGTGTTTCTTGCATGATTACTCAAATGGAAACATGTATTTGAGTTGTCGCGATTATTCGAAACTATACGACGCCGGAATGCCATGAAGTTTTTGTTTTTACGATGCGAACGAGTACATCCGGAAATATATACATAACGCTCTTTCATGTACATACTTCTTTCTTTCTTTCTTTAGTTTGCATTATTGTGGAAATGTGTGAATACACCCGACTGACGTGAGTATGTATTTGCTTGTTGCAGATGTTCTAAGGCACCGAATTATGGTGGCGGAATTTGTCGCCCGCCAGAGCGGATCGCCGATCAATGGTGAAACCCCGTCTCTGAACTCCACGATGCCAGGCAGCCACAGCGCTAGCAACAGTACGAGCGGCGGCGGCGGTGGCGGCGGCGCTGGGGCCGCCGGCGGCCCGCCCGCCGTCCTCAACGGGGGCGGCGCTGGCGGCCCCGGCGGCGCCCCGGGCTTCTGCCCGCCCGACGCCATGCTGGTGGACGTGGCGCGCCCGCCGTCCCCGGACGGCGCCAAGTCGGCAGGCGAGAACGGCGGCGCGCCGGGCAACGGCGCCTACCCTCACTCCTTCGACCTGCACCTCAAGCGCAAGGAGCTCTTCTCCCAGCGCAAGCAGCGCGAATTCATCCCGGACAACAAGAAGGACGAGAGCTACTGGGACCGGCGGCGGCGGAACAACGAGGCGGCCAAGCGCTCCCGCGAGAAGCGCCGCTTCAACGACATGATCCTGGAGACGCGCGTCGTCGAGCTCACCAAGGAGAACCACGTGCTCAAAGCCCAGCTGGCCGCTTTCAAGGACAAGTACGGGGTGTGCGGCGAGAGCCTCATCAGCGTGGAGCAAGTGTGGCCACGCTGCCCACCACCGGCAGGGCTGGCTTCACCAAACGGCCAAGCGACGGCGGTGGCGCCCACAATTCGCTGCTGTACCCGCCCAACCCCAGCCCCATCCCCACGCCCGTCATCCACCAGCCCGTGAGCGCCGGCCTGGCGGCGTCCCCGCCGCCCGCCCTCCACTACCCCGCCCAGCCGCACCAACACCCCGCCTCCCACCAACACCCCGCCCCGCACCACCCGCAGCTGCCGCTCGCCCACCCGCACCAGCACCCCATCCCGCACCCGCACGCCGCCGCGGGCCCCGAGCCCGTGCCGTTCGCGGACGCCGACTACCCGTACACGTTCCACCTGCAGCCGCACCAGGCGCAGCCCTTCGAGAGCGGCGCCGGCAGCGTGCTCAACCTGTCCCGCTCGCCGGCGCCGGCCGCCAGCCGCTCCCGCAGAACATCAAGCAGGAGCCCGGGCCGCGCGCTAGCCCGCCCTGGGACGCCGAGGGCAGCAGCGACGAGCGCGACTCCGGGATCTCGCTGGGCGTGGAGTGGAGCGGCAACGGCATCGGCAGCTCGAGCAACGCCGCGACCGCCGGCGCAGCGTCCTCGGGCCCGCTGGCTCCCCAGCAGCCGCAGCAGCAGCAGCCGCCCCAGGCGCAGCCGCCGCAGCACCACCTGTCCCCGCTCTCCCTGTCGCACGCGCACCACCCGCTCTCGCACCACGCGCACCACCCCGCGCTGGCGCACCCGCTGCCCGCCGCCTCCCCGTGCCACGCGGGGCCCATGGGGCCGGCCGCCGCCTCCGTGGTGGCGGCAGCCGCCGCCGCGGCGGCCGCCGCCGACCTCGAGTGCGGAGCCGACGACGCCGCCCTCAAGAACGAGCTGGCGCGCCTCGCCTCCGAAGTGGCCACCATCAAGAGCTTCCTCAATAGCAAGAACGCCGGCGCCGCTGCCGTCGCCCAGCACCAGTGAGCTCCCGGCCACGCCCCCGCGCCACGCGCCAAAGACTTTTCGTTATGACACGGAGGAGAGGAGAAGAGAAGATGATGCTCGTGACAGCCACAAAGAGATCATATTTTTAGATTAATGTTTGCCAAGTGTATGTAATGTTTATCTGAGAACACATGTATTTATTATCTTTATGTTTAGGTAAGATTAATTAAACTATTAATGTCCATGATAATTTCAAAGACTGCTGAAACACCGGTGCTACGGTGTAAAAAACGTGAAGAGGATTTGGACTGGAAACGGTGATTTCGTCTTGTGCAGCTTGGTGTCATCCTGCACCCCAGTAAATTCTCAGTTGGTGTAGTCTATGTTATCATCAATTTCTTCCAGCCAATTGCTGTTGATCGTTGTGTGACCCTCTGTGGTTTCAATTCCCCATAAAATGTCATTCTCATTTAGCATTAAAAAATTAAGCATATTTGTATTTAAATAGTTGTATTCAAATAAATCATTCTGTGCTTTTTGTCATGTCATCCACTTGTTTTTATCTAAAACATGCTGTAAATACTCTTACACCAACCGTTCCTTATTTCCGGCATTTCCTCTAAATTACCTTATTATTTGTATAATTCTGATGAAAAAAATTCAATTCATAGTTGCACAATATAACTTCCATGAAGGACGTATTAATATTATACAATAAGCTTAGATTTTGCAATCGTTCAGGTTCTTTCACATCCTCTCTTGAACAACTGAACAAATGACAAATCTCTACTCGATTATTGGCCCAAGGTGAAACATTGTGTGTATATGCTTTGCCATATCCTTTGCTCGTATAATGTGTGACGCTAGCAGTCATAACATTGTTTCGTCATATATTAAATGGTCATTACCGAAAGGAAACGAGATGCTCTAAAAAAGAAAGTAGTTCGGAGAGGCAGTATTGCCAAAGGAGGCAGTTAGGAAAAACCCGGCCTAGACGAGAATTGCGAACAAAGAACGGTAGGTACGCGAGCGTCGTATCTGCAAGTCTAATGAATCTTAAGATAAGGCCTCAGCGATACATACAGCACTGCCAGTAAGTCTATTAACAATAACGTGCTCACGACATCGGGTTCTGCGCCCAGACAATAATCGATGGCTGTAAATGTAGCCACTGGAGTCATAAAGTTTTTTATGCCATCTCTGAGAAAATATTAATTCAACCAAAAGGTATGGATAAATGGATGTCACAACTGAAACAATCCAAGAGGTTTATCAGAACAACCTAATCAACGCAGCATGTTTGATCTTTGATCGGAATATTTAATATTGGTCTGATGAAGATCAACACTGCTATAATATTTTGTAAAACCGATATGAAAGTATATTTACAAAATTTACTTACAATTAGCTGTCATTACAAAAAATACAGCTGTTTGAAGTACACAGAAAGGTGTGCCCAGAATTTGTCTCTAGTATTGAATAAACCGGTTGCTTGAAGATTTTAAAAATATGATGTATTATAGTAGTTCATAATCTAATTAAAATAATCTAAAAATGATTTTTTTCTAAAGTGCAATTTTCGCAAATTAATTTACAAAGGCCCATCATTGTCTGTTTCAAATTCTTTTGAAACTTTCCTTTTCGAAAGAACATCAAAGATATCAGGATAATAGTAGAGTGTAAAATGCTACAAACTTTGTTATTTCACATTATTAGACTATGTAAATTATCTTTTTATGGAACCAATTTCGTGAGGTTCAATTTTTAGTTCTACTTAATGCAGATTCGTCGCAATGCCACTTGAATGGTCGAGAGTTCTTATCGGGAAGCTTTCGCGAATCGTAGAGATACATTTTCGGAATGTTTCGTCATATTCTGTTATCTCGTTTCTCATCCGTCATTACGAATGACCATATCATTATGAACCCTTCACTACTTTTTTCTTTCAGTATTTGTATAGCTTAATAATTTGCATGTAATTTCTCTTAGTGTAAGAACCATTCACATTAGAGTGTAGGTCGGTATCATTTATTAATGCAGAACTCATTCGAAAATTTATGGGAATAATAATAGTTTCATTTGACGAGCTTAAAAAATCAATATTCGATGACATTTCATTGAAATTAGAGCATTTTTAATGTTGCACTATAAAAAAATTGAACTTTTTTGTTAAAAAGTTATTTCTCCTCGAGAAAACGTTTGATGGAATTTTAATTTTAAAAAAAGTGCCATGTGGATTTGATGGAATTCATCACTGATACAAGCTACCTTCATGAAGCAAAATTCATAATATTTGTCTGAAAGATGATCTAATGAGTTTCCTTATTCTTTTTACATATTCCCGACTAAAACAAGAGTCTTCTCTAAAGAACATCATCGCAACAGAACAGCATTACTAATACTTCATCTTACAATTTGAAATGCTAAAATAGTTTTGTGACAAAGGGAAGGGGAATAGTGACACCGGTGTAAATGTAGAGTATGTGTGGTTAAATAATCCTCAAAGAGTAAATCTCATTTCTTCTTAAATAAGGCTACTTAATTTCAATACGTAGGAAGACAAAAGAATTGTAACTTTTTACGACCTTGCAAGGTCATTTGCATTGATGACAAAATAATGGGCAGGTTTCTTGCACACACTTGTCCGTGTGATGTTATCTAGAAGCTTTTAGAGTAGGTGGGGCCAGAGAACCAGTTATAATGCGCATCATTATGAACAACAAAAATATTTACTACAGAACTACTAACATTTTTTCAACATTATATTCGATAAATATAAGAAATGCCTTCATAAATATCCAGTTGAGTAATTTTTTGAAGCGAAAATAATCTTTTCAAGAGACTACTGTTTTTATATTTCAAATATTACGTCTTAATTACTTCATTTTACGAACTCAGCGAATCTGCAAATTTAAAGAACTGCTTTCATGTGTATGGCTTCATTCGTTCGACAATCACATCTAATACATACAAGGAGAGATGAAAATAATAGAGCATAATTAACACATTTTAATGATCAGTGATGTAACAAACGACCGACTAGATCTGTTACTGAACAACAAAATATGGGTGGCCTCTTGATTCCTGGCGGCCGTGCCTTTCATTAGGGTGTGCAGCACTATTCTGCGCATTCGTGGAAAAGATCGAGAAACCTCACGTGTTCTCTGCGCGCACACCTGCTTCAGAGTTACGTAAGTATTCGCCATGTCTCTCCGAGAGACATGGCGAATACTTGCGTACGGGCGAGATGACTGCACCAGAGTGAACTCGTGATGCACTTCGCGATCTTGTTCATTTTATGTATTGTCAGAACTTCTTTAAGAAAACTACGGTAAGAAACTCATAGAATCAACTGGCAAAATCTCTTCTTTTTCTATGAGTTAATCCACCTTTCACAAGTTTATACATCCACCTTTTAAATAGTTTGAATGTTTTCCCTTAAAGACTTCGATTCATTCGATTACTTTCTCGATTTCACACGCAAATCTGAGGAAAATATATCTTTGTGTAACAAACAAGCACAATTGAATTACAACGCAGGCTACTGTATGACACGAGCACAATTACTGTATGGCACGAGCGCAATTTTGAACAAAAATTTCGTCATATCAATCGTCCACTTTGATAAATAGTAATCGACAGAGGGAAAAACGTTTGGCATGAACAACTAGTTGTCATAAAGAGTGATTACTAAAAAGGTAAATTCCATTAAGCATGTTATCAACACCGCCTTCTGTAGTTAGCAATAAAATGATTGCTTATTTGAGTAAACAGAAGCAAACACCACAACTGGTTTAGAATGATGTAGAACTTCAACAAAGAATAAACAAAATGAATTACAAATTAAATGCTATTGTCGCAAGTACTTCACACTTTCCATTCACTCATTATTTCTGATACCTGCCTATATAGAGTTGATCACACTTGCAAAAATCACATCAATATTTAATATATCAATACATCACACATATCATAAACATAATTATATCAATACTAATACTAATCTTTGTTTCAAAGGGTATTTACTACGTATATATTTTCTATTGATGTAAAAATGTGTTTGACGGTCATTTGGCTCTCCTTCCCTCCTCACTGGTCGATTGTCAAAGGTCATGGCTTTTTAGATTGCCTTCCCGTTCAAGATCGGCGCAAGTTGGGCAACATTTCCTGAGTGGTTGCATGAGATAAACCTTCATTGAGCAAACCAAAGTGACAGGTAAGCTATAATCTAGATCAACTATAATAGAAACTGAGTGTTAGATATAATTACGTTGATGAATGATACTACATGAACTAAGGCTTTCATATAATTTTAATAACATTTGCAACTTTCTTCTAATATAAATATTTATGTGAACTGAATTCGTTAAAGGAAAAGTATAATCACAGGGGATTTTATAAGGGTTACATTCGCTCCAAGCCACCCCCAATATGAGGACTTTTATACATAATAATTAGTGGACAACATATTCGGTCAACTACTAATCATCCTACAGGGAACTAAGCATATCTACCAAACAAAAGTATCATTTTGGGCGGTTATTGTTGAAGAATTTGACAATGAGTTCAGTAAAAAAAATTATTATAATCATAAAACCAAATTCTTGTGTGAAATAATTGCAAATTTTTTATGAAATTTGATAAAATGTACCATTCTTTCACAACTACATTTTGTGTGTAAGGAATCGCTCACCGAGGTACACGTGGTGCCATCTATGTTTCATCGTCGGAAGCGCATGAAGACGCGAAGAAATGTAACTACTTGATGCACACAACACCGCTCCATTCTTTGGACACATTATTAAGAATTGTACATTTCGCTAATGGAATTAATATGATTTATAGAAAACGTTACTTCATTTGAATGATTACTTAATTAACAATATATGTTATAGATTCTTTGATTTTCGTGCGTTAAAACAACAGTCTAAGTTGAGTACAAAATATATTTCTCTGTGTTAGCTTCTTTAAGTTCTCATGCTTGATGTGTCTGTCTTTAAACGCGAGTATGTTTTCAATTTATCTGGGGCAATCCAGAAATGGGGCAACGAAATGGGGCAATCCAGAAAACATGATAACAAAATCTCTTTTCTTTTCATCTCTGTTGTCTCATCATTTTCGAATCAACGATCATCCAAAATTCAATTGCTCCCTTAGCTTGTGGAAGAATCGAATAATGTGTTAGGTGGAATGAAGGCAGTGGAATGAACGGCGGGGGCACATCACCATTTTGATTTTCTTTCGTCGTCTTATTATTTCCACGTAGCATGAATTTTGACTGGATGAAGCTAAGACACTCATTCCCATCGCCAACACTTGTCAATATTTATCGACGCGTGTATGGGTACAGTATTTATGATGAATTTATATAGGGCTAAGAAAATAATTAGGAAGACATGTAATGTCAGCCTATACTAGGCAAAATGCAAAGTCGAAAAATGGAGTCCCAGTGCGTCATCAACGGCGCGAATGCACCTTCTATTGGGACGGCTTCCACTACTACCGAAGACATTAAAAAAATATTATCAAGAAAGAACAAAATAAGATACCTTTGGATCAAACATATATTACCTGACCTAATATCTGAGTACCATCACTTAATCTGAGTATATCGACGTGTGCGACTAATGCTCTAAAATAATTCCACTTCGAGGAATACAAAAAATTCTTGGCTACCTAAATCGCTAAGATGGATTATGGAAAGGTACATGCAGGTTGCTAGAAACCAAATCGATTATTCCAGTTTTAAAACGCTACCATACAGCTCAAACGTACAAAGAGAAGGCCGAAATGCTAGCTGACTATTTTGCTTCACCATTGCAAATGCAAAACATTCCGGATATAAATATGATCTATAAATCTATTTGATGATATCTATAATATTATATCACTTTTGTTTGTCCAGTTTGGTGTAACACCGCTCCACTGTCTATCAACAAAATTCGTCTTCTAAATCAAGGTCCTCAGAATACGAATAAACACCCGTTGGTGAGTAGGAATATATCTTCACAAACACTTAGCCATTGAATCTGTCCTCCCACACATTTTTTCAAAACCTACCCAGTACCCCAGACAATTCCATTTCAACCTAAGTACGAAACCAACGCGCAGAAGCTCGAATACTTAATCCACATCTTTCTCCACAATCTGGCAGATAAAATAAGATAATAGAATTAATAATCCTCCAATCATTAGTCAACAAAATACAATTCCCTATACAATCCACATTCCTTGAAGTCTAATGTTTAAGCGACGTTGCCAAAGCCACCCCTTTCAAATAATCTATGATTGAAATGACTCGCTCTCCAAAACTGAAAAGCCGGCATTATCACATTTTGCAAAAACAAACAGACAAAAAACAACTCACCACCACCAAGAACAACAACATTGCACACAGCATCTAGAGCACGTTCGAAAACTTATGTTTGTCAACAATCGTACAACTATTTCCTAAAAATGTATTATCCGTTAACGAATATGTCTTCACGTAAAACATATGAACGAGTTCTCGTGCAAAGCCCACCCGAATTTTCTTCTTCACTCGTGGAAAATTTTATACGCGGATAAATCTCGGAAATGGAGGGAACCAGCTCATTTAAGATGCATTAACACCTACAATCCGTCTCTATGGATTATGGACTACGCTGAGTTTCATAAGAAGATCCTCTATCGCATTGTCTCGAACACATTGTCTAGTCGAATACGGAAATTCGACTAGACAATGTGTTCGCGACCAAATAATATGCATCATCACTCTAATGAAATGTAGATGATTCACATTTCACAAGTTAATGTGAATTACGCACACGTCATTGATTCTCAATCAGCATTCGCTCAGGAGTACGTAAAACATATCATTTACATTTTTTTATATTTTTGTATTCCTAGATCAATAGATTGTCATTGACAAATCCATCGAAAGCATTTTATCATACCGCAATCGCTTTGAAAATTGTCGATAAATCTAATGTGACTCGCGACTATCGACTCGCGAAGCACAAGTGTTTTTTAATAGGATTCTTTCACGAATGAAATTATGTTGGAACTCTATTTTGGAACTCTATTGGAATTATTTTGGAACTCTATTGAGTTCCAAAATGGGCCAAATATTCAAAATAACTAAAGGTTATATTAAAAATCAAAGAGTTTATGTTATAGTACATACGTGGTTATTTGGACATCGACATAGCGATGCATGTACACCGCTTCGTAAGATAGATGAATCACAGTTTATGATTGGCCAGTAGGGAGAAGCGGTAAGAAACATCGGATAGAAAAAGCGATAAACTTTTTCAGATACACCGCCCTGATTGGGACATTTTGTACGTGTAGTTGAATAATATTGGTTTTAATTTCACGAGTGGAATAGTCATTAATAAATTCTTGAATAATAAGTTGAAGAAAATGATTTTCTTTTTACCTCTACATTTGTCGACAACACGTCTTCAATATTTCCGCAATATTTGAAATTTCAGACAATATGAAAAAAATATTCTCAAGGATAATCATTACAAAGGGAAAGAAGTCTACATAGTAAATCCTCTTAAAGAGAAACTACAACAATATGGAGAATAAATATTCAATAATTCAAATTACAAATTTAAAAAATTCGGAAGCATTTGAATTCAATTTTGTTTAAAGGTGCCGCAAAGTTGTGTCCAAACATACAAACCCACCCTTTAAGGGGAAAAAATCCTAACACATTACTTGACTTTTGTGCCCCATGCAAACGCAACAGTAATTTAAAAAACAGTTACTTTTTAAAAGTAAAGCATACAATTGACGGAAATTATTTTAAAAGGGGTACACTATTCTGAAAACGTATTATAAAAAAAACTCTCTTACCTCATTGAATCGTATTACAACAGTTTCCATGTGATTAACGTCGACTCGGACCGGGTATACAATATAGTACATGTCACAAAATAAATGTTTTAAAATCCTAGGCCATGTAGAGCGACGAAATGTTTTTTTTTTTCAATGAATTTATAGTGGGGAATTGCTTAGAACGGAGTGAACAGGTTGTTAGGAAACTCCGATCTGACACTGATGACCTATGTGAAAAATCTGGTCTGTCCATACTAAGAATTTTCCTTTGACCCCAAGGAGCGAAATAACCCCATGTTACCGTATTCTTGAAGTTTGTAATATTTATTGAGACACCCTGCTTGTTAATGGAAGCCAACTTTATCCCTGACACATTTTTATTTTATACTTTTGTACGTGACGATTTGAACGAGCTTTTTCTTACTCTTTTTCGAATGCCTCCCCCGCAGATACCCTGTTCATCCCTCAGTGGCCATCCAGATATTTCTACTACTTTTGGTTAATAATTTAACGTGTACCTCAGGATGATCCTCAGTTCACATTCTGGAAAGTAAATGATAACTTCTCTCTCCCAGCTTTGTTACACTATACATAAAACAATGTAGTGGGATATGGATCACGGGATCGGTCAATTAATGAAACAAATTAGTTTGCCAACGTTTCGGAATATGGGTTACAATAAACCTTCATCAGGGCTACAATAAACACAATCACAAGGAATAAAGACAGCTTGTCTGAACAACAAATTTAGAGAACACACGATATATGCCATCAATCAACATAACGTGAAGAAAAATAAATTAAATAAACAAATAAACAAATAAATAAATAAATAAATAAATAAATAATATAATGTTACGTTTCTAGGTGGTGAATTAAAAGTCTCGTATTATTTTAACAAAAACATTTATTTTGTTTCTTAACACAATCACTGAAAACACTTGATTATTTATTTACACTACACTTCTCTTGATTATTTATTTACACTACTCTTCTCTTGATTTATTTACACTACACTTCTCTTGATTTATTTACACTACACTTCTCTTGATTTATTTACACTACATTTCTCTTGATTATTTATTTACACTACTCTTCTCTTACACACTCGCACAGTCCTACGCACTGGCCACAGTTCACTGCACTGATCACAGGTCGATGCACTGGTCACAGTTCACGTCACTGACCACAGTACGATGCACTGACCACGGTTCACGTCACTGAGCACAATCACTGCGCTGCTATTCACCGCGATGCACACACTTCACAGTTCAGCTTCCACTGCGGACTTAAGACTCACCCGCGGTCGCCGGCCGCCGCGAATTTATACTCGGCGAGTACCGTCGAGAGATTTGGGGACCCCGCGAACGTTCTGGAATAATCTGCCGGTAGATGACGCAACCCGCGATCACAGGCAGATCGTGGTGGCGCCGGGAGATGACGCATATAAACCACGTTAATATAAACGGTACATACCTTACTAATACACAAACTGGTCAAACTTCATGTTCGCCTACAGACCAACTCCAATATAGAGTTGCTAAAGCACAAGTCCATTGCAAGTCCGATCAGGGCCACGGCCCGAAAGTAAGTGAATGAAAAAATAATGTATTGGTCATTGCTGAGCAACTCCATGCTGGAACCAAGCGTAGCCGGTTTTATTTTTATTATTCATTTATTTATTTATTTTCCTTTTTCCCGACCACTTGTTAAGGAAAAACAATTGTTAACAATTATATGTATTCCTAAATTATTATTAAACTACCGTTAATAGATATCTTGAGTATTGAGAGAAAATGTAAATAATAGTAAATTTTACGTACTTCCGGTGAATGTGTGTTGATATTTTTTATTACTTGAATTCATTGGGTCAGTTTTTGTTGTTTTATTTATTCATTTTAATTAAACATTTTATGGTAACAATTAGAGGACGTGCCAACTGGGGTTTGCACAATGTAAAATATACAATATTCATCAATGGAACACTCATAGGAAAGAAGCAATTGACATATTGCCAACACAAGCAACCAAATTCTTTTTTTTAATCAGAAAATTGAATCTCGTACATTTTGTATGTATAATTATACATATAAAATTTATACTGTATATATAATATAGATACCATACCAACACGCTGTGGGGTGGACAGAAAAAAAATAATAAAAAGGTTAGTTGAAACCATCAACCTGGAAACATCAGTATTCTGCCCAAATTTTAATAAACAACATACAGTACTAAAATCTCATGATCCCATCCCCATTCAGTTATTTGAATGGTAGAATTGAATATAATTGTGATATGACTGTTACCGATAATTATACTAGAACATAACTACCAATATACATTATAACATTCTGACACTGGATGTAGATATGAGATTTCTATTAAGATTTGAGAATGTAGGGAATGATAAGTATTACCACACATATTCAATTAAACAAAAAGTTCAAGCAAAATTAAAAAAAAAACAAAGAAATTTGAAATTTTTAAAACTGTGAGAAAAAGGGGGATAGACATAACAGAGCGGTAAATTTACATGTGATTTGCATAGTAATTTGAGGGAACATATTTTATAATAATAATAATAATAATAATAATAATAATAATATTGATAATACTAATGACTATTAAAATGGATATGGAACCCAATATCATAGAGACAGTATTACATTTCTATTGACTTATAAAACTAACAAGTATAAAGTAAGAAAGTACAAAATTATAAAGTTAAATTCAAAACCAAGCTAGAGTACCTGACAACAATGTTTGGTTAAACCAGTTTGATTAAACACATGTTTTCAATGGTGTTATATAATGTGTGTTATGACATAGGCACAACCTAGTGATACGGCTTAGGCCTGTATAATCTATGTTGAATACACAAAGGCACAAAGAGATGGGTCTGGGAACTGGGTAGAATACAACCTAAATTTAACAATTAGTCCCCCAGCCAACTATATTTACATGTAATTAGAATCACTATTGCTTACAATAAAAATATTGATTCTACTACCATAATAACATACATTAGTGATGCATTAAGGAACCTGATACCAACAATTTGGAGCAGTGCGTTTCATCATATTCACTGTGATAGTGTTTATGCTAATGGGGTGATCTGTGGTTAGATAAAGAAAAGAAAAGACAGGAGGTAAAGAAAAAGAAATAAAACAAAACAAAACAAAACAAAACAAAACAAAACAAAACAAGAGAGAATAGCTAAATGTTAACTGTTAATGATATTGATATATAGAGCCTGCTGAGATTTTCCGCATCGGTTTTCTTATTGCATGCTAAATTTCTGTTGATATTAATCATTTCTTTAAACAGCCTTTTCTTATGGTTGGATTCTCTATCTACTATGCGGGTGTCCTTAAACTTGAAAAGATGTTTAGTTTGTATATGTTGTGCAAGGGCACACATAGGGGAGTCTTTTTTATATCATATTGATACTGATATAATCTTTTCTTCAAGTATTGTCCCGTTTGCCCTATGTATTGGACATCACACCCACCACATGGAACAGAATAAACAACGTTGCTATTGTTCATTTTTTCAAAATGGTCGTTGGTTCTACTAAATATAGTGTTGCCTAAAGTATGTTTATTAGAGAATGCTATGTTGCAATTGTCATTAACTAATTTTTTTGCAGTGCCACTGATAAGTTATTGATGTGAACCATCGATCTATATGGCCTGTTATCTTTGCCATTATTGTCAGGGTTTTCGGTAGGTGGAGAATTATAAAGTATGGAGTTGATCAGTTTGATGGGAAAACCATTTGCAGTCACTATGTTTTTAACCATTTTAAGTTTTTTTGATGGAAACATGGATCTCTGAGATGCAGTACTCTATGTGTCAAGGCCAAAGCCACATTAATTTTGGAAGAAAGTTTGTGAGCAGACTTAGAATTGAGGTACCTGTCAGTCTTATGGGGCTTCCTATACCAAGCGACATTGATAGATCCATCCGAATTCCTAATTATCAGCATGTCTAAAAAGGGAATAGTATGGTCTTTCTCAGTCTCAATAGTGAACTGGAGTTTATGGTGGAATCTGTTAAAGCAATCTATGGTGGTCTGTTACAACCCCATTCGTAAAGATAAAATTAAATCATCAACATATGTATACATGAAAGTAGGTTTCTATGGGAGGTGTTCAATGATCTATGAGAGAGTTCATGACTAAATCAGCCACAATAGGGGCTAGAGGGGAACCCATCGTCACTCCATCCATCATTCGGAAATGAAGAGATTTATAAACAAGATATCCTTCCTGACAACATAGACTAAACAGTTGAAAAAAATCTGCTTTGCTTAGTTTAGTTTTAGTTATGTCCTTAAGTCTGTCCCAGTTGTTGGCAATGATCTCCGTAGCAAGCTGCACAAGGCTGTCGGTGAATAATGAACTAACATCATGATACACAATGATATTATGTGGAAACATGAAGGAATATTCTGCTGCTTAATGGTCGAGTAAAATTGAAAAGAATCTTTAATATTGTATACATCTGATGTTAATGATGTGAGAAGGTTGCTCAAGAATTTGGCAGTCTCATAAGTAGAACTGTTAACAAAACTCACTACCGGTCGAAGAGAATTGCCTGGCTTGTGATCCTTCACTAAACCGTATATCCTAGGGCTAACACAATTATGGCAAGTTAATCTATATTTGGTGGATGAATCAATTTTGTTTTCTTTAAAGAGCCTAGAAATCAATTGATTGTTATGCCTAGCTAGTGACTGAGTGGGATCTTTGCCAACAATCTGGTAACTGGACGTATCCGATAACAGAGTGGCCATCTTATTATCATACTCCTGCACACTCATAATGATGGTGCGGTTGGTTTTGTCATTTTTCAATACTAATAGATCATCATTGGCACGGAGAAATCTACGTGTTTTAGCAACAATTTTGTTCCAATGTTCCGTCGTTCTTAGCTGCTTAAATTTGCATTTGTGTAATTAGTAATAATATTAGCACACTTAGCTCTGATATTATCCTGAAATTTATGATCAACAGTCTCTGAAATAATGTGTTCTATGTCCGTAATGAGCTGGTCAACAGGTAGTTGCTTATTTATCCTTAGATTTTATTACATGGGAGTTTTTTTGTTTTTTTTCTCCCTTTCAAAATTCAAAATTTATTGCTTATTTATTCTTGAAAATAGATTTTACTACATGGGAGTTTCTGTTTTTTTTCTCCCTTTCAAAATTCAAAATTTAAGTAGTATATGACTTAGTGTAGGGATCTCAGAATTTTGAAAATGTGCACACAATTCACTTTCCCCATAGCACGTCATACGCAGTTTTTAACTGTTTTTTGACGTAAAATAAATAAATAAATAAATAAATAGATAAATAAATAAATAGATGTTTGTACGAATAAGGGAGGGAAAATTTGGGGTCAAGACAAAGCTGGCAATATCATCCGGTATCGAAACATTCGTGGATTTGACATACCAATTGTTGGGCCCAAATTTTCCCTCCCTTATTCGTGTGTAAAATTATAGAGGTTTTTACTTTCTCGCCTTACGAATTCTTCCTAAGAAGAGAAAGTTATGTAATTGTGCGCAGAAAACGGCGACTTCTCGCTAGAAAAACCCTTATTGCTGGACTCTGGTAACAAAAAAGTGGATAAATCCTGTTGCTAAATTGAAAAAAAAATCCTCTAAGACGTGCTGTAGTCATAATCCATGTTTTGTTGGGTCTTGATACTGAAAAATCGATTGTCGGCATAATGTCTGTCAGTCTGCTCCTCCATCTGTGGTCAACGGTAGCGCCTAAATCGTTCAGGCGGTTTTCTTCAAAATTGATGATACTGAATCGATCTGCATGAACTCGTGGTTTCGGGATTTTCAAAAGGATATTTTGATTTTTGAATCCTCAAAACATTTTCAAACTTTTCTCAGAAACGGCTCCAAATTTTTTGTATTGTGATGAACCGACCTGCCACATACGGCAACCCACGCATGTGAGCAATGCGCGTAGCACACGGTCTGGATACCACACAAAGGGGGGGGACACCCTCACACAGAAGTGTCGGTAATCAGATGACAGGTGTGCGCGTTAAATTTATAAATAAAGGGCGCCAAACGGGCACTTACCTGACACCTGGCACCGGCATATGAGCACCTCAGGGGTGAGCACTCTGTGAATGAGGGCATGCACTGGGTCCACTACTACTACTAAGTTATAATGACTACAAAGTCTTGTTCCTTTTTAAGTGTTAATCGGCTGAATGGCGAGACACGTTTATTGCTTGTTAAAATACATTTTGATCTGAAGGTTTCTTAAATTAAATTCTAATATTACTTTTACAATGGATGACTTTTTTTTGAATGTCTTTAAAATGAATACAAAAATAATGGTCGTTGATTCTACCTCTTTCGATGATTGCACCTCTGTGGTCACCCTCAAATCAAACGCTGTCGCGATCCGCGTTGCAGCAAGGCGCAGCCAGCCGGAAGCAGCAGTTCATTCGCGCCACCGTTCCTTCCCGTTCCAGTACTTCGCAGATCCGACGCTCGTAGTCAGGAAATGGTTGAAATGAGCCTCGATCGGTGGGTATCGGAGTTTGTGATTTCAAACGGGGCGGCCTGCACTCCGTTGGTCGGCCAACACTAATCGCTGGCTCCTACTACCTCTCCTCAACACATATTACGCCGCAAAATTCACAAACGGAAACTAAAAATGTACACTACACTCTCTAATGTAACACTAACATCAGACAAGTACACTTGCTTACCATATTTTGGAAAAATTTCAGAAAAAGTCGCACACAATATACACAAAGCCGGTATCAAAGTTTCATTCAAAACACAAAATTCTCTCAGAAAAATCTTATCTCCTAAAACACACACAGATCTTCTAGGAAAAAAAGCGGTGTCTACGCACTACATTGTCACGATTGCGAAGCAAAATATAGTGGTCAAACAGGCAGAACTTTCAATACAAAAATGGAAACACAAACCTGCAAATCTCACTTTGCCAATCATTTACTTCAGACATGCCACACATTCAATCCACACACAGACATTCACATACTGGAAATAGAAAATAATATCATACCAGATTAACATTGGAAAACCTTCACATCCATCTCAATACTAACCTACTGAATGTAAACATTAACTACAACCCCTCCCCTCTGCTAAAATTACTTTTTTGACACCACCCTCACACCACACTCTTCGGGGGGTGACACAGCACACCGCACCGCACCGCACCGCACCGCACCCAAACCATTAACCCTCGTCCTCCACCACACAGCCGGTGCTTAAGCTGCTAGCCCCTCCCGAACCCGCGTAGTCGTTTTTGTGACTCCCAGACAGCAGGTAAGAAACGGCTCAACTTACTTTTTTGTATATGTATATTTCATTCATTTTCTTGCTTAAATTTATAAAACTGCTATAATACAAAAAGATATAACTCTTCGTCCCCTTCTTTCTTTCATTCTTTCTTTTCTTTAATTCTTCTCCTTTCATTTTTAAAGATTTTTTAAATTTATTTTCAATTATTTTATATTATAAAGATCTAACACTCCGCCCCCTTCTTTCTTTCATTCCTGTCTTTTTCTTTTCTTAATTCTTCTCCTTTCATTTCTTAAGATGTTTTTAAGTTTTTTAAATTATGTAACTCTGTTAATTCTAATTTTATATTTTTCTTGTATCAGAAAACTGATGATGGCTAAGCCATCGAAAGCTGCTCTTATTGAAATAAATAATATTGTTGACAATGACAACGCCTTCAATCATTTCAATTTTGGGTTATGCTTAATTCCTTTTTTAGCCGCCATCTTTTTCTGCCTTAAGGACATTTTTTTCACATTTTGTCAATTTTTCGGCTGCCTAATGCTAGAACTGAAACACCAAGCTCTAATGACTATTATTGAAATGCCAATTCTAGTGGACGAGGCGCATAAATGACATATACTGTTTCAGCGCTTCGCAAGAAAGGGCCGCTCAGGGATAATTATTTGTCACAATAATGTGTTGCGAAGAGAACTATTGAAAATTTTAGAACCGTTATTTAAAATCATTTGAAGCAATTCCACTCGTATATACAATCAATTAAAATACGAAATAAACTGGAAGAGTCTGAATGTGATTTTCGTATTTTGAACTTTTATACAAGTTTTCAACTCTCTTATTCGATTTATAAAACTTATGTCACGTCAAATTAATTGTCTTTCTCTGCATATATTAGAACAGATTTAAGTAAACTAATAAATCTATCAACATGAAGCTTAAATACAATATATACACTACCTATGGTACCGACTTAGAAATCCTTAGCGGCTGAACGGGAGAGGTGGCTCAGGGCATCAACTAATGTTATTGTAGAGGCACTGACCGGGAGGTGCTAGGTTCGAGTCATGACAATGGCAGTATTTTCGACACTAGCCGGATAGCGAGATCGAGTCCTGTTGCTGCGTGAAAAATAATTCTACTGGCCGGCTGCTTTGATCGGTAGCTTTCCGTGGTTTCTCTGACCAACACCAGACGAATGCTGGGGCAGTTCCCCATCAAACGGACCGCGTGTTATCTTTTCTTCCCATTCCTTGTCCTGTCTACCCTTTACTTACACACACTTACGTGTACCACACTACCACACATGCCGGATGACCGGTCAGGGGCTTACAGCTTGCTCAGGCTAGGAGGATATCCATCTGGTAGGAGAGACCTGGTTGGGGAAAATCCCGCTAGCCGACGGTAGGTCAGCGCATGATTTAACCATCCAGCACGGGATAATCACAGTTGAATCCCGAGAAAAATATGTACTATACATTCGGGACTAATGACGGAGTCGGCGCGTCCGGAATCACTATCATCGATCAATCAAACTAATAGCTGTCAGTCCGTCTGTGGACAACTGTAGCTCTTAAACCGTTCAGCCGACTTTTTCAAAATTGATATTTCCTGATGGGCTGAACGGACTGGAGGCTTTGGGAGTTTCTCACGGATATTTTGATTGTTGATGCTTTTTTACATGAATCAGGCATTTACCTTTTTATACCTCTGCACGAGGTCGATCCATACGGCTCTTGTGGAGAGAAGTGGTATGAGTGCCGACAAGTTAACTCTGAAGAACTGAGATCGGGATTAAGAGCTTTTGCTGGATTATGTAGTAGTATAATATTGCGGAGTATTTACAACCATGTGAGAAAATATATGCTTTGGCAGCTCCACTTGTTTTATTATGTTGTCATAAAAAGTTTGATCTTCTCATCCGTGATGTGGCGTGAGAAAGAGAAACTGTGAGGGTTCGAGTAACGTATACGAAGGGAAAGAGGTCGAGCGATCAAGTCCAGAAAAATTTCATTTACACGTTTAAAAACTCCTTTAACTGAAGCCCGATTATACGAATCACCAAATATAGAGATTTTCGAGAGACAAGAAACTATTGGTGTACAACTGCACGTACTCTCTCTTATTACTGGAAACACATAATAGTATTTTCACCTCGTATTTTGTATTCCTTGTATTTTGTAAGTACCTTGAATTTTCACTTCGGTTTAACACTTCAGCCATCACTAGAAAAATACAAAGGTTATAACTAGGGGCGGTTTTTAATGAAATGATGTTTTTTCACATCTGAAAAATAACGTTTAATATAGAAATTCATTTCATGTTATAACAAAAGGAAATGACCCATTTTTATAAGTCATTATTTTACTTTTTTCCGTAATATTGAATACATTCCTTGCTGATATAATTGATTTTAATATTTTAATGGTAGTTGCTCTAAATAGTATTTTCGAGACGCCACAAATGTTGCACAAAAACTACTAAAAATTTCAAAAAATCTATATGACCTTTATGAAAGAACTAATTATGGACAACAAATTTCACTTGAAGGAAAAATCTGTCTTCAATTTGTAATTGTATGAAAGGGCGAAACAAATTAAACTTTTGCAATTTTCGAAAATTTAGAGTAAACCGTGAAAATCAGACAAATGCCAATTTTGCAAACCACCATATTGTCTGGTAGTTTTTATAATCAAATGTCCTATAAAATGAACAAATACTGTAGTTCCAAAAGTGCTGACAATTTTCAGGTTTCAGGCGCAGTTTAAAATTAAACTACCCTGTTCCCAACGGAAGCCAACCTTTTTATACGTAGAACGTGGTCTAAAGAGACGACGCGGCATCACGTGAAACCTATGGATCAGTACAGGGCAATTATTAAAACCCATAGAAATAGATTGTTGAAATTGCCTGCTAAGTAGCCATAAATAAAAGATGAAATTATAGTTATTTACTTCTTCCTATCCTCATTACTTTGAGCAAGGGACGGTTTTTGTCTGCAGTATTAGTCTAGATTTAGACTTAAACAAGTTGTCTATTCAGTTTAAAAGAGACTCCAGAAAATATTTCTTTGACCTATGTGAATAAGTTTATACGTCGATTTTTGCTGAAAATAAGATAAGTATACTACTGGACTTGCATAAAACCTTAAATTCATAAAATCATAAACTCTAACAAGAGAAGTAATTTGACTGATTATTCACGCTACAGCAATGATTGGGGATTGACATCAAATAAGTGGAGCTGTGAGAATATTCACTCTACGATTAATTTAAAAAATCACAAGATGATAAGATACGTTGCTCTCATGAAAAATTTAAATATACACGACTTCTCAGCATACTCGAAGCGATCGCAGATTTAAGAGGGGGCTGCTTTACAAAATTAAGAAAACTCATTTTAATACTAAAAATTGATATTTATTAAGTATTTTACATAATTAATAAACGGAAATTTATTAACTTTACAAATAACGAGTACTATGTGTATATAAACTTCCAACAAAAATCAACAATTCCACAGTTTGCTTATTGAAAAACCTTGCAGCTATACTAACTAATTAACTTTCTAAATGGTTTAATGCTTTTGAAGAAATAGTTTGCATTTTATTTACTTTTATTTATTTATTTTAAGTCAAAAACAGTTAAAAAATGTGTGATGTGCTACGGGGAAAAGTAAATTCTGTGCACGTTTTCATAATTCTGTGATTCCTACCCTAAGTCACATACTTTACTTCAATTCTGAACACAGAAAGAAATGAGCGTTTTTTGCAAGGATTGTTGCCAAAAATATTCGCTCCGATGAAATAAAATCTATTTTCAAGGGCAAATCAGGAATAAATTTGGGCTCTTATCCCTCATCATGTCCTTCGTGAAGGAATAATTCTTCCTGCCGCGACAACATTGGTACCGATAATTTGAATAACTATATTTCTCACTGAATTCTAGAAGACTTGCACAGATAATGAAATTACATTTATGTCCAGAAGCAAAACAAGGTGCTATCTCAGCATTTTCTCAAAGAATCAGGGAACCTGGACGAAAAACCTGATCGAGATAGGGTTCATTGATCCAGAAGATGCAGCACAACACGTGTTACAAGTTGTTTAGAATTATACAGTCCAAATGGTAAAGAATACATTAAATTCATTTTCCTTTCCTTTTGATGCCCGGTATAGTCTTTAATTGTATAGAAGCAGTTATGAAGCAGAAACAATTTTACTTGGGACTTAAACTTTTCTATCGGATTTAATCGTTTAATGTCATCTGGCATAATGTACACCTATTGTGTGTGAATTTTTTGTAGTGAGTTGTTGAGAATGTCACCTGATAAATATGATTATTACGTCGTGTTATAGTTATAGACATCTGCGTTTGCTGAAAATGTATCCCCACCCTTCAGTAAGACATTTGCGACAAGAACCAGTGATCGGTAAATCAAGAATTTAAAGTCATTGCTAACTGAAAATATAAAAATTTAACGTTTTGGTTTAACGCTTCTACTGTTAATAGTATTAAAATACATTTACTAGTTTGAAGCATATTTATAAAAATTGTATAAAGTATATTCTACACCCACTCCTCCAAACTCGCCTGGGCAGCACCTCCGCTGTTGCAGCTGCCGTCGCCGCCGCCCTGCCCCACCACCGCGACGTGGGCGAAAGCTGCACGAGAGCCGGTGATCAATGTGATCTTTTCTGGGGCACAACGTGCCGTTTATGGGGCACGTGCGGCGGTGGCTCTCGGTGCTTCGTAGCGGAGCGTGCGCCGCGGTGGTGGCGACAGCGACGGCGGAGGGAGCGGCGGCGGCGGCGGCGGCGGAGGCGGAGGGAGGCGGCGGCGGAGGCGGCGGCGGAGGCGGAGGCGGCGGCGAGGCGGCGCGGGGCGGCGGCGGAGGCGGCGGCGGAGGCAGAGCTGGAGGCGGCGGCGGAGGCGGCGGCGGAGGCGAAGGCGAAGGCCGCGAAGGCGGAGGCGGCGAAGGTGGAGGCGGAGGCGGCGGCGGAGGCGGGGGCGGGGCGGGGCGGCGGCGGCGGCGGAGGCGGCGGCGGAGGCGGCGGCGGAGGCGGCGGCGGAGGCAGGCGGCGGCGGAGGCGGCGGCGGAGGCGGCGGCGACGACGATGACGCCGGTTGCTTCCGTACTCTCCAGTAACAGGGGCGGGGACAGTGGAGGCGGCAGCGCTCGTAGGGTTTCCGTCGGGGCACGTGCGCGCGCCGGACGGGATCCACCACACGGGGTGGGGTAGAATCCAGTGGGGCAGGCTGGCGACACGCGCCCTTACCTCATCAAGTTGCCTCACACACGTGATGTTATTTTTACACTCGTGGACACTAATCAAAATTGGGGGAGAGCGGGGAGTAAAATGTGGAAATTATTTGATTGATTAGTGATTCCGGGCGTGTCAACTGCTAAGGTCTGTATTCCCGCAAGAATAGAGCATGTTTTTTTTAGTATAGTCGTGCTAAGTACGTAGTACGAGACTAATAAATGAAGTCATCTTCTTAGAAAAATTCAAAAAATATTCTGTGTTTTATTATGATTACTTCAATCAAGCGAAAGATGCGTTCCAAATTCGAAGGGGCGTGTCAGCTTGATCGATCTGAGAACGTTCGATCGAATTTTGGTCCAAATCCTATGTTCTTATTCACCGATAGAGTTGTGACGTTTAAAAAAATATTGTTTCGATATTAGGGTCCGCAATGTCTCCTGCAGGCAGCCAGAAAGACCGATTCTTTTGAAAGGCAATTTCTTTCGTTTGGAGGTCGAATTTTTGCAGCATCTCAGAATTTTTTAAAACTACGTATACATGGTGAATAGAGATTAGAATTTTTATGCAGCATCACAGAAGTTTCTCTTCATTACGTATTTTAAAAAGTAAAAATCAGTCACGGCATGAGGATTACTTAATTGTTTGATTAATTATTTAGTGTTTCAGGGCCCGTCAACAGCTAGTCATTTGTCCCATAAGTGTAGTAAATGTGGCGGTCTGTTACGCCCGTTGGATGGTGGGATCCGGAGCCGACCTGAAAGTCGCGCACTGGGGGAAAGCCCGAAGAGCAGGTTTAAAGTCAAATGACGGGCCAACCACATGAACATTTTAAATAGGTTTTCTGGGGTCGCTGAATCAGAGTGAAGTCAAATTTTCAAAATTAAAAAGGAGCCACAAATACGTATACAAACATTTAATTTGCGTTTACAATGTAATTGTCCTATCTAACAAAATATTGTTTGTCTGAGTACTAATGACAAAGTCTACAGTTGATGGATATACATAGCGATATGTCACTACTTGCGACTTTACCACACTTCGGGAGATTGATACTGGCAGCTAGAAAGCACGTGGTTTGGTGATGCCAAATGCACAAACTTTCATCTATTTGAAAGAGCTCCCTGTTCGATAAGTTACCTTCATCGGAAATCTTAATCAACATTTTCCAAGTATCAATAGCTGGTGTGTCATTCGAGTCTGGGACACTGAGCGCGTCGTCCCTCGACCTTCCCTCGTCCGAACCATTAATATTTGGTTTTGAGGCTCAGCTTGCAACTCAACAGCACATTTTCTCGCTTACTACATTACTAACATGCTAAAGCACTTTCAAACAGACCTTAGGAGGAATCTGTTGCCAGAATTGCTTTCTAAAGGTCAGTAGCGACATTTAATATAATTAATTCAATGAAATCTTGAAATCAAGAACAAAGGGCCAACATAAAATAAGAAAACTTTTTTGGGTAGTAAAGATGTAAAACGAACAGAAATTCGTCGCAGAATGAGAACACAGTACGATAAGTCGTGCGTGTTGCTTCAGCAAGTGTATGAGTAGTGTAGAAAGTTTAAAAGCGACGTAACTGCTGTTGAAGATCACCACGACCGGGGCAGGTTCACAACGTATTGACGGACAAGAACATTGGGTTAGTGGAAGAGCTTGTGAGGGATAACAGGTGTGTAAATGAACGAATTAGCCACACTGTTGGGAATTAGTGGTGGTTCAGCACACAATATTGTCCATAATGTACTGCAATTCATTAATAAAGGGCAGCAACCCAACAAAGTGTCTGCAAGGAGGGTACGTCGGTTACCTGCCAAATTGAAAGATTGCTGAATTGATGCATATGAAGAATTTTTGCGTCGTTTCCACGAAAAATTTGATGTATTTCTGGGAAAATTGTTACTGGCGATGAAACGTGGGTGGACTATCACCAACCAAAAACGAAAGTTTCTGAAAACTAATGGAAGATTTTAGGTTCTACAATAGTCAATGTAAATATGTTTCTGAATTGAACACATAAATTTACATATGTTTGTTGTCTCTACGAGAACTACCACTTTTGTTTATTCATATACAATTTAATTTATAATATTATTGGAAGCTTTGATGATATCTGTGTGACTTCTCAGTACAGTAAACTGTACATGATTAAATAATAATAATAATAATAATAATAATAATAACAATAATGATAATAATGTAATACCTGGTGGTACCATATTCAAGTTCCAGAAACGTGCTTCAGGTGTCTCAAAATATCCTTGGTATCCAAAGGTATCCAAAATTACCTTTCAAGCGTACTTCTTCAATGATACCTCGTGGTTTGAAAACCATTAAGGCATATGTTGTTTATAATATTTGCCATACTTTTCGTAAGCATTTAGAATATTTATTAGTATAATTCAAAATTCACAGAATGTGATTAGAGATTAGAGGACAGAGTGGCGCTGACGGACAAGACCACTTCGCCATCGTTGAACAACCAGGCTCTGTAGAATTTTCAGAAGCTCAGGATTTAATGTAATGTAGCTCTCCTAAAAAATATCTGACCACTTCCCGCACAAACTCGGAAAAATGCTTACATAAAAATTCTCACTTCCTTGAATAAGGTGATGCAGAGAGTGGAAGCCATTGAAATAGCAATAAGGAACGGTCCTGTGATGTTTGAGTTTGTTCTGGCCCTAGGAGGTGCAATGAAATAGTTGCAATTACTATCAGTTTAAGAAGAAATGTTTGAATGAAATTAAAAAGTTAGTATCTAGTTTATGGATAAGAATAAGAAAAAAATTAATTTAGTCTTATCAATGGATGTCACATTTTAATATCACCTCGTTACTTCAAGTATCTATTTTAACTTAGCAGCGTCGTGGAACATTTTAATCGTTCTCAGCAGAGGTTGAATTCATCTGCAAAAGAGTAGAATGAGACGTAAAGCATGATTGTTCAATCCAGAGGTATGCATCGGCGCCCTCGGAAGCCATTGTTTATGTACATTTAAAACCTCAGGTGCATATTCTAATACAGTGCAATAGGATTTTTGTAGTACAAGAGGTGATCAAAGAAATAACCGTGGATCACCGAACTTTGGTTGTCTGCAGAGGAGAAGAGGTGGTAGGTGGGTATGAAGCACTGGATCTTCGCTCTATGGACACCCATGAACTTTATATCAAGTTGATTTGTGTGACGAATCTTGTGCTAGTGTGCTGGTAAGTAATCGATCAAGAAATGAGTATTCAAGATGCTACTCAGTTGATTCGCTTCAACTTGACGGGTGTGTCTTAAAGAAAGTTTGCCTACCGCTGATCTTAATCGACTACGATCTATATTTGAGACTGACGAAGAGAAAGCCAGCAAGATGCAATCCCATATGCACGTTTTCATCGCGGACAATGACAGTGAACCTCTGCCAACATTGGTTCGCTTCTTCCAGAGGCTCGGTGTTACAAATGACTCTAACGTGCAAAAATAGCTAATATGTCAGAAGGATCTAAAGGAGGACATTTAAGCTACATCAAAAAAGCGTTTTTGGATTGCAGGAATCAGTCAAACTGCGTTTTCCGGCAAGTCATGTCAAGTGTAAACAAACCTCGAAATATTCCTATGTGCCAGAATGTGAAAGTAAAATTGCATGTAACATGGTGAAATGGACGTGGCACCCAATCTAGTCAGAAGTCCTAACAGAAAAATGCACTCCTACTGTAAGCATGATTCATATAGAATCCACACAGATAAGACTAAAACTTACGATATTTGTGGGATGAAAAAGTGAAAAAAGTTTATTACCGAGAAGTTCTTGCCATAGTAAAAACACACATGAAAATAAGAATAATTAGTTCTTTTCATAGATGATGGTTGGCATACCTTCATTGAGACCAATAGAGTGTTTGAACTGCCTTGAGAGTTAACAGAGATTTCACCTCATAGTGTGGAAATATGTTTATTTATTTATTTATTTATTTATTTATTTATTTATTTATTTATTTATTTATTTATTTATTTATTTATTTATTTATTTATTTATTTATTTATTTATTTATTTATTTATTTATTTATTTATTTATTTATTTATTTATTTATTTATTTATTTATTTATTTATTTATTTATTTATTTATTTATTTATTTATTTATTTATTTATTTATTTATTTATTTATTTATTTATTTATTTATTTATTTATTTATTTATTTATTTATTTATTTATTTATTTATTTATTTATTTATTTATTTATTTATTTATTTATTTATTTATTTATTTATTTATTTATTTATTTATTTATTTATTTACTTATTTATTTATTTACATTAATTGTCTCATACACTTCTTTCATGCAGAGTGAGTAATCAATTGAAACAGAACCGTATTTTTTACAGTTGTGTAAGAGTACACATTTCAAAATTCTCTTTGAGCTGTCGCCATTCATCCGACTTATATTCTGTAAACACGACTTTTAAAAAATACCTTCTACATCATTGTAGAGCACTAGGTTTTCTTGTTTCATAAATGAAGGTAGGAAATCCTTTTCCCGCTAATGAAAAAATGTAATATTTGTCCCAGGTTCAAGCAAATACCTTTCTTTTGACCGAAAGGCGAGCAATATTGAGGCGGTTTTGGAGAGATTAAGTTCCCTGACGATGCCAATCAATTCCTTTTAGTCGAAACTTTCAGGTCATGATGAAGTATTTAAAAAATCACAATAACTATTTCCATTTTTATAACCATCAGATATTGAAGATTTATCTTCATTGAGCTATTCTAAGTGATGAAATAATGGAAAAGATGCGTCCTAGGGGTGAAACCAGTTTCCTACCCGAGTGTAGGTCAGGATACGTCCATTGCCACAATTGTTTCGATTAATACCATTGATGTTGGCAAAACAAAAATAAAATTCATTAATACGGATTTTAGAGTCTCTCCAGACCATCAGTGCTCCGAATTTTAGACTTCTAGTACCATTTGCCTAATGTCGCAAATGTTCCGTACAAATCTTTGATACAATAAGAGGAGCCCACATCTTGATCTCCGAGCTCGATACCAAAATAACTCAAATATACCCTGTTTATGAACTCAGAATTTTTTTTATTTTCCTTGAAAGAGTACTCGCCACACATAACAAGAGACATCTGGACTATTCAAATACTGCTTTCTTGAGGAAGCTACACATGTATAGAACTAATAAATAAGCGAATTATAGATTACCGCGTACGTATCTGCGAGATCACTGTAGATGGAAATTAGTGTGCATTAAATATAACCGCATTCACGTCTGGTGTAATAAATTAACTCAAAAACGCAAAGCTGCTTACTGTAGTTCGTTGCTTTTTTGTTGATAGAAAAACAGGCTGGAAAGCCTTTGCAAAATGACTAAATTTACGGCTGGTGTGGAGACATTGGATAAATTATTGTGGTTAAGAAACGTGAAGTTTTATTTATACATGCATGGCTTAAACACTAAAAAAATTGTGAATGAAACAGTGCACATTACTAGACAGGCGCAGGGTAAATTAATTCAAATTATTAATTCAATTATTCCGAAAGTGACGAAAATCGTTCTTTTCCCTGTACCTTTAACGTTACCTTACAAAAGTTATTTTGATGCCTTGGGTAATGTTTATTCATTTGATTTACATTTATTTTGGGACCATCACCAATTCATTTACACATTGCGAAGGTTTTTCGTATCAAGATGCAGGAAGTATCGATTAGAACAGAGTGCCTTTGTCTAATTATTATTCCAGAAAACTGCGCTGACTGAAGCGACATTATGATGCAGGAAATTAAAGTGACAAAGAAGAATTCATATTTGCAGAGAAACTTAGAATTATAAAGTAAAAGGAAGAAGGACATTCGAAAAGAAAAGATATTTTGCCTCCCAATGAGGCTACATATGAAACTGATGACAGTGACAATGATACCAGCTCCTCAGATCTCTTCCTGGCTGACAAAGAATAAGGTTCATAAGATAATTTGAACTGACAAAATCTGCCTATGAACATTTTTTAATTGTTACTGAGTGTCCATCATTTTGTTTGGTCGTACAAACAATTACTCAAAGACTGCATTTTTGAAACGTAAAACCTTTGTTGTTTTGTGGAAAACTTAAAAAATCTGTCACTGTAGGTTTTTGCAAAATAAAGCATTCAAAACGATAGTAACAACATTTCACATCAACGACCTCCTCCGACCCCTCGCCGGATCTCCAGAAAGCAATAAAAACCTCGTAACACGTTCCCTCTGGGCACAGTCTATCGACTTTTGCCGAAAGCAGCGAGGTAAGCAAAGCGGCTCAACTTATTATTCAATTATTTCCCCATCTTCGTAATATCATTTGCTATTAATTATTGTTACTATCTCCCCACTTACCGAGAGCGGTAGCTCAGTACATCAACTGATGTCACTGCAGCGCCTCTGACCGGCAGGTCCTAGTTTCGAGTCATGACGGCGGCAAGATTTTCGACACTAGCATTTCAGCTAGATCGAATTCAGTCGCTGTCTGGAGGAGAATTCTAGCGGCCGGCAGCTCTCTGATCGGTAGTTTTCCGTGGTTTCTCCGATCAAGACCAGGCGAATGCCGGAGCAGTACACTACCAAACGGGCCACGGACCGCGCGCGATGTCCTTCCCCTCCCTTGTCCTATCCTGTCCCCTTACACACACACTTACAATGACATGCCCTACACTAACTGTACAATCCTCCCCCCGTCGCATTTATTTTTTTTAATTTTATCGCTATTTTTAATGTGTCCTCTTTATTTAATTTCCCCCGCTGAATTTCAATTTTCGCAGTTTTATCTGCTATTTGTAGTTAAAATTTAAATGTACTATTAATTGTAATTAATTTGCTTCTTATTTTGTATTTTATTTGTAATTCATTTATACTTTTCGGTACATTGTACACTGATGTGACGGCAAAGCCGTGGAAAGCCGGCTATCTGGATAAAAGTACTATGACCTCTTTTATTTATTCGCATAAGAACGTCAATAACACCGAATCCGAATTCCCACAATTCCACACAAAGCATAAAAAATCAGTGCATTAAGCAATAGTTTTCTTTCAATGCTTTAGAACATGGAGGATCCATGTGATCATTGGAGGACATACCTACCCATTGTTTGGAGCAAAGGAATCTTTTGAAATAAAACATTCACCCCAAAATACCGTTTCCATGTTGTTAGTGTGTACACACACGAATTAACTTAGGCTTACATAGAAGAACTATTGCAATTATACCAATTATTTGATTTAACGTTTAAAATAATTTTTTCAATCAATTTTCTTAAAATACATGACGATTTAACATGTCCCTTATCTTAGTTGTATACTAGACCTTAACTGTAAAAAAATCAGTTCATGAGCTTAATTAATATACGCCGTGGTCGCAAAGAGGTTTGAAATGACTTATTTCAGGGAATAAGAGATTAACTTGTTATATAATTGGAAGCGTGTGCAAATAATTAGTCTTCTGACTTCTACTGGAATTTTCCAATTTTGAACGCAGACTCAATTTCAATCTTCGAGCCGTTTTGTACCCATTTTCCTCCCACAATGAGGCTCTTAGCAGTGAATCACGTAATGACCGCTTCGCACGTGGTATCAAGTATACAGCAACATGTGAAGAATGAAGCCTTATTATGACACAAGCAGCAAGGCAAGGCTCGAGTTTCGTTGTGCAATAGTTATGAGATGCAATGCATGCAATTTCCTTGCAACGTCTAAAACTAGAAACTTTACTGCAGCTTTTTCCAAAACACACAAATATTAGTTTCTTGTGGCCCAAATACATCAAAACAAATTTTTAATTTAATTATCAAGAAATATAATTTTTAATTAAAAATAAAACCATTATTTTTTATGCAGACCAAAATAAAATTCGTGTCTAGCATTTTTAGCTATCGTTGATTTATGAAATCTAGCTATAGATTCAAGACGAATCCGAAAGATGTTGCAGAAGAAAAATCCCAAAAGAAGACTCCCAATTTAAGTCCTACCGTGTACTTTCAAGATAAATTTTTCAATTAAACTGATTGTAGAGAAAAACTATTTCAAATATACCACGCATAAATGTTTTACGATTAAACGCAATGCAAGAACAGTTGATTGCTCAAAATCAATAAGGAGCGTATCTACCTGCAAATATGCGAATTACTTTTTATTATGCAATGAATTATATTGTTCAGAAGGTTGGTATATACAATTTGTATATTTCTGCGAATTACAATACTTAAATACAATTACTTATGAATAATAAAAAAAACTACTGTATTATAAATGAATGTTGAAAAAGGTTGGTGAAGATGTTATCCAAAACGGCAATTAATTTTTCAATCCGAAAGAGGTAAAAATTAAGATTCCTTCCAAGTTGAATCTATGTAAAAACAATTAAAAACTGTGTTCATACAACGGAGAAGTACTTTAATAGAATTTATAGAAGAATATTATATTAATTACACATATAATACAATTATATATATATATATATATATATATATATATATATATATATATTTTTATTAAAAATTTCATCTTAAAACTCTCACTTCTGAAAATATCTATTCTATTTAAAAGTCCAAAATAGCTATACAGTCTTATGATACACATGCTATCGTAACATGATATACATGTATATCTTATGAAACACATGTATTAGCGATATTTTCGTAAATAATTGTGGGTGCGGTTTATTGTAATTAATTTTCCTCCACTTTGGTTTAAAATTACATTATCTTCAGACGCGTGTTGCAACTATGTATTCCACATTCAATCACCCCCGGAAGTCTGGATGTCGTAGGACAGTTGTGATCTAAGTTCTGATTTCGCCTACGGCTCAGAGCTAGAGAAATGGGGAAGCAAACGGATATCAGACATTTGAACTTGCAAAATCTTGACTGGCTGCGCAAAACCATCAAAACGATATGCAAAGGCCGAGAATGGCGAGGAAAAGAAATATAACAAAATACTAGTGGGTGCTGATCAAGGGCATCTGAACGAGGAGACTTAACTCTGACAGTTTGATTCTCTCAAAACAAAAAGAAACAAAAGTGTCCCGGGAATGTTAAACAACGGCATTCAAACGTTTCTTTCAACTTACCTCAACCCACGTAAAAGATATATATCATAGGTTATCAAGATTAGATTTCACGAGACAATAAGACAAATTGTAATCCATAGACATACGGAATGGGCAATGTTGAGATCGACAAATAAAGAGCATCTACGGAGAGAACAATTAAAGCATATTTATGTCTGGAATTGGTACTGCTGCTACATTAACACTGAACACCAGCGAACTCCCAAATCCAACGATGCTAGAAATGATTCTTACAAGTACTTCCTAGCGATAATAATAGGAGGAATAATGAGGAAAAAGAAGAGGGAAATAGAAAAGAGGCAAGGAAACTTTAAGGAAAAACGTAATGGAGGATTACTCCGGAAGAAGCGCTCAAAGCGACCAGGTGCAAAGAGACGCGTCGCGTCAAAAAATAGTAATGAGTTATTAAGAAGCAACAAATTAAAAAAAAAATAAGTATAACAAATTTGCGAAGTAAGAAAGCCAATGTTTTTGACCGTGAATTTGAGTTACATTACGCTAAATTTGAACGAATCAAGGGATATGGTTGATAGAAGAACCAAGCAATATGTGTTTCACGTGGAAATACTATGTAGTGTACGAAGTTAGTTTAAATTTGCGTGCGAGTGAATAAGGGGTTAATGCGAATTTTCCTACTTTTCAGAGCATGACTTTCAAAATATTTATTTTTATTTTTTATTTTTAGCCATTAGATGTCCCGTAACGCGCAAATATCCTCCTAATACAGGGTAGATAAAGTCTACAATTGTTGTTGGGTTTACAGTCATTGTAGTAGAGTTTTTATTATTGAAATTTCAAAATACAATATTTAAATCTTATATTCTAGTAACAATTTAACTTCTGAATGTTAATTTACAGAAATTAAGAGTTCTAATGAAATTTGTCTGGTTAAACATATTTACAATTTTTGTTGCTTTAATTTTATGTACGACATCCATTTTGTCCTATCTTGAGCCAGTCTTGTCCATTGGGGTCCTGCTGTCTCCTTAATGTTGTCCTGCCACCTTTTCTTCTGTCTGCTTTGTCGTCCCCAAACTGATCTTGGGTACCGCAACGTTATTTTCATGATCCCATCTATAATGCTTTTGCCTAATATGTCAGCCTCATTTCCATTTTAGTTTTTCAGCTTCTTGTATTCCGTCTTGTATCTTCGTTTTGTTTCTGATGACTTTGCTTAGTATATGATATTTTAGTGTAATATTCATCATTTTTCTTTGACATCTTGTTAAGTTCAGTTTTTGTGCAGACGTTAAGGACCAAGACTGGGATCCATAAATTAAAGTTGGTAGTATGCATGAATCCATTATTTTTTCTTTAAACTCATCTTTATACAATCAAAATTCATGTTTCAAAGTATGCACAGTTGTAAAATAACAGGATTGTGTATTTGGTAAATGAAGGAATTTGGAAAAATACTCTAAAGGTGATAACTTCTTACTATTTCAACCCGATGCAATTACTGTCATCGTTAATAACATGAGCTAAAAGTAATGCCATAAAGTAGGGAATTTAGACGTCATTACTTATTTACTTCGCATACAGATGTATAACCAATACGATGGCCATTAAAAGGATAAAGAATTGAAGGGTTTTTAACTGTTCTTGACGTAATAAATAAATAAATAAGTAAATAAATAAATAAATAAATAAATAAGTAAATAAAAGAGCTAAACGCGAATTCTGTGCCTCAAGAGTAAATAATTGTTTATCCATTTTCAGCAATTTTGAAGTTTTGATACAAAAAAAATTAAAATAGGCAAATTAGGCGAATCTGACAAATTTCATCTTTATTAGCCACCACTTAAGTTCGCAAAAAAGACGACGTAACTTCAATATGGCAACTAAGCTTGCCGATAGTTTTTCTTTCCTCCTGCAAAGTATGGAAATTGAGAGTTACGACTGTTCACCTCTGAGATACAAAATTGATTTAATACTTAAAAGAAACTTTCCGCTGTGTATAGCACAAAGTGAAACGTGTTTTTGGATGACGAAACAGTACTATTTCAAGAGATAGAATATGGTGTATACCGCCAATAATGTTTGATTTCTGAGAAATTGACAATCCTCTACAAAATACGAAGCTGAAATCACGTTTGAAACGGTAGTGCACACTATGGCTGCTGAAGTAGACGGCGGCTCATATGGCGTTCCCTGACCCAGCGCTTATCCATTGGTGAGGCTCACTGCTTGCTAGCCCGAAGAGGCGGAAAGGAAGGCGCTTGGGCGCGATCGGATCTAGTGCAGTGAAAGGCAACTGGTATAGGGACCTCTAGAGAGGACTACTAGTTTGAAACGGATATTCTGAATTTTCAGGGATACTTTACATGAAGCATCAATTACATTACCGAAATGTTCACAATGTGTTCGTTATTAATCATTTTTACTAAATTTTGTCCTCAGACTGCGTAAATTAACAGAATGGCACGGGTCTCACTTTCGTGGAAATCTATGATTTTTCTAAAACTGCGAAAGTTCAACATTGTTTAGGCGTCAAGTACAATCTTGAAGATTGAGATTTTTCTAACTGAACTCTGTCCTCCAAAAAAAAAAAATCTTCTAAATATGAGTAATTTTCACGTAATTTTGAGGCAAATTTTCATTGGCTTAAATGAAATCTCTTCTAAAATCTTTAAAAGAGGTGATGTAGAATTTAAAAAAGAAATATTAATATTCATATTATTATTACTACTTTTTCATCTTTCAACTATTAATAGTTAATTGTTGGGAAGGGATTCTGAACTCAAGAAAGCGTGCGCAGATGATTTTCTCCCCCATACGTCACATACAGTTTTTGACTAAATAAATAAATAAACTCCTTGTTCTCGCGTAATTCCTGCCGTAAGTTAAATTTACCAAACATTTGCTTACAAAACAGTTGCAAAACTTTTTCTTTAAATTCTATCCTCGGAAAGAGCAACGGACGCTTAAAAATTGCACTGGGCTCATTTTCGTAGAACTATCTGAATTTTCGATAATTGCAAAATTTAGAAATAATGTGAGAAAGAATGCGCTATTGCTGCACTGTTAGTTTTATAAGAGATTTCATGATGGAAAGAAATCTCTATCATCAAAGAGTGTATGCAATTTTTGTTAATTTTCGAAAATACACAGTTCACCGAAAGAGAGACCCGTCTCATTTTTACAAGCGTATGTTACTCTTTTCGCGAAAAAATTAAAGAAAATATCGGAGCCATTTCGTAGATAATAATTGTTGAAAATGTCTATATTCCACACAGAATTACGCGAAAACAACTTATATTTCCGAAAAATTGTTTATTATCTTAAATTGTACAGGCAGGAAGACGAACGGTAACAAAGACGCACAAAACGTGGATTTTGACAATTCAACATCTTCAGGGAGGAATTTACTAATACAGGAACCAAATTTATCCCCTTTTTGTTATCAGGTCACCAAAATATGGGTTTCTGTCGACAACTCGGCGGTTTTACAGTAGCATTAAAATAGTTTCTTTTTAGTACGTAGGTACGTAGTATGGCGAGAGAGTAAAACGGATAATTACGCCCGATTGCATTGGGGTATAGCAAAGGCGGTACGCCGAATCGGTGGCGGTACAAATGTGTTATCCAAGTGCTTTCGAACGAGTCCACACTGCTCTCTCCTGTGAACAGTTCCCGGGGGCGTCAAGAAACAAACATCCACGCGTCGCCAAGAGGATCCGTGTCCGGGCGGTCGCCGGTGGGTGGCGGAGAATGGCGGGGAGTGGCGATGGCGATGGAAAAGAGGGGTGGGGGCGACGGTGGTGGCGATGGCAGCGGTGTTGGGGGGTTCTGGTGGTGGAGGCGGTGGTGGTAGGGTCGGTTATGGCGGCGGCGGTGGCGGCTGCACCAGAACCAACCGGCCTTCACGTGCTGGCGTCACGTGCCCGCGTTGCACATTCCAGCGCTGCACCGATCTTCGATCTCGGCCCTCGCCCGCCACACGTTGCCTTCTTCCCAGTATGCCCGCCGCCACCGCCTTACTACGTTCGGATTCAATTTGTGCCCGACGAGGGATCCAACACACAAACGATTGCTTCACCTGCAAATATGCAGTTTTTTTACATTTATTTATTTAGATATATTTATATTATCTATATATTTGTATATATTTATTTATTTATTATTCTGTCCAAAGTGACAAGCGAGGAAAGCAGCATTCATGCACGCGGAGCCTAATAGTGTGGTCTATTTCCGCACGTGGAAGGTGTGATTATGCAATCGTCGCATAATGTCTTCTCATATCACACCCTAGTCTATCTGAAGATAATTCCTTCCATAATTTCCAACTATTAGTAATCATTCACTCCCAGTGATCATCTCACTATTCTTTATACCAAGCATATGAAGGTCATGGGGAAGGTAACTACGTTAGCAGAGTTCGTGGACACTGCATCGAAAGCAATTGGCGCGAGATTTGAACAAATTGCTCCGGAGAGGTAGCACGTCATTGGATGTCTGGCCGATGGCAGTCTTTGGAGGAGTAAGCTGATAGCGATTGCTGTAAGTTTTCCTGTTTTAATTTCCATTTCCTCTACTGAAGGAAAGAAATGATCCATTAAAATATAATAAATCAGCGAAATTTCAAATTGTAATTGAGAGTAAAATTAAAGATTTTGAATGGATTCTGTCAATAGCATTTACTTGATATTTGCATTCGCAATTTGCAATCGTTTTTACTTAATAATGCAATAATTTCATTCCTACGAACAGGTTAGAAGATTGAACAGACAAAGATTGTCTGTGAAAAAAGCTGTCCGTTCGTCCGACGTTCTAGAGACTTATTATTTTATTCATTGCTGCTATTATACCATTTATTAGTGTATTTACATCACACGGCAGCTTTATACAGTGAGGCAAAGGCAAACCGTCACTGTGGTAACAGGACAGAGGAGACACTAGGTGCAAGCTCGGAAATGAGAATGTCACTGGTTTTGCGTAGCTGTGGCACTTAGCAATGGCATTCTCTTTGACAATGGGTTACGGAATTCATATTGGTGAAAACTAATAATTGTGGAGACGCGGAGTGTAGCTTTTCAATGAAGTAGAGAGACTTTAGAGAATACATGGGCTAAATACAATATTCAGCTTAAGCCCGAAATATGGGTATCTCACGAATTAGTCAGATAATTCGCACATTACCCACAATGTTTTCACGAAGGTTTATAAATGACCAACGTATCATTTTAGACATCATCCGGTTATTGCTAGCATTAACTATAGGGTGCTGGCTAAGTATGACGCGTTTTGTGATTTCGCAAGAAATATTTAGGAATAAAATGCGTTGAAAATTAAGGGCTGTTCTAACTGAAGATTGTTTTATGACAAATGCGAAGGCCAAAGGTCGTCGCCAACAACTCGGAAACATGAGGTGAAGAGACGAAGCGTCAACTAAGGTATGCAGTGAGGAGAGAGGAGAGGAGTGGAGAGAGAAGAGACGAGAGAGAGAAGAAAAGTGTGTGGTGTGTGTGTGAGAGAGAGAGAGAGAGAGAAGAAAAGTGTGTGTGTGTGAGAGAGAGAGAAGAAAGTGTGTGTGTGAGAGAGAGAGAGAGAAGAGAAGAAAGTGTGTGTGTGTGTGGAGAGAGAAGAAAAGTGTGTGTGTGTGAGAGAGAGAGAGAAAGAAAAGTGTGTGTGTGAGAGAGAAGAAAAGTGTGTGTGTGTGTGAGAGAGAGAGAAGAAAAGTGTGTGTGTGTGAGAGAGAGAAGAAGAAAAGTGTGTGTGTGTGAGAGAGAGAGAAGAAGTGTGTGTGTGTGTGAGAGAGAGAGAAGAAAAGTGTGTGTGTGAGAGAGAGAGAGAAGAAAAGTGTGTGTGTGAGAGAGAGAGAGAAGAAAAGTGTGTGTGTGAGAGAGAGAGAAAAGAGCGAGGAGAGAAGAAAAGAGCGAGGAGAGAAGAAAAGAGGAGGAGAGAAGAAAAGGAGAGAAGAAGAGGAGGAGAGAAGAAAAGAGGAGGGAGAGAAGAAAAGAGCGAGGGAGAGAAGAAAAGAGAGAGAAAGAAAAGAGAGAGAAGAGGGAGAGAAAAGAAGAGAGGGAGAAAAAGAAGAGGGAGAGAGAAAATAAAAGAGAGAGAGAGATGAGAGAAGAAGATTGGAGAAAAGAGAATGGAGAGATTTATAAATTAGCCAGATTCGGACATTAGAAGTAACATAATCACTATAAAAAGTATTGTCACCTCCTCCGCCCATGAGAATGGATTTTTGAATTTTATGTTTGAATATTATTTAAAATCGATTTTTTTAAAATCTGACAATATTTTTTGGCAGATATTCAGATTTCAGGAAACTGAACAAATGGAACATTACTTCTATGCATTCTTTTTTGAGTTGTTGCAAACACAATGAATTTATAGATACTTTACATTGACAATGGCTCTGGCATTAATAGTGTCATTTTTATGAAGCTTTATTCAGACAGAATGTTAGGCGGTAAGTTAGTGCTGATGATCTGGTTAATTTGTTGTGAATACAGAGGCATCAATTTGCATTTTACGAAGGATCACGATCGTATTCAGACTTACTATGGGTGAAATCTTACTCGAAACTCTTATCCGAATAAAGCACACAAGAATTGTAAAATAATTATGGTGCCAAATATTCAATATTCAATTCCATTTTCTCCAAGTACGACGTCAATATGTACGACGTACATGTCAATGATATTGAGGAAGACTACCATTTCTTGTACTATTTTAAGAAATACAATACAGGCACTGGGAATAAAGCTTACTCCAATATATTTTTGCAGAACAGTATATGTGGGTGGCATTAACGATCGACACATCGCCAAATTTAAAAAAAATTGGTTCAATTCATTAAATAGTCTCCAATGACCTCATTGTAACAAAAAATTCTGGAAAAATAAAGATGAATTAACTGCGTTGAAATTAAGGAACTAATTACAGATACTGTGTGCAAATGATACCCATAATTAATTTGTTTCATAAAAACCTACAGTAATTTTCAAATTTCCCACTTCTCCTAGAGGAGTTTGTCAGTAACAGAACACTTTACTCAATAGATAAAAATATCTTCAATTAATCGCTCTAGATAAACACATTGAACGAAATCTAAATTGTAGCTTCATGACAATCGGACGTGCGTCTATCACCCGAGTATCTCTGAAGCTGGAGAAAATTTACTGCTCCTAATACACCAAACGTTGGAAGAAGTCCGTGAGCTCACAAGTAACAAGGTCGTGACGAGGATTATGGAGTTATGGATGACGAGGTTAAGTCCTCTTCTGGTCCCGACTCTGTTGACGAGTGTCTACAACGACTCTGTTGACGAGTGTCTACAATTCAGTTCGATTCCATTCGATTCGATTCGATTCGATTCGACAATATTTTATGTGGCGAGGCTCAGGCCATCCGCCCAATTTCCGGATGTTCTTTCACTAGCTAGCAGCGAAAGAAGGTATCACTCGGACGACGAAAAAGACGTTTAGAATTTAGCACACAGGCTTCTTTTAGGCTCCAGGCTTTGGGCGTTTACATACAATAATCTACATGGGACAACTGGCTACCCCCTCCCCCTGGAGGAAGGCGTAAGAAGGATGTTTTCGCTCTTAAAAATCTACGACTTTGGTCGGTGGGGGTGGTTGGTTGTTAGTGATTCCGGGCGCGTCAATTACCGAGGTCATTATTCCCGTAAGTGCAGTGCACGATTTTTTCCTCAGGAGATGGCGGTATTCTTTCCCCGCTGGATGGTGAGATCCGGCGCCGACCTGCCATCGGCTAGCGGGGTTTCCCACAACCAGATATTTCCCACCAGCGGGGCATCGCCCCAGCCGGAACTAGCTCTAAGCTCGAGGCCGGTCTCCCAGCATGTATGGTTGTGTAGTGCATGTTAGTGTGTGTGTGTGTGTAAGGGGTGAGGATAGGACAAGAAAGAGGAAGGAATGATCGCGCGCGGTCCGTGGCCCGTTTGTTAGGATACTGCTCCGGCATTCGTCTGGTATTGATCGGAGAAACCATGGAAAACTTCCGATCTCAGCAGCCGGCCACTAGAATTCTCTTGCAGACAGCGACTGAATTCGACCTAGCTGACGAAAATCTTACCGTTGTTGGTACTGGAACCTAGGACCTCCGGGTCAGAGCACTGCACAACTTTGATTGAGTTTGAAGCCTTGAACTTGGGTACAAGAAACTGACACGCTAACTCACACACGTTACATTATCGAAGCCGCTAAACATCATTGAATAAACCGTTCTTGTCCTTCCAGGTGGTCCTGTGCCCAGTTACGCGTGCAGGTCGCACAGGATACGCAAATCCGATTGTAAATCAAAATGAATGATGCCAAGAAAATAGTTTTCTGGACACTTTTCCTCGATTAGAAGAGTTTTAAGCAACGGTAAAAGCAGCAACTTTAATAATACCGTCGTGGAAAGCATTTTTCAGTAACATTTGGTATTTTTTGCTTGGCCTGCCTTTATTTTCGAGATTGTTGCGTTGGGCTGTTTCTCCTGAGTTTCTAAAGAAACTTATAGTTTTAATAATATACCCTAAGACGTTTTGTTGACATTAAAAGATTCTTTTTTTCGTATACTAGTTTTTATGTTATCTACTAGTTAGTATGTTACTCATAATATTAACAATAAATCATTCCTTTGCCGTTTTAACCTCAGAAGCAGAGATGCACTTAGAAAAAGGCTATTATATTTTTTTTCAATTACATTTTTACAACCTGTATATCATTGAAACTTTGTGCGTATTTCGAAGACTGTTGCACTGTTGCATCAGGTCATCATGTTGCATCAGGTGTTGCGTCATTTGTTACCTGCGCGTGCAATGCAGTTCTAACAGCCGGCTGACTGGCTCACGGTCTGCAGGCCTAAAATCGGACGTGAACATAGGACCGCGCCCAATACATCATTGTCGTAATTGGACCCCCTATTCCGTCAATTCATAAATTTTTGTTTATCTTCGTTTGTATCAGAAAAAAGTAGATTTTCCACTGACAATACTAAGAGATATCGGCGGGTCTTTGACCGTCATAAACACAACCTTCCGGATGTTATAGGTGAGAAATCAAGAAAGTGTCAAGAAACAGCTCACAGAAATGAAGAGTTTCTTAGCAAATTGCCATAGAAAATCACTCATCTGTTCATTTAAATAGGAATTAATTTGCCATAGGAAATCGTGTGTTCATTTGGCTGGGGAGGATACCGTGGTGTATTTTTTTACTTCTTGAAATAACTCGTCCCTCTGTAAGAATAAAATGGCGTAGAAATGTTCTTCGTCCGTCCGTCCGCCTACAGTCGGTCCGTCAGTTTGTTCATTTGTACTTTTCAATGTCATTTTTGGAGGAGTTATGATCCCTGTGTCCATTGAATCTAATGAGACAATTATAAATCAGTGCTACGAAATGCATGTCCATGTAGCTATTTTCTGTAATCGAGGGAGACATGACGCAACCATGTAGCTATTGCTTACAATGATGCGAGCAGCCGAGCATGTACGCTGACGTAAAGCGAAACCCTAGGTAACCTCTGGGCGGCCGCACATGGATCTGATGTGCAAGTAATTAACTCAGAACGGCGTTACATTCATTATGTTCTTAAAGTAGGTGTTAAGTAGAATGAACATATACCGATTAAAACAGCTTCCTGTTCCAGCAAAGCATAATGTCTATATCATTTTATATAAAGTTGAATTATGAATACAGAAAGAGACGGAAAGGTGTTTTTCAATAAATCAATTTTCAGGGTATTAAGGAAACACAATACGTGAATTCTGGAAACACTTTGTATTGGAGGAAGTAATTTTCTACATTTAGAAGCAAGAATTAGAGACTTTTTGTCAATATAAGCGACTCGCCATACGATATTTCTCTGACCAAAAATTGCCAATTTTTTTCTGCAGCATTATTAACTACCCTCTGCTCTCGAAGTACTTAAAGGCGAGAACGTAAACCAATGGATTCTGCCCTGATCGCCTGAAGTTAAACAACCAAAATAATGAAATTATTGTAGTAGTCGAAGTAAAACGAGATCAGAGACACTATTTAAATTGAGAGGAAAAATTTTATATTACAGAAATGGCGAAGCAGAAGCCAATACGTCTTCAGGCATCTGATTGATAACGCCAAGATTTTGCGATCACTCAACGGCAATGCCTTGACGGAAGGGAACGTGCCCTTGCATGAACTTTGTACTTCTTTTCGACATTGTAATTTAACTTTGGATTTTGATAGATATCCATTATAGGAATTTTTAATTTATTTTCACTGTTATTATTATTATTTTATTATTATTATTATTATTATTATTATTATTATTATTATTTTTTCCTAGACATCTTCTCATTTTCTTCTTCTTGCCTTTCTCTGTATCTTCCCTTTTTCTTCTGCACTTCACTTTCTCGCATATTACAGGGTAGCTAGTGAATCAATGGCTTTATCTTTATCAGTGTTTTTATACAGTCTCCTTTGATCCATTAAGCACATGCTGAGATTGCCGTTTGCTTTCTCCGAAAAATAAATGTAGCGTTACTACCTGTGCACGTTTTCTTACTCTCTGTGCGGATTTATTGGGAAGACTGGTTAATTTGTTAGCAGAACCATCAAATAAAATTTGTAGATCGTTTGGAGCTGTATTTTCTATTACACGTTAATTAATATTTACGTATACTATCAAATGTAACCAAAAAAAACGCTCGTTATTATCTCCAGTTATATTTGAAGCAGAGTTAAAGAAAAGTGGTCAGGAATTTTGCAGCTCAAGAAAATGTGCGATGAATATAATTCTGTCACACACTATTTTAACTTTTATGACGGCAAATTAATACATTAAAAAATCAGCTACATAATGTCGTCAGATACTGAAAAAACACATACGAGATCAATAAATTCTAAAATAGGTATTTTTTACAGCATATCAAAAATGTGCACAGATACGAATGATTGTGAACTGTAAGAAGTACGGAAAACAAATTACCGGCTTCGGCAAAGCAATTCAAGGTAAGTCAAAACAGAAATTCGTTCCTGACGAGGTCATTCTCCTATTAAACGAAGATTGTATTTTTTATAATTGTAACTCAATCTATTTTTCACTACGCTTAGGGTTCCCAGTATTTTGTTTATAAGAAATGATTTATAATTTTAAATACAATTTTACTTTAAACTCCTTTAAATCACCGAAGTTGTTCATGCCATTTTATTTTTTTTTTTCCTGAGAGAAGTCTTTGTTTAACTTTCCTGGGGAAAAAGGAAGGGACCCTTAACCTGAGCTTTAAAGAGGATATACTACTCGTATCAGCACGCCTACACCCGGTCTGAATACGTAACTGGCGTTCTTCAATAAAATGACCAACATAGTTTCAGCTTGGTTAAACATGCACTCCGAATAGGATTGTGATGTGATAGAGTCTTAAATATAAGTGACAATTCCCTCGCCATTTCATTTTCCTATTCCGCCATTTGAGTTTCTCATTTAGATATTATTTATTTTGTATATTACATAGGGAATCGTTTCAAGAATGTCATTTAATTGTATTCTGAAGGTTGTTTGGAAACTAAATCAGTAGTACGTGTTCGAAAAAGATAAAATATTAACGTTACAAAACGCTCAACAGCTTTAATTATACAATCCCCTTGCCTCAATAATTGATACATTTCTATCAGTTAAATATGAGCTTCTATGAAATGCGAAGAAAACAGCAACAATCAATGCAAAATTCGCAACAGGGCATGCAAATATTTATTTGTATTACTTTAGTTTCATTTTGATGTTTTGTTGTTTTAAAATGGTGAGTCTGTATGTTATACTACATCGAGTGCTACGTTTTTCTTTATAATATTGTTTCATTAGTAACATCTCAGTAATTATGTCATAATTTTTCTCCGTTACACAGTCTAGCCTGAGGATGGAGAAAAATGAGTTCCCCGAAATGTCGCTCCAAAATTTCCTAACAAACTCTTTATGCTCTTTCTATATATGTATATAAATTAAAAATTGGATGTTTTGTATAAAGCTGCCAGTCAAAATCTTGTGACCAAATTCATTGAATTATACTGTATTGAAGTGAACGACAGACAATTTTCTGTATGTGATGCTTATAATCAATGTAAAAAAATTAACTAGTATATTTTCCTCAACATTCCAATACAAAATTGGGAGAAAATCAATGACGTCTCTAGAATCAACTTGGGACTTGGATATCGAGATAACAAACTTAATTTGAATGGCGGGTGGAAACGGCAGAAAAGAAGAATCCGCAGGAAGCAGGATGACCCACCCTACATTCCTCTCTTCCCAGTGGCAAGCTGAGTTGCGCCGTTTGCTGTGCAGTGGCGAAAAATCCATTTCGCAAGAGCGCTGACGCCCTGACGCCTAAACCTGTCCTGTGGGACGCCTACCCACCCGCACACTGGGTTCAAGCGCCGTTCTAACTGTGATAATAGATGTGTTGTATGAGGAAATGGATATTGTAGTTTTATTCATTTCTCATACTTCCAATTTTGTATCTTTTCTTCGTATTAAACACGTTCTTATTTGCCGACATGTCTTATTTGCCGACATGTTCTTATTTGCCGACATGTTCTTTTGCCGATTATTTGCCGACATGTTCTTATTTGCCGACATGTTCTTATTTGCCGACATGTTCTTATTTGCCGACATGTTCTTATTTGCCGACATGTTCTTATTTGCCGACATGTTCTTATTTGCCGACATGTTCTTATTTGCCGACATTTTTATTTGCCAATTCTTTTTTTTCCGTTTCGTTTTTTCCCACCTTTTTTAATTTTTTGTTCTTATTTGCCGACATGTTCTTATTTGCTTTTGTTAGTAAGGTTTTGCGTATTTTGCTCTTGAATCACGTCTTTTTTAATTCTGGAGTCTCATGGGAAGGACTAGTATCTGTTTACTTTATTTATTTTGTAGTCTAGACTCTCCAGGTTTACAGCTCCTTTTCACGTTTGTCTGGCTATTTCCAGAACAAAAACCGATAGATCCCAATATTGGTACATTTTCCACTATATCTTATACCTATTTTGTCTTTTAATACAGTCATTGTAATTTATTAGTTCCTTGTAAAACATTACCATCCACGGGTATCGTTGCTATACGCGAGTTTTCCCTGAGCGCCAGTCATATGACTGAATTGGCAAATTGTTTTGTTCCGTTGCTTTTACAGCCATTTATTGAAAAACAATAACATTCTGCATTTCTAAGAAAGCTTGTGTTTCTTCACCATTAATAACTCAGTCCATCAATTGCAAGCAATCGAAGCAATAATAAAGAATCTGTATTTTGTACGCGCCAACATCATTCTGAGAACGCACGACCCCTTTAAACTTGAGAACACAAACTTTAAGAGCCCTTGAATTCGAAAACTTGCTTTATATGAATCCACCTGTTGAAACTTACATTCAGTGTCAAATGACATGCCACCGTGTTCTTTTAGCACATCAGTGCTCAACATTTAGCCATATCCTGAATGTAAAATGAATTAGATAAATGGTTCGTTGGGTGGGTGAATCAGATGTTGATATATAAGTGATGAAGTAACAGAATAAGAGGCGGAGAAGACGGGTGAAATCAAGAAAACCTGAATGAACGATTTGATGTTAATATAATACTGATGGAGCAATGAGGGAATGAAACGCACGGAAAACGGAAGAACTTCCAACAATTCTTAATCGAACTTTGTCTTCTCCACCACAAATCGTCCCGAATTAGACGCCAAAAACCGACAGCGGGGTTGCTAAGGCACTGGCATTACCCTATGGGATGTTCCAATGCCACCATATGGGTGACAAGGTTACCCAACGCTATTGCAGCATTCGTTTCGACTTTTGTCCCGCTAGAATCGATATCGACGCATGGCGAGCGCCACGGAGCATCCGCCCTCCGCTCCCCCGCCCCGCCCTGCCCCGCCGCTCCTCACCCGCCCCGCCCCCGCCGTCCCAGCCCCCGCAGGCGCGGCGGTCGCGTGCACCGCATCGCCGCCGCACGTGATGCTCGGCGCTTGGGGCTTCTCATTACAGCAGCGAGTTTCCTCGATAACAAACTGCGTTACTCGTCCGGAGCTGCACAGTGGGCCCCCCAATGGGTCAAAAGACTGCAAAACAAACTGCGTGAACAAATTCAAAATCAACGCTCTACAGCAGCCCCCCAATGGGTCAAAAGAATGCAAAACAAACTGCGTGAACAAATTCAAAATCAACGCTCTACAGCAGCCCCCCAATGGGTCAAAAGAATGCAAAACAAACTGCGTGAACAAATTCAAAATCAACGCTTTACGGAAGCTATTCTTAAACTTTTTCAAGAGGGTAGGCTGAGTGAGTGACTGGTTTGATTTTGGGTGGGTCTACTACTGTAAGTCCTTAGTCCCGAATGCGTAGTAAATATTATATACCGGGAGGCGGTGGTATTCCTCCCCCGCTGGAACGTGAGATTCGGCGCCGATCCAACACGTCGACGTACGATTCTCCCCCACTAGGTGCTGACCCCAATGTTAGTATCAACAGACTAATTCGAACATTTCAACATAATACTTGTACGTTAAGTTTTAAACACATTACGAGATAATCTTCAGAATATATTAAGTATAGTTAATATTTTCACAAAATAAAATATTCTCTGAATTAATGCAACCCATTATATTATTGCTTAAAAATCTAAAATACTTTATCCCAAATGTTTTGAGACCCAAACTTTAATGGAAGGCAAAGTTTTTCCTAAATTTCAGTTCAATGACAGGTTCTGTGTTCATTCGGTGAGATGTACAATAAAGCCAAAGAATCATTTTCAAATCGATATAAGATATTTTATTAAAATGGCATATTTTCGATCTAAAAATTTGGATTGCATAATTGCTGACAGCTTAGACCTTTTTTTTTCACAGAGAAGCGAAGTGTTCATTACTTACTTTCCATTATTTAAATGTAGTTGCGACAAGCGCCGGATTAACACTGCTGTAGGACACTACGCATCACCAAACGACGCGGCATCCTAATATTTAAATATTGAACTGGCGCAATCAATATTAAAATGACAATAAAGCATGAACTTTGTCATTGAAAATAATGTTTATGAATTCATCCAACCCTGGCTGTGCTTCTGGACGCAGCACGCAACATGCTAGCATTCAACATTCGAACACAAAGGCTACAATCCTAGATACCCCATCCCCAATCGGAAATTGCGGTTAAGAATTGTCGGAAAAAAATTGTGAATTGACGGTTTCGGTCCCGATTGAAGTCTTAATGAGGGTTCAGTGTCGGAATGTGAAGGGCAGCTAAAAGTTTTCTATCCCGACAGAAAAGGGAAATCGATGCTTCTTTTCATACGTGCCACGTCACATGCAGCAAGCGCAATGAGGCCACCGACCCTCATTTGAGTGTAAAATGGGCATGAAATAAGGCGCAGAAATATCTTCCATGGCTTTTCCTTTTAATGAATTGTTGATTCTTTCCCTGTTGACTCTTCCGTCTCCCACATCGTGGTTATGCTCTTCATTGTTTTCGGTTATGAAATGGTCATGTGGCGATAAAGCATTTACCAATACTTAGATAAGCAGGTCTATACAGGAACAGCATTTTATGAAATCCTTATGAAATTGATATGTAAGGACATTGACAATGAAGATGATTCGATTGCTCTCCATAACGTCCAACATTGTGCAGGTCAGTATTGTACGGGGAACGAGTCTGAAGTGAGAAAGGTTAGTATTTATTTTGTTGAATACACAATTGGACTCAATATGCATCAGTTGACCAAGCGCCAAAATTTGATTTCGAGATATTAACACAAACGTGAAAGTATTAATAGATACTCGACGGCTGTCCCAAATTTTGTTTTGTAAATGGCAAAATAATAAAATTAAATTTACTGCTCATATCTTAAAAACATGAAAAATTTAGCGAAACTTTGCATTTACGTAGAAATGGCTCTTGGTCATTTGATGCCTTAATAAATAATTTTCACCCTTTTTTGCATTATCTGACAAGTCAAAACATATCTCTTAGTCAAGTGATGCAAATTAGAGAAGCATGTAGTGCTATTTCTTGTTCTAATATTTTACAATATTCGACAAGTTTATAATACACTTAATCGTAATTAAGTGATATATAATGAAAACATTACTACTGAATATTTTTACACTTCTTTGCCTTTTTATTGAAGTAACAACCTTTTTTATGACATCTAAAAATGTTCTCCATATATGCTAAAGGAAATTAGGAAATATTTCTCATGCAGTATTACAAACATATCTGGAAATAAATAATGAATAACAATATTATAATAAAACGCTTATAAAGCATAAGTATATAATAAGTACGTAGTTTATTGGGATTGAAACTAAACACTTTTGTGAATACTTAAAAATGCAATATATAAATAAAAAATACTAAATATTTATTAATATGACATTTCACCATCATCCACAAAATCAAGTTGCGAGCTGTCGAAGCCGTCATTGTCATCCTCGGTAATATAGTAGCTGGAGAGCTTGAGGTTAAAAGCTAGTGCTTCATTTGGTATCAGGTTCATTAGAGATCGAATATCCTTTAGCTTGTCTTCAGGAATTGGTTTCCCGTCTGGTCAAAGAGGTGTCAGGAGGGCATGAAAATTAGTTGCGTTTTGCATTTGTGAAGGTCGGCATGTTTTCTCCTTAATGTCAATTTCAAATTGTTCACTATTAAATTCAGTTTTGAATAGTAATATAGTAAATGGCTTATATTTTAAGAGTTCTATCTCATCTTTAGCCAGTTTATTTTCTCGTTACGAGAATTAGTATTGGGATTCACTATTTTTTTTCAATATAAGTAGTACCTTCAAATGTTCAGTTTCTTTCCATTAACTAGAGATTAGTAAGAGGATTTCTTTTACGACGTATGTTCATTACATCTCATATACTCTTGTGGCGTATAAAGTCTCTATCGCAGTTTGAGAGCGCATTCTATATCTCGGAAATCGGTCATTCGGAAGGAAGCTGTCTGTGTCCAAGTTACTTCAACGTAGGATGCTGATGTAAATCTGCCTTTAGCATTAAAACCAGAAATAAAATAAAAACGAACATTAAATACAATTGGAGAATTAATTCGCAATCACATTCACGCAATGAAAACCACGGGTGGGAACAATACAATAATGCATCACGTGACCAAACGACGGTCATTTGCTGCATTTTCAACTGACGTGAACAAAAACGCAAGATTGGGCGGTTAGTCTGATGCAAAATATAATTTCGAAGTTGGGAGCTTTGGCGCTTGGTCCAAATTAGCATCCCGTCGACAAAAAACAAAATTCAATGGCAGAAATTGTTTTAATGGATCATCACAAAATGGCGCTTGATCAATTGATGCAAAAAAGTCCAATTGGGGTGGGGGTGGACTAGCGGCCAGGTAGAATGCATAACATACATTTTGCATTACTGTCGGCGTAAAGCTCGCTTGAAAGTAAAAACATTTTTTTGCGCATTTGCGATGGTTTGGGCCCAGTGTACGCTGCGCTGGGGCCGGGACGGGCACGCGTCGGACGAGCTGCGGGCTGCCCTACAGGTGCCCGGATTGCAACGGTTGGTTCGGCCTGGCACGTGAGCGGTGGTATTGCTAAGGGGTGAGGGAGGCGGTCTGTTTCCGCGGTATATTTTTAAACGGCGACACCAATCATTTGTTGTTTTTTCTTCTGCGAGGGGCGGGGGCGTGCGGTGATGGAGTGAAGCGAGGAAGAGTGGGGTGGGGTGAGTTGAAGAGGGAGGGTGGAAGGGGAGGGGGGATAGGGGAGATGGTGTAGGAGGAGGCTGCGGTGAGGGAGATGGGGGAGGGAGGGGGAAAAAAGGGGGGATAATGTTGGTGAAGGGAGGTGGGATGAGGTGGGAAGAGAGGGATTGACTGACTGATTGATTGATAGAGATTCCGGGCACGTCAACTAATAGGGTCATTAGTCCCGTCAGTGTAGTGCATGTTTTACTCAGGTGGAGGGGGTCTTTCTCGGCTGGATGGCGAGAACCGGCACCGACCTACCGTCGACTAGCGGGGTTTTCTCCAACCAAGTATCTCCCACCAGTTTGGAACCGCCTCAGCCGGGACAAGCTCTGAAGTCCCAAACTGTCTCCCGGTATGTGCGGCAGTGTAGTGCATGTCTTTGTAAGAATGTGTAAGAGGAATATAGTGAGGACAAGGAAGAGGAAGGAAAGATCGCGCGCGGTACGTGGCCCGTTTGTTAGGATACTACTCCGGCATTCGCCTGGTGTTGATCGGAGAAACAACTGAATACTACCAATCAGAGCAGCCGGTCGGTAGAATTCTTCTGCAGACAGCGACTGAATTCGACCTAGCTGACAAGCTAGTGTCGAAAATCCTTCCACCGTCGGGACTCCAACCCTAGGTCCTTCCGGTCAGAGGGACTGCAGTGACATAATTTCATGCCCTGAGCCATCTCTTCCGGTGGAAAGTGAGGGGCAAAGGTGGGATGAGGTTGTGTGAAGAGAGGTGGGATTAGTTGGGATGAGGTAGGTGAAGTTAGGCGAGGAAAGGTGTAGTGAAGAGCGGTGGAATGGGTGAGGTTGAATAAGGTGATGTGACGTGAGGTAGGATAAGTTGAGGTGTGAGACGATAATGTGAGTTAAGATGAGTGAATATTTCGTGTTTCCAAGCACGTCTACTACTTTGGTCGTTAACCCGTGAGTGTAGTCCTTGTTACAGTGGGGGGGCAGCGGTATTTCTCCCTAGAACGTGGGAGCCGACCATCAGAAAGCAGGTTCCCCCTCCAAATATAGTCTCCGGCAGGACCCATCTTCAGCTGGGAAAACTTCTAAGTCTCTAATCTCTAAGGGTGGGTGGGGCGGCGTGATAAAACGAAAAAAATCCCACACAAGTTTTTCATTACGAGAGCCATAGGGAGTTTCAGAGCATCAGTAGTTTACAAGATACACATCCCTTCCACGAACGTCCCACTCTGGAAACGTGACTTTAGGCGTTCACAGATACACTTCGTATAATATATCCGACATTAAGGATTTTGTATTTATAGGTAGAGGGAAAGAACAGCTTGAACTATTAGATACATTTAATTAGGCGTTTTAAGCGGGATATACTCTCAGGCGCAATACAAAAATGAAAATTTTGAAGCTGAAAACCACCCTGGTTTACAGAGATGACCTACCTTCTGATGGAAAGTACGGCCTCGAAAACAGTTCTGCAATCGAGGCCAAACAGCAGTGTGCCGTCAGCAGCGGACAATCGGAATCATTCATATGCAGTTCCTTAAATGTTTAGAAACAGGGTGGAGATTGATTCTTAGAAGTAAATTCAAAGCTTTCTTGCATTAATGAAAAGTCAGTAAATTACTTGTGATTAATTTTTATCATATTCTTCTGAGATTGTCGTTTTCCTGCTTTTCCTGTGTAATACGTAATCCCATAGCATGCTCGTCGGTGTGTACGATTACGAGTACCAATGGCATCCCATCATGAACGAGTGCACGTGACTGACCAGGAATATAAAATTATAGTGTGCCAACATGAGGATTGGAGTCTACCCAGCAAAACTTATCCTGCTACGTTACACTGCTTTCATGGATAAATGTATTTCACTGATATAAAAGTCTGGTTTCAAATATCGACAAAATATTCATTTGAGATAGATTTACATGAATTGAGAAATGCCACGTAAATGACATTTCTCAATTCAGCATGAATCTATTTTTATGTTTTTCTCACTCTTTAAATGCACACATTAAATACACACACAAATTTCACACACATTTAAATGCACAAACCCGAGGTTTGCACTCAGCCAAAAGCCATTCTAAACGCCAATAGGTAAACGATTATTGGATACAGACTGTACGAAACCTCTAATGCTCCCTCCATTCGAGGCTCAGAAATGATGTCACCATGATAAGATTATTGAAACAATTCCTTTTTGTAATTCAGCTTTCTGAGAATCTTTTCGTTTTTAATTCTTTATAACGTCGGAAAATTTGTAATTTTTAATGCTTGGACCCATATAATATCAGCTCCTAATCTTCCCAGATCATATTTATTAAGTGCTCATAAAGCAAGATGTGCACACGTTTCCCCCATACGTAACCGAATACTTAAGAAGGATTTTTAAGGAAAATAAAAAAAATAACATGGAACATTTAGCACTCTCAGTATATGATTTTGATTATCATTTTTCTTGCACAAAATTTGTTTCATTTTCACCAATCCCAAACTTGGCATTTCAATTAATGACCTATTTTTGTTTTGCTACTTGTCGAGTCATCATTGTTAGATTTACATAAAGATTTGAATGTTTAATCCTTGTTCGAGCGTTTTCAATCAAATGTTACCTCAAATCATCTTTTAAAAACCTTCTAGAAGTAATTATAAATTGGATTTTATTAACTTTAACTATTATTTTTATTTGGCAGATTTTTACTTATTTTATTCATTATTTTTAGTAATTTGACAAGCGATTTAGCATTGAAAGAGCGTTATCTGCAAATCTAATAGTTTTAATTAGTATTTCTTTTCAATATATTCCTGCAAGAACTAAAGTACGAATGAAGAAAAAATACTGTATTCCAAGACACGTGCAAGCCAACGGTTGCGGGTATTCACAGGTGGGCGGATGGGTGGATAAGTGTGGATTTGCTGACGGAGGGGGTAGCTATGGAGCAGATGGCGCAACCGAATCGAGGTTTCGTTTGCGTAATGTAAATTTTTAACGCTGCCAGTTTCGTTGCGGATTTGGGCGGTGTGTGTTCCAGAGAGTAGTCACCCATAACATGGGCAATGACGTAATTGTAGCTTTTAAATTTTCGTTAAGTTCTCTCAAGGATGTGGTCAAAGTGGTTCAATAGCATCAAGTCATACATAAGGAGATATACGTTAAGTATATATCAAATCTATACTCCTAATTTCCAATGCGCGCAGAAATTGAAAGAAAACTATGCAGCTTCCGACGAGATACCGAAGAAATCAGGAAAAAATCCAAAATGAATTAAAGTTTCGATTTTGACTGAAAAAATATTTGGTTGTAATTCCGCTTATTATCATATTACGCGTATCGTCTAAACTCCATTGACTGATTGATTGATTAGTGATTCTGGACGCGCAATTGCTAAGGTCATTTGTCCCGTAATTGCAGTGCATATTTTCCCTTGGGAGGAGGCGATGATCATCTCCAACTGGTTGGAGAGATTCGGCGCCGCCCTACCGTCATCTAGCAGGGTTTTCCTCAACCAGGTATCTCACACCAGCAGGGCACAGCTCCAGCCGGAGGATCTCTAAGCTCTCGACCCGTCTCCTGGCATGTATGGTAGTATAGTACATGAAAGTATAAGCGTGTGTGTGTAACGGGTAGGGATAGGACAAGGAAGAGGAAGGAAAGATCGCGCGTGCTCCGTTGCCTATTTGTTAGGGTATTGCTCTGACATTCGCTCGGTGTTGATCGGAGAAACCACGGAAAACTACCAATTAGAGCAGCCGGCCGCTAGAATTCTCCTCCAGGCAACAACTGAACGTGACCTAGCTCACAAGCTAGTATCGAAAATCCTGCCGCCGTCGGAACTCGAATCTAGGACCGCCCGGTCAGAGGCACTGCAGTGACATCAATTGATGCCCTGAGCCATCTCTTCCGCTGACACTTCTAATACTCAGTACCTTACTCCTTACAACACAGCAAATATGCCACCAGAGTTGAGATATGGAACAGCAACATTTTTATTCTTCTGGCGTCTAAAGAACTCTTGTCTTGTGTATCTTTGTACTGTACTACATTATTGGAGTACTCGTGAAGACTGTTTTTGTTGAAATATTTAATTTATCGTAGTGTTATACTAGAGTGTTTATTCATTCTTCTCGAACAATACGCGTGCTCATTTTTGGAAAACGAATTAGTGTGTTTTTTTAGAGAAGTCATTAGCCACCATTATTGGAGTTAACGTTATGATAACTATGAAGATGAAACGAAATGGTGAAGATAGGGGGTGAAAGGACGAACACAAATACAACCATGCTCGAGACAGGACTCTCACCCGCGACCCTTCGGTCCGAGATCACTACGACACTACTGCCTTAGCGATCGCGGCCATCGGGCCGGCTAGTGTGGTTTTGTTCAGCAGAATTTTTGTTGATTAGAATTGATTTCAATGACAAACCATAGATATGATTAATCCTGAGATCACAAAAATATTTTTTTGGCCGGCCCGGTGGCCGAGATCGCTAAGGCAGTAGTGTCGTAGTGATCTCGGACCGAAGGGTCGCGGGTTCGAGTCCCGCCTCGGGCATGGTTGTATTTGTGTTCGTCCTTTCACCCCTTATCATCAATCACCATATCGTTTCATCTACATAGTTACCATACCGTTAACAGCAATAGTGGTCGCTAATGACCTTAGATGTTGAAGCGACCTTAAATAAACCAATTTTTAAAAAAATATATATTTTTTTTTTCTCGACGAGAATTCATTCTCAGAAAATGTCAACACGACTAAATGCTTACCTTCAAAATCCGTTGCATCAAGAACAATTCCGGCGTATACTGCGGTGATCAGTAGCGGCGCTAGGCAAGGGCAGATCTCTCGAACAGGCATTCGGGGCCCCGCCAGTCAAGGGCCCCGATGATGGGACTGATGGGAAAAAATTAGAAAAAGAAATTAGAAGTCGAGAAAATCATTATCCTAATTATATAAGTCGGTGTACAGTAGTCTGGTATGTCACCAAATTTTCAATTAAATTTTTACTTTGCATAAACTATAGTCATTACATAGAAGGAAGGACTACGAAATAAATCAAATGACGCTAATATTACAATAGGTTCTACTGAAATTAATTTTTATTATTTCTTGTATTTAACAAGTGATTTTATTAAACACTAATTAAACGCAACGAATTCTTTTAGTGTTGTAAGTCCAACATGGAAATTTTATTTTATTTTACCACTAAATACTTTTACTTAAAACTATTATTTAAAATATATTTAAAAAAATATTTTTTCTAATTAAAACGTAATTTTTCTTATTTGTTGAAATAAATAAAATTACTCGCATAGTTTCTCGATACAACTTTCACGTTTTTAATTTTTTCAGGTGTGGGGGGCACGTTTCAGCATTGCCCGGGGTCAAAAAATACTTTCGGCACTGCTGGTGGTTTGCATGCAACCACCAACATCGCATGCAACCACGGGAGTCACAGTGCCATGGACGATGATTGATCATTGACTGCGAGTCGAGGGATTTGTTGGAAGAATATCTTAATCATAATAGTCATCCAATGGAAGCGAAAATAGCTTGCCGCCTCCTTTCGTTCTGCCTTGACGCAGTGATAGTCTGAGGCGACAAGACAGTGCGAAAATTTTGCCACAGATAGTAGTAGCGATAGCAATTGAAATAATTCCAATTGATCTCAGGTTACATTTATTTTACGTGTAATTCGCCTTAACCGGCGGGACATGACAACGTATGATGCAGAAAGTTGTTTCTGAAATCTAAAAGAATGAAAACTTCCATTGTCGCGCAGTACGAGTACAATGACACAAGAGTGATTATCAACCATTCTAATCTTCACTATTAACCGTAACTTCATTCAAACAAACTCCAATAAAATAATAATTACGAAGGTCACATCAAGGAAGTTCGAGGATTATATTTCTTTTACGCATATAAGAATATACATGGTCTTTATTAATAATTGCAAACCATGATAACTATTGTTCTGAAAACGGGAATGTTTAGAAACAGTCAGCAGTAGATTCGTGGCAGGAAAGCGGGTTCGTGGAGTCGTTACTAAACCTGAAAGAGGAAGGCAGAGGTGGATGCAGGGTTTCGGGAGCTTAAGGGGCAGCCAGATCGGATGACAAGTGTCTAGAAGGAGCGGGCCGTGCATGGGGACGGGGGGGGGGGGGAAAGGGAGCGCGGGGCAAGAGTCGTGGGGTAGAGGAAGGAACGAGGCAAAAGGAGTGGTGCGGGGGAGGAGGGTTGGGAGGGAGCGTGGCAAGGGAAGGCGATAAAAAAGGGATAAAAGGGCAGGGGGATGAGGAGGCACGGGATTAGCAGGGCATTAGAGGGGGGGGAGGGGGAGGGGGTAAGGTTTAGGGTGGGTGGTACGGGGTCCGCAGACCGGGGTCCGGGGCAAAGGCAAGGGCAAGGGCAGAGGCAGGGGCGGTAAAGCCAGCAGGAGCAGGGCTCGGGTGATACGGAGGGACGGCCTGGCGGGGCGGGGGCGGGGGCGGGGGCGGGGGCGGGGCGTCGCACTTCACGCGTGCTCCGGGTTGCGTAACGTCCCTCGCGAGCCGCCCTCCCATGAGTCAGCGTTCCGACCCCTCTGGATTACATCAGCGCCCGACCCACTCGCTCGGGAAGAGGGGCGGAGCGGGGCGGGGCGGGGCGATTTTCGTGGGGCCCCGCGCACTCCGACGCAGCGTCGTGCCACCGCGTCACGGGCGAGGGGCAAGTGGGCCTTGTGGGGCAGTAGGGTGGTCGGGATATAATGAATATTGGCACGATAACTACTAATGTTGAATCTCACTACACGTTTTTCACACGTTCATGGAGCAGCAAGTTTATCGTCCATGTGTGAATGTTTTTGACATCTTTGTGAAATATGGGTAGGTAATTGAGATTTGGCCAAATGTTTAAATGAATAAACACTCATTTTTATTTATAATGAACTACTGCATATCAGTGCTAATTATTGTGTAACCTAAATAACCATGAAGATGTATATTTATGATGTGCAATTTAATTGTAGAAATAAGTGAGATGTGTTTATAGGGAATTATGTAAGCATAACGACTATTAATTAAATATTGTAAATGTACAACGTAAACAAATGGTCAAACAATTGTAAGTTAGGCCTTAAGATGGCTGCATTCTATGATAATGCATGACGAAATCGTCCTGAACATGTGCCTGACTCGCCTTTAAAGGTTGGAGACAGTATACTTGAATAGTTTGTACCAGCTATACATTATGGAACGGAAACTTGGAGTGGTTAGACTATTTCTATTTTAATGGATCAAAACATCGTTAAAATTTATTCTTGAGGTCTCAAGTTTGGCAAATGACTTTCTAAGAGAGGTCGGTAAGGTCGGATTTTGTTGGAAATGAAATCAATTAACCTTCGGATTAAATTAGCAGGTGAAAGTAGGTACATACTTATACATTGATGTTAAAGAGACTTTTTATGGAACGGAAGAGCTCTACTGGTCTTCCAAAGTGAAATTCTTTTTCGAACACGTTAGACAGAAACATTGTTGGGATAGGCGAACGCTCGAGGTAGAGCGGTTAACATACGATACTCTCAGATATAGAACTGTTATGTATTCTAGCGGCGGCGTCCGTTAAACGTTCGATCGTGGCACAATTTAACGCCAATTTTGTAGAGGGTGTTAAAGTTACGTTCGCGTAATTGGAAAGGAAGCAAGATGGGACAAACCAAAGTGTATGTAATATTTTTAAGGTATCACCAAGATATCAGTTGGGGAGTCCTCAGTGCCTGATTTTGACTTATGTGTGCCCTAGGCTGTTAAATGTTTCAGCGCCCTTTTCTTAATTTGCTTTTTGACAAAAGTTATTAACAGTATTTGCAATTAAAAATATACGATATTTGTAACCAATGCAGATACTGTATACGTATAAACAATTTATTATGTGTTTGCATTTTTTATAACATCAAAAAATGTAAATCAATAAAATAAAAGTATAAGGTAAATATATATAAATTTCTATATTTGAGGATTATTTACATTTTCTTACAAAAAATTGAATGTTAAAGTTAATATATCATTAAGAATACATATAAAATATTCGGTGTTAACGGAATATCGTTTTCTTGTTTTAGTCTCGGCAAATTTCTTAACAGTGTCTTCAAACTCTACGCGTCCCAAAATGTCATTTTTTATGTATATCAGATATGATGCATTCAATGGGTCTTGCTTAAGACTCGATCTCAGATAATTGTTTATGCGCTTCAAAATAGAGGAAGATTGTTCGCTAATTGCATTAGTCACAAACATCATTAGGGTCTTAAAATAATCTTGTCCTTTGGAAAAAATAACTTGTATCGACAATTTCTTTAACAAAGAATAGCGTCTGAATTACCATTTTCTAAACCCTTTCTTCACGACAGTGGTCCATCAACGGATCAAATTTGGATATCAATTCAATGACTCTAAAAAGTTTTCATTTTGTAACCAATAATCGCGTAACCGAAAAAGCCAATCCTCTTGATGTTAAAAATATCACAGTTTCTACACTTCTTTTTCAAGACATTTCTCTAATATTCCACTTTATGTTTGTGCTTTTTCACAAGCTCTGAATCCACTCTTTCTAAAACTGCAAATATCCATACAAATTGTCTTACGCAATATAGATGTTCGGAACTGTTATCGTTGAGATATGCTGTTGCTACTTTTCCAGTCGTTTAGCTCTGTTGTAGGGAGTAAAGTTGTAGGGAGTAGCTCCACCATATAATTGGCAGGGAGCACAAAAGACACGTCATATAGATGGCGAATGTGCTAATCATAACCTTTTGTCAACCACACCTTTTGTTATTGTTTTCGAGAAATATGATTTTGATAAATATCGACTTTGACCTACCTAATGCCTTTTAGAGGTAGAAAAATGTGTATCATTTAGCTAAAAAATTCCATCATTGGCCACCAATTCTCTAAAACCATCGTCAACGTTCTGGGTAGTTTGGAACTATATTTGATTCATTAACACTTTCTTTCGATACAGGCATGAAAAGAAATATTTCTGTAAAAACATTCAAAAGTTCTCCTTATGAAATTTTGCATCCGCTGCAATTCGTCCGCCCCTAAAAATTGTGCGCCCCAGGCTGCAGAATACTCGGCCTCTTCGGTAATCTGGCACTGTGAGTCCTCCTCTACTGACACAAGAATTTATAACAGGATTCGCTTTGGTGCGTCCGTGAACGGTAGACGTGTTTGTGGAGCACGCTGTGGGTTTGTGAGGAACTATAACACGAGTGAGTGTTCATATTTCTTACAGCTATATTGTACATCGATTGAACCAGAAAAGTCAATTGATACTCAAAAGTTAGCAGCCCCAAAAGTCAGCTGCATCATACCACGATGGAAACTACCATCAATGGCACCATAACCTCAGAACCTACAAATAAACAAAACCTTCTCTCCTGCGGTAAAATCGGAAATTTACCCTCACAAAAGCCAAGCGATTGTGATTGAAGCCCAAGAAAGTATTAGGCTCAAGGATTATGTAACAGAAATTGCAACAATAGTTAACCCCTCAGATATTCGTCATGTTTCAGGAATCTCTAATAACAGAAATTGTTTCTTCCTCTCAACTCAAAATATTGCTGAACATATTGTGAACACACAGATTTATCACTATTAATAATCAAAAACTGAATATACGACCACTCGTCAATAAACAAGTACGAGTTATCTCTCAGGTATGCCCTGTTATATCTGACGAACTAATCCTGAGAATATTAAATAAAAATAGTATCAAACCCTTCACTATCGTTTATCAGAGTTGGGATCTATTAACCTGGCTTCTCTTATTCTCTGAGCGTTAGGAAGCAGATATATATTGACCCTAATGATATTGACTAGTTACCGGATTCTGCACTGCTATGCCATGAAGACTACATAACGTATCTACTTCTCCACTGACAATGCTGTATGATTCCTATGCAAGCAAGAAGGCCGCATTGCTAATCAATGTGCCTAAACTGAACTGACTGAACATCAACTGAAATAACAAACAATAGACCTGTAGAGGAACTAATATATCCTCTTAAATCAATTTTTGAAGATAATCAAAGCAAATTTCCTCTTACCTACCGTGAATTTATATCCTTAAAAAAAATTACTATAAATATTACTAACATACTATTTATATCCTTCCTAAAAACTACTATCCCCATAGCCAAAAATTACTCATCAGATTTACCAGCCCTCATTCAAATGATGAATAATCTGTACAAACACCTTCCAAATAAAGCAATAAAAGGCGGATATACAAGACTTTGTAAAAACATAAAATCTGTGCTACCACCTCCTAAAGAATCAATTACTGAATCAGACCCCATTGCAGACATCAACTCCAACTAATTAATATTCTCCAATGGAATGTAAATGACTTTTATTCAAGACTTAAAAGTATACAGCACTTTACCCATCCAGAAGTAATATGTATTCATGAGACAAGGAAATTAAGACAATGCAACTAAAGAATCTACCCCCCCATCTGTTGAACTAACTGGGAAAAAGATTTTATGGAAAACAGCAAAGAAAAATATCCACTATCCTACCAACAATTTATTACATGTTATAATATTGTAACGAATATTGCGTCACCGGCCGGCACCCCCACGAACTTCCTGTACGCGCGGATTGCGTCATCTCCCGGCGCCACCACGAGCTGACTGTGAGCACGGGTTGCATCATCTGCCGGCGGATTATTCCAGAACGGTCGAGAGGTCCCGAAAGTTCTCGATTGTCTGGACGAGTATAAATACGCGGCGGCCGGCGACCGCGAGTCAGTTTTAAGTCCGCAGTGGAAGCTGAACTGTGAAGTGTGTGCATCGCGGTGATTAGCAGTGCAGTGATTTTGCTCAGTGACGTGAACCGTGGTCAGTGCAGTGATTTTGCTCAGTGACGTGAACCGTGGTCAGTGCATTGTACGTGGTCAGTAACGTGAACTGTGACCAGTGCATCGAACTGTGATCAGTGCAGTGAACTGTGGCCAGTGCTTAAGACTGTGCGAGTGTGTAAGAGAAGAGTAGTGTAAATAAATAATCAAGAGAAGTGTAGTGTAAATAAATAAAAAGAAGTGTAGTGTAAATAAATAATCAAGTGTTTTCAGTGATTGTGTTAAGAAACAAAATAAACGTTTTGGTTAAAATAATATGAGACTTTTAATTCACCACCGTAACAATATTCTTCAGTCGTAACGTAACAATATTCTTCAGTCATGTACAAAATATATCCATGAACGTCAATGAATCCTACAGACTGATAATCTTGAAAATGTTTTATACTCCAGTGATTGTCATAAAAAGATATTAAAATTATATAAAATATTAAAAGTGTATGACGATTTGTAAGTCTAACTGTCAATTGTAAATTACTCTTTCATTCTTGTTTAAATTGTATTTTCACAATGAAGTTTGAATCCTCTATTAATTATAGTATAACAAGTATATTTGCAGTCGCTGATAACCTTGACGTTGAGGCAACTTTAAATAAAATAAATAATTTAAAACAATATCGCGCAAAGCTTCTAAAAATTCTGTTATTCAAAGTTATGATATTATGAATAAAAGTGTCAAGAAATAATATAATAAACTAGTTATCAATGAATTAATCTGGTGTTCCCGAACACACGTACTTGAGAAAATAAAGTATGTATAGCCAATATTGAAGAAAACAAATCCTAATTATATATGATCGTAACTAGTTTGTTGGTGTATTAATAAAATTAGCGGTGCTACAACCGCACATATTTTCTCGCAATATTTGTAACTTTTTCGGAAAATTAAGTTTAACAAAAATGATACTGACGCCATTTTAAAAGTCATAGGAGAAGAAAATATTGGATCTCTTTTAGAATATAATTTTATTAACTGCCTACACTTCACACAAAAATACGTGAAAACTACTTATATTTTCCAAAAACATGACATTATTTAAATATCTGTCATTGAAGAAACTTCATGAAGAACAAAATCTTTATTTTCAATTTTGTAGTTGAAGCAACACGTCGAAAAAATTACCGGCTTAGGTGGTTTATGGTATTAATTGCTGTCACTGCAGAGTCTCCGACCGGTAGGTCCTAAGGTTGGAGTCCCGACAATTGCAGGATTTTCAAAAGTAGCTAGATAGCTAGATCAAATTCAGCCGCTGTTTGGGCTGTCTGGGGGAGAATTCTAGCGACCGGCTGCTCTAATCGGTAGTATTCCGTGGTTTCTCAGATTCACACCAGGCGAATGCTGCAATACCCTAACAAACGCGCCTCGCTCCGCGCGCGATATTTCCTCCCTGTTCCTTGCCCTATCCTCATTCCTTACACACATCTACACTTACATGCACTACACTACATCAGTCTGGAGCCCAGAGCTTGTCTAATAGGTTGAACATATAACTTTTGTCAATAACAACGTAAATTGATTCACAACAATTATTATAATTGTAATGCATTATTCAAATTATATTCTCACACAGACTATTGATGGATATCACTAAAATCACATAATTCATTCTTATTTTGAAATAGAAATGTGGGTACTTGTCCCAGCTGGGATGGTGTTCCGGAAATAGGAAATAGTTCGTTGCGGAAACCTTGGAAGCTGATGTGTAGGTCGACGTCGGACCTCGTCATCCAGTGGAGGAAGATCACCCCACCTCCCGCGATAAAAGCATTCACTATGTTTAAGGGACTTATGGCCTCAGTTGACGCTCCCGGAAACACTAATCAATCACTGAGTCAACCGAAACCCTTTGGCAATTTTCGAAAATTTAACAAAAGTGTGACGTGAGCTATTTTTAAGCGTTCTTAAAAATACCAAAGACTGAGAAAGAAAAAAATCGAAGAGAAAACAGGAAGAAATATTTTTCCTTCTATAAACAACATTCTTATTAACGTGTGCGACACATTAGGGTAGTAAAAAAAGAAAATTTCTGAAGAAGTTAGATCTGGTGCTGCCCAGTGGCTGTCGATGCGATGTCACGAGGGAAAATCCGGTGGCGCGCAAGGTCAACGTATTGTTACAGTTAAGTGTCAGAGGACGTAAGCGTATCAGCTAAATGCGTAATGGTAGTACCAGAGACAGAAGGCGGAAAACAGTGGTCAAGCACACTTGTCAACAGGTCGGTATTTAGAAACGGAGAAACGCGGCGAGAGAAAAAAAATATGTAAAATTGGCTGGGCTGCCGGATCTTTGCGTTGAAGCAGGTGCCAGTCTCTCTGGCTTAACAGCAGAGCCAATGTTCTTGTGAAAATTTGCATTTCATTGCTACATGATACTTTGCATTATTTAGAGCGCGGAGCAGTTTTAATGTCTGCGGAGACCGAAGTTCAGAAAATGCAAAGCGCTTTTCTTGGCATGCAAATAACTTTCCGGACCTACAACAGTGCTATAACAGCACACAACGTTGCAATGATACAGAGGCTACCAAATGGTAGAAGAATTATTTGTCGATAAGATTAGACACGCGTTTGTGTGAATTATTTTTGTTTCGTTTCTATTTTCTCACCTGAAATGGCTCACCACTTGTTTCAATAAGTGAAAGCAGAACACGTAGTAACGTGTAAGCTACGTCAGATAAACGTTTTAAATGTTTTCGTAATACTGCACCGTTATATCCCCATAAGGCAACTAAATAAAAGAACGAAAACCACTCTAAACGGCTGGCGTCCGTTAAGTATTTTAACAGTCCACCTTCTGTTAAGAACAATCGAAACAAATCAGTTGCACCTGAAGATGGCGTGTGAATACTTCTATTCAAAGAAAAGGTATTTCTTATTTATATGATTTTTCCTTTCTCGCTACGGAATAGAGAGAAAGTTATGTAATGCTGCGCGAAAAACGGCGAATTTTCGGCAGAAAACTCTTATTACAGAGCCCTGATAACGAAAAAATAGATAAATCCATTAGGTAAATTTAGAAAAAATCCCTTAACACGTGGTGTAGTCAGAATCCATGTTTTGTGGGTCCTTGATACCGAAAAATCGAATGACGGAAAAACGTCTCTTTTTCTGTCTGTCCTTCTGTGAACAACACTAGCGCCTAAACCGTTCCGTCCATTTCCCCCAAAATTGATACTCCGCAATCGATCTCACTGACGTCGCGCCCCCTTGAATTTGAAACATATTTTAATTTTGGGGGATATTTTACATGAAGCCTCTAGGACATTTTCCAAATTTAAAAAATGGCTCTATCGTTTATTAATTTTTTGTTGGATAGTGTGAACGGCGATTAAAAGAATGTGGTAGGTCTCATGTTCGTTGAAAAGAAAAACAGTTTTCGAAAATTGCATAAGTTCAAAATTTTTACGGAGTCTTCCTACAACTAAAATATTAAAGATGGAGATTTTTTTCCCTTGATGAAATCTATTCCTTAAAAATAGATTTTGAAATAAGGTCATATATAGGTTTTCAAAAATTTGAGAACTTTTCGCAGAATTTTGTGTGGTAATACGGGTGAACAAGTACGTGCCGTTTTAGCACCACTAGTTTTCTTATGAGAAGGTGGTATTAAGAAACGTATTGACGCATGCTTGATATCACAAATAATGAACTTGGTTGGTTATTTATTCTTTATTTACCAAATGACTATAATAACTATTGTGCAGGAGAGTATAATCATACCCATTAATTAACTAAGTAATCAATTGTAACTACATATTCAATTAACTCTTATCAACGCATTCCATGTATGATGTAAAATAATGCATGAAAAATGTTAAGAACATTTGAATCACGATTCAACAAATAGTTTTAAAATTTTGAAGTTACTCGACAATCATCAACATAGTCGGTCAAGTTTTGAGTTCCTTATACAGTCACTCACTCACTCCATTATGCGGTCACACACTTGAATTTTCTTATTGTATTCACATGATAGAAAGGTCAAAAATAACAGTTGATGCCCCAAACAAACGTTTATCATCGTAGAAAAGTTTGTAGCAAATGAAACAAAAATTATGTAAACATCATGGATATAACAAAATCTTAGAGAAACAACTAAACCAAAATATTAAGGCCATTTTAATATTCGGGCCCTCTTCTTACATTAACAATTGTTACACGGTATTACCATGTTAGTACTTGGTAGAGTAACCTTTCTGTGAATTCACTTCTTTCTATCGATTTGGCATACTTGCAGTACTTTTTTATGTATGATCTGTCTGTAGATGCACATTCATCTGCCGATCTCCTCTTCAAATCCCCTCTCCTGGAAAATTTATTTCTCTGTAATCGATCTTTCAGTTCACACCATAAATGCTTGATTGTATTAAGGTTTGAAGTCTGCGCAGATGTTTTCAGAATCTTGGGGCAGTTGTAGAGGAGGAAGGTGCGTTGAGACATTACGTTTTGCATTATTGTCCTGATAAAATGTATAGGTATCCTTTATTTTTTTAGAGTATCTGATCTTTGGTGAAAAAATTCTTTGAGAATGCGGAGCTAAGTTTCCTTCGTCATTATTTCTTCTACAAACCCCAATTCTCCAACTCAGACGAAGATTCTATAGCCCGCATCATGATACTGCATCTGCCGCGCTTATGATTCTGCTGCAAAATTCGTTTTTTCAATGTTCGTTGACTTGCGCTACATCCAAGTTCTGTCATCTGATGGCCACATGGTTAACTTGCTTTTATCAGCAAAAATAACATCGACCGTCATTCTGACCCCTTGTTCACATACTGCTGCGCAAATTCCCACCTTTTCTTTCTATTGAACTTGCTTATTAATAGCTCTAATTGCCACTCCTCCATCAAACCCTTCACTTGTTAGCACTTTTGTAACAGTCTCGGGGTCCACTTTGTTTCGACATTCTTCTAACAACTCCGAAGCAATTTTCGGCGCACGTATTCAAGGATTCTTCCTCACTTTCCTCAATCAGGCATCTCTCTCTTCTCGAGTAAGACTCTGTGGACGACCCTTTTGTGGAATACTTTCAATCCCCTCGTTCGTATATAACCGGGTAGTCCTAGGTTCGAGTCCTGATGGCGGCAGGATTTTCGACAGTAGCTTTTCAGCTAGGTCGGGTTCAGTCGTCTGGAGGAGAATTCTAGCGGCCGGCTGCTCTGATCGGTAGTTTTCCGTGGTTTCTCCGATCAACACCAGGCGAATGCCGGAGCAGTACCCTAACAAACGGGCCACGGACCGCGCGCGATCTTTCCTTCATCTTCCTTGTCCTATCCTCACCCCCCACACGCACTTACACTAACATGCACTATACTATCACATATTCCGGAGACCGGTCGGGAACTTAGAGCTTGTCCCGGCTGTGACGGTGCCTCGCTGGTGGAAGAGTCTTGGTTAGGGGAAATTCCCGCTAGTAGGTGGGCGCCGGATCTCGCCATCCAGCAGGGGAAGATCACCGCCATCTTCCGAGAAAAAACATACATTACGCTTACGGGACTAATGCCCAAAACAGTTGACGCGCCCAAAATCACTAACCAACCAACCGACCAACCAGCCAACCGTCGTTCGTATCGCATTCCGATGTCGTGGATTGCACTTTGTGTTAGATTGACCATTTTACCAATTTATCTTGTAGAAGCTTTTCTTGAACATCGCAAATTATCGCTGGGCAAATGAAGTATTTCATCATTTTCGGTCTATCATAGTAAGTTCACCACACAAGAGGAAGTGACCGGAAGACTAGAATGTCAAGTGACGAGTAGCCGCAGCGCCTCATAACTCTTTCAACACAGATAACAAACAAAACAACTAATTATTTTCCTAGGAGTCAGAATATTAAACTGTCAGGTTTTATGAAAATTTTGAGCAATCTTGCGAATATATAAATTTTCTTTCGCGCTCTAAACATTCAACGTGATAAAATATTCTACTTGGAGTGTTACGGAATGAATGTACTTATTTTGGGAGTTTCAAAATCTTGTTGATGGTTTTCCAGATCAATTACGATGTGTTAGGGTGACCGAATATTAAAGTGAGAGAATGTATATCAGACAAAATGTCTAACACTGTCATTCTATTTCTGTCCACAATTATAAATAATCAATATTCGTAATTCATTCATGTCCATATCCATATACTTGGCATGGAAGTGGGCGTTCTCAACCAATAGAAAAACTCTAAAGTTCAGGCCATGATAAAATATAAGTAATCCAATGTTAACACATGGGAGTCAAAAAGTATAATGCCATCTTATCACGTGACTGACAAGAAGAGAAGTGAGTTCTTGTATAAAAATGCAGAAGCAATAACAATATAATGCGTTGGGTACTAATTTTCCGTTATACAAAGAGATGGCATTATGAATAAAAGTGTCATGTGATAATCTAATAATCTGGACATCAATAAATCATTCTGGTATTCCCAAACAACTATAATGAAGTCCATTATGGTTCGAGGTAGCCCCTTTAAGCACAATGAAGTGCAGCAGTCTTTAGTCCCACTCAAACTTTTATTCACAAATAAAGAAGTAAAGCTTCGCTACTGGAGTGGAGGTGAATGAATATCTTTGTCACCCTGATTAGGACATAATGGGATAACAAAAACAATAATTGCTGGAGTTCATACTTGTATTCGCATGCTAGTCAGCAAATGCCGTTATACACTTTCGTGTTTGCGACTTACTGAGCTGTGTTGAAGTTCTCTCAACTTTATAAACTAACCTAATTCAATTGTGAATAATACAGACCTGTGAAGATTATGCGGCACAAACCATTTTATGTTTCATACGTCAAATTGAATGCCCTAAATCAGAAAAGGATTTTAGTTCTGGTGTATCAGGTACAGATTTTGCATAATACGCATTTTACCTAAAGTGTTGGATAGTTCAAGTGGAGTTTTGGATAGTTCAAGGATAAACAGTTTTGGTTTTTAATAGTTCAAGTGGAGATATGCCCGTAAGAGATTGAACTCTTTGTCCTACTGCACTTAAAAAAAATTACGTATGTTATTGATGAGCACGATCTCTAACATAAACCGTGCTTGTTCTTTGCCCTCCGTTGTTTATAAATAATCTTCCCACGTAGTGCGGCGCGCACTACACTGGCCCCCTCAGTACGAACGAGAATGCGCTCGAAGGGCCGTGTCGTTCTCATGGGTCAATTGTTATGTTTTAAACGTGTATCGTGTAATTGCTATTTTTATTTGTGGAAAAATGGCAAGTTTGAGTGGTACGTCGAGAAGAGTCTGTGCGAACAATTGAAATTGTTTTTGTTGTATATATGGATGTTATATGATAGAGAAGTAGAAAATAAACATTTTCCAAAAGATCAAAAATTTGTACCTAGTCCATTTTAAAAGTATAATTAAGAGAGCAGGACAAGACAGTTACTCCATATATAGTTTGTAAAACTTGTGTAGAAAATTTAAGACAATTGTACAACGGACGTCGTTAATCTATGCCGTTTCGTGTCCTTTTGCTTTAGCAAGAACGGTATCATTCCGACGATTGTAATTTTTGTCTAAGTAGAGTATCTGGCTATAATAAGAAGAACAAGGCGGCCATATTCTTCCCTAACTTGCCACCAGCAATAAGACCCGCACCATATGGACCAGATGTTCCAATTTTTATACCACTGGATTACCAGATAGTACTACCAGTTCTTCTTATACTTCGAGTGTAGAAGAACATGATCTAGACAACTTCGCAGAGTTAGATCACATTGCACATCCATTGACAAAATCTCAATTAAACGATTTGGTACGTGATTTGGGTCTTTTGAAAGAGAATAGTAACTTTTAGGTTCCAGATTGAATGAAAACAACTTTTTTAGAGAGAAGAACAACTTTTTACTGGTATAGACATCGGGAAGAATTCAAACACTATTTTGCAAAGGAAGAGGAACTTGTCTTCTGTTCGGACATTCACATCTCGATTGGTCGTCTAGGGAAAACATATAAAGACTTGTGCGTATGCCATTATACATCCGTTAACTCACATATTTAATGCATCTTTATGCACTGGAACGTTTCCAGATATTTTCAAAACAGCTAAAATTAAGCCGCTTTTCAAAAAAGGCAACAAAAATGAAATTCAAAATTATCGGCCCATTTCTCTTCTATCAGTTTTTCAAAAATATCAGAGAGACTTTTTTACGTACGAATGGAAACCTTTCTCACTAAACACGACGCGCTTTCAGATTGCCAACATGGATTTAGAAAATCAAAATCAACGGAAACAGCTATATTTTCTTTTCTTAAAGATGTCGCCTCATCATTAGATCAAAACGAGGCACCTATTGGATTATTTTTAGATCTTTCAAAAGCTTTTGACGTCATTGATCATGACATTTTACTTTCCAAATTACCTTCATATGGAATTCGTGGTCTTGCTCTAGATTGGTTATGTTCGTACCTTAAACAACGATCTCAGAGAGTTGAAATACCTTACTGGAATGATGGAACATTACGTACGCTCCTTTCCGACTCTTTGCCCGTTGTATGTGGAGTTCCTCAAGGATCGATTTTAGGCCCTATTCTGTTCCTACTTTACGTAAACGATATGCCCTCGACGATTCAAAACGGAAGAACGGTTCTCTTTGCAGATGATACGAACATCCTTTGCAATAAAGAAACCGTAAATAGTACAATATCAGATGTTTCAAATTGGTTCCGAAATAACAAATTAATAGTAAACGAAAAGAAAACGGTTTTAATGCAGTTTTCCATTTCAAATAAACAATTCTGTGCTCCATTGAAAATGAACAGTGCACCATTGACTGATGTTAAGGCAACAACATTTTTAGGTCTCTCAATTCAGTCAAACCTTAAATGGAACGTCCATTTAAATGAATTGAACACAAAATTAAGTTCATTATGCTACGCGTTCAGAATTCTTGCAAATTCAGTCAGCCTTCATACAGCTCGTTGTGTATACTTCGCGAATGTTCATTCCCGCCTGAGATATGGCATAATATTCTGGGGAAATACATCTTATAGCTCCCATACTTTTAGATTACAAAAACGAATTGTACGAATAATAACCAAATCCCACCCACGTGATTCATGTAAGCCTCTCTTCATTAATCTAGGAATTCTACCATTACCGTGTCTTTTATTTACGAATCAGTGGTTTTGTAAAAGTGACTTGCTCAAGGGCGGGAATATTTTTCAGAAAATGCAGAAGTCTATTACTATAACACTCGACGTAGAAATCATATTCATCAGGGGACAGTATCAACAGCTCATTACAAAAATTCACATACAATACATGTACATTATTTTACAACACTTTGCCAGATGACATTAAACGATTAAATTCAATAGAAAAGTTTAAATCCCAAGTGAAATCGTTTCTGCTGCATAACTGTTTCTATACAATTAGAGACTATACTGAGCATAACAAGAAAAGTAACATTAATTTTAACAATGATACATAATGCATTATTTACCATTTGGACTGTATAAATGAGTATAACAACCTGTAACAACTATTGTACTACAGCTTCCGGGTCAATGACCCCCATCTCGATCAGGTTTTTCGTCCAGTTTCCCTGATCCATTGAGCAAATGCTGAGATGGCCCCTTGTTTTGCTTCTGGACATAAATGTAACTTCATTTTCTGTGCACGTCTTCTAGAATTCAGTGGGAAATACAATTATTCAAATTATCGTTTCCATGTTGTCGCGGCAGGAAGTAATAAGAGCCAAAATTTATTGCTTATTTATCCTTGAAAATAGATTTTATTACATGGGATTTTTTTGTTTTTTTTCTCCCTTTCAAAATTCAAAATTTATTGCTTATTTATCCTTGAAAATAGATTTTATTACATGGGAGTTTTTTTGTTTTTTTTTCTCCCTTTCAAAATTTCAAAATTCAAAATTTATTGCTTGTTTATCCTTGAACATAGATTTTATTGCATGGAGTTTTCCCCATACACGTCAACGCAATTTTTAACTGTTTTTCTGACGTAAAATAAATAAAAAAAACAGACGATTGGCGTCTTTTTATTGACACAAATAAAAAACGTCTAAAATGTGTTCTTCTACACAACGAGAATAAACTTGCTTCAATTCCAATAGCTCATTCTACATGTCTCAAGGAAACTTATCAAAATGTGTATAATATGATAGAAAAAATAAAAAAATAAACGAACACCAGTGGTACGTATGTTGTGATCTGAAGGTGTGCGGTATTTTATTGAGACAACAGGGAGGTTACACCAAATTTCTGTTTTTATTGTGTGATGGGGACTCCAGAATTAGAGAAAGATTTATTTGTTTATTTTACGTCAAAATCTGTTAAAAACTGTGTGACGTGCTATGGGGAAGTGAATTATGTGCACGCTATCAAAATTCTGTGATCCCTACACTAAGCCATATACTACTTGAATTTTGAAAACAGAAAAAGTTAGCATGTTTTGCAAGGATTGAAAAAATGCGCCAATGTAATCAAATCTATTTTCAAGGATAAATCAGCAATAAATTTGGGCTCTTATCCATCGTTTCCTTCGTCAAGGGATAATACTTCCTGCCGCGACAACATGGAAACGATAATTTGAATATCTGTATAACTATAACTATAAGATACTGGGAAATTGCAGATTGGTAGAAAATAAACTTAGTGCTAAGAAAAAATTTATTTATTAACTCATAAGAAATGTTGCTACCTTCTTGCTTCCTTGTATATCAAGCTATGTATAATTAAGCAATGTGTAAAAGCTTTAGACAAATATGGTTCTTGCTTTCAATATCATGAGCAAAATTTTATATTGTTGCTAACAAGCAAAGTGGCGAGAAGCAGGCAAAGTGGCGAGTGCTGACAAGCAAAGAAGGCGTATTCGATGGTCTACGGATACGCCAACTAATTAAAGGTGCCACTTAAAGCACAATAACTGACGTAGAACTTTAAGTATGGGAATTAAGGTAATGTGAAAGATGTCCAATATGAACAGATTCTAAAAACAAAGCTCGACAAATTTAAGGCACTCGGATGTAACATGAGATTGAAGTTACATTTTCCCCGTTCTCATCTTGAATACTTCCCGGAAAACTAAGGAGACGTAAGTGAAGAACAGAAATGAGATACCAGGGTGAATGGGACGTTTCCATGATGGCAGAATACCGTTAGTGTTTAATAAGAGAAAACACTCACCTGGACCATAAACGTCAGTCAACTCAGCGTTCGTTTTCAACAAAGCGGAGCAGAAAATAATTTTTCCTGTGGTGAGTTTGAAATCTCACTATTTATCTTTAACTACGAATACTGCAACTGTACAATTAGTATTTTAACATATTTTACAACGTTCTACGAACTTAAAAATATTCTCACGAAATAGAAATGATTAAAACCTAATATTTATTTTCTGCATGGCACGAAATCCTTACGTCAGAGATAAAACTGGCAAGCAGTTCTGAATTCAACACATCAAAATTAGATTTAGAGACGTTTCAAATACTGTTCCGCAAATAAAAAATAATAATTTCGAAGGTCTGTGTAATCTATCTCAGGTTCAACAAAAGTTATTTAGTAATTTTGGAAACGAATTGTTGCAGGGAAAAAAACTCAATTTAAATGCAAGAATCATCATTCTTATAAAGAGTGCATATCTGTCCAGTACTGAGCCTTACGAAGAACAGTATATATTTTCAAAATCAATTTTAGTTCTATTTATCTTATGTTTGCAAAAACTGAGTCGCTGAATTTGTTAACAGATATAATAAACGGGGATAATTTTTTCCGAAGGAGAAAATACTATTTTATGTATATATTTCTTGTAATACGTTTCTTTCTGTTAAATGTTGAGAATTGTAAAACATCAAACATACAATTAATGTAATAACATTTGAGCAGTCCAGTATCCAAGGACAAATAAATGGCAAACTGTACACTTCCTATGTTGTCTGCAATGAGATTTACCAAGGTGTTTATAATAACTCAATGATTAATGACCTATTTTCCATGGTTTCTAAAATTGCATTATATTATTGAATGAAATTATAAATTATTTTGTATTCTTAGGAAATGTTTCGAGGTAATTGCATTAAGTTTGGTGATATTTTCAATTAATTCCTTATCGGAGGACCATACCACAACTTTAAGATTGTCGCCAGCGGCGCCAGTTTCAGATATTTTCAAATATAATTTCGTCTCTGTATTTTACAATTGAAGGGCTCAAAGTCACAGGCGGCTAATACACAATTACCGAGAACACAATTACCGAGAGTAAACAGGGGTTGAAGTTAAGATGATCATGACAATAATAAGTATTTGTTTCACTATTTATTTTTATTAGTCTACAATTATTAAATACACAAAATTATCGTGAATTTATAACATGATTCCAACTAAAACTTAATAATTAACAATGAGAAGTATAGTCATGAAATCCTCGAAATTGCCATGAAATTAAAACAACCCTGCGTGATTTCAAATAAAGCTTAATAATGAACAATAAGAAGTACTATTGTCATGTTTGGCGTTCACAGAAATCCGAAATGACACATATTTAAGCGGTTAGTTATGTATATTTATATTAATTTTTCAATGTAAAATTTTTATAATAATAATTTTTACTGATGGAAATGTTTTGTCATAAGCCATCTGAGGCACTTCATCATCATATTTCTATTCAGTTGTTCTCTTCGAGATGTGTTGTGAAACCATGATCCTCAGCATTTTGGTAGCCTTTTAAGTTTGGTAGAATGAGTGGTAAAGTGGAGAAATGTACTTAAACAATGTAATAAGATATTTGATCTTTTAAATTGATATCTTTCTTCCTGTTGGGTACACTTTCCGTAACTCAATATTCCCGAATACCTTCTGTGTTCCTTGATGCTTTCTGGTCACATCGCCTTTCATAAAAGGCATGTCTTTTGATTGGGTATATTTAATTTATAACTGTCTTGGGTTCTGTTCATCCAGTCCAGCAGATTCCAATTTATTTTCAGCAACTCAACTTCAGTTCCATCACTGCTTACTTTGCGGTTGATAACATTTTCCTCTAACTTCAAATAGCCATTGCTACTGTGGGTTCGTCATGTTTCCCTCTAAAATCATTCAGTTTTGCAAGACGTTCCAAAACATATTCATAAATGGTTCTACCAATCAATTAAGTATGAAAGCTGGTCAGTTTTTCCACATATAAAACTGAAAATTTTCTATCGGGATACATGATCATCACGAGTTTTACGAAATTGTGGGTTAGCGGCCTTTGACTCAGAGCCCTTCAATTATAAGTCCGAAGACATTTTACATGTATTCAAAATATTTCCTTATTTATCATTCTACTCGATATAATATTTATAATACCATTCGTAAATACATCAAATTAATGTTTACTACTTTTTCCACATGTCCCTTCAACTCTCAAATCGAACTCTCCTTTGAAAATAAACGCAACAACATCTTCAGATTTAGCGGTACTCAAGTAGCCGGAACAAATGCTGGAAAATGAATGAATTTCGTGGATTAAATGTTGTCGCTTCTAGTAAAGATGAATGTCAGTGCACTGTCATCTGCTTTCCAAACGTTTTCCTCGATGCTGAGGACCCTAAATGTTACGTCCTGCTTCAAAGCAGCGCAACCTAGTTCGCAAGTGAATAAAATCTTTTCATACTTCAGAACTCAAATATACACTCGCACGATTCACACTGACACGGAACAGTGTACGTGCGCCTAGTACGGTATGTGAGCACAGCCTCCTTTGTACGTACACACACACGCATCTCCATTGAAAACCAATCAACAGATGCCGGAACAGTACTTGCCTCAAACAACAGGCCTCGGACAGCATGCGGTCGTCCCGCGATCTACCTGCTCACACTCTCATTCTCTGCTCGGCCGGTGAGCTATTCCCCCGTTTATATTTGGCCAAATCTCTACAATCTTGAAAGACTCTGAACGTATTCTGAGAACATGAACGTTAGGCCAGAGCTCATAAGTTATTAATCAATATTAATTTATGTAAGTAAAGAACACTTAAAGTTATGTGCCGTATCGGGGAGGAGGATAAAGCCATATTTAGTGCTCAGAACTAAATCAAATTCTGTATCAAATCTAAATCAAATTCTAAATCAAATTCATTTGCTCTATTGAGCAAGGGAAAGTGGGCAAAAGAACCTACCGAGATGGGGTTCATTGATCCAGAAACTTTACATTACTTGTTACAGGTATTGAATTCTTAATTATTACCTGCAATTATTACCTATTATTAATTCTTTTATAATTATACATGAAAGTAACTAGTGCACTAGTATATAAAGTTTATAATAAAAGGTAAGTAATTTTTAGTTTTTATAATTGAGTGTAGTCCAATTGTATAGAAAGAGTTATTGCAACCGAAAAGATTTTACATGTCGAGATAGAATACTCTATATTCTGTTGAAAGCTATTTACAATGAAAATGTTAATGCAAACTTAAGGATACATACATGTACTTTAAACATTAAAGTTATTTACTTTTACTTATATATTTACCTAATATTTACAGTTCTTTACTTCCATGTTTGGGCTGTGAAAGACAAATTTGGACGTACAAATCACAATGACCGTCAACGTAAAGGTAAACAGGACCACTCGTCGTAAACGATACAAAAAATAGTCCTCCAAGAAATTCTTTATACCGTGGAACCAGTAAAACGGACGCAAACATGCTAGAATGATAATCACATTTAATTTTAATACAATTTGTTCAGTACAAACAAGTTTATTGAGAGCGTGATTTTACATGGTTCACCCGTTCGGCTTTCTCAGATTTTTGTTCAAAAACACAAACTACATAGTTGAAGACTGACCGACACGGAAAAGACAAATAGCACAGTTTAACATGGATGTGGGAACTCAATCGAGCTTCTCCAAATGATTAAGTGGTTTAGGATACTTCAACGTGATGTGTGAGAAAGGAGAAGAGAGGATACCGGTTTCTAAGTCTCGGGGGTTCGAGGGCCTGTGAGACCAACTTGAAAATGTAAGATACCGCGAACCTTTTGCATCTTAAAAACAGTCATGAGGATGCAGTTTTGGAAGAAGGAATTTTTAAGTCGGAGTGGAGGTAGTTGCTTCTTACAACCAGGGTGCTTTCGTGCCTAATCTTAGGATTTTATTTTGGGGTATTTGGAGTTTGCGTATATGGGAATGAGCGGTATTGTGCAAGACCGGACAAGCATATAATAACAGACGTTGTATGATGGTTTTGTCTAGTAGAAGGCTGCATGTGGTAGGAAGAGAATAATGATTATTAAGAGGCGGAGTTGGTGTAGTTTTGGTATGCTTGTTTGATCTAGTATACTACGAGCGTGACGAATGATTTTATGAAGCGATTCTTGAGTAATGGATGAACGGACGAACGATGAAATTCATGTTGGTACAAACTGCATTAGTTTCCAACGAAAACACTAAACATTCTTTAGATCTTGCGGCGGATACAATCGATAGTGTGCTGTTCTTAGATGACGTGAACGTGAAAGCTTGGATCTTGCCAACATTCACGGTTACGTCTCAACGTTCACGTTCACGTTCACGTTCACGTTCTGAATAGTTCCATCGAATATCATAGCACCAAGCTTTTGCGTTTAGGATATGTTTACGTTTAAGCTTCATTGTAAATAAAGCCTTTAAACTTCTTCCTGGCAATGCGAGTTCAAGGTGCCAACCTCGGCCTGCTCTACAGCTCCGCGTCTGAGACTTCCACGATGGTCACGCCACAGCGGTCAAAAAAGAATGTCAACAGCGCCTTCCCAGCGGATATGAGTGTTGACCTTCTTTACGGGCTGCGATTGAGGGTACTTTCACTGTGAGTTTCGCTGCCGTGTTTCCAGCTGGAAATGGTGGCGCCACGATTACATTTATTCTCCGGTATCCTGGGACCCTAGAAATAGCATTCTAAGAAGTATTATCTATGATATATTATAACACACGATTTCGTGGAGTTCAGGCACATGAAACCAAAAAGCTCTATTCTAAGAAGCGAAACACCGGTTTATACTATTTGGTAGCAATTATGAGACCAGCTTTCGTAATTATAATGCAAACACGTAATGTCCTGCCTTCGTAATTATAAATGGCAACAATTATGTAACCAATAACAACAATAAATCTATGATAATTAACAAAGACTTCCTACATTTTTCACTAGGAATACTTGGTATTCAATGAACGCTCTTCATTATCAAACGTATGAATTTTATAGGTATTTCAAGCATCTTAAAATGGAATGTGCAGACGTACTCTCTTCAAGATGTCTGATTATGCTTAATATATTCTGAAGTTGTTATTATACATCACGCTTCGTTGTCACTTGAATCTAGCTGAAAAAATTATAACGAACTCAAAGACGGTGACTGTCGAAATTATATACAGTTTTGAAAAAATAACAATGTAGGTATTCTTAAAAAAATTATTTATGAAAATTTAGATAACTTAGTCTCATAGAGCATTTCCTGTCATAATGAAGAGAAGTTTCCCAGAATTTTGGAGGTGAACACGCTAACTCGCTAATGATATGAAAACAGTTAAAGCAAGTTTTCCTATATAAAAATATATTTCTAACAAGTTCTATTATGCGACATTCTTCATTATACGGCAAGCAGCTATGTGCACAATTTTCGATTTTCGATTTCACGTTATACATATCCATTATAATTAGTATAGTCCTATATTCTTAATAACATCTCTAAAATATTAAAAAATTATATTCTGGACTCATTACCGTCACTGGTATGTACATCATTTTCAGTTGTTGTTTTTTTTAATCAGACATTTAGCTCAATTTTCATTACACGTCGTTGTAATTACACGTACGATTGCTGAAGGTCACACGTTAACCTGCGCCTATCTTCAAAATATCGTACTCTCGTAAGTATATTCACACACTTAATCATATTTTCATAAGACGTTTTATCAGGACAACAAAAATAGAAACTCTTATTTTATTATTATTATTATTATTATTATTATTATTATTATTATTATTGTCTTTTTACTCCTATTATTAATCCACGAAAAATAAGTTCATGATTATTCTTTCAAATAATGATTAAGATTATAAGACGAAACAAATCATGCAATTTTATTTAGAGGATTCAGTAACTGCAATTTTTACTTCTAAATTACGTTTTTAGTATGATTTCAACTAATAAAGAGAGGGGGAGGGGAGAGAGAGAGGGAGAGATTGCAAAAGCACGTAAGACAGAATGACATAAAAAGGCAATAATGAGGATAACAGAGAAAGTGGAAACTAACAGTAAAGAGAAAACAAGACGCTGTAAAAGACAGAGGAAGTAAAAAGGCAAGAAATGAGAAAGGAAAAGGAAATCCGATATGAAAGGAAAGAAAGAACTAAAGAAAGGTTAAGAAGTAAATCCGAGTAGCAACACGTTCGCGTGCAAATGCTGTTGATGGGTAACCTACGCAGAAACGCTCTCCAGTGAATGTAGGTCGGCCTGTTCCACTTACTACTTACGACGTCTTACATTATCATGGCTCAGTTATTGTTTAGCTTCCACAAAAGAAACACTAGGAAGGAAAAATTCAATTACCCCCATTAACATGCGGTCACCACGATTGTCTCATAACTAGTCTTTGAATGTACGAGTTATGATATACTAGATTTGATGTAGAAGCAGGAATGTGCAAGTTCAATATTAGCACGCCAACACAGTTTATAAAACATCTGCTTGCCTGGAATAGAATAACTTATGTTTAACAAAAAAAGAACGTATTTGTGATCATTCTCAAATGCACATAAACAATTATTTTCAAAATTTCTTTACGTAATATACGTGGATATAAAGTAGTGTGAATAATTTATGACACAACAATGTCAGAACGATGGCATGAATATCGAAATTCACATATAATAATATCATACGCGTTTAATCTAATGTACACTTAATAATTAACGAATTGTTGTTCAAAATTGCAGATCATCCAGTAAGGCCAGATCGACTGGGGTTTATTCAGTTTGGAAAAAAACAATGCATAGTTTCGACGCTAGTGTTATTCACAGACGACACACGGACTGATAGACGGAAGTTTTCTTTCAAAAAAAAACCCTTTGGGTATCGGGGGACCCCAAAACGTGTATTTCCGCTGAAATCTCGAAATCGATTTTTCACGGCATAACATTCTTTACACTACGAATATTACTCCGTATACCCGTACGCAAACGAGAAAATAAACGTAAAGTATATAAATCTTCAATCTTAAGTAATTTGTCTTTATTGGACAACAAATATATAATCAGTAACTGCTTAAATTGAAAAATATAACCTTCGAATACGGCAAAAAAGAAAATAATATCATTGAATATTTTGGTACAAAAACATGAGAAAATGTAACAGTTAATTATCCAAATTACTGCAATAAGGTACTTTCTTTAAAAGATTAATATGCATTTTATAGATCTATGAAATTTTGTGTATATTTTCTGCACTAAATTCAGGATATATTATCCAATATGTTCACCTTTTTCCATAAACAAAAAAATATAAATTCCATTTTGTTAAAAAAGTATAAATGTACTCCGTAGAAATTGATAAGTGGATATAGACTGGACGTATATAAATGCGTATAAAGTATATACTAATAAATATACAAGCAAATAAATAAATAAACAATAAATAAACAAAGAAACCATTTACAATGAAAACAACAAACATATAAATAAACAAATCAAAAACAAATAAATAAATAAACAAATCAATAAATGAGCTATGTAGCTAATGTAATCATTAGCCGGATGGTGTGCGAAATAATCTGTGCATTCATACAGCTTTACTTAAACGATCTGGCGAATAAGTAAATTACCTGGTGTGTTCGCCAATTTGACACATTTAGGGTACAAATATATACTAGTTTGAAAAATGCAGAACACATACTAAATCGGGCCACATTAGAGAAAAGTTGAAAACCTGGAGAAAGTGGAAAAAAGTTAACTTAAAAAATGGCAACTGATTGATGTGTGGATTTGATTGAGGAGGGCCAAAGAAGTCACCTTTGTCAAAATTGTTGATACAGAAAAAGTAATTTTTTACATTAAAAACTGGTGGTTCACACACTATCTCTTACTTAAGTTTTCTAATTTCCTTAGTGTGGACTGGCTTGATGGTCTTGCCCAAGCGAGTTCACTTGCCAGATGCCATCTATCGCAGCCCAAAGTACATTTTATTTTGAAATTTTCTCAATTTTTCGGTTTCTTTATAGTAGAACCGAAATACTACTTTAAGAATATTAAAGAAGAGTTAAATCTCGTCAGAAACGGCAATTTTCATTGAAAAATTTTGAGCCGTTTTTAAGAAAATGCCGTTTATGCGTTACTGTAAATGCGAAATTTGAAGCTCTCTTTCACAGAAAATTTTTGAGTTTTCGAAAAATTACATTTAAAGTAATTTGAGGATTTTTTAACTCGAAAAATAAATAGTGTTTACAAATCGCTGGAAATGTGCACATTAACGGCGTGAAAGATATTTAAAAAAAATTTTTTAAAAGTTAAAATTTTAATATTTTAAACTAAAAATACCTTAAAGCACATGCACTCATAATATAATTATGTGAACAAATTGGCCGTAATGTAAATATTAACGACGTGAGAGACAAGTCAAAAATTATATTTTTTGTAATTTTTGAAAAAAACAAAAGGATAGAGCAATATGGCGTTTATGTCATCTTATAGAGTGCATTTACCACTATCCCCACCAACAGTTTAAGACAAATTTGGAGCATTTTTTCAGAAAATCTTTTTTTTTAAATTGCAAATGTGTGACTCAATCTTGTGCAAAAACGACTAAAATTTTCAAAAATGTACACGGTCTTAGTGAAAGAACTAATTATGGATCACAAATTTGATTTAAAGGAAAAATCGCTCTCTTCAATTAATTCTTTTGCAATTTTCGAAAATTCAGAATTAACCGTGAAAATCCGACCTATGCTACCTTTAAAAGTGTTTAAGTTTAATCTATTTTTTAAAGAAATGTAAAAAAAAATTTGAAATCGTTTATGATAAAATTTTCAATATGTCCAGGGGACTTTATGTAAAGTACCCTCAAATTTTAAAGAAAGTTTTTCAAAAGCGCAGCGCCTCCAGTCTAGCCAGATCGACCGGAGAATATCCATTTTGGAAAAAAATCATACGTATGGTTTAGGCGCTAATGGTGGTCATTGACAGAAGAACGAGAGACGTCTATCTGTCTGTCAATTAACATCATTACTCTGTGATATTGTACGCATTACTCCGTAATACGTACGTATACGAGAAAGTAAAAACTAGACAGAATTAGTGACGACGAGACTTTCCCTTGGAGTGTAGGGTAGCTTAATCATTTGGAGAAAGTAATTTGGAGTAAAATCCAGCGCAGCTATTATGCCATGAACTCAGATCAATTAACTCCAATTTTCACAATTTTTCTACAATGTAATTTGCAACGGCTCACGGAAGCTTGTTCTTTCAACTCTCAGATTATATCCATAAATTATTATTAACCTTGTAGTTCGTAGTATGTTTTTTATTACAGAATTCTTTTTACTTATTTTCAGAGAACAATGGGATTAACTTCATTTAAATTATCTCTGTCTACTTCAATACATCGGTTTTATTTTTCCAGTATAGACATTTCATTACACGATTGTCATGCGCTTGTTTCTTCGAATTAAAGACATTAATAATAATTTCATGTGTTTGAATCTTGACACTTGATGTCACAGCAGTAAACTAAATGGAAATGGACTGTTTTAGTTATGGAAGATCGAAGCCGTACGTAATCCAGGTCAAGACTTTTCTGCGTATATGCCATTGTTCGAGTTAGATATTAAGAAAACAAAAAGAGTTGGTCGACAGGCAACACTGAATGCTATCAACTACAATGCATCTTACTCGATTGCCCGGCCGATCACCAAGGCAAAGAAGAACGGCATGCCGACTTTGATGAAGTATAGTATTACATTGTATACAATTAGTATACAATTCCACTGATTCACATTTTCTAAAAACAATAGTAGTTATTAGAGAAATTAATTAAAAAATGTGATAATGACGTCTACACTGATCATTAGACTCTGTATTAGTTGCATTGGAACATGATCGAAACGATTTTGGTGAGTAGATGGATCAACCCCAAATTGTTATATCACGAAAGCGTGACTTCTCGAAGAAACATTTCTTAAATTACATTTGTATATTTACATATTATAATTAAATATCGCCGTGTGTCAGCACTGCAATGCATAGCAATCCACGTTGCTTATAATCAATAAACCTCAATTCATTACAATCTGTGAACATTAACTTTCAATTTTTTATTTTCAGTATGTGTGCAGGTTACCAATGTGTCTCTGAGACCATTGACATCAATTTGTATTATAAATAATGTATTGTAATATAATGATATATAGATACACCCAGATACACACAGAAAATTCAGTATTTTATCTAAATTGTCTGAATTATTTTATTATTATATCTCTAAGTTGGATAATACATTTTACTTTCGCATCTTCTTGCGTACGTAGTAAGAGAAAGTACTGTATTGCTGCAGCAGATATCGGCGATTATTCGATGGAAAAGTTCGTATTGTGGGACGCTGGTATCGAAAAGTGGATAACTCTTGTACATCTACTTTCTTCTAGCACTTCGCGTGGTCAGAGTCCACGTTTTGTGTGTCCTTGATACCGAAAAATTGATTGACGATAAAACGTCCGCCCGTGTCTGTGTCAATGACTTTAATAATAATAATAATAATAATAATAATAATAATAACAACATTTATTATTATTATTATTATTATTATTATTATTATTATTATTATTATTATTATTATATGTATGTGGCGAGACTCGGGCCATCAGGACACCTCTTCCGCCTAACCACGTATGGTGGCACAATATTGGCGCTTAAACCGTTGAGTCGATTTTTTCCAAAATGGATAATCACGAATCAATCTTAATTAATTCGAGGTCCTGCGAGTTTGAAACTGACACAACTTGTTTTCGGGGGCACTTCACAATTCTGTATACATTTTCTCAAAAATTAGTAAACATTTTTTATTAAACATTTTCCTCGGATAGCGTAAAGAACAATTAAAAACGACGGTGGTATAATTTTCATTGAAATCTCTGAATTTTCGAAAAATTCAAAAGTTTGAAAATTTTCGACGTTTTCCTACCAATACAATATTTAAGTTAGAGTTTTTTCTTAATGAAATCTGTTGTTCAATGACAGATAAGTCGTGTACAATTTTGAGAAAATGTCAGTGTTTGCGTAATTTTATATGAGCAATTATTTTCCCCAACAAGGCTCCAAATGTTTTCCTTTTTTTGGGGGGATATAGTAATAGTCGGTAAAGAAAGTGGTGCTGGTTCCATTTTTGGCAAACGCTGTATTTTCGAAAATAGCAAAACATTATCATTGCAAAAGTACCATATTGATGATAGTCTTTTTGTTGAAGGAAATCTGTTCTAAACAAATATATCTTTAAAGAAGGTTATATACAATTATTTTTTTACAAAATGACTTTCACGCAAGCTTTGCTTGCTATTGCTGGTCTCCAATTTTTTTCCCCCGGATAGACATTTAAAATGGTGAACGTCACATTTCTGGCGCAGGCTGTTCACTTTAGAAAATTGGAAACAAAACGTTAATTTTGCAAATCTGCAATATTAATCATAACATTTTTTCCTTAATGAAATCTGTTCTTTAAAACTAGATCTTAAAATATTATAATGGAAATTTCTGATTTTTTAAAAATGGAAATCAATTATTCCATTTCCTTCATGCATCGGAAAAGTTAAATACAGCTGCGTGGCTGATGATGTAGGGGTAACCTGTCTGGCGAGTTAATTATAAGGACCCGAGTTAGGATCCCAGCGCAGAGAGAAAATCTTTGCTGGTTTTAAACACTTTTGCAGGTTCATGTACCATTATAATATTGCTTAGCAGTTTCAAATATGCTGTTGTAGCATCACCAAATTTTGAGACACGACCTACCTACCAGGCCCATCATGGCCGGATTAGCATGGTTCCACAGCATACGTATTTTCGTTATGATGGGATCAGAGTACCAATTATCGCCCCTCTACCTAATATTGTCCATTCGAGTTTCCGAAGTGCCATGGACTTCATATATCGTTTCTTACGCGAAACATAGTTCTGACGTATAGCTGCGCTAAAAAACTGCATATATCAGAACTATACGTTTCACATAAGAAACCACAAATGGAGCGCATGGCATCGAGTAGGCGATATCAGGCACAGGGGCGATAATTGGTATACTGAGCCTCCATAGACTGTGAATCTATTGTCAGCCCATTCTGATCCAACGGCCCGCGTGCCCGCGCGCGAGCGTGGCTCGTGCAGAGGGGCAGGAGGCGGTTGCGGAGGAGGAGAGTGGGCAGCGGGGGCGGCGGCGAAAAGAGCACGGGCGCCCACACAGTGGGGCCGCGGGCCGCACAGCGCGCCGCAAACCCACAAATTCAAATAGAATGTGCAGTTTCCAGACTTCCCAAACGCTTTTTCAAACTAAATTATTTTTTAAATAATACCGTAGAACATTACGCAAGACACGTATATTACACACTTATGTAGATTACGTCTATATTATCAAAGTGACATCGACCATATTATCTTAGTAACATAGGCAACATCGTATTTTCTAAATCCCAGTAGCTTGAAAGTTTGTAGTTTGATGCATCATCACAAATGATTCTAGTCCACATTGTGCGAATTTGTTGTTTTTCAATGTGTTAAGATGGAGGATAAAGAAGAGAAAGCAGTCGACAAATGCTGCCATTTCATATTATATGAACTGTTTTGTGTAATATATCTAACTAATACTACTTAGAAACATATTTCAAAACATGCTAAATCCATTGTGATATATTTATTTGAAATATTTGATATTATTGATTTTATTTAATTTCTGAGTGTAAATAATAAATTCAATTTTAACTATTACAAAACACAAAAAAATAACTAAATATCTGAGAATGTTTCTTTCTCGTAATTCTGTGAATTTATTTTTTCATAACTTGAATGACGTGCGCTTTCTAAAGACTTCATAAAAAATGTAATTTTTGTGAAAAAAATTCAGAAATAAATATTTTACTACAGTATGTTTTCTTACGTCCCTAAAAATGTATGAAATAGCCCATTAAATGTTTGGAAAATTCCACTAAACTCTCGCCACTATAAATGCTGCAGAAATCTGAAACAGCATCCGAAGTTCATTTTGTGAGTTAATTTCTTCAACACATGCTTCTCAGAGAATATTTGTTTTGCTTCTCCACTAGGAAGGGTTCTTCGAAATTTAGTATCGCATTGAACAGGTAAGAGTTCATCAAAAGGGATAAATTGAATAATTTTCAATGTTATAATTGTGGGATCAAACAAGTTGCCTGTGATAATGTGAATAAAAGAATGAATATGAATACAAGAATGAATAAGAAAAATAAATAGTTACGTATTAAGCAGTGTTGTCAATTTGTTCACAAAATTTATCAATAAACGTCAGACAATCTGGAATTAAGAACATAAATAGTACTTGTAGTGGCTTTTGAAAATATATTTTCGGAGCGAATAGGAAGCACGTCGAGCAAGCCGAAGTATCGTATGTATTTCTGCTGTGAATTTCATCGCTTTGAAATATACAAAAGTGTCCAATAAAGAAGATACTTTCTGCATTTTACACACGTCTTATGTATGTATTTGTGTTAGCTGTGTCAATCCATTTATTTAATAACTGCATTGATGTTTCGTATTTCTTCTCTTTTCTCAACATTTATAAATAAAATATAGTATGCTTGCCAACGAAAAATATCCGAGCTAAATTAAATTTTTTAATAATAATTTTAATTTTTAATTTTAATATTAAACAGTCCTAATAGGGAATCACAAAAATAATTTTTGAATAATTTAATAAATTTATGGAAATAATTTTTAAAAACAAATGCGTATTACACGGTTGGCAATCTTGATAAACTCATCTGGTAAAGTATTTTTTAGAAACGGCTTATAGCTGATTAGATCGATGTCTGGTATTCTAGACCCCCACAAGAACATCTGCACAAAATTTGTGAGTCCCTTTGTTTATTAAAAAACCGTTATTACGTTATATTACGTTACCGTCTCATTTTTAGAACGGTACAGAAATATTATTCTAGACAGGCGATTATGAAGTAATATACTTGAAAGTCATCACCACAACATGATAATGAATTATAATCAAACCAAATAAGTCGTAGTCTCATTAGGTAAGTTGTGGAGCACATTAAATACTTCACCAAGGACCACATCCTTGCCTGATTTTCAGAAACAATTTTCAATTAAAAATATGCGTGCGTTCACTAAATACGTAATTTCCTATACCAGATCTCTCAGATACCAGAGCACATACGGTAGTAGTTTTCAGCATTTAAGGTTATCAAAAATGTCTTCTTTTAACGACAAACTAACTTTCAGCGACCCTCAAATTATATGCCCCGTGACTAGCTGGCATATTGAATAAGCGCCTTAATTAATGCCACGTCCTGGGCTCCTCTGCCCCACTGTACGTAGCGTCGGTGGGATCTCGGACAACAAGGCCGGCGGCGACGGCGGCGGCGCACCAGCCGGAGAGAGGAGACAGCGGTCGCGGCGAGAACGGGCACAGAGAAAGCGGAAACAGTGGCACACGGAACGGGGCCGCTCTACCGCCTCCGTCTCCGCCCCCGCCGCCGACACCATTACCGCCGCCGCCGCTGCTGCTGTTGCTGTCACTCTTCCATATAGCTTCCACTTACACAATGTAGACTTACGATTTTCCTCCTCTTTCGTGTCCATGCCTGTCAACGTCATCACCCACAATTCCACTTATTTGTCGTAATCCATTACCGCTGCGGGAGCTAATGCTGGCACCACTTTCTTCAAAGAAATGTTCGATAGAAATTCGTTAAAAAAATACGCAAAAAGATCCATTCAACGCCTCTCACTTATTTTCGAAACTCTGTATCGTTTTGCTTCGTCATTTCTGCCTGAAGTGCCTTGTATGTACTCGCTCTTTACCTACATTAGTGTATTGTATTGCCTCGCAAGACTGAATCTAGCCTCTTCGATTCAAATATATCTATCGCTTTTAGAACACCCATTGCTGGCGATCCTTTACAAAATTACAAGAGGTATTACAAATGTACTCTCGCACATAAACAAAACAACAAAAACATACAGACACACGGTAATGTACCATGTCATAGGCAGTGGCATATATGTGGGGAGGAAGACGGGGCGGTCAGCCCCGGGTGCTGTCATTGAAAGGGTAACACCAACATACATTTTTTAATTAAATTTATATAATTTGAATATTTTTTTCTTGGGGCTTTTTCAGCTTCAAGACATGCCGTGCCCACTATGTCCCTCATGGGGACACCTATTAACCTTTACACTACACACAAATGCGGGCTTCTTGGTCTGTGATCAGCAAACTCACAAGGCCCTCCGCGACAACACACATACATGAAAGACAAGGGACAAGCAACTATGTCCACGGCGGGACTCGAACCCGCGACCCTTTGGACCGATGCACTGAGTCAGCACACGCTCTAGCCACCTCGGTCATCCAGGTCCCCCAAAGTTTCATTTAAATACTTCGTATGTAAATTTGACTATAATTCTCTAATTAGATGGAATTGTTTGTAACGATTTAAACTTACCACGTTAAATGGTGCAACGTTAATTGAAATACAATCATAGACATTAATATTAAATTTTGTAGATCAGTAACATATTCGGTCACGACTAATGTTTATAAGAAATAATTTTAACGAAAACGAACATATTTCCGTTTTTACTAAAATTATCTTGAGACAAATCCATAATATACATTTTATTGTTGAAGTGGAGGGGTGATGACTCCACTCTTACAACGGGTGACACAAACTCTACCAATGCCATTATCCGGTTCTAGTGGTTTCGTAAGATTTTTTTCTGAATACGATTTGCGTTTTCCTGATGGTGTTCCCTATATTTTGAACGAATTCAAGATGAGCCAAGAATATTTAAATATTCTTCGTGTATCGAAATTTCCGTGGTCACAGTTGTTCATTCTTCCACATGTCGAGCACTTGCAATGCAATATGACGAGTAAAATTCGAGAGCAGAATTTTTAGCACACTTGTTTTCTGCACGGAGTGATAGGCATCGGAGGGAAGGGAAAATGCTGGTGTTGGGTTTCACACTCGGGTGAGAAACGAAGTTCGAAATCTGCGGTAATCAACGTACTTTTCTTTTTTCTTTTTTACAATAATGGATTCACATGTGCATTGCAAAATATTAAATAATATATTTTTCAACATCACAAAGTAATTTAAATAAAGTTCTTAAAATGAATTAAAATGTTTTAACTAATTTTACGCGCACTAAGTATGACTAACAAGAAACGGTTTATGAATATCATCTAGCACATACAATTTAATGATTAACCTTTGCAACCATACTTTCTCTACGGGTGCCAGCACGATCCACTAAAGATGACGTTAGATTTCGATGCATGCACAGTAACTTTTAAGTTAAATATTACTGTACTGACCTCAGGCAACGAATACGCACTTCGAATAATGAATACGAATAAAATGATCTCACGTCGTACGCATTTACGCAACATACCCATAAAAATGTCAGAAAAATTCTGGAAAATGAAGATTTTTTAGTTGAAAACATTCTACCCAACGCAACATTCTACTCAACTGAATTTTAATCCAGTAAAAAGAATATGATCCAGTAAAGATTTTCATAAAAAATAACCCAAACCTTTCTCGCAAAAACGTTTCTTGAAATTTGAGTTAATGTTAACTATTTCAAAATAACTGCTTATTTATGAGCAAGGAAACTAGAAATATATTTATCCGTTTATCACGTACTCCCGGGAAATCATGTTTTAACTAGAAGAATGAACAAACAACACAATTTGGTCAGTCATACCAATTGTAAAATTAAAATTAATTTAAGATAAGTAAGAGATTGTGCCTTTTTTTTTAATTTTTCATTTTTCTGCTGAAAGAGATTGGTTCTTGTTGGCGTTGCATTATACTGTCAAAAGGTGAAAATAATTCCAAATTAAATTACCAGCCGATTAAAAATTACCGATTTCCAAGAAGCTTAAATGATGTTCGTGTCATTACGCATTCGCTTTCTGCAAGTTGGAAATGCAAGTAACTGGTAGAAAAATGCCTTTTCATAACCTTCAATCAACATAGTTAAAACACTCTGCGGAGCTACTATTATGACGCTTACTACATATTTATACATTCCCATTTAGTGACGAATTTCCCTAACCCACTTTCAACGTGTCACGCAGTGGAAAGCAATAGCAAACCCACAACGTAATCTATCAGACTACTCACCACCACCACCACCACCACCACCACCACCATCACTCCGCCACCATCGTCATGACATCAGCATCATCGTCAGCATTATCGTCGTTGATCCACCTATTACATAAACATGTATTTTTACTATGTTTGATGATTCAAAGTGTTATTCAAATTGTTATAACCAGCTGGAGGTAAACTTTTAAATCGGAGATACCAATTTTCTTTAATGCAAATTTCGTTTATTTTATTCCTAGCTGGGGGTCAACTTTGGACCGCCTCCTCCTGGTGAACCCTGGGTAAAGGTTCACAAAACTATTGCAGCACTACTTCCACTAACTCATGCTGCATTTCTATAATCTTTTCTATTTGGTATCTCTTGATCCCTAGTTATATCTTCGACCCCGACGTTATTAGGTTTCGAGGGCTAGGGTTATTGCTTAGTCTAATCTTTTGTCGAGTTTTAATTCTTGTTCTTCTTCTCTTCTCCACAATTTATCTGTTCCTTCTCCTTCACTCTCCTGGGACAGTATCCCTACCCAGCACAGGGTATGTGTGAAGACTACAACGGTCCAAGAGACAATGTGGAACCAGGCGAATATCACAGTGACTCGAGGAGCGAAAATAGCCGCCTTCTGTGCAGGGGTTTATACGCAGAGAAGCTCGGATAAAAGCTTTAAGATGGCAGCCCCATTACTTACATCCTTACTCTGCGCAGCGCTTGCGACGCGGCCAGGGGACATCACCTTGCTGAATTTCTCAAATATTCATGCCGGACTGATTCTTCTATTCCAACATATGCAAGGAAAAACGAAACGAATAAACGACCAATATCATAAATATTAAACCTGAGAATATGGAATGTTAGAGCTCTCTCAAATAAAGAAGTAGAATTAGAACACGAATTAGATAAAGCTGGGATTGATACTGCTCCAATTACTATAAAAAATACAAGGCTCATCAGAATTACAAAATTATATAATGATATACTGTGGAGTCCCCCAAAAGTAGAGAGCATCAGCTGGGGTATCTATTCGGATTAGAAAAACATTGAAAAATAGTTTAGTATTGCAATGAGGTCATTGCTAGTCGCCGGACCCAAAACTTCCCCCTCTGTCACGCCGATTAGGAAGGTCCCTGATTTGACACGGCTCAGCACAAGACGCGCGAACGCGTGCCAGAAGATTCAAAAGATTTACGATTAGGTGCAATTGTCCTCGGGACAGCCCTTCAGGCAACCGGCGGCCAGTCCACGTGCACGGCTAGGCACCGGAACAAGCAAATTATAGAGATTCCGGCTACTGTTGAAGAGTTCCCGTAGGACCCATATAAGCGTCACGAAGACGGCAGAAAGGACTGCTTTGTTCATCTCCGGTGTACACGCACAACAAAGACCACCAATCAGGCGCCCAGAAAATGAGGTTAATCTGAAAATACCCTATCGGCTTCCGACTCGCGTCGAATATTCTGGAAACTAAGATTTCGGCCAATAATATTCAAAATTCCAATCACGTGAAGGAGCGATGGGCGAAACTTGGAAAAGGGTGGGATGCGACGCAGGAAGCTCGAGAGCGGGGATTTTGGCAGAAGACGGAGAGAAGGCGAGAGACGGACAGAATTGAGACGGCAGTGTTGATGAGAGGTAGTGGGAGCAGTGACTTGGGATCGACCAACATAGTGCAGGCCGCCCAGTATAAAAGACAATTAGGAATTTATTCCGATTTCAACGGGCCGGCGCCTCCGGAAGGAATGATTGTGCAGCCGAGTCATTGAGGCTGGCCTGGTGAGGAGTGGGTGGCGGCAGACGACTTCCGCCAATAATCACCGATCGGAGCCAGGAGCACTAGCATCGCACGCACTGCTGCTTCCGGTTGGCTGCGCCTTGCCGTGGTGTGGCTCGCGACAGCGACTGCTTCGGGGCGACTACGGATTGTGCAATCATCGAAAGAGGTGAACGAAAGACTTTCATTTTGTAATCATTCCAAAGACAGTAAAAAATAGGAAAGGTGTCATTTAATGTAAATAACATATAATTTAGTTTAAGGGGAATTCTTACCCAAATTGTATTATAGAATCAAATGCAATAAATGTGTTCTTGCCATTCAGGTGATTGACACTTAAAGTTACAAAACTTTGTGATTATTGTAAAGTAGTGGTAGTAATAGAAACCCGTGCATGCCCTCATTCAAGAGTGCCTACCCCCTTGAGGTTCTCGAATGCCGGTGCCAGTTGACAGGTAAGTGCCCGTTTGGCGCCCTTCATTGAAAAATTTAACGCGCACACCTGTCAGCTGATTACCGACGCACTTCGGTGTGACGGTATTTCCCCCCCCCTTTTGTGAGGTACCCAGACCGCGAGCTGCGCGCATTGCGTGCATGCGTGTGTTGCCGTGGCGGCAGGTAGGGTTCATCACATATTTGGCGCCCAACGTGTGTTTTTTGTTAATCGAATGTTAAGCTTGTGTCTGTTGCATTAAATTTTATTTTTCATAATTTTGTTAATTTTATAAATTAGTGCTTCAACACTTGCTTAACTTTACTCGTATGAGGGATGCACCTGGTTATTACATCATTTTCTTTTAATACTGTTTTTCATCATTGTTTAATGTTCTGTTCTTATTGTTTTCATAGTGTTCATGTTCATCTCACAGTGCTATGCTAAAACTTTTCAGTGTTTTTGTGTAATTTTGGTATTATTATTTTTGCTATTATTGTACTTTTGTGTAACGCGCTGTAGGCGTAATTATCATTCATACCTCGCTTCGAGAATTGCACAACCGAAAATGTCGGACGAAAATAATACTATTGTTGAAGAGGGCACTAACCTCGCCCTTCAATGCGAAACAAACCCCGAACAGGCGACGGCCGACTCGACCGTCGCAGCTGTGTCGGCTTTGACCGCGGTGGCTCCGACCCAGGTAGAGCCAGCCCCCCAACCTTCCACTGCTTCGCCTCTCGCTCAGTCCACGCTAACGGTACCGACCGACCAGACGACCCTTTTAATTACCAGCTTAATGTCTAAAATTGATGAAATGAGACATGAACAAAATACTAAATCTGTAGAAATGAATGCTATGAGACAGGAGCAAAATACTAAATCTGATGAAATCTATTCTAAATTAAATATACAAAATGCAAAATTTGATTCTTTAAACTGTAAATTCGATGAACAGCGTAAAGATTTTGATTCTAAATTTCTATCTCTTGAGACTAGATTAAATGAACAACGAACTGTTTTCACCCAATTTCAAAGTGAAATTTGTCAACAACTAGACTCCGTCAACACAAGAGTCAAAGAACAGAATTCTGAAATCGCTTCTCTCGCTTCTGCTGTTAACGCCAATTCGCTCCAGGTATCTGTACTTAAAGAACAACTATCAGGACAGATAAAGAAATGCGAATCAGTTCAATCAGACACTATTCAACAAATCGCTCACTTTAAGGAAAGCTTTTAAAAAAGAGGAAAAATAGAAAAAGCAACAGTAATTCTGCAGCACCAATCCCTATTGGAACGGAAGGAGGTAGAATCTAAAATCGAAGAGTTACAAAACAAAGTGGCAGAAAAGACTGTAGCAGCTTTTCCAATCAGTCCAATGCCCTTGTCAATTCCCCCTACTTTAAATTTCTCTGGCAATCGTCGCGAACAGCCCATGACGTTTTTACGTAATGTTGAAAATTATTTTGCTTTGGCACAACATATTCCTGAGTCTTCGAAACCGAAACTGATCTCTCAGATGTTAATTGATCACGCTCAGGAGTGGTATCAAACAATCGTTCCACTTCCATATAATTATCAGAATTTCAAGTAAATTCATTGATCGTTTTGGACAGAAATACTCAATATAACATTAAAATGGATTTGGCGAAAGGAAAATGGGATCAAAATGGTAATTTATCTATGCGTGACTATGCAGTATCCCACATTGCTCAGCTTAAGCAATGTGAACCGACTCCACCTGATGATGAGATTATGTGGCTTTTAACACGCCATTATCCATACGCCATTCAAAATCTCCTTAAAACTAGTTATGTTAGGGACCTTGATCAATTTCAGATATTATTGGGCGAATTTGACCAAACTAACTTGCAGTTCGCTTCTTATCAAAATTCTTCACGCCCACGGAATGGTAATAACAACCAATCTCGAGGTTATTCATCGCGGCAGTCACAAGGCCACGAACACCCCTCCACTCCCCCGCCCGGTTTTTTCCAGACACACTACAATGGCGCTCAAGGTCAAAGCGCACCCCTCCCGGCCTCTCAGCCCCCGAACCCGCCGCACCCTTCTCAAAGGTCGTTAAACCGGCCCGGTTCAGAATAGATAGTACGAAAGTCTGAACCATAATTGTATATATTCTTCAAATATGTAAAGTGTTTTTCTGTTGTTAAACCTACTGCAAAAAAAAATTGTCTTAAACACTTAGTGAAAGGTTTCTCCAAAGAATGTGGAACTTACCAGCGTGTTCTTAGTGACAACGGCACGCAGTTTACGAGTGATCTGTGGCAACAATCGCTGAATGATCTAGGTGTATAGACCATTTTCTGTTCTATTAGGTCACCTAGATCGAACCCAAGCGAAAGAATCATGAAAGAACTTTCACGTTTGTTTCGTGTTTATGTGTCACATAAACACACCTGTTGGCCTGATCTATTACCAAAATTTAATATGTGGCTTAACCACATCCCCCATGAGTCGTCCAGATTCACACCTTTCGAGGCCCAGTTTTATAAAAAGCCAAAACCTTTATTCCCTACGTTGGCCAAAGTAACCACCCAAATACATATTACCCCTGAAGATAGGTGCCAGATTATACTTTCAAATTTAACCAAAGCCGGTAAGGCAAGAAAACAATACCAGAAAAGTAAAACTCATCTGTTTCAAGTTGGTGACAAAGTTTTGATCAAAGCTCTCAGAGTATCTAATCAACCTGAAGGTCTCATAAGTAAAATTTTTCCCTTTTTTGTAGGTCCTTACCAGGTTATTAAGCTTGTAGCGCCCAATTCATGCAAATTACGTGCTTCAGATGGTTCCGAGGTGGGACCTCACAATTTTTATAACCTCGTTCCTTTCAGAGAATAGACCGATTAAATGGCTAGAAAGAAAATAGGCCTCATTTATGTCGCTCTGATTAGGTTAACACTAATTTAATTTACATATGTGTCGATTCCTCCCGGTTACCTCTGGCACGTACATTTAACATTAATTAATTTCATGGTACCGCTACTACTTGACTGGTTCGGATTGCAGATTGCTATAGAAGTACGGCGTTGAATAACTTGTTATAAAAGAGAGAGAGAGTGATTATAAATCATTTATTTGTCTACTTGAGTCGTTATCATTGGAATGAAAGATCAAGAATTGAGAATTTTACTAATTGAATTATTGTTGAGGGTGAAGAAAACTCTAGCCTTTGTTTTATCTATCAATTTAGCTAACAATCGACATCGGAGACCTTGATTGTTCTATATTTAAGTTATTCGTTTAAACAATTTAATAAATAAAGAATCGTTTTAATTATTATACCAGTAATTTGTCACATTACTATTCCTTGAAACTTAGTTAACACCGTGTGATTGAAATATTTTCCAATTTTAATTTTTAAATAATCGTGTGTTATAATTTTTTTTATATTTAAACTCCTAATTATACGGTTCCCACTTCTATTTGATTCCGCTTGCATACAACTTTTCACTCTAATTACTTTGCAGTAGTGTTTAACGATCAGTAGAATATATGTCATTGTCCTGTTTCATTAGTCTTCTCCTAAATATTATTTAGTGGATTAGATAATTTTTTCCTTTAATTAGCAGTAATGTTCACTTTTGTCGTTTAGGCATAATATGTTACCTCATTCTAGTAGAGTAAGTTAGTTATCGCAATTTTGTTCCTCAAATGTTGACAATGATTTTCACTTGCATTTCTTCAAATTTTTTAACCGGTTTTTTTTTTATCAATTTAGCGTTCCTACCGTTGTGTTCATCACCCTTTCGTTTAGATTGAAAATACATGTTCCATACGTTTTTCAATCTCAATTTACGGGGGGGCAATGCAATGAGGTCATTGCTAGTCGCCGGACCCAAAACTTCCCCCTCTGTCACGCCGATTAGGAAGGTCCCTGATTTGACACGGCTCAGCACAAGACGCGCGAACGCGTGCCAGAAGATTCAAAAGATTTACGATTAGGTGCAATTGTCCTCGGGACAGCCTTCAGGCAACCGGCGGCCAGTCCACGTGCACGGCTAGGCACCGGAACAAGCAAATTATAGAGATTCCGGCTACTGTTGAAGAGTTCCCGTAGGACCCATATAAGCGTCACGAAGACGGCAGAAAGGACTGCTTTGTTCATCTCCGGTGTACACACACGCACAACAAAGACCACCAATCAGGCGCCCAGAAAATGAGGTTAATCTGAAAATACCCTATCGGCTTCCGACTCGCGTCGAATATTCTGGAAACTAAGATTTCGGCCAATAATATTCAAAATTCCAATCACGTGAAGGAGCGATGGGCGAAACTTGGAAAAAGGGTGGGGATGCGACGCAGGAAGCTCGAGAGCGGGGGATTTTTGGCAGAAGACGGAGAGAAGGCGAGAGAACGGGACAGAATTGAGACGGCAGTGTTGATGAGAGGTAGTGGGAGCAGTGACTTGGGGATCGACCAACATAGTGCAGGCCGCCCAGTATAAAAAGACAATTAGGAATTTATTCCGATTTCAACGGGCCGGCGCCTCCGGAAGGAATGATTGTGCAGCCGAGTCATTGAGGCTGGCCTGGTGAGGAGTGGGTGGCGGCAGACGACTTCCGCCAATAATCACCGATCGGAGCCAGGAGCACTAGCATCGCACGCACTGCTGCTTCCGGTTGGCTGCGCCTTGCCGTGGTGTGGCTCGCGACAGCGACTGCTTCGGGGACGACTACGGATTGTGCAATCATCGAAAGAGGTGAACGAAGACTTTCATTTTGTAATCATTCCAAAGACAGTAAAAAATAGGAAAGGTGTCATTTAATGTAAATAACATATAATTTAGTTTAAGGGGAATTCTTACCCAAATTGTATTATAGAATCAAATGCAATAAATGTGTTCTTGCCATTCAGGTGATTGACACTTAAAGTTACAAAACTTTGTGATTATTGTAAAGTAGTGGTAGTAATAGCAAACCCCGTGCATGCCCTCATTCAAGAGTGCCTACCCCCTTGAGGTTCTCGAATGCCGGTGCCAGTTGACAGGTAAGTGCCCGTTTGGCGCCCTTCATTGAAAAATTTAACGCGCACACCTGTCAGCTGATTACCGACGCACTTCGGTGTGACGGTATTTCCCCCCCCCCTTTTGTGAGGTACCCAGACCGCGAGCTGCGCGCATTGCGTGCATGCGTGTGTTGCCGTGGCGGCAGGTAGGGTTCATCACAGTATCGTACACTTTAATAAATGAAAGAATAATAACAATGAGATTTAAAGTAGATATAGGTTACGATATAGTCTACGAACAACTACAGACAGTAATAAATAAGATCAATAAAAGTGATTATATTCTTTTAATAGGTGATTTAAATGAAAGGGTAGGGAAAATACCTATAAAAATATTGTAGGCACAGAAAGTGAACACACACTTAACAATAATAGAAAGAAATTAATAGAATTTGCCATATACAATGAGCTGAGAATTACTAACACATATTTAAACATCGAGATATACACAAATTTGCATGGACTGCACGTGGATCCGCCTCTATAATTGATTACATCTTTGCAAACAATATGACTTGGATAAACCTTAAGGATGTGAGAGTACTCAGAAGTTTTGATGTATCATCTGATCATTTATTAGTAAGATGTCACAAAATATTCCCAAATAGATGGAAGAAATCATTCTAAAAGCCAAACCAGAAATAGAAACCTTTCAAGTTCACCTGTTACAATATTATAGCACAAGACTTTTCTATCAGAACAGACTCAACCAGAAAAACCTTTTTAATCCTATAAGTAACAATATAAATGAAGACTGGGCAAACATTAAGGAAATTATTACACAGGAAGCAGCAGAAGCAATAGGAGTAAGAAAAATGAAATTTTCTAAATGAGGGCTAAGGTTTTGGAATGATAATATCAAAAAACTATTTAAAGAAAAAGAAGAAGCATATTTAAAGACTGTCTCAACTCCTAGAAATATGAATCATAGAATGGAATATAAAAGAAAATTAGCTTTAGTTAAAAGAGATGTCTGTAAACTCAAACGAGAAAGTTGGAAAAGAAATTAAAAAAAATAGCGAAATTGAACATGACTTATTTGGAAACAAAGAAAGCATATAAAATAAAAATAGTACAAAAATGAAGGAGAAGAGACGCAAGTTAAATTTGATGTTAGTAATTTTATAGATCTGATCTTTATGGATGAGTTGAAAGCAGCCATTAACAGAACAAAAAAATTAAAAAAGTCACCTGATACTGATAACATAAACATGGAATTGGTAAAATATGCTTCGAAGAAATTTATGCAGAGCCTTCTAAACTTTATTAATATCTGCTGATCCAGTGAATATGTGCCAGAAGAATGGAACGAAGCCCTAATTTACCCTCTATATAAAAAAGGCGACAAATCTGAATGTTCGAATTATAGAGGTATAAAGTTTCTAAATTCTTGTTATAAAATCTACGCAGAAATTATAAATCAAAGATTAGGGCCCATTGTCGAAACTCAGGAAGGGGCCCATTGTCGAAACTCAGGGCTCATTGTCGAAACTTTCAGATATTTATCTGAAACACAATATGATTTCAGAAAAGGTAGATCATGTTCAGATTGTATTTTTATATTGACACAACTTACTGAAAAACGAAGGGAATTTAAACTACCAATATATTATGTCCTCATTGACTACGTAAAGGCATTTGACATACTTAAAAGGAGATAATTGTGGAAAACACTGAAAAATATAGGACTCTCTTCATCTTATTACAGCACTTCAATCATTATACAGATATAATAAGATCAAGATTAGAATGCTAAGAAATGGAATAGAATCAGCTTATATAAACCAAGGAGTAAGACAGGGATTCCCGCTCTCGCCTTTTTAATATATAAAACGTGATCATTAAATTCTGGCTAATGACTTGGAATGATGTTTTAAAATTAATAATGCCGTGATCCCGACTTTTTTTTTTTGGCGGCGACCATTATCATAGGAAAATCTGAACATGAAACTCAAATAACAGTTCACAAGCTAAGTCAGATTGCTAATGAATGGTATAAAAATTTCACCAAATAAAACACAAGTGATGGCATTCAAAGCAATTGTGTCTTTAAGAGCAAAGATAGTTATATATGGCCAAATAAATGAACAAATTAATGAATTTAATTATCTTGGATATCATTTTATGTATTTGGCGTTTTGGGTCGTAGTCCGACTTCGCCGGCCAGCTACCGGTGTCCCCCTTGCCTGGGCCTAGTTAAATTCCTATGCTTGGGGGTAAGAGCGACATGAGGCAAACATGTATTCTCTTCACTGTAACTAGCAAGGTCCGCCTGATTAAGCTTTTCTTCGTCACACAGCTATAGAAACTGGGACAATTTTAAAGGAAAGCTACAACTATTTTTGCCTCGACCGGGAATCTAACCCACGGACCACAGCCCGGGAAGCTAGTTCGTTGCCCATGAGCCATCCTAGAGGATCATATCATTTTAATTACATTAAATCAAGAGATATGGAAATAAATCTGAACAATTTCTGTGGAATTACTTCTGTGCAACGTTACAACGAACTCTAAAGCATAATGTGCAAAAAAAACCCTAATTTTACAAAGTTATTGCTTTGCCATTACTGCTTTATGGAGGCGAGAGCTGGACATTAACATCAGATCAGCTGCGAAGAACTGAATATGCAGAACTGAGATTACTTCGTTTTGTAGCAGAATATTCACTATTAGACCACAAAAGAAGTCTAGATATCAGAGAAGAATTAAATATTGAGTCTGTTGTGGATATAATAAACAAATATCGAAAAAACTGGAAAGGTCATGTCCTGATGATGCCAGAACATGGATAAATAAAATTATCCTTCAATGTACACTTAAAGGAAAAAGAAGTATTGGACGTCCCTTGAAGAGATGGCATGAACAATTACGAGACGGAACAGATCAAGAGGTCTAATCCTTGCTGTCGAGGATGATGATGATGATGATGATGATGATGAAGAAGAAGAAGAAGAAGAAGAAGAAGATATTCCTAGCTCTCTTTTTCGTTTTTCTGCCTGGTTTTTCACTTTCCTTTTTGAGAGAAACTCTTGGTTAATACGCCAATTACTGTTCTTAAATACGCCGCTCATCTTCCTATAATAATAATAATAATAATAATTATTATTATTATTATTATTATTATTATTATTATTATTATCATTATTATCATTATTATATCTAAGTGTGTAATGGCGTCGGAATTGTTGAATTAAATTAGAGTGACTAAAACAAAAAGGTATATTTTCACTTGTAAAATTGTTGATTGTTGAATTTATTTTCCTCGATGTACTGTTGTTAGTTTTTTTCGACATATCATTGCATGCAGATCACTTAATTTGTCATTGGACAAGAAGAGTTTTTCGCTTATCATGGGATTCAATTTCAGGCCAATATTGTAAATTGTTTCTCGCTGTACTTGATTGCTTTGGACTAAGAACCCTGGTTTTCAGTGTCGCTGCCATTGTGATGTCTTCACGCAAGTCAAGCAAAACGAATAATAAAAAGGGGGCGTGTCATCCACGTGCATCAGAAGTTGAACTTCAAAGTTACAAGAAGAGAACATTTGAAAATCCAAAGAATATTTTTGCAGGATAAACAAACGTTTGCACAATTCCTTTCACAACACTCCCGGGAACGCTCAGTGTCGACTTACACTGCCGTGAGAAAAAGAGCTTCGCTTAAAAATGCGCATGCAGGGATCCAAGATTCGAACGGTTGTCATTCATCACTGTATGTTTAGATTCAATGCAAAATTAATTCCCGTAACAATTACACAAACACGAGCTATCCGTTGGTGTCCGGTCACACTGCCCGCCATCCACCGATGGGATTGGATTGGTTTTGATTTATTAGTAAAAAACAGTAAAAACTGTATTGTCGGGTGGGGGAGAAGTAAGATCTACACGTTTTCTAGTTAAGAAGTCATCCAGAATCTCTTCCTAACATTTTAACTAATATGAGTTAAATGATGAATTAAAGAAAAAAAGCAAAGTTAGCAACTTTTGAAAACTAGACATTTTCCCTCCAGATTTATAGAAAACTTATTTGCATCGATAAACGAACTTCAGGTTTTCATTTTTTGTATTACTAACAAAAAAGTAACATGGTCCGCGCTCTACTCCTAACACTACCAGCAAAAGGTGATCTCAACGAAACGTGGGCATGGCGAAGCTTCATGTGGGGATTGGGATTTAATTTCTAGTCGATCATTATGGCATTTGTGTTGGACAAAGCGGGGATCCCACAGATTCTTTTACTGGCTATCCCGTTTACCCTACCATACATTTCTCCATCTTTCATTATTTCTTCATGAACACTGGCCAATCAATACTTGATAATACTAATCTCATTAATCCGAGTGTGGGGGCGAAAGACATTGAGCCAGAAAATATTAGCTGAAGTGGCATTGTGATTTCAGTTGATTTCGATTGATTCATACACGTTCTCAAATTAATATTAAAACTATGAAGATTTGTCCATAAACCACAGTATTTACAAAAGTATCCAGTAAAAATCCAGTCAAAAACTGAACCAAAAATTCCTCCATAAGTCTAATATAAAATCCAGCAGAACTTTTTTAATTCAGAGAGAGCGCCCATTTGCTCTCCACTCGCTACGTGCGTGCTGCATGCGTCGGTGCGGATGAGCAAGTATTTATTGGTCCCGGGCGCGTGAACTACTATTAGTCCTGTAAGTGTAGTGGATGCTCTTGGAAGGTGTTCCTCCTCTGCTGCAACGTGTGATCCAGCGCCGTCCTACAAGTCGGCTTGCGAGGGTTTCCCACCTCCAGGTACCTCACCCAGCGGCGGCAAGCTGGTACAAGCTCCGGGCACCCGGTGGATGCGTGTTTTCGTGCGTCTCGATCCGGAAATTTTCACTCCGCGCAGCGGCAGCGTTCCGAACGCGAGGAAGTCCGGGCGTAGGCGGCGGCGGCGGCGGCGGCACACGTGGCCACGCGGTGCCCCACTTGCAAAGGGAACGCGATCGCCGCGCCGCCCCGCGCCCAAGTCGCGAAACGCAGACGTAAGGCCAACGTTAATCCTACGCCTTTTATATAACAAGGGGACGGATTTTGATCACATAAAACATGCCCAAAATTATCAATAAAATTCTCCTGAAATGTTTTTAAAATGACCTAAAAGCAAAGAAAAATGACCGTTAAAAATGTAATCAAAACCAGTTCCGATGAACAACTCAAACTGGATACATTACTGACGTCGTTCAACTGAACTCTGCTTCCAAACTTTTGGTTTGGACTGTTCTTTACCAGGAGATCTGTCTTTATTTATCCCGAAATCGGCCGAACCGGCAATGGCGCTGATAGGTGTCACAGGCAACTTAGATAACATCAACGGCTGATATTACAATTTCTGAGCGAAGGAATCGAATAGGCTACTCAGGAATTCTGTTGAGAATATTTCTTGCATCTCACAAATATTTGAAGGAAGTACCATTAAAATATTTTAATCGATGAAATCAGCAAAAAAATGCGTTATATATGACGGAAAATGTAAAAATCGACTTATTAATCGAAATCGACGAAAACTGCAAAAAGAGGACATATAAAATGGATCATTTCTTTTTTTCATAACATAAAATGATTTTGTATACTAAACGCCACTGTTTTAAAGCGAAAAGAAAAAAAATGACTTCATTAAAATTCGCTGGTATTTATGACTAATAGTTGTTTACGCACCAAGGGAGTTATAAGGAAGGCCCTCGGGCTTTTTGTCACCGCTCGATCATTTGAATCAGTTAAAACATACATAATCTTATTACAGATTTATTTATTTACTAATTAACGAAATGTTCATTTGACTCGCTTTGTCTTTTCACATTGAGAGAAAAAAGTCATAGAAAATGATGGGGTTCTTTGAGCCAGTAGCTCCTGAACATTCAATGTTATAATTTCAAGTTTTTGACACTTCTTTAAATTAGTTAAATTATACATCCAGTTCCTCGTGTAATCTGGAAATTGTATGATTACCTATTAATGCAGTGACGATTCCTCCAGTAATAGCACGCTCAATTCATTATCATCAGTTCTCAATCCACATCAAAAGGAGAATTTGTAATGATGTAATATGAAGGAGAACTGTTTCCTGAACAAGTCACTGCCTTTGAAAGTGATTCGGTACGGGTAAATATCTTGCAGAAATCCAAGGTGTTTCGAAAATGGCCTCAGAATAGGGATGAAATTATTTACAATTCCAAGATATAATATTACATTCAAAACCCTGAGTTATAATAAAAAGGAGGACTCTTCACTATTCCGGAGCTAAAAAGTAAATGATACGCTGTTATTATTACCAGTTTCAAAATGTTTACTTATTACTACTAAAATGTTCATTACATAAAGTTTTAAACTTGAGATCTGTTTTTTTCATTCCTTGCTACAACGCAACCATGAAAAGGGGTGAAACTGTGCCACATATTGTGCAGTATTGAACGATGTGCAATAAAAAAAATGGCAAAAATTCACCCCGTCCTACGAGATGACGACGCCATTGTTAGGAAACATTCTTCGTTCAAAGACATTTATTTCAATAATTATCACCACATAAAATAGACAAAGCATGTTTTTAAATTTCGTTTACTGGAATAAATTTGTTAATTACGTGAAAAATAAACAAGCTATTTATTAAAATCTTCCTATAGTGGCACAAAGCGATACAATAAACGTTTAAAAATCAACTTATCTCTCCTATGTTATACATCACTTATAAAGTTTAAATTATGCAAATTAAATTTGTATCAGAAACTTTAAGAAAACACGATTTTTTTAAATTTCCCAAAAAGAAAGATTGTCACGGTTTAAATGTTAAGGCAGATTAATTCTCGAAGAGAATTAATGAACGATTGAATTTCGCAACAATTGTTTCAAACGTCACCAATGCCTAACAATATTACAACTGTACACGAAAATAATTTAAAATACCGTAAGTATATGAAACAATCATTAAACTGTCATGAACTTCTCTTATGCCTGTCGTTAAGTCAACAGACTTCAACAAAGCATTAAGACTAACTCAAATAGGAAGAGAAATACGGGGTTCCTGGAATACAACTATTGAGGAATACTGAAAAATCGATACCAGAAACAACTTGGGGACTGTCAGAGTCGGAGAAGAGAGAAAGAGAGAAATTGTACCTGGAACAGATACATCGCTCCACTTTTGTAGAACTTACTATAAAACGAGACAATGAATCACAATTACGTTCAAGACTATTTAACACATCTTTCAAGAGTAAAGAAAATACCCTTTGGTGTGTGGTGTGTGTGTGTGTGTGTGTGTGTGTGTGTGTGTGTGTGTGTGTGTGTGCGTGCGTGCGCGCGCGTGCGCGTGTGCGTGTGCGTGTGTGTGTGTGTGTAAACGGATGATCGGACCTGTTATTTTTTCGCCGTACTAAATACTAAATAAAAGAAAGTACTGTAGTGCTGCGGCAAAAGTCGGCTTAAGGGGCATTATGGGACATTGATATCGAAAAAGTGGGTAAATGTTCTTCCTACGAATGCAGTAAATTACTTACTCTAACACGTTGTGTAGTCAGGATTTAGTTTTGTGGTATCTGATACCGAAAAATTGTTTGACGGATTAACCTCAGACTACCCATGTATGGTCCACGATAGTGCCGAAACCGTTTAGACGTTTTCTCCAAAATAGATAATCAATGGTCGAAATCAAGCCCCTGCGAGTTTGAAACGAACATCATTTTCAAAATGTTCTCAAAAACGGTTCCAAAATTTACTAGTTTATTACTGGTGTATATGAACTTGAAACAAAACACGTTATAGTATATTTAATATATTTGCCGGGCTTTCGGATTCTGTATGGCCGCGCAGGCCTTTCGAGTACTTTGTATACGCCTCGCTACCAACACAACAAATAACACATTTTCCATTAATTCGATTTATTAATGTTAAGAAACACTACAATACAATATATAAATGCCATAATGATTAAGAAGAAAACATTACTTTTTATAAAAATTATTTTGTTGAATTTTTTAAAACTGCAATTTTGAAATGTTCCCGTGAATTTATAATATTACTATCAGACACTCTCATTCCAATGTTACGTACCACATTTTTTCAGAGACATGTGTGTTTCTTAATTCGTAATACCACTAATACTAGTAATACCATCGGATACCATTTTCGATTTTTTTAATGTAAAGAAATCTTCTAAATAACTTTCGGTAATAGAGGCAAATAATCTAAAGTACGGTTTCATCAACGCAATCTATACTGTTATTTTCCATATAACTCTCAAAATAACAATTTTCTTGGTATATTTGTCGCGATTTTACTGGAAACAACTGTTCGTAACTTTGTTAATTTTCGAGAGTTTCCCCAGGAAGTAACCAATATTCTTTCATTTTATTCCAGCAAATAAGTTCAACAGAGTGCGTACCTAATTACCATTGCATTATCGTAATGATGCAATAGTAATTAGGTACGCACTCTGTTTTGTTTTTCTGACGCCGTATTGTCAACTTATGATTCATATTGCACTTTTGCATCTTTTCACTTTTGACACAAGACAAATTTTAAACTATTCGGAATATTCGTTCGAGTCAGTAATGAGCCACATAAACCACAAACTTTCATATGGACCACGGTTGTTACTTGATGTTTTTGCCCCTCGGACGACTGCCAATCCCTCAAGGCCAGGGGCCCTCCGGATTGGATTTCGCCCTCGGGGCAAAAACCTCTCTTTATCCCCCCAGATACATAAATAACTATTATTATACTTTTTCCTCCGATAAAGAAAAATATGTTTGAAAGACAGACGGAGGTCTCAACTTCAAAATTACAAAAGTTGAATTTTTTAAAGTTCTCCCTACAACTATTACTAATACAATATACTATATAGAATAGACAATAGACAGTAGACAATAACAACATACAATAGAATGTTCAATATAAGAGATTTTTTTTCTTTATAAAATCTATTCTTCTAGACAGATAATTAAAAAATATTAAGTAAAATTTGTGGGAAAAAAAGTAGTATTCGCGTCAATTTTCCTTCAAATAAAGACTTAATTTAAAAAATTCCTATTCTTTTGTTTTAAGATCTGTCTTTGAAGAACAGGTCGCATTAAAAAACTAGTGGTGCTATAATAGGACGTACGTACTTTCTGGCATTATTTGTAACTGCTGCGCAATATTTTACTCCAACAGGACAATCTTCGTTTTTTTTCTCATTACTAGAAATTGTAATAGGCAGAGCAAAATGTTTCTCAATATGCAGTGATGGTGCAAAGGCGATAACAGGAAAAAAAGTGGATTTAAAAAACATTAAAAGATCGTCTTAAACCATGGGCGGAATAGACGGACTGCTTCCTTCACAGACATTCTCAAGTCACAAAAAATATGCCACAAAGTCTCGTTGTGAAGCTGTAAAAATGGTACATTTTATTAAAAGTCGACCGTTTCACAATAGGCTATTTGATAAACTATGCAATGAAATGGGCAGTAATAAAAAGTATATTCGAGGGAAAAGTGTTAAAGGGTAACAAAAATTGCGAGAAAAATTAATATTGTTTTTTTTTCAGGTTAAACAACCGCCATTCTCAATGCTTTTAGAGAATAGTGAGTATATATTGTTGTTGAAACGGGTTAATCCCGTAAGTTCCAGCAACGCCACTGTGGACAACGTGTGTGCATAGAGTAGTCTGGTATGAATATTGACGGACTCGCCGCGGGTCTCACAGGCATTTCCGCGGTCGATGCGAGGCGGCGTGCGCCCAGAAAAACAAAATTAGTCTCTTTCATGCACCGCCCCTCCCAAGGCACGATCGGAAGGCCTGATGGGCCTTCGTACGGCGATTGTTTTACTAGCGAAAGTTGGATAATCTGTTTTACTTCTTCTGCTTATTCCCCTTCCTCCTCTACTTTTTCCCTACTGCCCAATTCGGGCATTGGCTTTACATGCGGATGCTCGCAGTACTGCCAATCTTTTAAGATAATGGGGAATGAGATATATGGGAAGAGTGATTATGATCTCTCTGACGCCCAAACGTAAGAAATGTTTGTGTTTGCAATGCACGGCCACTTGGAAATTGATCCTTTGCTCCATCCCCCATACGGGCTGACAATTTTTAATTGACACCCTCTAGGATTCCAGCGTGGCCGGTAAATTTTGACTCCCGTGTTTAGCGCGGGAGAACTCCAGTAATATTTATCCGTTACTTAAGGCGTTCCTGCGAAAGCGAGTGTGAGATTGATTAATGCGGGCATTGTTGGAAGATTTCATTTTGCCGACCACAAGATTCACGACCGATTCAAGCCACAAGTACATGGTCACTGTGGATTTTAGGACTTGGAAAGTGGTCCTCACCCAGGATCGAAACCGCACTCTGGGCATTGAGAGGCCAGTAAGATAAACTCACTCACCAATTATCAGGGTTCTAAGAACTGACAAGGAAGGGACTATATGGGAAAAGAAGGACTGCGCGGGGTTACGTTTATGATACTCCTTCAGCGTGCGCCTAGAAATGAAGAATTTTCTTTTATTTACTTAAAGTAAAAAAAGATAAAAACTGCGTGTTTTCGACAATGGGGAGAAGTACAATATGTGCACGTATTTTGAGCTCTGGGATCCCTACCCTACCTTAAACACTTGAATTATGAATACAAGTTGCAAAGAGTGTTTTTGTCAAGAATTGAAATAAAATATTTACATCAGTGTAATAAAAACTATTTGCCAAAGAGAAATAAGTTCAGAAATTGGCTCTTATTTTTCATCGTTCGCTTTCGGAAGGAATCGACTTACTACCGCGAGAATTTGGAGAACGATATTTGAATATCTATATCCCACACTAAGCTGAAGAAAACTTGCAAAGATAGTGAAGCTACAATTATATCGAGAAGCAAAACAAGGGGCCATCTCAGCATTTGATCCAATAAACAGAGAAAACGGACGAATACTGTTTGGAAAAACAATGGTAACTCTTTTCATGGGTATTTCCAAAATAAAGATCTAACGTTTCCAAAAATAATTACAGACCGAAAACTGTTCAGAAGCATCTGCATAACTATAGTATGTATATAGAAAGCAACAAGAAGTGTGTATACAAACAGAAATGTCTGTATTTACGTAACAAAAAATTTTCTCCTGACTTACAAAAATTACTGTAATGAGAGTTACAACAGTAGCTCCGACTACTTCCAATGAAACACGTCAAAATAACAGAGCAGTGCGGTCAGTTTCTATAATTCCTGGCCGTGGTATCCCCCGATCCAGCTACTTCACTGATGATAAAATTGTGTCTTCGGCTGGATTCGATCCTAAGACCACTGAATACAACGCGTTCCGGATTCGCATCTGCATACACTAACGTACCGAGTTTGTCCTTTAAACGCCGGAGGCAATTGTAAAGACGACTGCAGCGGTAATCGCTCTGCGCGTGTGTTGCAGCACTGCATAAAGCATGAAGCGTTTCACAATACGGGAGTGGTGTGATAGGCCAACATGAATCACTCATCTCCCATAAACTTCTTAATCATTTATTATTTATGCAGCAACAGATCAAAAAGCATCAACACGTTCATTTCAATTTAGTTAGTCTCGAATTCTTAATTTACTTCAAACATTCTGAGCGAACACCAAAGATATACAGAATCCAAAAATATGAAGCGTATTCTAATAACGGTAAAAAAAATTACTACATTAAAATATGGTTAATTCTAAAACGATCTCTTCAAAACGCATTGTATTTTATCTTCGAGTAAATGCATTTAGTTGTGTTGCTTGTTTTATAATTGTCTATTCAGATAATCGGCAACCTGCCTGGAAGGGCCCTGAACACGTACGAGCCGCGCTCGCAAACCTGGCTTGTGTTATCGGTCGTTCATGTCGTCGCCGCATTGCTCTCTCCCATTGTGTGAATAATGAAGCACGTAGCTGCGGCGATATTTCAATCGGCCCAACGCTGGCTCGTCAAGCAAGGCTTTCCCGCGGGTGCCTATATTTAGAGATAAGACAAGAAGGTGTATTTCTTTATAGTATATGTTTTGGAATATTTACCATCATCTTATAGCCTCTACTGAATGAGATCCTAGTGCATTAAAACGTGTTTCGTGGGCATATAGCATTGCTAATTGCTAATTGCTATCTGCTATTTCTGCGGAGTATTTACAACAAACACGGGCTCATCAAACTTTGAGAAGGGTAAATCGAAAAGCCGCGAAGAAGGTTTTACCAAGATGAAATTTAGAAGTAGTCTTCAATTTAATTTCTTGTTGTACTACTTACTTAAAGAGTGAAGAGGAAGTATTGTCATGCTGCGGCAAAAGCCTACTATTTTCCGATCGAAAAACTCGTATTGATATTGAAAAAGTTGATAAATACTGTTCCTGTGTGTGTATTACTTCCTCCAACACGATATGTACTCAGAATCCACACTATAGGAATTCTACCATTACCGTGTCTTTTTATTTACGAATCAGTGGTTTTTGTAAAAAATGACTTGCTCAAGGGCGGGAATATATTTTCAGAAAATGCCGAAGTCTATTACTATAACACTCGACGTAGAAATCATATTCATCAGGTGACAGTATCAACAGCTCATTACAAAAAATTCACATACAATACATGTACATTATTTTACAACACTTTGCCAGATGACATTAAACGATTAAATTCAATAGAAAAGTTTAAATCCCTAGTGAAATCGTTTTTGCAAACTGTTTCTATACAATTAGAGACTATACTGAGCATCACAAGAAAAGTAACATTAATTTTAACAATGATACATAATGAATTATTCACCATTTAGACTGTATAAATGAGTATAAACAACCTGTAACAACTATTGTATTACAGCTTCCGGGTCAATGACCCCCATCTCGATCAGGTTTTTCGTCCAATTTCCCTGATCCATTGAGCAAATGCTGAGATGGCCCTTGTTTTGCTTCTGGACATAAATGTAACTTCATTTTCTGTGCACGTCTTCTAGAATTCAGTGGGAAATACAATTATTCAAATTATCGTTTCCATGTTGTCGCGGCAGGAAGTAATAAGAGCCAAAATTTATTGCTTATCTATCCTTGAAAATAGATTTTATTACATGGGAGTTTTTTTGTTTTTTTCTCCTTTCAAAATTCAAAATTTATTGCTTATTTATCCTTGAAAATAGATTTTATTACATGGGAGTTTTTTTGTTTTTTTCCTGCCTTTCAAAATTCAAAATTTATTGCTTAATTATCCTTGAAAATAGATTTTATTACATGGGAGTTTTTTTGTTTTTTTCTCCCTTTCAAAATTCAAAATTTAAGTAGTATATGACTTTGTATAGGGATCACAGAATTTTGAAAATGTGCACACAATTCACTTTTCCCATAGCACGTCATACGCAGTTTTTAACTGTTTTTGACGTAAAATAAATAAATAAATAAATAAATAAATAAATAAATAAATAAATAAATAAATAAATAAATAAATAAATAAATAAATAAATAAATAAATAAATAAATAAATAAATAAATAAATAAATAAATAAATAAATAAATAAATAAATAAATAAATAAATAAATAAATAAATAAATAAATAAATAAATAAATAAATAAATAAATAAATAAATAAATAAATAAATAAATAAATAAATAAATAAATAAATAAATAAATAAATAAATAAATAAATAAATAAATAAATAAATAAATATCAGGGTCTTTGATACCAAAAACTGGTATACGGCAAAACGACCGTCTGTTGTCAGCGCTAGCGCCTAAACCATTCAGGCTATTTTCTCCAAAATTGATATTCTCTAATCAATCTGAACGAACTCGAGAATTTTCGAAAATTCACAAAGTTACAAATAAGACAAGACAGTACGTGCTGTACCATTAGTTTTTACTTGTCAAAAAACTATGAAGTGTGTGGTGGTAGAAGAATAATCTTTGGAGGCGCGTGAGCGGGGGGGGGCGAGGCGTAGTGTCTAGCGCATACATCTTCAACCGCTGGCGCCAGGTTCAAACCCCCAACCCATTTAGAATTCTTGGTAGACAACGAGATCTTGAAGCAAAATGATCTAACAAGTTGAAAGACCCCTTATCCGCAATAAATAAAATATAATCTGAGCACATTCTCCTGGGCTCCAGAATCCCTCTTGTACTATGCATACTCGAATAAATATGCCACCGAGTTCAGTGGAGTCCAAAAGTGAATGGAATCGAACTAGATCTTCTTGGAGTTTCCATCCACCCAGCCGTTCACTTGAACACAGGGGGGTCTCAAATAGCTTTGGCTCTCTAACCTTTCTGTATGGGAACCACTATGGATCACCCTTAGAATAGAAAGAAGACTGTTGCCATTGGAACATCAAAGGGTTTGCCAGCTACTATCTTTACTGCTTCAGTTTTCAAGAACATACATTTGCGAACAAGGATTTTCAGCACTGACTCTTAAACAAACAAAAATAAAATAAAAGTGGGCGACTCACTTTTGTAGACGACGAATTACATGTGTATTTGTTTACAATTCCGCCTGATTCAGTTTCCACGAAAAAAATATTATTCATTATTGTTGGCGAAAATAGTATTTCGATATCGTAAACCATTTATAAATTACTGAGGGTGTTCAATTAGGACATCGCGTACAAACACAATAACTAAAAGTGTAATATTAAACTATAAATTAAAATAGAATAAAAAATTACTAACCACTTACAATTATCTAATGATAATTGTAAGTGGTTAGTAATTTTTTATTCTATTCTAATCCAATGCACACATATTGACGTAGTTTCAACATAATAATAGTGACTTCATCAAGTTATTGAACAACACGCACAATTACAAACAATCTGAAACTAACTCAGGCCTTACTTGTAAATTTCGCATGCTTGTATAAAACGTTGCTCTTACTCACGAAATTCTCCAGAATGAAAACCGAGTTGCGAAACAAAAATTCAAAATAGAACACCGAATTACGTGAGGTATCAAGATGTTAGAAAAGAATGATATTTGCGTATACGTTCGTATTTGCGTCAATGCTAAAGTTCGCTCTACATGTTTTTATGGCGACAACAATGTGTGCCCTATGTATGTATGTATATGAGAATGAATGTGTGAATAGGAGTACGGATGTGTGAATCCAGAATGTATGGAAGTACGGATGTGTAAATAGAACTACGGATGTGTGAATAGGACTACGGATGTGTGAATAGGACTATGTATGTGTGAATAGAACTACGGATGTGTGAATAGGACTACGGATGTGTGAATAGGACTACGGATGTGTGAATAGGACTACGGATGTGTGAATAGGACTACGGATGTGTGAATAGGACTACGGAATATAGGAATATGGATGTGGGTATATGTATGTATTGGTTTGCGTATGTATGCATTGTGTATGCATATATGCCTGTACGGACTTTCTTTGGAAGGATCGATGTTATAGTCATTCCAGCAACTTTCTCCTTTATTTTGGGTGACAAAAGTTATAGTGACGGTACATTTCCAACTAGTAGTACATAAAACGTATGCGACTTAATGAGGGACAATTTTAGAGAGACGTGCGTTATATTTTGCCGCTCTTGCGAATAACAAGCCGTTTTTAAGAACGACTCTAAGTCTCATTAGAAAACCATTATGAAACTGTTACGTCGTTCCTTATCTAAAACTGTTTTTCTCCAACATGAGCTTTGCCATGTTTACAAACGTGTGGAAAGTTAATGGTAAGAATGCAAAAAATTAGTTTAGTAAACAGGATGCACCCTACATAGCAATAGTTTGTCTTCGCTTCAAGTCGAGAAGGTATTAAACAAATAGAAAAACTGCTCGCATGACGAGCGATCAACATAGTAGGAATTTTTTAAAAATTGGTTATCTAAAGTCGCATCAACATCTAGGTCATTAGCGACCACTATTGGTGTTAATGGCATGGTAATTATGAAGATGAAACGATATGGTGGTGATAAGGGGGTGAAAAGACGAACACAAATAAAACCATGCCCGAGGCGGTACGCGAACCCGCGACCCTTCGGTCCGATATTGTATAAATCTTCTTACGAAAATTTGCTTAAAATTCAAACGTCCTTGCTTCTAAGAATTACAGTGTATTTATGATAGTTTCTTAATTAAGGTTGAACATTGGCATAATCAATAAGAAAACTGCGAAAAATTAATATTAACTATATTAAAATATACGATATAAAAAGTATTACAGACAATAAACAAATCAATTTTATGACAAAAAGTAGTTTCGCTCAAGGAAATAATTATAACAAAGTTGCTGATTTGTAAACATGAACGCACACATATGTGCGCGCACGCAGTTTCATTTTCTGTTCCTTGTGAGTACCCGAATCATGTCCAAGTTGAAGTGAAGTCTTTTACTAAATAGCATTATACCTGTAATACGGGCAACCGGACGTTTTATAATAAGAACTTTGGTCTGTTTAACTGCATACATTATTGCTACTTAGAAAAGATGGATATATACAACAGAACAAGTAGAAATTGCAGAGTAACATCCGGCGAACATAAAATCCTGGCAGAGGTCGTGAAAATACAATATTTATTATGGAAAGGGGTCTCAAAACTAAAAATCATACAATAGGGAATTGCCGCTCATCGCGTCATTTCTTTTTCTTCTCGTGTTTTCTCTTTTCTCCTTTCTCTTCTCTTCTTTTTCGTTTTTGCGCCGCTTGGGTACGTTGGAACTTTCTATCAGTGAAGGGCAAAGCAAACTCGCCTCTAAAAGGGTTACACCGCATTCATGCGGCAAATCATCTTTTATGAAAGTACTGGTGGAGGAAAAAGGTTTACGCAATTTTGAATTAAGTTCTTGCAGAATCACCATTGGCAAAGCGCTCTTCTCAAAGCTGCACGCCCAATCTCGTTTAATTTTGCGAGATCACCTATCGTAGTTTAGCGTCTTACAGTGTGCAGATGTAACAGTGTCTATGCAACCGAGGTACGCACTTGTTTGTTTCATTAGAGGTTGCAGCCATTCTCATTTTCTTTTGTTGAAGTCATGTTCATCGTGCAGCGTGCAGAGGCGCTCAATGCTATTCAACGCTGCTGCAGATTTACGGCTCCTTATGTTAATCGCGGAGGGCGAAGGCCGCAGCCTGGTCGTCAACATGGACACTAGAGCCCACTAGACAGTGAAAGTTTGTTGTAAGGTTCCGTTTCGTTCGTCATGTTCTCGCGATAATGAATCTATTCCAAATCGTGCGTATGCGCACGGTAAAGAATAAGTTAAATATCATCATTAATTTACAAAACGGTGTAAGACAATGGGTGTGTCTTCTTTTTCCTCGAATTTGTAAAACCAATTTGAGGCTAGTTCTCGTCTTCCCATCTTCGTGCGGTGCCCTGAACTCGACTAGGAAATTTATGAAGAAGTCACGCGCTTCCAATATTTAGTTTTGAGATTTCTACATATAAATGCTGCAAACTCTGTAAAAAATTAGTATTAAAACATTTATTTTCATATTTTTAAAAGAAATTATCTAATGTACTATGAAACATTCCTACTTACAGAATTTCCTATACTTTTAATACATTCTTTGCATTTACAATTTAACTCTTGGATAATTTTTAATGTTTTTGCTTTCTCCTGTACTGCTTACGCTGTATAGAGACAATACTGTACCGCTGCAGCACAAATCGGCGATTCTTCAAAGAAAAACTCTTAATGACAGACTTTGGTAGCAAACAAGTGAATAAATCTTGTTCATATATACATAGTAAATTATTTCCTCTAACACTTTGTGCAGTCAGAATCCATGTTTTGTTGATCCTTGATACCGAAAAATCAGTTGACGGCAAAACGCCTGTCAGTCTCTGTTGGTCTGTGGTCCTAGCTAACTCCAAAACCGTTCAGCCGATTTTCTCAAAAATTGATATTCCTCGACCAACTTGAAGAAACTGGAAGACCTCTTGACTTTGAAAAGGATATTATAATTTTTGGGAGTACTTTACATGAAATCTAAACATTTTCAAAATTTTTCATAACAACACCAAAATGTACGATTAATTTTGTCCTCTGATAACTTAATGGTCATTTAAGAGAATGATGCAGGTCTTATTTTCGTTGAAATCCCTGGTTTTTCGAAAATTGCAAAAGTTGGAATTTTTTGAGTCTTCCTACAACTACAATATTAAAAAGATTTTTTCATCAACGAAATCTGTTCTTTAAAGAAAGGTCTTGAACATGACTTCATAGTCATGTACAATTTTTTGAAAACAGGAGTAGTTTTCGCTTAATTTTTGTGAAAAGTACCGGGCAATTTTCATTTTTTAGAAAATTATTTTCTCAAAACGGCTCCAATTTCTTTCTTTAAATTTTCTCTTCGTGTGTATCAAAGGACGGTAAAAATTTGGTGCTAGTCTCATTTTCGGCGTACACTCTATTTTCGAAAATTGCAAAAAGTTAATACATCTAAACTACGAAGTTGAAGATAGAAATTTTTATCATAAATAAAATCTATTTTAAAAATTCAGCTCTTAAAAAAGGTTACATACGATGTTTTTGAAAAAACGAGTAGTTTTTGCGTAACGTGTGCTTGAAATGAACGCAAATGATCAAAAAAATTCTTAGAAAACAACGCTCCAAATACTTTCTTCATATTTTTCAAACTAAAACATTGGACGCTTAAAAGAATGGCACAGGTCTGATTTTTGTTGAACCCTCTGTATTTTCGAAAACTGGAAATTTAGAAATAATGCGAGAAAGTATCTGCTGGTGTACCTCCACTAGTTGCTTTAACGAAGCTTCGGTGGCAACAACGGGCAAGATGGCGATACCCGCCACGGCCGCTGAGTCGTATTATTACCTTCTAATTTTTTTAAGGCTAAAACACGCATCGGATATGTTCGTGAACAAAGTGAATACCTGATTACAGTGAGTTCAATTGCAGAAAGGTACTCTCCATATTTTAACTTTTGCTAATAAAAAAAATTCACGCTTTGTTTCTTTCTTTCTGAGATCAAGTGAGATGTGAAGAAAGGCATAAATCGTGCGAAAACGTATTAGAAGAAAGTATGTGCCATTGGAGCGCAACAAGTTTCATAATGATTTCACATACATAAAACATACTTGGTTTGGTTAGATATCGCAATATTGTTGGCACAAAATTTTCTAAATTAAATACTTTATAATTACCTTCAGTGTAAGAATTCTTAACATGCGTTCATATCACATTTTTCATACCATCTGTCCACTATGATATTTTTTTATTCTTTCAAATATAAACTTACTGATTAATTTACACTTTTCCTATCCACATTTTCTTAATTTACAACTCCTTCCCATTTCTTTTCAATAACTTCATAGAACGAAAAACAAAGTTACTTGATAAGGTTTACATGAATCACCACGACTATCACATATTGTTACAAAAATATTCGACCAATTTTTCCAAACTTCTATATCTATATCCATTTTACATATGAATATACTATTATCATGTACACCTCTGCGTGTTCACAACGACAATTTGTAACATCATTCTGTTGTCAAAATATTAACGGGTGCTGCAACAATATATATGTGTATAATATACTCTAAAGTAAACGGACAAAACTGTTGCACTCAACTTCAAATATATTTAAAAACTAGGTGATTTAAAGGCGGGAAAATGGTTTTTATTTTTTTAAGCAGCCCAGCGGCTGAAAAAAATATGAAAAAATCACATTAATTTGTGTTTTACGAGGAACTTTTGAGATCTTTTTCGAGCCTGTTCCAGCGTTCTAAGATACAATAAAAATATAGTTTGCTATTTTTTCAAAAATATTTTTTTGTTTGAATTTGAGTCTCAGAAAATATGAAAAATTTTTTTTCCAATAGTATAAATTGTTTTCTTATTTATCATATTTTTTCGGTCACATAAAATAGTGTTAAGTTGACAACAAAATTAAAATTAAAAGGCACGTTTTGGCTGTAGAGGAGTGTGGGTGGTGGGACGGCGGCAAAGAAACTTTTCAAAAATATTCTTTTTATATTAGAATTATAACGTAACTACTTATAAGTCATTTGATTTAGGAATACTTTTTACCAACTTATCCGGGGGTACCCTTTGATGAAGGTTGAACTAGAGTGGTGGGGGATTAATTTTGTGATAAACTGTAAGAGAATTCTCTTAAGGTCCTCTTCACGGGCAGGTATTCTTGACAGTTATAGGAAGACAATATCGTCAGTGTTAACTGTTAAATGTAACTTTACTATCTGTGGAAGACGTCTAGTGTTCTGAAGGAAATACTGTTATTCAAATTATCTTTCTCCATGTTCTTAGGTAGAAAGTCGATTCATTCGTGAAGAGGAAGGTGAGGGATAATAGCCAAAGCTATAGCGGCTACTAATTTTTATTACATTGGAGTGAATTTTTCTGATCAATTCTTACAAAAAATGCTAATTTCCATTAGTATTCAGAATTTAAGATTTATATGGATTGGGGGAGGATCCCAGAATTTAAGAAAACTTGCACAGAATGTACCTCTCCCTACAGTACGTTACATTCATTTTTTTAACTTTTTTGACGTTAAATAATTAATTAATTAAAACTGGCAAGTGTTTACATATCATTTAGGATATTGTCGCCCGATAATGAAATTACGCCCATGTAGAGCACCTTTACATCGTGGTTTTAAGAAATTTCGTTCGGGGGTCTGCGTTGTTCTCTATGTGCTCGTAGTAGTGAGTCGATTCCTTCGCCTTTTATACGATAAGGGATAAGAGCTGAAATTTCTTCTAACAGCTACTAAAGAGTTGTTCAAATTCTCCGTTGTACAAATTTGGATTATTGTTTTGAATGTACGCATTGGCAGAAATAGCAAACAATCCACAAACAAATTAAAAATCTGTGCTTCGGAAAATAATTGATAGAAGAAATTTTGATCTCATCTAGCACCTCCGTGGTACAAAAAATCAAAATTTCACTTTAAAACCAAAATGCCGTGTTCAAAGAACTTTCTTTTTCTTAATATACTCAAATCTACATCCTTATTTTACCCCATACAAGAATTTGAATATTTCACTTCATTAAAAATACAGAACACGGTACGCCTCAAAGACGCGAACGGTGGAAGGGGGAGGGACACGGAGAGAGGGGTTAAAAGAGAGGATGGAGAAGGAGCGGGGAATGGAAGTAGAAGGGTTGTCTCCCTTCATGAAGTCTCATGAAAAGCAGTCTGAAATAAATGAGTAAAACTTACCAAAGTGCAATTTCTTCATGTTTCGTACAAGTTTAAGACGCCCGCAAGGAAAAGTAAATATGAAAGATTTTTGCTTTGTTTCTCACGAACCACGTCCCCTTTCTCACAGAACACTTGCGCATATGAATGGCTTCTTATTTAATACACTTCCGTTCGAAACTATCACACAACTCCTTCCACATGCCCAAACTTATAGAATACTTGCACACAATACACGTAAATCGCAATCAATCCATAGTTTTGAATCCACTTAATCACGGCCAAGCACCCGTTTCGGCAACAAGCATAAAGAATCGCATTTATTCTCATCATTATAAAACACTGGACGATTAAAAACACAAATCACAAAGAATTAGAAGAGAGCAAGAAACGTAACTGTTCGACAGAAACTTAGCTAACCCAGAAAACGTAAACAACCTTGACATCCAGCTACACAAAACATCCAGATAAAACTGCAGAATTACCACAATGCAACATTTTCTTCGACAGTCAGAACAGTAATGGCTCTCTGCCAAGGTACAACTAGGTGAAATAAAATGAATAGAGTAAATTAAGAAACCAAGAAAGTAACCAATCACGAAGCATTAACATTATTTTAGTAGTTTAATTATTAAAATTTATTTAGATTGCAAAGCTTTGCTTATTATATTTCTGTATCATATTATGGACATCGCTCACTACACCTGCGTGCCGAACGATTCCCCTCAAACCCCCCTACTATCCCTCGCCCCCTCCACCGGGATTTCCTCACGGCCTGAGCGGCGCGAAGTGCCTGTTTATAGGACTTAAAACGACGTTGTACAATGTTCTCTACTTCAGTCAAACTAAATTAGTTTACATTTTACACTGGAGAATTTGGTTAAATAATTTGTATTAATTCGTTTTCCTTTTCAGTAGTTTCACTCTTACTTCCGTTTTACAACTTTTATTGGTAACAAATATTGAAAGTTGTATTATAAGTTGAAATTTATTCAACATAAAATAATCAAAATGAAATTATCCAGATATTCTAAAAACTTGTTACTCTTCGCTGTGTTATTTTCATTGTTTTGCTCAAAATAAGAGTAATAATTAACATTGAGGATTAATAATACTGTTCATTGAATTCGAGAACTACTATTGACGACGAAGCACAATATGCAATAATACACATCACAAATAACATTATAGAGGAGATTAAGTAACTACTTACACTTGCACTATGCACTTTCGGACCTCAACTAAGGAACTATCTTTCGTCCAAAGACACTACATAATTGGAGATCGCCGAAACAACCTGTTTTCTCTTTGAACAAAATATCGACTCGCTTGTAATTTCTTCCTGAAACATGGAAGAGGGTATGTTAGCGTCAGGGCGCATGGAGAAACGATGAAGCTTGATGACTCGAAAGATTGTAAGTTCTATGCTGAAGTATTGTGGATTTTCTACACCAGGCATGTCAAGGTCGCGGGCAAAGTAACTAGTGTATTCGTACTAGAGTTCGCGGGCACAGCGTCCAGAGCAACTGCAATTTAAATGTAAGGGTTGTAAAAATAAGGGGCGGCGGTACGTCAAGGTAAGGAAAGAAATTATCCTTTAAAATGAAATTCATAAGTAATATTTGAACTTTTACCAATTGAGATAAAAATTAAACATTTTGAATTGAAAATATCTTAATTTCGTAAACGCATAAGAGTGCAAAAATTGCATCAACTTCCTACGTTCAGGTTAGGAACAAAGATTGTCTGCTAAAAGAACTGTCTGCACGTAAGGGAGATATAATATATATAATAGGAGAATATACAAGAGGTAGACTGCACAGAGATTAATTTAACATTATTGCTATGCACAATAAAAAAATTTACAAAGTGTAGCCGAAAACCAAAACATGCAAAACATTTTCAGTTCAAACATCTTCCTGCCTCTTGACAAAAGTTATTATGCATGGCAAAATGTAAAAAGAAAATAAACATTATAAAATAAAGTATGTTAGAAACATAATTCAAATCTTGACTGCTTGCTAGAAAACATTCCACAAATACATTTTCGTATGAACCAATCATTCGTCGTAATATTTCGAGTGCTCTTTATGCTTAACTACCCTGCTACATGCAGATAGAAGTGACTCATGGAAATATGACAATAAACTAAATTTTCTTTATCTATTAAGATTTTATCCTGACTAGATTCTGTTTAAGGAGCAATTTATTTCTGACTTATATTTCAAATTTCAAACTAGAAACCGGGAGGGGTGGCTCAGTGCAGCAACTGATGTTACTTGTGATCTAGGTCGAATTCAGTCACGGTCTGGAGGAGAATTCTAGCGGTCGGCTGCTCTGATTGGTAGTTTTCCGTGGTGTCTATGATCAACACCAGGCGAATGCCGGAGCAGTACCCTAACAATCAGGCCACGGATCGCGCGCGATCTGTCCTTCCTCTTCCTTGTTCTATCCTCTTCCCTTACACACACTTACACTAACATACAGTACACTACCACATATTCCGGGAGGCCGGTCGGGAGCTTATAGCTTGTCCCGGCTGGGGCGGTGCCCCGCTGGTGGGAGAGTCCTGGTTAGGGGGAAACCCCACTAGCCGACGGTAGGTCGGCGCCGGACCTCGCCATCCAGCGGGGAAAGATCACCGCGCATATCACCGCGCATGCACTACACTAACGGGACTAGTGACCAAAGCAGTTGACGCGCCCGGAAACACGAAAAAATCAAATCAAATCTCAGCATTCACTCAAAGGATTAGGGAAACCTTTCCCTTCCTCTTTTCTTCCTCTTCCTTGTCCTATCCTCACTCCCCGCACACGCGCGCGCGCTCACACACACACACACACACACACACACACACCAAATGCATTACACTACTCGTACCACTTATGCCGGGAGACCGGTCGGGGACTTACAACTTGTCGCGGCTGGGGCGGTGCCCACTGGTGGGAGATACCTGGTTACGGAAAACCCCGCTGGGCGGCGGTATTTTTAGTCTTTTAGAATTGAGGAACACGGGAACATGCTATGCCACAATACGAAGTTTTGAGAAAGAGGAAAGTAAAGGTTTAAACATTTCCATTAATAAGTAAGATAAAGCAATGCAGATGATATTTTTTTACGATCTATCAACAATCACACGATAAAATATCGGCATTATATCTAATAATAGGTAAACATCTATGCGGCGCCGAAATACACTAATATGTCGATTTCTTCACAAATGTAGCATAACGTGTTACAATCCCAATCAAAACCAGCACATTAAAAATCATTGTTAAGGAAATATGTCCCTAAACATTCCTATTCCCTTTCCTTCTACTCGTTACAGCAAAATTTAAGCACGCATTCACAGCTTTTTGTCGAATATTTGGAAAAGGTGATGATATCCATCAAAGTGCCTTAAACATTTCTTAAAGCCCATAAAATTTCTCCACAATACTATTGAATTCATTCCTTTTTCTGTCAAATCATATTAAATAAATACACTTACAACGCAGGCTACACCTAGTAGAGGATATTATAAATACAATAAAATGACGAAAACGTAAAATGCAGCGTTTGAAGCTCAGAATTTATTTTCCTGCGATGTTAATACTCTTTTGTTATTTCATCGTAAAAAAAATCGAGTTTACTAATAATCACGTGCAACAAGAATACCTTTACGCAAAAATCGAGCTATGACAACGAACTCTGATGGCTCTACAAAGAATTATTGTGAAGTCAGCAGTTGTGGAGCTAGCGAACTCTACCGGTTAAGCGAAGAACTATATTACCATTCCATTTCTATTGTTAAAGGGAATGAGAGAATGAAAATTTGCTATCAAATGCTCTTCGTGCTCACCAAGTTCTGGAAATAGTGAACTCGATTCGAAACGGAACTCGCTAATAATGTTACAACTGAAACTGAATAGTGTTAACACTGGAGTTCAGAGAGAATGAATCATCAAGATTTTCAATGATTTAGGAGTACCTACATGCCGACTCAAGATTTTCATATTTTCACTTTTACTTCGTAAGATAAGAAAGTATTGCAGTCGTGTTCCGGAAAACGGAGAATATTTCACAGAAAAACTTATTGAGGCGTCATCGTAAAAAAGTCCATTAATCCTTTTCCTATATGTAGTAAATAACTTCCTTTAATTACGATAAGAAAATATTGTTTTTTAAATTCCATTAATTTCAAGCACAAATCACGCGAAAATTGCTCTTGACCTTTTTAAAGAACTGCTGTTTTTGAACAGACTTTCTTCAAGGTTAAATCTCTATCTTTAATTTTGTATTTTTCAAATGTTAACTTTCTACAATTTTAGAAAACATACGTTCGCTGGTAATGAGAAAATACGCCGATTTCCAGCACATGATTACATTACCTTCTCTTATTACGAAGTAAGGGTGAGAAAGTAAAAAATTGATCAATAATCATCTGCATCATCTTTACCTTATGATTAAAAGAAAAGCAAGGTCAAATGTATCCGCAGTACGTTACGCTACAACACCATACAATGCTACATAACTCAAAAATGATGTAATGTGGGCTCTTAAAAATATTTCATGTCCCACAACTCAATAGCTGGCGTTCTAGAATGATGTTACATTCACTATTAAAACAATGATTTAGGAAGTGTAGAAATTGCGCACGGGTCCAACTAAAATATTACCCTTATTGTGTGCATTTCTGAGAGGAAATTTACCACACCGGTTCAAGTTTTTCTTTATTTGTTGCTTGCGTTACGCAAGAGTTGGAATTTTAATATTTTTTAGTGTCATGAGAAATTACATTTTAACCCACCTTTTATCATTGTATACGATCCTTAAGAATTTAGATATAGTATAACAAATTACCATTATTTTATATTTAACAGATAAAATGCAATTGTAATTTTTTTAAAGGTAATTAATTATTGTTTTCAGGGTTACCTCCACAGACAAAACGTCTTAGGTATTTGAAAATACATTGCACATGAATTTGATTAAAATTGACAATTCTCATATGATAACACACTTAAAGTGTGATTAAGATGCCCTCAGAAATAATACGTAACTATATTTTTCAAATCTGTTATTATTCTATGTAAACCTTCTTTTCCTTATTACATTCTTTGATCTCCCTCCAAATTTGAAGTGCCAGTGATACCCATGTGAACACTAGTGACCTTGTTGCCCCTGTGTTTGTGGTATCAAGTTCGTAACTAAACTGTTTAATCGGTGGTTTCCGTGCGGTTTACCTGATCAAGTGCAGACAAATGCCGGAGCCTCACAACGGGCCACGGATCGCTAGACATGCTTCCTTCCTCATCGTATGACCACTTCTATGCTTGGCGAGGAACTCGATCTTCGTATACCTCATCCCCGTTAATCAAGAAAAATCTATTTATTGGTTGGTTGTTAATGATTCTGAGGGCGTGAAATATTGAGATCATTTGTCCCGTAAGAATGGTGCATGTTTTTCCTCGGGAGGCGGCGGTGATCTTCCCCTGCTGGATAGCGAGATCCGGCGCCGACCTACCGTCAGCTCGCGGGTTTCCCTCAACCAGGTATCTCCCACCAGCAGGGCACCACCCAAGTCGAGACAAGCTCTAAGCTTTCGACCGGTCTCCCTGCATGTGCGGTAGTGTAGTGCATGTTAGTATAAGTGTGTGTAAAGGGTGAGGGTAGAGAAGGAAGGTGAAGGAAAGATCGCGCGCGGTCCGTGGCCCGTTTGATAGGGTACTGCTCCGGTATTCGCCTGATGTTGATCGAAGAAACCACGGAAAACTACCGATCAAAGCAGATAACTCTTTCGGAGAACTCTCTTCTAGACAGCGACTGAATTCGACCTAGCAGACAAGCTACTGTCAAGACTCGAACTTAAGATCTTCCGGTCAGAGGCACTGTAGTGACTTCAGATGACGCACAGAGCCACCTCTCCCGGTAAAAGATCTATTACAAGCGTCTGAATTCCTGATTGTAGCTAAGAAACTGCGAGGGCTTCGAGACACTGTGTGTCTGCTGGAGGGATGACCGAAGAAATATTATATCGTCCATGCACGAGAAAAGTAACATCTAAAAAATCGTCGTTCTACAGGAGAATGGTTTTAACTTGAGAAGAGCCACAAATGTTTCCCTTACAGCCGGTTACATTTAAAAGCGCTGGAAGTGTTTTACTCCAAATACCCGTTGCCTAAAGAACCATCTTTATAATTTTTTATTAGTAAAAGTATACCATCTGAACAATTTATTCACTCAACTAAAAAACGACGATTTTGGAGACGTGTTACTTTTCTTGTGCACTGACAACGTGAGTTTCGCTGTGGATTAAGCGAATGAAAGAAAATAAGGGAAAGTGAAGTGGAGGGAGAGATGAGAACTAATATTCGCTCAGTTCACCCCTGTGACCGTGAAGAGAGCGACCTTGAGCGACCTTGATTCGGTGCCCACTGGGTCCAAGCGGGAGTCCATGTGACCACATATTTGCATGGCTGCGTGGACGAGCGATGACGTGGGGCGTCGTGAATTCGATGGTGCGGTTTGGGTGACGTGGCACCTCGGCGCAATGGCGTAACCACGCGGTGATTCAATCCCCGATGCTACAACTTCAGAGCTGTACCAGGCGCATCAGGGATATCAAAATGGCGGATCTTTGGACGCATCCGGCCCGCACTATGCAAGTGCATCATAGCCATAAATGCTTGTTCATTTCCACCTCGCTGAAGCCCGTGAGAACGCCTGACCAGAGCCAATTTTAAGGTATTTCTCCATTGTAATTGTTCGTGTAGGGAGATGGCTTTTGTGTCCTTATTAATTTCACACTTGCAAAAATTGTCAGCTATAGCGCATACACAGACACATTGACTCAAACATACGAATGTTTTCAACCTTATTAAGATGGTGTTCGAAACCGAGGCCCTTGGTACTGAGGCACCGGTAAACGTGGCACTGCACAAACACTACAATGGCCTTAGCAGTTGACGCGTCCAGAACCACTAATGAATCAATTATGATTTCAAATAATCATAATTATAATTATATTTTTTTCATAATTGAACTACTTCCTTTTGCTCAGGGGTACGACGCATTTGAAGTACATATGGCTTTAACTTCGATTAAAACCCACTAAAATAAAACCCTCAAAAGCACATACTTTCTCGCAATCTTTATAACTTTTCTAATTTTAGAAAACTCAGAGAGTTCAACGAATTTGACACGCACCATTTTTAAACATTTTTGGCTCTACCCAAGAAAAAAATTTCAAGAAACTATTTAGAGCCCTATTTTGAGAGAAATAATTGCCTTCAATTCAAAAAAAAATACGCATAACTCCGTTTTATAGGGGTAGTTTCTTAGAACATATTTCATCAAACAAAAAATCTTTATTATCAACATTGCACTTTTGAATTGCGTACGTTTTATTGCGGTATATATTCGTGTTCTGAATTTTGGAAGTTATATTCCCGTCATTCGATGCAGCTGCAACCCCCAGTTTGCTGGGGTACCAGCAGCCACTGATCTCGATCAGGTTTTTGGTCCAGGTTCCCTGATCCTTTCAGCGAATGCTGAGATGGCTCTTTGGGCGTCAATGTAACTTCCCGGTCTGTGCACTTCTTCTAGAGTTCAGTGGGAAAATAGTTATTCAAATTATCGTTCTCTATGTTATGGCGGCTGGAAGTATATTCCTTAACGAAGGATAAGAGCCCAAATATATATCTGATTTGCCCTTGACAATAGATTTTAATACATTCGAGCGAATACTTTCTTTTCAATTCTTAGCAAAACAATCTCATTTCTTTCTGTATTCAGAATTCATCTCGTATGTGGCTTAGGGTAGGGATTCTAGAACTAAGAAAACGTGCACGGAATACACTTCTCCCCGTTGCACGTCACACGCAGTTTTTAACTGTTTTTTACATAAAATAATAAAATAAAATAGAATTCGCAGAGAGTGTTACAGAAGAGTGACACTTGTCCTGCAGTCCATTCTAAACTCCAGGAATATAATACCTGCAATTGGTAGTTTGGCAATGCCTGTAGTCGAGTATAGGTTTGGATCAATGGTCTGGACTGAACAAAAAACTTGAATCATGGATAGAAAAATCAGAAAACTCTTTACAATGCATCATGTCGCCCACCCTCTATAGTTAGACTTCATTTCGTGTAAGGAAGGACGAAGAGAACAAATTGAAACCTGGCACAATGAAATAGTCGGGATGGGAAAGTAGGTAGTCACCCATCAAGATAACCTAATGAGTCTAGTCATTAAATCTGAGCGAAGAATGGGGAACATTGTAAGTGTAGCAAGAAGCATTGAAAAGAAAACTATCCAAGACCCGCAGAATAACGCACACATTGAACTTCTAATTGCGACTTAACATGGAAGGTGAAACAAAAAATATGAAAGAAATCATGGATAGACAAACTACTTCATGGACAATATCTAACAATAATGGACAAGGTGCAGGTCAATAAAGATCAATCATGTATGTGGCTTACAAGGGGGAAAAGGAAGACAGAAGCAGTTGTAATAGCTGCCCAAGATCAGGCGTTGAGAACACATTAAGATAAAGCGGTTCTCGAAATTTCCCAGGATGATAAATGCCACATTTGCCAGGAACAAGTAGAATCCATTGATCGTATTGTTTTAACTTGTCCAAATCTTGCAAAGACCGAATACTTAAAAAGTCACGATAGAGTGTGTAGTTACCTGTACCGCCCTCGACGTTCCAAACACATGCTCCGATTGGTAAGAACACTCACCAAAACCGGCGTTGTCTGTTGGACTCTGTACATTATTGTACGACCAACAAATTCAAACTCATCGCACGATAGCGGCAAACAAACCGGATAATGTTATTTGAGATTAAGAGAATAAACGTGGCTACTTCTAGATATTGCTGTGCCGTGCAATCAAAACGTTGTAACTAAGGAGGCAGAGAAACATCTTTAATTCAAGAGTCCGGAAATCGAGATCAGCCGAAAATAGGATGTAAAAGCACAGATCGGTCCGCTAGTTATCGGAGTTCTAGGATTTGTTCCAAAAAAATTGTGTAAGAAGTTGGGTGAACTCCCAGGTCATTCAAAGGACTGGGAAGTGTAATATATTTCTTTATTGAGAACAGCCCACATTTTGCGCTAAGTATTGTAGAGGCATCGGCAATCCCTAAATCTGCTCGTTAGGAAAGTGGTTGCGACGCGGACTAGATTTTATATTGAACCGACTTATAACGTATCGCGAATTAAAGGAATAATAGTAATAATAATAATAATAATAATAATAATAATAATAATATCAATAATAATATTAATAATAAGAATCCATTAATAATAATGTATTTGTGTCATTAAATGCAGTATTCAAAGATATAGAAAATATTAGTAATAATAAATAGAAAAATTTAGTAATAAGAATGTTTTACCTCTATTAGTAATCTGCTTTGCACATGAATATGTGTAGAAGTAAAGCTTTTTTCCTGATTCGCTAAAAATTAGGATTCTTTCCGCCAGTGCAGTGTGGCAATTTTGAGTTGCAACGCGAAGGTGGGACTACCATGAGGCATTAAGCCTCATTGGCATTTTCATGTGGTTTCCACAACGCGCTATCACCACATGCCCGCATGTAGTCAAGCAGGCGTATCTAAATGATGTAATTGTCTCGAAGAAACACGGAGGTGTAAGTGATGAAATGATAAATTGAAATTCTATTCCATGATGTAATAAGTACTGTCTATGACAGCGTATGTACGAGGTCGCAAGGCCGCCACTGAAGCACAGGGGCGCATCCAGGAGAGGCCATTTCCTTCATTACCTTCTTGCCTACTACATGCTTACGTAGTAAATACAAAGTATCGTAATGCTGCAGCGAACGTGGAAATTATTCCTCAGAATAACTTGTATTGTGTCGCCCTGTTAACGAAAAAGACGATCAAACCTGTCGCTATATTTGTAGTAAATTACTTACTCTTACACGTTGTGTATAATTTTTTTTAAATGCCTACAATTTTTTTCGTTTTGTTTCTCCAAAGAGCAAATAAAAATGACGCAAATGCGAATTTCATTGAACTCATTGAATTTTCGAAAATTGCAAAAGTTACAAATATGCAAGAACGTATGTGTTGTTTTAGCATCACTAGCTGAGGTTTATTTTTGGTTTCGTTTGATTGTTTTATTTACAGATATAGGAATAAAATCACTGAAACAATATTTCGAATATCTCTGCAAGACACTGTCAGAATGACACAGTCAGCCAACCCTCTTCGACGTCACCGAGCCGTCACGAGTCATCACGCCCGCCCCCGTACCTACGCCACGCAGCGCCACAACACGGGTATAGTTGATTGATTGATTGATTGATTGATTGATTTTTGCGTGTTTCCGGGCACGTCAACTGCTTTGGTCATTAGTCCCGTTAGTGTAGTGCATGTTTTTCTCGGGCGATGGCGGTGATCTTCCCCCGCTGGATGGCGAGATCCGGCGCCGACCTACCGTCGGCAAGTGGGGTTTCCTCCTAACCAGGACTCTCCCAATAACGGGGCACCGCCCCAGCCGGGACAAGCTCTAAGCTCCCGATCGGTCTCCCCGAAACGGGTATAGTTCCTCTAGTACGTTCTATTCACGTAAATTACATCGACAACACCGGGACGCAACGTAATTACGTTTTCATATTATTAAATGACCAGGTCACATACCCTATGGAGACATTTGAACTGTGCATAAAAGAGTGCATAATAAAAATCACCTAAATTCATCGAGATATTAAATATTTTGGTATTATAATGAGCCTAATACTTTCCTGGTATTAATGAGTTTGGAACACTTTTCAAAGAATAAAGTGGAGCGTGTGTGAGTGGGTGAGGGTGTATGTGCGTGTAATATCAAATAATAAATACAATTTTACTTAAAAATATTTCTGAGCATTATTAATGGGGGAGAAAACATCTCATTTTGCCTGAAACGCAAAATAAAGTAGCGCCGTCCCTATGTATAAAAATTAGTGGGGCTAAAATAGCACGTACTTTCTCGCCCGTATTTTCACGCAGAATTACGTGTTAGAGGATTTTTTAATTTAGCAACTGGATTTATTCACTTCGTCGTTACTAGAGCCCTGTAATAAGAGTTTTTCTGCAGAAATTTCGCTTTTTTTTTTTTTTTTTTTTTTTTTTTTGCAGCATTACATAACTTCCTCACTACTTCGTAGCGACAAAATAATAGGATTCGGACATATTTCCGCGTCCCGAATTTTCTTCGGGAGAACTCTCGAAGATAAAAGAGCCATTGAGACATAGATTGACGACGTTTGTACGTAATATTCGCGAAAACTGTCTTTGAAATTTTGTCACATTTGTATTTCAACGAATTGTGAATGGTATTCTTTCGACTGTAAATGGAACTTTAATTTACTTGTCATTTTTAAGCCAACTCTCTGACGCAGATTCGTGAAGCACGTTTGGACACATGTAGGGTTAGAGAACATTTGACGTGCTGACCGTTTTTCAACATAACGCGAAATCACTTTCGCTTCGGAGGGAAATATTTCCTAAATATTTCTCTGTATTCATTTTAACAGTTAAATTTATGTATGTGAATTTGCTTCTCCTTCTATAACAATTGAGAGGATGCAGTATTTAATTTGTTTTCGATAAACAAGTGGGTTACCTCTACAAGTCTCACTGCTTTCAGCAAGCAAGAACAGGCCAGTGTCAGTAACCGTGTCATAATTAAATTAAAAAACCTACTGTATCTACTTCATCTCTGGTTAATACTAAAATTTTTTTTGAAAAAAGGGTTACAGATACTCTTTGAAAAGTTGCTTGATTCCGATACCAAAGTACAAAGTGTTTTATTCTGAACACCGATTAAAATGGAACGTAAATATTAACATAACCGCTACTATAAAAATCAGAGCAAAGGGACAAGGAAAACAGTAATATTTAATAATACAAATTTTGTCATAGATCGTAATGCTTTACTAGAATCATGCCATCATTGGTATTGGTATATATAAATAGACGTAGTTATTACTATTCTTAGTGCACTATTCTATGTACTTATCTACCTGATTCTATCAATATATTTTAGTCTCAAAGTCACGAACTCTCGCAAAGGTCACTTATTTGCTGCCTATTAAACAAACAAACTCGAATTCCTCATCAAACAAAGAAAGTCACAAGTTACATACAGTTGCAATTGAAAAAGAAACCTTTTAAGGACTGTACAATTGAATCGGTGATTTGAAAAGTGAAATAATGCCTGCCTCTCATTCACGTTGTTCTATTATTATGTATATTATGATAATCATATTATTTATAAGATACATCATAATGACCAATCCTTCAAAACGATTCGTGCAGGTGCGGCTCCAAGGATAGGAAATAGAATCATAGTACAGAAATGCCCTCAAGGTAACCTGCAGAGTAGTAGCCAGAGCGACAGCAGCTAGTCTCTTCTCATCGAGGTTTAAATTCATGTGGAATTCGTGATGGACAAAAAGGATACGCTGCAGGTTTTCTCAGGGAGCTTTCTTTGTTCCTGTCTCTCATTCCAACATCGCTCCACCATCATTCATTGCAAATCATAATCATATATTCATAAGATAGATCTAGTTATCGCCATAACCTTTTGGGTACTGGAATCCTAACCAGTGGCGGCCGGTACGGAATCCTATTGGTGGTGCTAGTTCATTATGCGGCATCGATAAAAAACATCGATGTTACCATTTATCGATGTTCAAAATTAGAGAACTTTTGTACGGAAGAGCGTTCAGCAGTCGACATCAATTTCGATCTGCGCACGCATATGCTAAAAATGATCCGTAACTCGAACAGAAGATCGATTCTGTAACAACTGATGTCACTGCAGTGCCTCTGACCAGAAGGTCCTAAAGTTCGAGTCCCAATGGCGCCAGGCCTTTGCACACTAGCCAGACTGGTCGAATTAAACCTCTGCCTGGAGGTGAATTCTAGCGGCCGGCTGCTCTGATCGGTAGTTTTCCGTAGTTTCGTCAATCAGTACCACACGAATGCCAGAGTAGACCCTAACAAACGGAACACGGTCCGCGCGCGATCTTTTCTTCTTCTTCCTTCTCCTATCTTCACCCTTTTAATTACACACAATCATACTCACATACACTACACTTCCACACATCTCGGGAGACAAGAAGGGAGTTTAGAACTTGTCCCGGCTGGGGCGGCGTCACGCTGGTGGAAGATGCCTGATTGGGGAAAATCCCCGCAAGGCGATGAAAGTCAGCGCCAGATCTCGCCATCCGGTGGGAGAAAATCACTGCCACTCCCCGCGATGAGAACATGCACTACACTACTGAGATTAACGGCACTAACGGGACATGATTATAGCAGTTGACGCGTCCGGAATCACGAATCAATCGATTGCTATAACGCTTCGCCGTGCAAAAACTCTCACTTAAAACATCAATGTCAATAAAGCAACGATCAAAAACCATCTTAGTAATCTGGTTTAGTAATATCGGCATTAATTCGTGGGGGAAAAATTTAATTTTGCTGTTATCATGTATATAAATTTATAACGAAGAACTGAAAACAAAGTAAAAATAATAAGAACATGTAAAAATACTCAGCCTGAAAGCCTGAGCGCCCACAGTAATATCAAGAGGTGAGAGCTTCCTGAGTTTGCTGAAGAACGGTACAGGAAGAAGAGGGGAGGCCTTACTCCCACGTCGCCCATTGCCACGCTGCCTCTCTATGTGCGAAGGGACGGAATGTAAACGACTGCGCCAGTTCGCTTTTGGCTTCAACTTAGCCATAAGAAACGCATACAAACCATCACAGCGTTCTTTATACATCGAAGGACAAAGCGCTCGTTCAAAAAAACTATTATAAATAAAATTATATTATTTGAATTATTTTGTGATTATATCTTATATTATTTGCATTATTATATTACTTGCATGAAATTCATTACCTTATTTATGTAATTAACTGCCACCGGGTTACACCCAATTGCAGTTTAAATAAATGAATTTATCTTAAAAATATTTTTAAGAAACCATATTTTGTACACACATTTGCAGTTAAAATACTCTTTCCCTTCCTTTTTGTAGTGGTGGAATGGCATACAGGCACTACTCTACAAGCCGCTCCTGGTTCTAATGAAGATTTTTATACTCTGCGCTCCTATGAAGCGCCATCAGCCATGAGTGAAAAGTAATTATGAAAGTCGTAAGAAAACATATTCTGTAATTCCCCAATACTAATTTTGAAGCACAAATTTCGATACTAACTTTAAATAAGTATTTTAACTCTTCAGTGGTCGCGCGCGTATTAAACAGGGCGATTCAAAATAACATTTATTCATTTTTTAAATTTGTTGTTGTTATTATTATTATTATTATTCATCTTTCAACTATTAATAGTTAAATTGTTGGGAAGGGACTCTGAAACTCAAGAAAGCGTGCGCAGATGATTTTCTCCCCCATACGTCACAGTTTTTGACCGTTTTTTGACTAAATAAATGAACATTCGAAACCCGCGAAGTAGGACTTCTGTTATCTATGATGATGCCATATCTACGAAGAAATTTGGAAATTCCAGTAGTTTTAAAATTCCTGAATAAAAATTTCAGTGGTAATACGAGGCGTCAGAGATTTATGAGATACTGCCTTTCAATAGATTGCATTGTCCACATTGACATATCTGTTGCGATGGCTCAGTGGCAACATCTTCAACACTTCCAACATCGCGATGGTGGCACATTGTTTACACTAGCTACATAAATCTAGATCGAATTCGGTCACTGTCTGAATTGGGAACTGGTCACTGAGAATTCTAGCGGAGAATTCTAGTTTTCCGTGATTTCTCCGATCAATGGCAAGCAAACGCCGGAGCGTATCCAAAAAACGAGCCACGAATCGAATGCAATCTTTCCTGCCTCACCCTTGTCACCTCTCCTCTTACACACACACACTGACATAAATGCCGGGAGAGCTGTCGGCTTCGAGCATTTCCTGGCGGGGGCGTTGCCTCGCTGGGGAAGATGCGTGGAGGGGGCAAAACCCTGCAAGCCAATGTAAAGGTCGGCGCCGGATCATACTTTCAGGCGGGGGAAGAATATTGCCACCTCCCACCAGAAATACGCGCTACATTCACGGGATTATTAACCAAAGTAATTGACCCTCCCGGTAACACTAAATACTCATTCATATTACTACAATAGTTGACGGACCCAGAAAATCTAAATACACTCTCACACTACATAACATGCTAAAATTTTGTTGCCGTACGATAATATATGCATAAGGTACCACATGTGACATTTTAGACACCAAGTGTGGGAAAATAGGGACAGAATCATGAAAAGGTGAGCACCACTTAGCGCTAAGCGCGTCATTTTCACCGTTTCCACGGGTTCATTGCTTGGTCCGGATCTGGCGTAAGGCATGAATGTTCTTTAAGTTGTGGGAGCGGTAGCTCAGTGCATGAACTGATGTCACTGCAGCGCCTCTAACCGGGAGGTCCTAGGTTCGAGTCCTGACGCCGGCAGGATTTTCGACACTAGCTTTTCAGCTAAGTCGAATTCACTCGCTGCCTGGAGAATTCTAGCGGCCGGCTGTTCTGATCGGTAGTTTTCCGTGGTTTCTCCGATCAACACCAGGCGAATGCCGAAGCAGTACCCTACCAACGGGCCACGGACCGCGCGCGATGTCCTTCCTCTTCCTTGTCCTATCCTCTCCCCTTACACACACTTACACTAACATGCACTACACTACCACATATTCCGGGAGACCGGTCGGGAGCTTGGAGCTTGTCCCGGCTGGGGCGGTGCCCCGCTGGTGGGAGTGTCCTGGTTAGGGGGAAACCCCACTAGTCGACGGCAGGTCGGTGCCGGATCTCGCCATCCAGCGGGGGAAGATCACTGCCATCTCCCGAGAAAAAACATTCACTACACTAACGGGACTAATGACCAAAGCTGTTGATGCGCCCGGAAACACGAAAAAACCAAACCAAACTTGTGTGTGTGTATGGCGGAGTTCATCGTGTATACCCTAATCCTTCCATAATATCCTGGCCTACCTGGCAACTTCTGCGGTCGAGTTGTATGTGTAATTGAGGAACTATGTCCCCTCCCCAAATATGATAGTACAATCACTGAGAAGGGGCCCTGGGGTACCATGGGCAAAAGTGAGGTAAAGGACCGAGATACACCTACGCGATGTTCGGGATGCGCGATGGAAATGCTCGAAGCTAAACAACTCGTGTCGTGACAGGCCCTGGTAGATAGTTTAGGCGCCGACAGGTGGCAGTTGGGAGAAGGGTACGGCAAAACCGAAAAGTTAGCTCCGACGCAAGAAAATAGGAAACTATCGTACACGAGACATTCTGTACCACTTTGTAGCACCACTATTTTTTCAGCCATATTACTCTATATCACTAACCGTTTCGCGCATCGACTTGTTCACCGAATGAAGCCATTTAGACACGTCACTGATGGCGTATTTAGTACCACGCCTACCAAGCGAAAACGCGCCGAGTGCAATAAGATTCCCCTGTAATCTTTGTCATGCGCGGAGGTGTGGTCGTGCGGCGGCGTGGCGGCGTGATCCGGCGGTCGCGTGGCTGTGGCGTTGCGCACAGTTGCGCAGCGCGTGAGCGCAACCAGTTCTGCGGTCGGCCTTCCCGGTTCAAGGTCGGCGCATACACGCGGGGAGGTGCTGCGCTTGACGGCGAACCTCCTCCACCACCTCTACCGCCACCTCCACCTCCACCATCGTATTTACGCCGCCGCCGCCTACACTATCGACACTCAGAGCCGGATTGCTAGACATAGGCCCCCTAGGCATTCAAAAGATCGAGGCTCTTCCTTTTTAATAACTGAACAAAACAAATGGCACGTGGTATCCGCACGTCCTGGGATATTACACAGAACCTGATTTTGCTTTCTGACAATATGCGGGCGCGTTGGTGTATGAGGTGAGATCCCTGCTCACACACCGGCCAAGGAGGCTCAGGGCATCAAATGAAGTTACTGCAGTTCATTGGACCGGGAGGTCCTGAGGATCGAATCCCGACGATGGCAGGATTTTCGCCACTAGCTACATAGCTAGATCGGAGCAGTCTGAGGGAGAATTCTAATGAATTCTTAATTATGCGGCTGCTCTGATCGGTAGTTTTCCGTTATTTCTCCGATCAACACCAGGCGAATTCCGGAGCAGTATATAGCTCCCAGACTTTTAGATTACAAAAACGAATTGTACGAATAATAACCAAATCCCACCCACGTGATTCATGTAAGCCTCTCTTCATTAATCTAGGAATTCTACCATTACCGTGTCTTTTTATTTACGAATTAGTGGTTTTTGTAAAAAATGACTTGCTTAAGGGTGGGAATATATTTTCAGAAAATGCCGAAGTCTATTACTATAACACTCGACGTAGAAATCATATTCACCAGGTGACAGTATCAACAGTTCATTACAAAAAATTCACATACAATACATGTACATTATTTTACAACACTTTGCCAGATGACATTAAACGATTAACTTCAATAGAAATGTTTAAATCCCAAGTGAAATCGTTTCTGCTGCATAACTGTTTCTATACAATTAGAGACTATACTGAGCATCACAAGAAAAGTAACATTAATTTTAACAATGATACATAATGCATTATTTACCATTTGGACTGTATAAATGATATAAACAACCTGTAACAACTATTGTACTACCCGGTTTGTTTCCTGATCCATTGAGCAAATGCTGAGATGGCCCCTTGTTTTGCTTCTGGACATAAATGTAACTTCATTTTCTGTGCACGTCTTCTAGAATTCAGTGGGAAACACAATTCTTCAAATTATCGTTTCCATGTTGTCGCTGCAGGAAGTAATAAGAGCCAAAATTTATTGCTTATTTGTCCTTGAAAATAGATTTTATTACATGGGAGTTTTTTTTGTTTTTTTTTCTCCCTTTCAAAATTCAAAATTTATTGCTTATTTATCCTTGAAAATAGATTTTACTACATGGGAGTTTTTGTTTGTTTTTTTCTCCCTTTGAAAATTCAAAATTTAAGTAGTATATGACTTAGTGTAGGGATCACAGAATTTTGAAAATGTGCACACAATTCACTTTTCCCCATAGCACGTCATACGCAGTTTTTTAACTGTTTTTTTTTTCGACGTAAAATAAAAAAAATAAGTATCCTAACAAACGGGCCCACGGAAAGGCGCGATCTTTCCCTTCCTCTTTCTCGTCCTGTTCTTGCCACTAGCTACACACTTCACTACACTACCACACTTGTCGGAAGACCAGTTGGGAGTTTAGACCTTGTCCTGGCTGGGGCAATACCCTGTTGTTGGGAGATGCCTGGTTGGGGACGTAGATCGGCGCTGAATCTCGCCGTCCAACGGGGAAGATCACCGCCTCCTTCCGCGAAGATCACCGCCTCCTTCCGCCTCCTTCACTACACTTCCGGGACTAATGACCTTAATCGTTGACGCTCTCGGAATCACTAATCAATCAATCAATCAATCAAACCCTTCGCAAACCGCGCTGACAGCTTATCAGCGGTGGCAAGATAGCTTATCAGCTACGTTGAATTCAGTCGCTGTCTGGAGAAGAATTCTAGCGGCCGGCTGCTCTGGTCGGTAGTTTTCCGTGGTTTCTCCGATCAACACCAGGCGAATGCCGGAGCGGTAACCTAACAAACGGTCACGGACCGCGAGCGATCTTTCCTTCCTCTTCCGTGTCCTAGCCTCACCCCCCCCACACACACACACTAACATGCACTACACTACCATTACATGTCTGGAGACCAGTCGGGGACATAGAACTTGTTCCGGCTGGGACGGTGCCCCGCTGGGAGATACCTGGTTAGTCCCGCTAGTCGACGGTAGGTCAGCGCCAGATCTCGCCATCCAATGGGGGAAGATCACAACCACATCCCGATGAAAAAACACCTACTACACTTACGGGACCCGTAATCAATAATAATAATAATAATAATAATAATAATAATAACAACAACAACAACAATAAATCAATCGACACTGGCTTCCTAGCTAGTCGTAGTAGCTGCGTCGAGTTAATCGCTGTCTGGAGGAGATTTCTAGCGTCCTGCTGCTCTGATCGGTAGTTTTCCGTCATTTCTCAGATCAATGCAAGAACAGTATCCTATCAATCCGGCCACGGACCGCGCGCGATCTTTCCTTCCTCTTCTATCCTCACCCTTTCTTACACACACTTCATCTAACACGCACTACACTACTACACATGCCGGGATACCGGTCGGGAGCTAAGAGGTTGTCCGGATTGGGGCGGTGCCCCACTTGTGGGAGATAGCTGGTTGAGGGAAACCCCGCAAGCCGCCAGTAGTTCGGCGCCGGATCTCACCATTCGCGGGGGAAATCACTGTCACCTCCCGAGGGAAAACATGCACTACACTTACGGGGAGCATACGGTCTTTGAAGATGCAACCAAATTGGTAGGGGGGTTGTCGCCGAGCGCTGTGGAGCGCTGCGGGGCGACCGAGGCAATCCGAGGGGAATAACAATATTCTGTCCTCGTCTGACTAGTTGAAACTTAATTTTATGGGTTTCGCGTGTTATTGAAAGTAAACAAGTTTAGTCAACTATTGACCATTATTTATATTTAGAGAATTTTCATTTGATACTAGGTTTGTGGATTCAAAACGCTCATTTCAAGAGTTATATGTGTAAAGCTGGCCGTTCTGGATTGATGTCCTTTTGTGTCTCGCGGAAACCAGGCTGCCAGCAGTTGGCCAACAGTTTACGAGCATTCTTGAGAGTATGAATGGGTGTAGAAGATCTTTTATTATTGCAACATATAACAAGGTTGTGAAGTTTTCGAAATAAAATAGTTTTATTTGTTAAAACGTGTCCAAACAATAATGCTTGTGCAACACTGGAAATCAAAGCCAGAACAACGTGTCCTGGAGGTGAATGCACCTGACACGGACACTACGCATAAAAATATGTAAGTAATATGGCAAAATATATTTTATAAAACTTAATTTTAATTAATTTACGTGAATTGCTTACATTTCATTATATATTAGTGTTCTAAATTTTATAAATTACATTTCCATTCGATGAATTCGACATTACAATTTCATTTGATGGAGCTGCAAACTACAGTTTGTTAGGGCGCCAACAGCCACTGTTTCTGAGCATACTGTGGGCGAATTTTTTGATAAATAAACATTTTTGACAGTAAATAAAACAACTCAGGCCTGTGAAGTTGTGAACATCGCTAGCTGACTTCTCAGTCCGATTTATCCGACCCTAAAATGCCAAATACATACATATTTAGTTCCTGTTTTGTTTTCTTTTGATCAGTTTTCTTATTACCAGTTTTTAAATTTGGTGAATTTCATTTTTAATTTTTTTAAACATTTGCATTCAGCAACACAAGATGGAATGAATTGTAACATGTCTGGATAATTTGAATAATTAAATTATTATTAGTCTTTTTTGCTTTTATTAGAATTATTATGGAACTGCAATAATACTGTTGCATCCATAGAGAAAATTATACCGTTACAATGATTTTTTCTATTATTTTGTATTCCATTACATCAAAGCCATATGTCACATTGTCGGAAAATGTTTCCTCCGTGTTAATTAAAGAAACCTCAAATTTTATTAGTCAAATTTTTATAATTTTTTAATGTGGTCGTTATTTTCTGGGACATATGAGAATTGAAAAAATGGAATGAAGAGGGACCTTAGTCTCCTCTCTTTCCTTTAGTGCTCGTCCTTAACTCTTAACCTTACTACTCTCTTAATCCTAGTAAACTGAAAAGTGCAACTAAAGGACAAGCTTGAACAAACTTGAGCAAAACTAGGAGTTTCAGTTGAACATCGGGTTTTGACTACGATATAATAAATCAAGGAGTTTTTAGTAGATGATATAAATTATAGAAAGGATTGTTAATTAATTTCACATTATTCAATACAATAAATAACATAAAACGAAAAAAGGCAAGAATTTTTTATTTAAATATATTCCTGCTCCTTGACAAAAATGATTATGCGAAAAAGTAGAAAATAAACATGAAATAAAGTAATAAGTAGACCTAATAAAAAAATTATAAACATAATTCTAATCTCGGATGTTTGCTAGAAAACATCTAGCAAACATTTTTGTATGAAGCAACCATTCTTAATTTAATTTGAGCACTTTGTACTTATCTTCTCTTGCGTATGTACATCACTTTCTGGATTTGAAGGGGAAATGGAAGAGGAGCCATGTTGCCCGAGCTCACAGGAGCGCCTGCCTTCCCACGCGGGCAAGTAGCTCGTGCGAGCGCATTTTGGCATGCCTGCTTGAAAGTATCCGAAATGTTTGTTGGTAGCACCTACTATTACACTATTATTTGTTAATTCAACATCGGAAATAAAAACGTTTTCTTGCGTGACTTTCTTTTGTAATTTCTTTAATTTCTGTTCTTAGAAATTGATCTATAAGTGCCTTAGTACTTGAAAAATGAAGTGACATTTATTTCTTCGATATACTACATTAAATTTGAACACATTTCAAAATCACCACTGTCCTCAATATCGTTCAAATTCAAGAAGTAAACAACTTAGACTTCCGCTCTTTTGGACTCTCCCTTGCAAAATGTAGCATCAGAAAATCACTACAGCACATCCAAGGAGAACACCGCCAAGAGGCATCTGTTTATTTTCAGCTTCATCGGCCTCGGTCGCTGCGAATCACCAGCCAACAAATCTTGCAAGAAATTAAGTATCTCCTGTTAGTATTTGCAGAAACATTCTCGGCGGACGAGGAAAAATCGCGGCCAGGGGTTCAGGTTGAGATATTGGACAAGGTCGGAGCGGCGTGACGTCGCCGCGGGAAGAGATGGCGCGGAGGCGCTGCCATCTGTCCAACAGCTGAGGTGCCGCGCGCGGAAGGACATTTGCTATCCAGACGGGTCGGTCCCAGTAGATTGGCGCAATCAAAGGGGCTAATTCAGAAAGATTTTCCGAACAGGAGAGAAAGGGGGCAATTTCAGTTCGAACTCACCTCTGTCAACATTTTGTAAGAAATCATGGTTTTCGATTGTCAGCTTAAAATATAAAAATATATGGCAATATTCGTTTGTTTAAATGAATACACTGGCAATACTCGTTTGAATGTGATGTGTTGCGATCAAAATGAGATGATTATTTTGAATAAATTGAGCAAAGATTACAAAGACAATGTTGACTTTGGAGGAGAGCATAACCTCTAATCCACGCCCTCTTGGATCCGCCAAAGCTTCCTAAACCCAAGGTAAATCTTGGGTGGCATGAAAAAGAATCCTGGCGAAATATCCGGCAAAATTAAATTCTCCGACTACTCCCGTCCTGACCAGACACTATATCTGCTCACTCTAAACTAAGAATCGGTATTAGAGAAAAGCGAGTTTCGATTCTTTCAATACCGACTGCTATGGATACGTGCGTATGAAGATTCAGATTTTTAGGGTCGCTAAAAAATGTTATGCTAGTCCCATTTTCGGCTATTGTTCCGTTCTTCGGAAATTCTCACAGTTAACATTTGAAAATTACAAAATTGGTGATAGCAATTTTTGCTTCAAACAAATTATGTTGTAAAAAATCTGCTCTTTAGGCAATTTCTAAAAAAAAAAAAAATATTTTCTCAATACCGCACGAAATATTTTTATTAAAGTTTCTCCTCGTATATAACAATGTATGGTAAATAAATAAACTAGTGGTGCTGTCACAGACTTTCTGACTGTAGTTAGTTTTCTAAACTCTTTAGTCGTGAACGATTAAATTCGATAGAAAGTTTAAATCCCAAGTGAATAACTTTTGTGTCATGCTTTATCCCTTTCCCAGCTGTCATCGTTTGCCACCCAAAGGACATTTTTTCACATTTTCTCAATTTTTTGGCTGCCAAATGCTGGAACTGAAACCACCATACTGTTATTACTATTGTAGAAGTGTAAGTTGGCGGTTACGGACTGAGCTCTTCGGAGGGAAGACTCACTGGTTCGAGACTCGGACGGGAATTATTATTCGTCACAATTCTCTGTTGCCGCGGAAAATTATTGAGAATTCCAGAAACTTTATTGGAAACCATTTGAAGGAATTCTTATCATAAATACCATTAATTAAGATAAACTGGAAGTGTATCTAAGTGATTTTCGAATTTTCAACTTTTAAATAATTGTTACACCCCTTGTTAAAATTTTATTCACATTTCAAAAACTGTTTCGGTCTTCATCAGGTAATCTGCAGGAATCTGCATTTTTCAGAAATACTAGATAAAACGTTAGAAATAATCGAGAACAAAACACAAGTTTAAGGAAAGTCGCCTTGTACATGCCTATTATGTAGCCCGCATGACGATGCGGTAATGAACTTGTGACGACAAAACTTTTGAATGGTAGTGGCAGAACTACAGGAATGGAGAGGGTTTAGAATGGGAGAAATAGGAATGGGAGAAATAAGAAATAGAAAGGGAATGATACCATTGTTGTCTGTGTATGAATAATAATTATTTCATTTTGGAAATTATATTGTCATACTTATTTGTGAAAATATTGGATTCAGTTTCGCTGTTAATTACATTATTTAATTTAATATGTTAAATCTTTGAAATCAAGCTTTGAAATTTTATAGATAATGTATCAATAATTGAAGTTCATAGGAAGTCCATGTTATGAAAAAGTTCTAATCTGTTGAGTGACGCTGAATTTTGTTTGGAAGTTCTTTTAAATTATTCATATGTCCCTTTATTCTTAACTTATATTTTCCATTGAGCTCAAGAAAATCTGCACGGATAGTGAAGCTACATTTATGTCCAGATGCGAAACAAGGGTCCATCTCAGAGGTTTCTGTCAACACTTAAAAGGTTTTTGTGAAGCATCTCATCATTTGCTCAATGAACTAAGGCAAATTGGATGGTAAATCTGATCGAGATGGGAGACACTAATCCAGTAAACGATGTACAAAACTTCTTTCAGACATTTTAGTCTCTTTAAATTGTACAGTTAAAATGGAAAGCAGTCAATCATTAACTACTACTATTTACTATATATAATACGTTAAATTTAAAAAAAAATTATTTTACTTTTTGATGCCTCTCATAATTAGAAACAGTTATGCAGCAGAAATTATTTTACTTGCCACTTAAACTTGTATATCCATTTTAATCGTTTAATGTCATTTGGTAATGTATTGTAAAATAATGTGCATGTATTGTTTCGGAAATTTCTGAACTAAGCTGTTGACACTGAATCTAATGAATATGATTTCTGAGTCGAGTGTTATAATTATAGACATCTACATTGGGTGAAATTATGTTCCCGCCCTTGACTAATCACGTTTGACAAAAGCCTCTGATTCGTAATTCAACAGGCAAGACCATATGCGTGCTCACAGGGAGGGAATAGGGGGCCAAGGACTCTCCAAAAAGTTTGAAGTGGGCCCTGTAGCCTCGCGTACTAAAATATGTTCGTTCCGAAAAATGTTTTAAAACACATAAAATGACGAATCGATACATTTTAAAATTTACAGTGACGAGAAGTGGATAGTGTAAGCATTAATGTTGTACATCCGGGAACAGGCAAGTAACTCAGAAATTACAGTTCTTAACATACATCAATTTATTGTTTACAATAAATACAGTTATAAACACAAAATCCTTAAATCAGGGATCCAAATGAAGCCAGGTTCGTCGCCGCCAGGAGATATCCCAAGAAACACACAAGTAACTAAAGTACAATCGGAGTTGCCTAATCATCTTGCCACTGTATATGTCAACAGTCACTATATCACTCCGCGCTTAGACTCAGGATAATAGCTCTGTATCACTTCACCATACTGGCTGCTGCTCCTTTGCTATAGCTGAACCGCTCGCAAAAAAACCATCATGGCGGTCGTACCTTTGTTAAAGTCTCGGAAGCTGCCCCCACCCTGCGGCATCTGAGATTTCCCCTCTCGGCGATAAGGGAAGCGCGTAGGCGAGAAGGAGAGGCGATTGCGAGACGCAGCGATCGCGCTGACCGCCACTCGTCATCACTACCCTCTTCGTCAAAAGAGGAACTCGCACTCCCAGGAGTGTCCAAAGAAATGAATTCATTGTATTGTGCAAACTCTTCTCTGCAAAACATTTCCTTTTCTTTTAAGGATGCACCAATAGTTTCTGCTGCCTCGCGCCCTTTTATAAATCCCCAAACAAGTTCTATTGGATTTAGATCTGGATGGTACGGTGGAAAACGGAGAGGAATGTGGTCATGTTCAATGATTATTTGATCAATGACCTATCGTTTTTCAGTGGATATACTTTGAATTATTTGTAATAATTTGGTTTTTGTGAATAACAGCAGCTACTGTGTAAATGACACTGTAACTGCTCACTAGCCACGGTAAAACACGGACTGGAGACCGAAACTCTCCAAGACACGGCTAACTTTCTGTTGATCGACTGGACAACCCCTACTGTAGAAACACGTAAGCTGCCTTCCGTCTGATCCTTCTCACTCGTCAGTTTGTTATCACCAAACTCACAGTGTTGAATTACCGCGCGTCGCACGAGAGAAAGACAGAGGGAGAGCTATATTGTGACAAAGAGCGCAGGCAGGCGGGGAAATATTAGGAACTTTGGAGGGAGAGGCCACTTTCGGGCATGCGCAGTGGAAGGTTTTTTTGAGAGTGGTAGAGCAATAGAAAGGGGGACGTAATATAATTCCCGAGTTACCCTTGTGAGTCATACGCCCGTACTCTCAATCATGGGTTAGTTCGAAAGTAATCTGCAAATCGAGGAATTATTGAACCAGATTATCTCACTGATAGCTCTGGGTTCTTTTTCACAAACCGCTGTAAGATTCTAGGTTTACCCTTAGTTCAATTGTTACAGTAAATATGATTGGCTGCGGAATATCTCGATCTCGTGGTAATATCTGGATCTCATGGTGGAAAGAGATACTGTTTGTAAACAATGGTAATTATTACAGCCAGGAAGTTTATCAAAATGCCTTTCTTATTGTGTAGATTTTATGACTGTTAACAATAGAAATCACTTAATTGTACTTCTGAAGTTGTTTGTGGTGTAAGTGTTATTTTGTGTTCGGTTAAGGGATGTGCCCCAAAATTTTTTTCAGTTATTTTCATTGCAATTAAAAAATAATTATACCCCAACGGGTGCCAATAATATTTTTCAAATAGAAATCAAGTCAATTGTCATGCAACATTCAATTCAAGTAGTTGCTGTACAGTGCCGGAGCTAGACAATGTTGGGCTCGGGGCAATGCTGAAATGTAGCCTCCCTCTCCCCTGAAAAAATTAAAAATATGAAAGTTGTTTCAAGAAACTATGAGTTATTTTATTTCAACAAATAACAAAATATACGTTTAAGCTAAAAAATGGGAATATATTGTAAGTAATAGTTTTAAGTAAAAGTGTTTAGTGATCAAATAATACAATTTTCACGGTGAGCTTAAAACGTTAAAAAATAATGTTGTGTTTAGTTAGTGTTTAATGAAATCACTTGTTAAAGACATGAACTAATAAAAAATGAATTTCAGTAGAACATATTTTAGTGTTAGCGTCATCTGATTACTTATTTGATTTTTTTTTTCATTTCATAGATTCATACATATCGTAAATGTAACTCTCATTATCTGAAACATACACACAAGTCATACTTTATACATGACTACAATGACTATAATTAACTATCTAAAGTCAAAAATAATTGAAATTGCTATGAAATATCAGATTACGTATCACGATTTTCGATTTCGAGTTCCTCTTCTTCTTCTTCTTCTTCTTCTTCTTCTTCTTCTTCTTCTTCTTCTTCTTCTTCTTCTTCTTCTTCTTCTTCTTCTTCTTCTTCTTCTTCTTCTTCTCTTCTTCTTCTTCTTCAGTTTTTTACTATTTTTTCCGTCAGTCCCGCCAGTGGGCCCCTTGACTTGTCGGGGACCCGGGCGATGGCCTGATCCGCGCATGCCTAGCGCCTGTAGCTAGTTAGTCGTAGTAGCTACCCTGTAGCTAGCGGCTGTACAAGTTTTACAATGAAATGTTTATAAAATATGAGGAGAAAATATGTTTATTAGCAAAGCAACAACAAATTCTGCATAATTGTCGTTAAATTCAAAGATTGGAAATAATCCTGTTCAGGTGTTGCCAGTTATTTTTCTGTCTTCTTCAGAAGATAGAAAATAACATGTTATTTCTAATTTGATGGGACATACTTGAGTAAATGTGAAATCTATACATTATCTACCCTTTTCAAAGAAATGAATGGCTTCATCGCTCCTTTGATTTTTACTTAGTTATACTTTGTACTTTACCTCGTCTTACTACGTATTTACGTAGTGTAGAGAAAATATTGTGATACTGCGAGCGAAATCGGCGATTTTTCTACAGAAAAATCGTATTGAGAAACCGTGGTATCAACATCGATAAATATTGAAAAGTAAATTACTTCCTCTAACACGTTGTGTAATCAGAATCCAGTATTTGTCCTTGATACTGAAAAATTAATTGACAGCAAAACGTCTATCCCCGCCTGTGGCCAACGCTAGCTTCAGACGACTTTCTCCAAAATTGATATTGCCCGATCGATTTGAGTAGTTTTCACGCAATATCTGTTTGAAGTTATAATGCTTTTTTTTTTTTTTTTCTCAAAAACGACAGCAAAGCTTTTCTGTAAATTTTCTCCTCGGTTGCAGCAATGGACTCTAAAAACTGGTGCTAGTTCCATTTTCGGCGATCTCTCTGAATTTTTGAAAATTGCAAAAGTTAGAGATGATGCGAAAAAGTATGTGCAATTAAGCACCATTCGTTTTCAATGTTGATTGTTTAAAGCATTATTTGCTTACATTGCTTCACAAAATTTACTTCCCGCGCATATAAATCAATGTGTCAACCAATAGAGCGATTTAAGTGCTAAAGTGAAAAAATGAGGATGGCTGTGGATCGAGTATTTCAAAGAGAATGTCAATTTCATATCCAGTTTCTGGAACTGCGCCTTCCTTACATGCTAGAGGCTACACGGTTGTTTATTATCAGTCAAAGTGAACCGCATCCAAAAGTTCCGCAAGAAAATCGTTCACGTTAACAGCACCGAATCATTGATGTCTGGAGAATCGTGAACACGACTGTGATTTTAAACGTCAGTGTTTACTGTCGTACATTTGTCTTGCGATAGACACGTTTGTCTTGCTGATTGCCTTTATAATGTGAATTAATAATGCTCTTCAAGACGTCGTATTTTAGAAGAGCAGATAAACCTGTTACTGTAAAAAAAAAAAACGGATTTTCGGGGGATGGAATTAACAAGTATTGTTTAATCGAGATTTGACAGGCGAAGTTGAAAGAGACAAGAATAGCAAGAAAATGTTTATTTGGAACTTTCATTCTAAATACTGTAATATTTCTTCCACAGGACCGAGTTTGCAGAAAAGAGTGTCAGTGTTGTTTCCCATGATCATGTGTTTTCGAACATTACATTACTTCTTACATTCTTCTTTCCACACTGAATGACTTGAGTCGTGGGTGTCGGAAACAGTCTTCCTAAGTTCATGGGTTCGAAGTAAGGAATTTAAAATGTAAGTAATTTTAAAAGATCATGAATGAGAGTGTGGGCTTCCAAGTTCCCTTTAAACAGACACCTAATACAATAGCATATCTTTCTATTGAAGGCATGTGCACATGCTTTATTGAACTTCTCCATATGTAGTTTAATAAACATGTATATTTTTTAAAGTTCATGAGCCTAGTCAAGGTATGAAATGAATTTTGAATCTCAAATGTTTGTTGTCATCTGGTTCTTTTAGATGAAACATAAGGACATATTTTGAATTTATTGTAAACTAATGACTCGAATGAAGCTGTGATTTTCCTTGTAAACATTTTTTTAACTAATGTAATGAACTTATAAGAAGTCTTAGAATTTAATGAGTAATGTAAAAGATATATTCTTAAGGGTATGCAATGAAGAAAACAATTTTTTTGAAGAGTGTTTATCATAGCTCTTCCACAATTATGTATTCGCAGCTGATTGATTAACCATCTCACATGAAAATTAATTTTAAATTTTCTTCATTGTTTAAGTATTTATATTTATTTTTGAGACTTTTCCATTTTGCTATCTTATCCTTGAATTGTCTTGATTATGGGAATCTTCCATTGCATGTGGTAAACCTGAAGGTGTTTAGTATTACCTAGCATGGTATTAAAAAATATATTTGCCATTTCATTAATTTTTTTGATAGAGAGAATTCACAGAACAAGATTGCCATTTATATATTTTAAGTTTGGTGTCAAAAATGCCAAACCTTTTCTGTCAGATAGTTAAAAAAATAATTTTGATACTATTAACAGTTATAATTATAACATATTGCATTCATCCTGGCCGGTTTGCTCATTATTATACTTTCATTAAAGAAGAAGACATGGTTCATGAATTGGAAGAGTCCCCGTTAGCACAGAAATTATCAGAAACTAGTGGTTTACCATTATGCCCTTGGCATATATTAAATGAATCAAGTTATTCTCTTCTTTACCCAAAGAAAAATGTAACCCAATGTGACCTCGATGAATTGAGTGTAAAATTGGACATAAAATCGGGAGGAACGTGGAAGCCATCTAACTGTGTATCTCGTTTTGATGTGGCAATTGTGGTACCTTACCGAAATAGACAAACACAACTTGAAATATTTCTTTCGTACATGCACTCATTTCTTCAAAAGCAAATGATAAATTATCGCATCCTAATTATTGAACAGGTAGAAAAAAAAAATTTCAATCGAGCAAAACTTCTAAATATTGGATATATTGAAGCACTGAAGTTATTTCCATACCACTGTTTCATTTTCCATGATGTAGATCTTATACCACAGAAGCAAAACAATATATATGCATGTACGCGCCAACCTCGGCATATGTCATCAAGTTTGAATACTTTCAGATATAATTTGCCATACCGTGGTTTATTTGGTGGTGCTGTTGCCATTTTAAAAAGTCAGTTTGAACTAGTGAATGGATTTTCCAATATGTTTTTTGGGTGGGGTGGTGAAGATGATGATTTTCAAAGTCGCATTAACCATAAAGGGTTATCCATTTGTCGTTTTTCCCCCAGGGTATCACGGTATGTAATGTTAACTCATTCTAAAGAATTGCCCAGTGAAACTCGGTTTTCTAATTTATTGGCTGGTAAGAATCGATATGATGTGGATGGTATCAATACACTTATGTACACAGTTGTTAATAGTACTTTCAAACCATTATACACATGGATTTTAGTTGATTTATGAAATTACTGTCGACTGATTTTTAACAATTCTTCTTCTTAATGTCACAACTCATAATTTATGCTTGCTGGGAACAGCCTTCGAAAATTCCTAATAATTTGTGCAATATTGTGAAATTTTCTTATCAAGAAAATATATTGTTGATGAATATAGAATATGGTCCCATGTGCTAGTTCATATAAAACCATTACTAATGCAATAACATAATATTCTTGTCAACAGTTAATGATAATCATAAGTATTAAAGTTTGTTGGTTTTACACATAAGAAAACAAGGCATATACAGGATAATCTTTTTTGTACTTTGTATTTTAATAAGTCACCAGTGCATTGGAGGAAATATCAAAGTTTAAAGTTAAGATAATACATGAAAAACATAAAAGTGTGTGTCACGATTTAGTCACATCAGGAGATAGTTTAGCCACAGAGTTTTCTTGACAGTCCAAGTCACTTAAAAATTTAGAAATAAAATCTTAGAATAATAAAATTTAAAGTGTTTATTCTTCTTTAACACAGAGTTATTGCAACAATTAAAGGAATTATGTATTTTGATCTTCCGGCAAAAAAAGATAATTATTATAGTTAATGTTTAGTTTAGTTAATGCCTTATTTTATTAAAATAAATATGAACACAAGCCACTTCAAAAGCATATCCACCATGGCGGTTACATAAAGGACGTTTAAATGACTTGGTCTGTCAAGAAAATTCTGTGGCCAAACATTTTCTAAGGGTTAAGATATTTGAAAGTACTGTACAAAGTACACGACAAAGATAAATCGTGACCAACATCTTGAAAATCATACAATGTGCTTAAGTGACTATGTTGACGAAATATGCAAAATGCTGTTTTGTCATGATCTCCATTTTCTAAAATTAATATTCTTGTTGCAGTTTCCAAGGTAGTATTATGAATTTCAGGAAATATTTGGATCAATAATAAAAAGTTAAATTTCAACTCCCAAATTCTGAGTTTTTGTATTTGGAAAAAAATGCATTAATCTGAAATTGTGACCTTGCCAATTGTTTCTGGAAAAGTTAAGAGATTTTTCTGTTATACGAACAATATGTGCTTTATATATCTTTGACCCCAGTGAATAAGCTGATAAGTCAAAAGAACTTAATTTTACGGGGAAGCAAAAAACAACTTTAAACTAATGCTATAAATAACGGATTAATGATATTCAAACAAAACCTACACAAAAATAGTTTTGTTTGAATACCATTAATCCCTGATTTAATTCACCTAAACGTTGTTTTTTGCTCTCTTGTAGAATTAAGTGTTTATGACTTATTAGCCTATTCACCGGGATCAAACATATTAGGATCTATAATCAAAGACTGCTTGTAAAACTAAATAAAACTTCATGTTTATGAGAAACTACTTATTTTTGCTACTAGGCTGAATTAACAGCTATTGTAATAAAAAAGATTGTGTTCACTGGATTCTGATATCATGACATAAACTGCAATGCAGTAATTACATAAAGTGTTGATTTGAAAAGATATACATTACGTATAAGATTTGCCGCTATTGATGTTGTATGGATATAATAGAAGGGTTGAATGCAATGGGATGTATGAAGTGATTATTAATACTGGAAATTCATTAAGAATTAATGTTAAAATACTGTATTTATACTCTTAATTATTAATATATTTTGCTTTATAAAGATTAATTGTACATTTATACTTAGTAGCCATCCTTGAGGTAAGAATTGCTATTTGTCAGAATCTAGCATTCCTCTATTCATGCCAGATTTGATATATTTATGTGCTTATCAGAGTTCCAGCAGTTCTTAAAATTCTTAGTCTTATTGAAGTGCCTCTAGAAATGGGAGTTTCAGTAGTTCTTGGAACAAGACTGATCGTAAATTGTTATTTTTGTCTACATGTATTTTATATGTTTTTTATTTGTAACCAGTTTACAATGCAGTTACATAATGCATAACTGAATCTTTATCTTAATGCTTCCAAAATTGATTGATGACATGGTCTAGAACTTTGTGTCAAGTCACATTAATTAACCTCTAGTATATTTCACAGAAAAAAAGAAAGAAAGAAAAAAAAATGGTATGTATTGTTTATGATTCAAATGGGAAGAAATAGAATTCTCTAATTAATAATTCTTTAAATTTGTAATCTTTGTGTGTGAAAAATTAAAGACCTCTAGGTGTTATTATTTGCATATTCTCTGCTAATCATTATTGATAATTAACATGAAGTCTGTCAGCATAAAATCATGGAGGAAGATTAACAGAAAATAATTTGGAAGTGTTTGTGTACCTGAATGTTGTATCTGAAATGATGTTATGGTACACATTTTGTTCAGATGTTTGTGTTGGAAAGTAGTGTGTGAACAGGGTTTATTGCAGTGGAAATTATGTATATAAGAGTATAATGAGTGAAGCTCTGCAATTGTATTAAAAGAAGATGCTTGATTTTGTGATCAAATATAAATTTGCTCTAAATGACACATCTACAGTACACCTTATTCATTGTACAAAGTGATTTAGTTTCAATGTTATTTTCCTATAATAGTTTTAACCAACTTCCATGAATTTCAAAATTTAATTATGATCTTGAGGATACATCATACAGGCGTATTTGTACTCTCAAATATTACAGCAAATAACAAGTCTACTGGTATTAAGGAGGGCGTTATGTACTTATAACACATTGCAAGAATGTTGTGTATGTGTTTCAAAATGTGTATAGAAATTTTGGTTTTGATTTCTGTTGAGTATTTTACTTGTCCAGTTTGCATATTCTGAAGTACATTTGGTTAACAAGTAACTATTAAATGATGTAGTATTCTTACTATAATTAGCCTTTTGGTTATCTGTCAGTATTGACCAGAACATATACTAATGAATGATGTATAAACTAAATTGGGCATGCACTTATGGTCCTTGTGGAGATGAATATCTCTTTGAAAAGGTAAATTATTGATTGTTTTTCCAAGTTGTAATTTATTATTTGTGATACCTTTTGCTTTCTTGTTCTTCCATTTATCCCCTAAGAGTGTAAGTTCCATATTTTCCCTGTAATACCAAGCATTGCATACCAAAACAAAATGTTCATATTAAAATTATCAAAATATGCATATTGAGTAGCATGATGTGAAATGTTTGAAATTTGTTATCAGAAATGAATACAATTGTGTATGAAGGAACATTTCAAACATCTCAAGTTTGGTTTCCCAATACAGTAGAACATTTTATGACTGACGATTCCAAAAATATTTGGATAGAAGTTTTCCATAAACATAATGTGATGTATTATTGTAATTATAGTGATGGCTATAATTGATGCTAACTTGATGCTAAGGCTGAGTAATTTAAGAAATATAAATCCACTACTTGAAATAAGTCTTTGGGGATTATTGTTGGACTTCCAAATTTTAGTATCTTCCAAGAACATGTCTTATGGATTGCAGTTGTATTTCTGTACCCAAATTCACGAAAAGACAATGTGCCAGTTTACCAAACAACCCAAAATATGTACCATATAGTGGAATATTTTTAATATCCTGTTATTGAAAATTGAATTATTAGTATGTATCTGTGATAATGGAGAATATTTTGTTTAATAATATTCCTTTTCTTAACATTCTGAAACATCCTTTTTTACTAATTTTATTATAGAAATCTATGTTGTTGAATTAATGTTACTGGAATCAATTGTATTGACTGTTAAATCAAACTTTATGAATACAGAACATGGAATAAAGCAGATGTGCATTGCCTTTGTGCTTTATTTGCCTTCACATTCAATTTTAAATATAATGAGTTTAATTTCATTTGTATGCTATGAGTCATTTAGTGTCAAATCAGTCAGATTTGGTATCTCTACATTTATTATAACTGTTGAAAACAGTATTGATGTGAAAAATAAGCAAAACAACATCTTTTCCAAGTTTTTTTTTTAACCATCAGCATCTATGTTATTGGCCCTAAATTTCAAATAAAAAAATAATAAAAACTTGGTGGCATGTATAATAATTATTAAAAATATAACAAATAAGATTAGTTAATGAATGAATATATAAAGTTGAGTATTATAATAGATGTGAAATTACAATTCTGATACTTAAACATCGAGTTTTCTTGAAAACGTGAAAATAAAAAAAATATCAACCCTAAAATGACAATAACTTTTAAAAATCAAAACCGGTACCCCTGCACCTTTGGGAAGGGGGGCTTGCACACAAACTCTCCTTGATTTTAGGGCCAATAACTTGAAAATAGATGATAAAGTCTTTTGGGAATTGAATTGAATTTTTACTGTTTTACTGATCATTTGGTGCATTTTGAGCGTCTGAGGTCATAGAATTGATCCAAGAACTCTTCAGAGACATTAAAAATATTAGTTTTTAGTTAAAAGTATCAAAAACAAACTTTAAATGACAGAGAAGTTGGGTTTGAAGCCAACTTTGCAACCTAGTTTCTTCCTCTCTTCTTCTTCTTCTTCTTCTTCTTCTTCTTCTTCGGCATTTTCCCCTTAGGAGCTTGCCGTTTTCACCGCCCACAACTCTCGATCCTCCCAATCTTGTGGTTTGAGGCCTCTATCCTTCATAGCTTCCTGGATGTATTTTTCCCATTCTAAAACTGGTCTTCCTCTTTTTCGCCTCTCGGGTGGTTGCTATTTTAAGACCTTGTGTTGCCATCTGTTTCCGACATTCTCTGAACATGTCCATACCACTGTAGTGCTCTATTTTCCAAGGTCTTTGTAATAGAACAAATTATATTCATCCTTCTCCATATTTCTTCATTTCGACTCTGTCCTTGCGAGTAAGTTGTAGGCATCGTCTCATGTAGTCCATTTTCACTGCCCTTATCTTATCTCTTATTTTTTGTGTTTGTGGCCACATTTCTGCTCCATATAGTACTATATTTTCTACTACACAATGGAATATCCTTCTTTTGACATCTTGGCGGATATTGTTATTCCATAATATGCTGTGTAAAGTTTTGGTTGCTTTCTTCCCCATAATTATTCTCGAGTTTATAACTGCAACACATGTACCTAAGTTGTTTATTAAAGATCCAAGATATTTGAAGGTGTTACAGCTTTTAATTTTGTTACCATTCACGTGTATATCTGTTATTCCATGTCCAATGCACATACATTCGATTTTATTAAAATTTATTTCTTATCCCCATTTATTATATTCTTCTATTAGCTTTCTTAGCATGTACACCGTATCCTCTTCATCTTGGGCAAAGATTACCTGTTCATCAGCAAATAGAAGGGAGTGAAAGGTGTCGTCTCCAATTTTTATTCCCATGTCAGACATTTTCTGTACCAGTTAAAGAGGGCTTGTTCTAGGTAGATATTGAATAAAATGGGAGATAACCCACATCCTTGTTTTAGACCCTTGTTTATCTCCAATTTTTATTGGGGCTTCAGTGTTTTTGTTAAGTTTTTTAACCAGATTGATCCACTTTTCTTTTATATCAACCTTTCTCATTGCTTCCCATATCTTTTTTCTTGGGACACTATCGTATGCGTTCTGGAGGTCTATAAAGGTTACATAAATATTCATATTTCTGTCTATAATTGTTGGTACAGTGGATGTTATCTAGGCATGATCGTCCCGTCTAAAACCACTCTGCTCTTCACTCAATACAGGTTTATCTTCTTCGATTTTTTTACTTAGAATACTAGAAAACAATCTTGCTGTTGATACATGTTGACACTTATTCCCCTGTAATTCGCACATGATTGTTTGTCCCCTTTTTTAAATATAGAAGAGATGTAGGAAATGTTCCATTCTACAGGTGGATCCTCCCCTAAATCTATCTTATTGAACATTTTCTTTAGGAATTTGGCAACCACATCTCCACTATATTTCAGGAGCTCCATTCTTATATTTCCAGGTCCTGGGGCTTTATTGGTTTTTGCTTTGCATAGTGCCTTCTTAATATCATCCTCAGTTATTTCAAAATTGCTTTCCTTCACATCTCTTATTTCTTCTTCTCCTTCACATTCTGGTCTGTTTTCTTGTAGAAGCATTGAGTAGTGGTGTATCCATTTTTGAGAGGGGATTCTTTGTACTATGCTTTTACACTCATTATTTCTTCTAATTTTATTTATAATTTTCCATTTTTAATTACCTAGTTTCTTAAAAATCCCTATTCTAATCGCAAAAAGTGTTATTTTCACTTCTTCGCTTTGATTAAAAAAAAAACAACTTGAAAAATGTTTTGCTATTTTTACTGAATCGAACTAGTGTTCATTAATTCATAGATACCCAGGAAAATTCTGTTCAGTTTGATATGGAATGACTCGTACAACGCATGTGTGTGTTCAGTAAAAATAAAACTGAGGACTGATAAACCATGTAATCATGTATTTGTTGGTCTGTTTACCATAAAGAATACGTTTGTATCATCTCATTTAAAAGAATTTCTAATATATTATGTGAAAGAGTGAATTTTTATAAGGAATCAAAATGTAAGATGCATGAATCCTATTCTTGTTGTCCTTTACCGTTAGTTTTGTAATATTTATAGTGTTTATTCTACCAAGTACAAAACAGTACTGTACGAAAATTGATTTTTGTGTCTAATCAGATATTAACAGTGTATTGTTGTTTTGTGAAATGAACTTTTGTAAAGCATTCAAATACTGGATTAGTCTTATATTGTACATTTTTTTTTTGTACGAGGAAGGATCAAATGAAAACAAATTATTTTTTTCTCACTATTTTACTGCAGAGATAGTGTTTCTTTGTATGTTATTTTTCTACACTGTCCCTTCCACATTCACTGTAATCACGCCATCGGATAGAATGGCGTGAAAATACCTCGATTTTTCGCTTTGATTGTAAAAAAAAAAAAGAAAATCTTATGCCATTTTTATTGAATCGAAATAGTGTTAATAAATTCAGCGATACCCAGGGAAATTCTGGTATGGTTCAATTTGATATGGAAATACAATTACACAACGAATTTGTGTTCAGTAAAAATAAAACTGAGGACTGATAAACCATGTAATCATGCATTTGTTGGTCTGTTTATCGTAAAGAATACGTTTCTATCATCTCATTTAAAACATTTCTAATACATTATGTGAAAGATGTGATTTTTTATAAGGAATCAGAAAATGTAATATGTATGAATCCTATTCTTGGTGTCCTTTTATCGTTGTTTGGTTGCCGTCGTAGACACTCGTGCGCACCGCCGATTTGACGTCTTCGTCAGACTTGAACCTCTGCCCGCCAAGTTGCTCATTAATGGACCAAAGATGTGGTAATCTGCTGGTGCCAAATCTGGCGGATGTGAAAGGCACTTAAAGCGTATGCCGTTGATTGTTTCTATAGTTGCTCGAACTGAATGCGGACGGGCGTTATCATGTTAATAAAATAAACACTTGCACTCAGCAAACTATCACTTCGCGCGTACATTTCTGGCTTCAAATGGGTTTTTAGAAGGTCGGAGTAATTGGCTCTGGTCCCTGTACTACCTTGGGGCATACACTGTTCCAGAATACGATCTTTATCTCACAATAAAGTCATAATCACTTATCCAGCAGATGGTGTAGACTCCTCAGATGCAACACAAAGAGCCTGTCCGGGACGTAGAGCATCACAGAAAACTCGTACCTTCTATGAATGTTTTACACCACTCGCTTATAGGACATATGGGTGTCCCCAAACATTGACCGGGAGCGTAGTTCCCGGTAGCTCAGTGTATCAACTGATGTCACTGCAGCGCCTCTGACCGGGAGGTCCTAGGTTCGAGTCCTGACGGCGGCAGGATTTTCGACACTGGCTTTTCAGCTAGATCGGATTCAGTCGCTGTCTGGAGGAGAATTCTAGGCTACTCTGATCGGCAGTTTTCCGTGGTTTCTTCGATCAACACCAGGCGAATGCCGGAGCAGTACCCTTCAAAACGGGCCACGGACCGCGCGCGATCTGTCCTTCCTCTTCCTTGTTCTATCCTCTCGCCTTACACACACTTACACTAACATGCACTACACTACCACATATTCCGGGAGACCGGTCGGGAGCTTAGAGCTTGTCCCGGCTGGGGCGGTGCCCCGCTGGTGGGAGAGTCCTGGTTAGGGGGAAACCCCACTAGCCGACGGTAGGTCGGCGCCGGATCTCGCCATCCAGCGGGGGAGGATCACCGCCATCTCCCGAGAAAAACATGCACTACACTAACGGGACTAATGACCACAGCAGTTGACGCGCCCGGAAACAGGAAAATCAATCAGTCAAAAAACCCAAACATTGTCTTCATTCTCTGGTGAATATCAACTGGTATCACATCTTCCCTCCATACAATTCTAATAACTCCACGGTGTTGCTGGTTGGTGCATGGGTAGTGGTGCCACCATCCTGAATCTACTATCACAGTATCAGCTTGGAGAGCCATCAAGGACTGTGCCTACAAATTTCCAAACGCCCAAAGAAAAGTTCATTGCACTTTTGCAGTTTTCATTTGATTCTATGTACAAAACATTCATTATGATGGTCTTTACCAAAGTATATTTATATTTTCTGAACTATTGTTTGTATGCCAATAAAAAATAATAATCTCCACAGTAATCGTGAGAGGTATTAAGAAACCGTAAATACTCATACTTTAATATTTGGTGTGTATAAAATGTTTTCATTTCATTTAATAAAATAAATTCTATAAAAACTGTTACTCTTATCAGTTCGTAATAAGAAAGTCTGATCTCTTTAATATGCTTCATTAGGCCAATCTTTTCCTCATTCTAACGATTATGAATAGTATGCATGTTGTTGAAAATAAAGAAATTTACCATTATTTTCAAGTGGTATCTTGGTTACCAAAAATCACTCTTATTAAACATTAGCATTGGTGCTGATTTTCAAATTGTGATGTCCCTGACAGATTCGAAAATGAGACCCGCCCGTCGTACACACTCATTCATATTTTTCATTCAGTGATAAACATAAATAGTATCTGCATTCCTACCAAAAAATAATGGACGTCAGCGCGGAATCAAAAGTATTTTGTTGTAATTTTCCCATTGTGTATTAATAAATGAAAAATTAATATTAGTTCCATTGAATAGAATGAGAAAAGTTGTATAAGTAAGCTGAGTTTAATTTATTTAGCAGTAAAGGAGAAGGAAATATTGTTTACCAAAATTTCGAAAATACAATAGTCGAACTGTACAACGTCGCTGCATGGGCTGCAACACGTGGCTTGAAGTCGCTCGCCCTTCCGCATACCGATCTACTGACGTCACGGCCCTTCCGACACACTTGGCGAGAACAAAATGGCTGGGCTCCTCTCGGCGGATTAAGCGCCCGCCGATGCACATTTCCTCGTCCTGGTGCACTTTTCCTGTCTCCTTAAAGCAGCCGATGTTCGGAGCATTTTGCATTGCAAGATGCGATTCTTAAAATTATTTTATTCTCCCCACTGCTAAACAGCTTTCATAATAAAAAATACATTTACCAAATCATATCTCTGAGCTGCTTATATATATATATATATATATATATATATATATATATATATATATATATATATATATTATAACACGCCCACCTACTACCTTCCAGCCGGTGGCAATGAAGCGTGAAACTATGAATGCTCGTGAAGCGAGCTTTGAATTCTCAGGAAGCAGGATCTTTCGGGCATGAGAAAGGTCTGAACCCTTGACACAATGAATTATGTAAAATTCTGGTAAAATGAGCATATATTCAGTAAAACAAATTACACAGTGGCACAAATATACAATAAAGTATGCACTTTGCGTAGATGATCACTGCAAAGAAAACAGAAACAAAAGAACAAAAAGAACACAACCACAAAAGAATGTATAGGCGTCACCTTGACTGCCTGAATACTTCAATAAGCACTATTCACAATACCTTTGCTTCTACCTCTTTCTCAATTATTTCGTGTACCTCATTTAACTTTTGTTAATCTTAAGTTTTCTCCGTGCACGGCCCTTTAAGTGATTCTCCTCAATTATTCTATTATAGACTTCACAGAGGTCAGCCTTGAGCTGCGCATTTATTACAATGCTGTAAACTCTAACACAAGAATAAACGTGACACACACGTTACTAAATCGTACCTTTTTCAAAATTATAGCAACTGATTATCCCTGACATCATACAATGGAAACAATGACTTTCAAATAAGATTACTTTTACATTACATGAAAAATTATAATTTACTTTAGAAAAGTTGTACAAGGTATGGCATACAAACGAATTTACTGGTGCGTACAGCGAATGAAATCTAAATTGCCGCTCATACGTTCGAAATATTTCTCCCAGTAATTACTTGGAACTTTCACCTATTTTAGGACGCTTCACCTGGTGTTTAAAGCTGCACAGTTTCCCAACAAATTGCCGCATAGAAGTTGCCAGTTCTTTACCTTTACACCTCCTTCCCGCTCACCGTCAGTTAACCTTGGGGTGATCGGTCGCTCGCAGTCCTCGCCACGTCACTTGACTGGTTCTATGTCCCGCGGTTACACCACTTCCTTCGCTCGATCTCAGGATGCCGCCACACGTCCAAATTCCAAACCTTTCTCTCGATCTCGGGCTCGTACCATCCACGGATTGGTCCAAGTCCTTCTCGCCTACGCTTGATTGTTCACTGAAGTCGTCCTTGTGCCGCCTGCCGCGTACCCGTTGCTCGCGCTACCAGTTTTAAATAACTAACGTGCTTGAATTGACTACTTCTAGCACTCGGCCGACATACCACACTTTGAGCATGCGTGGTCGTGGCGTACAAAATTAAATACTGGATTTCGTTCAGAGTCCTTCTGCGCGAATTTACTTCGATTATGAAACTATTTCAGGTTCAAGCGATCACATCGCTTGCTTTCTCGCGTGATGTTAGTGCTAATAATGTACATGCACTTTGCTTCTGAATTCTATCACTTATTACCGCGTTTCTTAAATCAGCTTTACTTAAGCAAGTAAAATTATACTCCTGCACTAACCAATGACGATCGCCGAAGAATTAAGTTGAGTCGCCGTCGCTGTCAAAGTTGTAAGAGAGCTCTTCCGAAGTGCGTCGCGGTATTTATGCGTCTCCGCCTGGGGAAAAATTTCTGGAGGGGTGAATTTTCTCCTCCTTCGCGCCCTCTCAAGAAAATATTATCCGCTAACTTTGGACATCGGAGTGCGAAAACCTGCGGGTAGATGTCGCCTTCTCGGACCATCGCTCCGCCGCGTACCCTATTTCTCTGTTTTCTGGTCTTTTCTCGTGGCTTATGGTGGCGTTACGGGTTCGTATAATCCCGTGACGTCACAATATATATATATATATATATATATATACTTGATTCCGCACTGACGTCCACTATTTATTGGTAGGAATGAAGATACTATTTATGTCTATCACTGAATTATCCTTTCGGCCAGGGGCTCAACGCCGTTAGATTCCGAGGTTCCTAGCCGGTCACCCAACCAGGAACCCGCGAGTCTTGAATTCGCTTAACCTCCGTGAATTCACGGAGCATAATAAACGAATTCGGCTAGCGGTGCAGGACATCAATGTGACCTCCGCCTGTTTGACGTAAACGTGCGATAATTCCGCACAGTCGACAAGTGACAGCACTAACAGTGGAGGATATATAATCAGTGTTGGGGGAATCGGGAAATAGTGCAGTAGTTGTCGCAAAGCAGAAGATTTATCGGACATCCAAAAGGGCATGATCATTGGCTTTCGGTCCAAGGGCGGAAGCATTTCCAAAACGACTAAATTTATAAAGAGTTTGCGTGTCGGCGGGATTAAAATATACCATGTATGGCAAAATGGCGATATCCATAATCGGCGCCAAGGCGACTGTGGCGCACCACAGGCAGTAGATGACAGGGGGAACGGCGGCTGGATACGGGCTGACAGACAACTGACCGCCCAGAAGAACCTCAACAAACGTTCAGTGAACGTTGCTGCGTAAGTTCATGAATCCATGCGAACTACTGTTCATCGGCGACGAAAGGCTGGAATTTGCACGTCAAACCGCAACTGGACGTCCACTGAGTGGCGTCAGGTGGCCTTTTCAGATGAATCACGTTTTCTCTGCTCCATCGGATATTGGCGGTCGTTGACGTATACAGCGTGAAAAGTTTGAACGCATATACCTTGAAACAATCGCCGGACATGTCCAGGCCGGAGGAGGGAATGTGATGATGTTTTCGTGACATTCTCTGCGTGATAAATAAAAGGTGAAACTAAATATAGGTGATATATAGATAAAAAATATAAAAGAGTAATGTTCAGTTTTGGGCAACTTTGGTATCCGTACACTAGCAGTGATAACACATTGTTGTATATCCCTTGGCTTTTATCACAGCTACTCATCGCCTTTTCATGGAAAGAACAAGGTTCTTGCAAGTTGTGGATTTTATTTTCTTCCATTCTGCTTCAACAAGACGTTTTAGTTCTTGTTTTTTCACGCCAGTTTTGTAAACCTCTCTCTTTAAAACTGACCATAAATGCTCTATGGGATTTAATTCCGGGCTTTCAAGTGGTGTTAGGAGTAATTTTGGCACTTCCATATTAACCATGTCCAGTGACGGTGGGTGAGTTAAATTTAAGGGTGTTGCAAAAACAATGGTCGTAAGGGAGGGGGTCCCTCTATTTCCCGATCGATTAATGGACACAATCATTCAAATCGTCGTACCTTAAATTTCAAATATATTTTAAAATGTTTCGACTTCTATCGAAGTGTTAAAACTTAAAATTACTAATAAAGAAAGAATGATACAAAAAATTCATTGCCCTTTCCATTGCAAGAAACTGATTATAAACTTTTCTCGGACGAGCCACCCACGTCTGAAAACGCGCCGTGTTCGCGAGGCGCGCTGCCGCTCTGAAATTGAGCTGAGGTCAGCGTCACATACGTTGCCGGCGACAGGTCGGTCCACGCGGCACGTCCGCCATGTCATATTCGTCCGACATATCACATTTAATGTCCGCAACGACTGATAGTGGAAATTGGCCGACTGTTTTAGTGCGGTGAAGCGCAGTTAACTATGCTACTGACTTGTAATCTGACGAGAGTTTGTTAAGAAAATTAATATTTATAATATTAATAACCAATCTTGAAAAACGCTTTAATTTCTCATTTGTTGCATTTTATTTTGACTTTGATCCTTCTTTACGTACCCATCCACATGCTACAACAGTTTAATTAGACAACATTCGGAACGAGACATTTATTATCAATATTATCACTCTACCCAGAAATGAGGAAAATGCAATCTTACCTTGTTTTCTTGAGTTGAACGTCCATTTTTCAGATGCACTAATTTCTCCATCATTTATTGAAGTTACTGATTTCTCGGATAAGTTGCTACTCTGCAAGTCTTTGACAGCATTGCGAGGGCGCACGATCGTTCGGTTGCCATTGTATTTCTATAAAATCTTTCACATCATTGTGGAAAATGACCGTTCAGCTTCTGAAGACGCCATTGGAGTAGTGAGAATTCAAAAAGTTTGCAAACATCTAGAAAACTTTCTTCCGACATTTCATTTTGCAGCAGTACTTGAAATAATGGTACCTCACAGGTTGCATTTCTAAATTTGCTTCTCTTGTACATTTCTTGCAACAGTGTTCCGTACTGAATTTGACGTCCCTTTGAAAATGTTTGCACCTTCTAAATGATTTTTAAATCATGGTCAATGGTACTAACAAAATCCACTAACCCTCGAAATATCCCAGGGTTTTCCAATAGTTAACTTTCGTCGCGCCCTCACAACGCAAGCTCAAAGGCACCACGAAATTTGGCACACTTTATAAGAGTATCCAGAATATGTCTGTTCTTTCGCATTTCATCGCTGTCATTTTACAGAGAACCGATAAGTGTCATGAAGCAGAGTCACAATATTCAAACGTCGCAGTAAAGTCAATTCAACACTACTGCTTTAATGGAGATGTCTCATGATGATTTTCTCAGTGAAATGGTTAATGTCAGTATACCCGGTCTTCATCCACACATTTTCCTCCTTGCTAAACAAAATAGTGAATTTTCCCCCTCACACCCACGTAGCCACGTGTAGTGTTTTAAAGTAGTGTTTGATTTAAAGTAGGGCCTGTTAAGGTCCGCAACAGACTACACTAAAGAGTAAAAAATTGCCTCTTTAATCTATGACTACACCAAGGGTTGCAAGAAATGTACGGCGAGAAATGAGGAAAGAGGCTGATGAGACTGCGTCCACATACTAGAAATGGGTTATTCGATGTCTTGAAATGCCTTTGTGCGCTACAAGCCGAGAGTGGGACAGCAGTGAACTATGAGATCACCTGCGAGTCCCTTTTCTTGTTTTATTAAATGCTCTTGTGGAACTTTGACCGGTGAAATCCTTGTTTTGTTGCCATAATCGTAAACCATCTGTTTAACGAGTTCGAACTGCCTAAAGAGAAATATATTAATGCATTGCATACAAATCAATATTTAATGTAAAAAAACTGGAACGTATGTGACTTAAGGAAGAAGTGCAATCTGTACATATTGTGGCGTCATACGAGTGTAATCAGTACACAGACGAAGTGGGTTGTAGTAATAGCAGGTTTATTCACAGTTTAGACCGTAGTCACAAATAACCAATGCACTGTATACAATTAACTAACTAAATAGGCCCCACTGCTAGGAGAGATATTTAAAACGGCTACCACACCGCAACATACTACCTAATGTTTCGCCGTGCGTAGTACCGCCTGCCCTGAGACTGACTACATGTCTCATTAGTCACGACAATAACTGCCGGCATCTTGCGCCGCGTGCACGTTCGCACCTCTCACAGACGACCTACGCTGCTGCTGCCAGTATCACAAGAAAAAAAGAGCTATTGTTCTCACGACCCTTAAATAGCCCTCGCGACGCTGCCCGCCGCCTCCATTGCCTCCGCCCTAGCGATGCGCACACCCTGTCAGAAAAACCCCGTGCGTCATAGCTTCTGCCTTTGTCTACGCATCCGATGCCCACCACGCGCCACGTGCCCACGCTGTTTTAGCTACACGACGCTACAATATTTTCTTGAGTTGCGTAATTTCCCCCTCCCCGTCTGTTTCACTGTATTTATTAGTAGAATTGTGAATAAATGGTGAACGATAAATAATTCACAATAAAATTCACAATTAATAAAGTCATTCATAAATAATAAATACGAATTAAAAAAATAATGAATTAATTACATTTATTCAAAATATCCCTTCCAGTTTCTTGCTTCAAATTTTTATTTTTATATAGCTCATAATGAACGAGTTTCCTATAATTAAGAATATCGTTCACACGTTTTTTCTTGTTCATTTCCGTTTAAAGGGAAAATTCAAGTAAACAATTAAAAAACTGGTTATCATGTCTTCTACTGATAAATAGTATAACCTCACTCAGTAGTTCTATGCACCGATTAGTGTTTCCCTGTGTCAGCGAATGCCTAAATGTCATAAAAAGTGGAGTAGAGTCCAAGAAAACTCGCTCGCCGACCGTCTCGATCTTCGAGCATAGTATACATAGAGGCGCCATTATCGCTTCCTACCCCGCGGAAAGTTGAGGCAAACATGAAACGACTCCGATGACGTCACAGGTTGGCAGAAGACCGGTATCTATGTATGTTGGTCATTAGAGACTTTCGTTATTAGATCTTTCCGTCCGAATTTTAAACGAATTTGTGTACATAAGCTAATTATTTCTACATCGTCGGTAAACAAGTAAAACCCAATAGTCTTTTGATACTTTTGAAAAATTTTCAACGTGACATACCTTTTAAGAAACGAAAAAAATTTCGTTGATGGATTTTTCGAGTACATTTTCACTGTTATTCGTCTCTGTTTGAAACAAAGCCATAATATATAATATTGTTACGTTTCTAGGTGGTGAATTAAAAGTCTCGTATTATTTTAACAAAAACGTTTATTTTGTTTCTTAACACAATCACTGAAAACACTTGATTATTTATTTTTACACTTATCTTCATTTATTTACACTACACTTCTCTTGATTTATTTTCCACTGCACTTTTCTTGATTATTTATTTACACTATTCTTCTCTTACACACTCGCACAGTCCTAAGCACTGGCCACAGTTCACTACACTGATCACAGTTCGATGCACTGGTCACCGACGTGGACTGACCACAGTTCACGTCATTGAGCACAATCACTTCACTGCTATTCACCGCAATGCACACACTTCACAGTTCAGCTTCCACTGCGGACTTGAGACTGACTCGCGGTCGCCGGCCGTCGCGTGTTTATACTCGTCTAGATAATCCAGAATCATCCGGACACCGCGCATGTTCTGGAATAATCCGCCGGCAGGTGATGCAACCCGCGCTCACAGGCTCGGGGTGGCGCCGGCGGATGACGCAATATTTGTTACAATATAATACATCCAATTCCAGGGCTAAAGCGATTTAGTAATTAAAAAACAACAGCAGGGTTTATCTCCCTCTTAACAAATGATACTGAGAAGTCAAATTAAACTGAATAAAATTTAACTTGATTTATCTAAAAATATAGGTTTGCAAGTTTCACTTGCAGACCAATAATATAGTATTTGCATTACGTTTCTGTTCTTATTTTTCTTCAAGATTTTCTCAATCCCTTTCCCCATTATTGAAAACATCTTGGACCGTATTGGCAGCAATCTCCAGGTTTGAGCATATTTTACTTACTAAAAAGAGATAGTTATGGATATTTGATGGAATAAAAAGAATTAAAACTTGGTTTTTTAAGGGAATGTTTATCTGAACATTTGGATATTTATAGATTAACATTAAAGAGAATACTTGTCAGGTTGTAATATTTTATTCTATAAAAACGTGTATTATTTCTATTTTTATTTTATTTTCAATTTAACAGACAATTTGTCCAAATGATTACAAAAAATTCAGGGAAATAATGACATCTCAGTAACGCAAACTACAATCAAGTACAGTTAATTTTATTATATCTACCCCTTGATAATATATTATTCATTTTTAAGTAACACACTTTTTGTGTACAAGCTTCTTACCCGCTTGGCTGAAAATTTTTCATTATATTTCTTACCGTCCTAATGTAATCTTACATGTACTTACTTACTACTAAGTACTTGCTAACTACCAGTTTCATGAGTGCAAAGACATGGCTTTCACAAGGTATCTCATGATATGTCAACTTTTTGTATCGATTCGTGCATTTATAAGCACAGCAAGAAACAACCATCTTCACTCGACAGAAAATTGCCCTCACAACGCACAAGAACACAAAATACAGCGGAAAGGAAGTTGGGAAACTCAATATCCAGCCAGCTGCGCCTCCGCACAGGCGATCGAGAAAACTCATTCTAGTGTGTGTGTGTGTGTGTGTGTGTGTGTGTGTGTGTGTGTGTGTGTGTGTGTGTGTGTGGGGTCATAAGTGTCCTTGTTTCGATTTTCCACATTTCACGTCGCACATTTCTCGCAACGCATTCTTTCGTGTAGTCTGTTGCGGGCCTGATACGAATGTATGGCAAAGATCTTCCATTATCGCCATATATACCCTCTGGTATATATGGTAGTACACAGAGTAGTGAAGTTTTCGAAATAAAATAATTTTCTTTGCGTGAAACATGTCGAATCAATTGTTCTTGTTGCTGGGGTCGAACTTAAGTGCCCAGTGGAAATCAAAGGCAGACCCACATGCGCGGGAGATGTACATACTACGTTATACAGACACAGCGCATAAAATTATGTAAGTAATGTTTCAATATAGACTTACATTAACTTAGTTTTGATTACTTTGAATTGCTTACATTTTTATTATATATTCGTATTTTGAATTTTGGAAACTGCATTTCCGTTATTCGATGGAGGTGCAACCTTCAGTCTGTTGGGGCATCACCCGTCACTGTTCGTGTCATTGACAAACAGGACTGTTCTTCCATTTTTAATAGATCAGGGCATATCGTTTACGTATAACAGAAAGACGATAGGACCTATGATCGAACCTTGCGGGATCCCATGCTCAATTGGGAAAGAATTGGAAAGATAAGTAAATACTATTCCTTCGAGCCAGTACGGTATTTCTACTCTTTGAAATCGATGTTTAAGGTACGAGTATATCCAATCTAGGGCAATACCACGAATTCTATGTGAAGGTAATTTTGAGAGCAAGATGTTATGGTTAATAACGTCAAGACTATCGAAAGATAAAAATATTCGTGGGTGCGTCATTTTGGTCCATTGATGATGCAACATCTTTACGAAAAGAAAAAACGGCAGTTTCGGTACTTTGATTTCCTAAAACGTGTTGTGAGTCTGAAAACTTACGTTTTTCCTGAGAAAAGTTTCCATTGGCCGGTAATTTTGAATTTCATTTTTGTTCCCTTCTTCCAAGTTGCTTCATTTTTGCTGCAGCAACACGTTTTGAAAATATCTGGAAATACTCCCGTGCATAAAGTAGCATTGAAAATGTGAGTTAAAGGGTGTATAAAGGCAAGTTAGGTGAGTTAAAGGGTGCAAAAGGATTTAATAAACAATCCGGAAATCCATCCAAACCAGATGAATATTTATGTTTTAGTTCACTCACTGTTCTGATAACTTCACTGGAAGAGGAGAAAAGAAACATCGGGTCGAAATTTTTTTGTGAAGCGCATGATGTTGAATTTTGTGGTTTTAGTCCCTTCGTGTGATCAGCCGCAATCCTAGAAAAGTTTTGGTTGAAGAGATTCGCAACTTTTTCCGGATTACTTGTTTCTCTTTTATTATCCTTTAAAACAGCATTCTCTACAAAGTATCGAGATAATGTAGTCGTATTTTTGACGATTTTTTTACATTGCTTTAGTTTGTTTACTAGCGTTCAAAATATCGTGATTATTTTTCATTATTTATGCATGAACTATTACTTTCCTTAAAATTCTTTTGTATTTTCGGAAGTATACATTGAAATCGGGTGATACGTTATGGTGTTTAGAAATAAAGTAAAGCGTACGTTTGTTTTAAACAATTCCTTGTGTGGTCCATTACTTTCCCGGGAAATGCTTAATTTTCTCTATTCAAGAGGGAAGCACGTGTTAAAGTGAAATGAAAGCTTTGAGAAAAATAAATTATATTTTCCATTTGTGTCAACAGCGTTATAAATTGCGTCCCATGATTCCTTCAGTACGTAGTCTGTAAATAATTTTGTTAACTGTAATGAAGCTCTAGACATGCGTGTATTATTTATTGTGTCAGTATTCATGTCACTAGTAATTGTGAGAATTTGTGCATTGTGGTCACTGTAATCTAGATTATTCGTTACTATTTCATATCTAGTTATGGTTTTGTCAGTGCCGGTGCTAGACAATTTTGGACCCGGAGCAATGCTGAAACGTAGACGCCCCCTTTCCCCCGAAAAAAATTAATATGTGAAAGTTGTGTCAAGAAACTATGAATTATTTTTACTTCAACAAATAACAAAAGTTACAAAGTTGAACCTAGAAAAGTTCTTGGAAATACATTTTAAATAATAGTTTTAAGTAATAGTATTCAGTGATCAAATAATACAATTTAAGTCTTTAGGAAAGTAATAATAATAATAATATGCATTTCAGTGGAACCTTTTCGTGGAACCAGTTCGTTTCCATGTCGCGGCAGGAAGTAATAAGAGCCAAAATTTATTGCTTATTTATCCTTGAAAATAGATTTTATTACATGGGAGTTTTTTTGTTGTTTTTTTTCTCCCTTTCAAAATTTATTGCTTATTTATCCTTGATAATAGATTTTACTACATGGGAGTTTTTGTTTTTTTCTCCCTTTCAAAATTTAAGTAGTATATGACTTAGTGTAGGGATCACAGAATTTTGAAAATGTGCACACAATTCACTTTTCCCCATAGCATGTCATACGCAGTTTTTAACTGTTTTTTGACGTAAAATAAATAAATAAAAAAACTATTTTAATGTTTGCGTCATTTCATAAAGTCCTACCTTAAAAGGTAATGACTATAATTAAATATTAAGGTAAAAAATTCTTTGAAAATCTTATGAAATATCACTGTATCGCGACATACAAAATTACGATAGCGATTTTCTCGAGTTCTAATTTCTTTTTCAATTTCTTACAAATTTTTTCCCATCAGCCCCATTATCGGGCCACTTGATTTGCGGCCCCCCCAGCGATCGCCCGGGTCTGCCAATGACTAGCGCCCGCACCCGTTAATTATAATTTGATCCATTGTTTCTTGTGATTTAAACGTATTCCATGTAGGTACATTCACCAAAGCCGAAGACCTATACACTTTAAGCCAAGGAGGACAGTTTTTTAATTAATTTTTATTAGCAAAATTGAAACCGGAATTATGGAATGTGGTGCTTGTGTATGTGTGTGCACTATATTACTTACAAGAATGGGCGAACAAGATTACAACTGTGAAAATGATCGAATCGATTCCCGGACAATCTCATATGAAATTTGTTCCGACAAAACGAGTTTGGCTGCTTCACAAGGGCTAGTCGAACCCCCTGTGCAGTGCCCTCAACCCTATCCCTTTCCTAATTCTTTTTATACAAAAAGCTGGCCAAAATTATTACTTTGCTAGAATTTATTTAAAATTAGTTAATATGTATATTTATGCACGTTTACATGTTTTGGTGAGAGATAGTACTAAAAAAAAAAAAAAAAAAAAATACAACACAAATGATTAAAGGTGGGTTAGTTCATGGGGTAAGTAGGAACACTACTAAATAGTTCTGGTTAAACGTGTTACACTTAAGAATATAATTCTTTATTCTCGATATTCCCAGCCGCTAATAATGATCATCTTCATCTGTTTTACCAGCAGCTCTTAAACTCATTTGAGCAGTACAAGTTAATGTAGACTCAGGTACTTGCTTCCGTAAATCTTGTGTTTTGCGTCGTTTGCTGCGGTCACTTTCTCGGTCGACCCGCCTTTTGTTTAGTCCATATAGATAATTTCACAGCAAACAATAAGACACTTTCATTATTTTTTTTACAAATCTTTCTTCCATATTAAATGCAGCTGCTCATTTTTGTTTTAATTCAGAACTGAAAAATCGAAATTTACGCTTAAATTCGTTCACTTTTTCCGATGGACAATTTGTGATTTTCAGCAAACGATTCTCCAAATATTTAATCTTATCAATTAAACGTTGAGAACACTGCTTGATGTAGTTGTAGTTATCCTATAGTCATCTCCCTAACACTTTCTTCGGAATCTACCAATAAAATAAAATAAAAATCTTACCGATGCTCCTTAATTTCACGAATTTTGTTACGCATCGCCGATATTTAAAGAAAATGCCATAAACTAAAATTGTAGAAATATGTGGGAAGTTTTTCTTTTTTTACGGTTGGCGTATGAACTTTAGAACGTGTATTTTTGCTTGACACGTCCTGACACTATGACTAAAACACTAATGTATGAATGAAAACAAAATTGAATGCATTATTCGTTCAATTAAAACATCTTAAATTATGTAAATACTAATCTTAAATGGGTCAGTTTTTAATTTAAAACACAGTTCATACCTGAAACTTCAATATACATCACGAATTAATACACTTCACAACTTTGAAAGCACTCGTGAAGCGAATAAAGAATCCCTTTGTGCGGAACTGCTGGTAGCAAATACTTGCAGCGCATACAACGGCTCACTTTAGACTGATGCTACAACAAAGATACTAAGTTTGAGACTAACAAATAACTATCGTATGACGTAATATATATTCAACTTATAGGAAATGGTTTTAGTTTTCTCGTATGTTAAAATTTTTTATTTCGACGTTTCGCCAGCTTTTCTTACAAAATACCCCTATGTGCGCTGGGTAGTGACGCAGGAGCGCGTAAGAGAGGCGCGTACGCCGGGATCCTACCTGGCGGTCCTCTTGACAACTGATTGCGACGACACTGGACAGTAGACTAATAATATAATAATAAAATGTTAACGGAGAATTACTTCTTAAGTAAAGAGGACGCGCACAACGCCCTCCTAGGGGTTTGGAGACGCGTTGCGTCATTTACAGACGCAACACATAACAAACAACACAAAACTATAGTTTCCTAACTTTTACTTCCTGTTAATATTTTGTAACCCTGTTCTAATCAACATTACTTAAATATTTGATCAATAACATACAATAATATAATAATCGTTAAATAAAAATATTTCAACAATACTGGAAAACATTGTAGAATAAATTTCACACAATGGGACTAAAGAATTTGAATACTTACATCACATTCACAATCTACAGAACATATAATTTTGATGAAATTGGGTCAATAAAAAAAAAAATTAAAAAACGTCCTGACACCTTGCATTACAAATCCCATGAAATTAGTTGAATGTTAACCATGAATCCTCAATTATGTAGTAATTGGATTTGGAAAAATCTCAAGATTATTTTATGGATCATTCATTGATGATCCATATTGACATTGAAGCTTCTGCAAAGTAATTATGAACAAATAAAAGTGTACACATTTAAAGGCTGCTTTAAACATGCAAACATTGTAGATTAGCCCAACTGTTCTCTTTATTGGTCAGCACTACTTAAGAGAAGTTCCCTTCCAAAATTAAGTGGAGGGTTGGATGAACCAGGATTTGAAGATGGGGGAGGGGTCTCTTGTAAATGGAATACTTGGTGCAAACCATATTTCCTCTTTTGAGTAGGATTATCTATCCCATTGTATGGTTTATGGAAGATAGACCAAAATCAAATATCTCCATTACCCTTTTTCTGTTGTCAATAACAAAGATTTCTCACTAAATCACAGTGCTTTTAAAAGAATAATACGTTATCATAAATATTAATTTCCTATATGAACAACAGACAACGATTTTCCACCTTCGGATTTTCTCTGATGGGGATAATTACGAAGTGACAAAAGAAAGAACAGTGTCTTAGAAACTTCTTTGTGGTGTTTTAATGTATTTGTATAACATACAACTTGTAGTTGTGTTTGGAGAATACAGGAATTAATAGAATCATTATACTTCGAACTGCAGAAATCTACATTTGCTAAACATACCTACGTATTCTCACCACATAAGTGCATAACATAAGTTGTACTGGAATATTAATTTCAATGTTAATTTTAAATGTACAATGTGAATTAATTTAATTGCTGGAAATTAACAGAAATATTCTGGGTCTTTCTGGAATGGCACACTTGTATATCAAGCTCAACTAATTGAATTTTCATAATTTTCAAAGGCATGGCCAAAGTTAAGGCAATTTTCATTATCTTCAATTTACATCCGAATATAACAGATATAAACTGTAGTATTAAAACAGGGAATATTCTTCATGAAAACAATACAATTGACAAATTCTCATGTGATATTTGATAACATGCACATCCTAGTGTTGAATACTATTCTATTCATTTCTTTCAATATAACATTTTGATCATTATGTAGAATATTAGCCAACACTGCATTCATTTCCAGAAAGAACACAAAAATATTTAATATGCTAGTAACTAGAATATTTCATTTGTGATTGATCACTCCACAAACATTTCCCCAAACTCCCAACAAAATTGATTTTAAATGAATCATAAAAAGCACTACAATTTTCTCTTCAACAAAATCAACAGTTTAACTTATGAGTAGCAAATAGATCCCATTTTTAAAGTGGGAACAAATTTAAGATATATCTGTATATATCAAGCACAAAATGAAAATTAGTTCATTCATACTTGATTTTCTCCATACATAATCTCAAGCATATGGTAGGATGTACATTTGGCTTTCATGATAATCCTCTAAGAAATATTTAATAATAACAATAATATTATTTAAAATTCAAATATCAACACTTAACATTTAAGTTCATAATTAATTTATCCTAAAAATTACACCAAATTAATACCGGACTTAAATACTCTCAGGAAAGTTTTTAATATTTTCACACATTTCTATTCAATAAAACCAAAATACATTCACCTACCATATGCCAAAAACTTGCTACTAATTGTTAACAATGATACATTATAAATTTTATCATCTCGGAATGACTTGCCATGCTTGCTCTAAACGTCTGCATTCATTCCAAAAATGTTGACCTCCCTGGCACTACCCATTACTATATTTCAAGACTTGTCATTTATTCAGTGCAAGTTTCAAATGCCCAATTTAATTCCTAAACCAAGTTTTATCATGGTCTGATTAAGAACGCAAAAGAATGATAGTGAACATGCATGAAGAGAACGTGACAGAAAATATATAGAAATTAAAAAACTTACTTGTGTACAATCTCAAATGCAGCATCTATTTTGTCCAACATTATTAGCATACATTTGATTAATACACCACATGCATGCCAATCATTCAAATAAATCAAATATCTAAATTAGGTACATTTGCTACAACACTGGTACTTGAATATGACAGTACTTCTTGCAAATCTCATGAAATTATTAAAAAAAAGTAGAAACTGCATAGAATAATATACTTCATCAAATGTATCCAGATTCTAGAAGTAGTCAGATTGAGATTCAGAATTATTCTTTACATCGGGTATAAATACAAACTATAATGATAAGAAATAACTTGTACATTTCTTTAAGAAATGTTTTACTTAAAAAATCTAAGCAGGGGTTATCCTCAGACACAAAATTTTCTTTTTAATGGTCAAAGTTTACTTATTTGTAAATCTACAGAACTATACAAATTAAGAAATCAAATTGCCCGTTGACACACGACAATACATCCCTAGCACTCCTCTTTAACTTACAAATCCAATATCAATATGAGGGAAAAAACAAAAAGAGAAGAAGTAGAAAAACCCCTTGTTAATTCTTTCCTAACAGGTAACTATTCTTTTCTGAAAATCGATGTTATTTAAATTCCAATTTACATAATAGTGTATTACATTTCATTTATATTCTATCTAATAATTACTTGCAAACTTTCAAACTATGACTTGTAAATAATGATATACATATATACAAAATTTCCAGCAAGTTAAATGAAAGCCAAATGAATTGAGACTTAAATTTGAACGCACATTTTCTGTACATCAGAACTTTTCTTCTTAAAGACTGGTATTTTTCTCAGACACAACATACAGAGCAATAACCACACTGAAATTACTTTGATCAATGCAAACATGATTGTTATATGCTTTTGCCATTTGACTTTTTAAAATATTGTCATGTATTATCTACGTGGTCTAATAACCTCAAAACTGATCATTTTGCATATTTAAGTCTGAACTGTCATTCTAGCATGTTGAAGACTTATATCTATGATATATACTTTTGTACAGCCATCAGGGTGATTCTTCATGCTACAGCACAAATATATAAACATACAACTACAAAAACCATTTGCCTGGCATATTCCTATATATCAATTGCAAATGTTCTTTGCAGTATAGGTATCAAGACTACAATGAACTGAGTCTGGATAAGTGCTGTATGTTTTATCATCTCAGGACAAGAGAGAACAAAATATGTTCTGTATGGTTTCTAATACGCCCTGATTGTATTGAATGAATTCTTCTACTCATCCATAATCTACTGTACAATCATACAGATAGTGTTCACTCTCAAACATTCACATACATGAACACTCAATCTCAAAGAAAATTTTCTTACAAAGAAAAATATGCTAGTACAATCATACTTTCTCCAAATCTTAAAGATGGGAAAGTTTCAAAATACATATGTCAGGACGGAAACAAAATGATAAATGTATTATGTTCCTCTAAGAAAATAAATCTGCAGAAAAACTTAAATTAAGTGATGAATAATTAAGCCAGTAGATTTTGTGATACATTTAGGGGTAAAATATGAAATAAGAAACAAGTGAACAAATGAATGAATGAAAAAATAAAATTAATACAACTTAAGTCTTTCTTTTTTGGAAAAAAAAAAATTTGGAAAAAATGGCACAAGGGTTTAAATGAGTTTTGGAAAAAAAAACATTAACCAAATTAAATGATTAAATAAATTCTGTATTGCAGAATAAATTATAGAACATACAAGGAATTTACTAATCAATTGAAAAGAAAAGTTTATTAAGCTTATAAACTTAAATGACTTTCACAACATATACAGACTAGTTATTGTGTATCACATTGTCTTCAGAGCTACAAAATGGTTCAAATTTACAATATTAGTAATTTTCAATTAATATAAACTTTTCTCATTTCAGAATTGATATACATTGCTGAAACCAGTTTATAAAACAAAACATTTACAATAATCCCTTTAATGGTGTTACTACTTTTGTTTCTTAAACACTTCTGTACAAATGGAGCCGTTTTAATTGATATTCTGAAATTTTAGGTGCTCAACTTTTTCAATGGAGTTCTCTATTATTTTCTTTACAAATGAGCTTTTACTTAAGCTTTTAGTAATGTACTCAACACACACAATGATTCACTGGCATTTTCAGGACATTTTAATGGAGGCCCAAACTAAATTTACTGAGAGAAAGCTTTCACTGTTGTGAATCATGCAAATAGTATAGTGAATAAGTTCACACGACTTAAAAATCAAATTAGAATTTAAGGGGTACTTCCATATATTGGTCCCCTTCAAATGGCCATCAACTGGAATGTACAATGTAAACAGAGAAGAGAGAAAATAAGGATTTTAAAATAAAAATAATGTTAAAAATCTCACATTTTAATTAATAAAAAATTTAGATTGATTAATATTCAATAAGACCAAAAAAAAATACTTCTTAATATAAGACAAAAAAAAAAAAAAAATTCTTAATATGTAGCAAAATGAATATGATATGCACCTAACAACAAACTGTCAATAGTCTTCAACAAACAGTCTGTAGAAATTACTAATAAACACTCCAATGTAACTGCATTGTAATTATAAAAATAAATGTAAAAAAAAAACAACAACAAAAAATACTGGAAAAATGGATTTGTTCATTTTCTTTTTTTCTTTTTTTTTTCTTTCTTCAAAATTGTGGTATTATTTCATCACTGTATTCAAATATTCTACATGCCTTGTAGTTCGTTGACAGATGCGTCTCATGTGGTACGTGTAAATTCTTTACAACAAAAATAAAGATCTAAGAGACTTAAAAACTATTTTAATGAGTGTACCTGCCTTTCACTTTCCAAATTAATAAATGCTAACTAACACTATTATATTTTATTTAACATCAATCAGATTACAATGCATTGCAATTAACTAGCAATCGTGCATTGAAATATTACAATGTTATTACTTAATGAATAGAAGAAACAACGTTTCAATAAATAATCAACAGCTAGTAGCAAGTAATTTTTACAAATAAAACTACTTTCTCCATTCACAAAAATTTCAAAAAGGAAAAAGAAACCTTGCTTTTTGTGAGAACATGCTGCTCATGATATGATATTTGACAGGAATATACATAAACAACACGTTACAAGAATTAAAAGTACATATTTACACACCCTGTTCATATATTTTCCAATTCAAAAATAACACTTCCAAGAGAAAAAGATATGCCACTGGAATGATTATTGGATATAGTCACTTAAACATCTAATAATTATTCCAATAAATGCTAAATTAAGAGAAGTTCATTAAACTACAAATATTTTACATCAAATGTTTCTCTTCTCTGATACTTTTCCACAGGCACAAGCACACAAGTGCACAAATTCAAACATCCGAACAGTGTTACCAATGCAGGATTATGATTACATGTGTGGTGTTATGTTTTACTAGTTACAAATATGTCTAAATATTTTGAATAAGAAATGACGAAATAGGCAACTTACAAAAAATATGATTTTAAATACAAAGCCAGGACAACATAATTACTTGTCCACACAAAGTCAGATAAAATATGAAGGTCTCTAAAATTTACTATCTTAAAGGTCTTCAGTGATAAACTAGAAAGAAGAAAAACAATCACCCTTGATGTAATTCACATCTTATTAATGTACACAACTTTTTACCAATGGCTTATAGGAATGTGAATAAGGGTAATGAGAACAGGCCCAACAGTGTCCAAAACAATATTATATACATTTACATACATTTTAATAACAACATTCAAGATCTTCTCTACCATAACGACTCGATGCAGAGGTACTTCCTGAAGTAGTCGTTACACAAGGGTAATAGCTTTCACACATATAGAAAACGGTTAAAATGAGGTCTTTTCACAAACCAACAATCTTCATAAGTGTAAAACATTAATAACATTCTATAAAGTTTCTCTTGATTCATGTGGTAAAAATGTTACTATGTTAATCTTCATTTTCTCTTCTTAACAAAATACAGTTTTACACAAAAGCAAGACTATACAAAAAAAAATTGCTCAATTGAGTTTTGTAATAGCATCTGCTTCAAAGATCCTCACAGGAAAGTCTGAAGTCAAGGAAGTCTTGTAAGTGTACATAACACACATAACGTCCTTTCATTTAACAGATTTTCCACTATAAAACGAGACAGCTGCGTGAATGTCAATTGCAATTCATTAAATAAATAATGAGACATCAATTTATTTCTTCTTGTACATGACTAAATAGTATCCAATTATATAAGAACTTTAAAAGTCTGCTCCCAAAAAATAAATTTAAAAAATTCACAAACATTACCTAAATCTAAATTTTTGGGTATTGGAGAAAACTTCTGCTGGAGTTTAAATTTTGGATTCAGATACGAATCATGCAGGAGAGTTTTTAATCATAAACTTCTTAATGGAACTTATGTAGACATGAAGAGCACCAAGTGTAACTCCTCATAAAAATTCCTTGTCAACGAGAAGCTAAATTAGTCACTGAAGTTGTTTTTCAGAAAATTGGCACCATAAAGGCAACGTTGAAGATATTAGCAAAGGGAAGATGAGCTAAACAACAATTTACAAACTTGAATACTAAAATTGACATGCTATTATTTCAATTTGAGGGGAAAAAAAATCTATTTTCAAATTAGGCAACAACCTCTCAAGAAAATAAAAAATTGTGCTAATTAAGGGTTTAGGTTGAATCACATTCTGTCATTAACAAGATCTAAAGAGTGTCTGAAATTAAATATTCTCACTGCAGTGAATGGAAAAACGACTAAAATTCACAAAAGCTTAACACAGGACCTTATTAACTTTACATTGCCTGAAAACTTACAGACTTATATTTTCAAATAAGAAAATTAGGAAGCAAAACAAGGAGTTGGGAAAGCCTATATTTAATGATATTAATACTTCATACCAATTTCAAACTTTGGTAAAACCAATTAAAATACTGTATCAAAAAAAAATTTGAAGAACAGATTTCTCGGACGGAATGAATGAAGATCTGCAAAAATTAATCAAACATTATGAAAATTTACTTTCGGACTGATGAACGAATTCACTAAACTGCCATCTAACTTAATTCACAAAAAATTACGAAGTATGATTGTTAATCTAGAACTGCAACATTATGACATATTTTTGTTGTGACTTAAAAAAAGCAATTAATGATTAATACAAAAAGCTAAATGTTGCAGAACTAAAAAAAAAGTTCAAAGAATTTACAGGCATTACATAACATGTTACTAAAATAATAACACCACCAACGTTATGATTTATTTTTCATTTCTCAAATAAAACACGAGAAATACCTTCTTCGAAAGAGAAAATCTAAATAACATGTTCTCTTTCCTTAATAAATAAATAGGTCAACACTAATTAATATTGGTAGCATGCAAGGGCAGCAGGCAAAAGGAACCTTGCACTCCAAAATTCACAGATAAATGATGAACTAATTGTAAAGTAAATCTCAACTAAATTCCAAACAAGAGACTTAAAAAGTTGAAAAAGAAACTGGGAAGGAGAGAAAACTGCAATTTACTTGCTATTCCTTCAGAAAATCATCAATAAATCCCATGGGACTGAAGACAGATTTCATTGATTATTCATTCCCAATAAGTCTACAACAGAAATAGGAAAGAATTTCGAACAAATAAGCAAGATTCTTCTGCTCATTAAAATTAATACTTTCCACATGTGACTCTACAAAAAGACTTTGTGATCAGCGCTCAACATATTGCAACTTCAATTAGGACAAATGAAAATAAAACAAAAAAAAAAAAAAAAAAAAAAAAAAAACTACATGCAAGGAAGTTGTATACGAAAAACTGATTTGAACTAGGGAACAGGCAGACTTCCAAGATCTTCATAGCAGCACAATGGAACTTTTAAGTGCAGAAATTCTGCATTTTACAGAAAAAGATCAAGATGGCGATATCCAGCATTGTGTGCAAACTGTATGCTGAGGCACATGTTGTAAGAGATTAATCTAACATACAAAAATGTAAACAATAATTAAATAAAGTACATTTTTCAGTAGCCAGAAAGTACATTCTCTAATTTAAAAAGACTACCTTGTTTCTTTGATCTACAAACCTTTAACATGTTTAGACCATCAAAGACGCTGCAATGCTGAAATTCACCATTCACTTTCCACTAACTTAAATAATATGACTTTACAATTCTTGTGAAATTTTAATGCTTTTAGTGTAGAAAGACCAACTATAGCAATTACAAAAACAAGAACCAAAATGATGCATAGGATATTTAGATGATCATTTGAAATATGAGATTGAAATACCGAGCAGGTACAATTGCTCAAATGGTATGTAAACAAGGCCACCAATACAGGACTGCATTTCTGCTATTTTATTTTTTACAAGTAAGGAAATTCATTAATTGGATAATATTTCAAGATTTCTTGAAGATACAATAACATCAAGTTTTCAATAACTGGATTTAGCATTAAGGTTGCATATTAAGATACATTTTTGTGACATATAATTTATGTTCATTGAAAATTTTAGTTTACTGTCAGGAGTATTTTGGAAGACAAAATTTAATTGAAATTACTTATTCCTCTGTAACTAACAATAGGTAAAATTAAACGTCAGGTAATATCTATAAGCAATTGAAATAAAAAATATAAAAAGAATCCTATTACACTAACCGTGCCTGCATACCATGATCTTTCAATGATTTAAATTTTTACAATTTTTCTTCTGTACAGCTTTTCTTATATTATTTCACACTTGATCCTGAAAGTGAAATATACGACACATGAACTGTATTTCAGAAATCAATATAAACACATTCATTGGTACATGCAAATACACAAACTCAAAAATCTTTATTTTTTTAATTCTTCACAAATTACACTATTACTTAATGATGCAATAGGAAAACAAGAAATAGCTAATTTCATAATTAGTAATTTATAATTAATATAATTTCATAATTCAAAATACCATTTTTTCAACACTGCAATTGTTCTGTATGGCATTTGGATTTACACAAAAATACTTCCTTTTGAAAGTAATAATAAATCTGTAAACACTATTCAATAACATGTTATGGCAAAATAATGAAATAGATTTGCTATACCACGTAATAACTTGATGTGATACAGAAAAACATAGATTAACTTTAATTTTATTACGATTCATTTGAAAAAAATCACCAACTGAGATTCGCACAATATGAAGGGGAAGAAGAAGAATCAGAAGAAGAATCAGAATAAAATAAAATAATAATAATAATAATAATAATAATAATAATAATAATAATAATAAGAAGAAGAAGAAGAAGAAGAAGAAGAAGAAGAAGAAAAGAAAAAAGAAAGAAAAAAAAAAAAGAAAGAAAGAAAGAAAGAAAGAAAAGAAAAAAAAAATATACAATTGGTATTGTTTATTGGTAGGATGAATCTGTATTCATTCTACCAATATACAATACCAATTGTATATTTTTCCAACTACACATTTCCAATTAACAATTATTAGTAATTAACTGAAAAGTTTGTTGAACTATACTTTTGTAGTACCAGTTCAGCCAATTTCATAACCCTTTGATCATGTTTAAATTGCCCTGACAAGCATGATTCATCTTTAAACAGGGTGGTTACAAAAATTAGAAAAAATAATTTTCCTTCCTTTTCTCAGCTTTCCAGAGTTTTCAAAATCAATTTTACCCAACTCATGTGAAATAAATTCAAAGAAATTTCAAACACTTCTGACAAGGGTGGTGAAGATTTAATTCAAATTATGTTATTGAAAAAATTAATTTAAATCAACACTTTTTCTTACTATAACCATCGAAACTATTCACAAGAGAGTCTCAAACAGTGTCTCTTTTATAGCTCGTGATCATTATAATTAGAGCCGGGAAATTTAAGCATTTATTTTACCTAAAAAGACATTTATTTTTACTAAAATAGGCAGGCAAAAATGCATTTATTCTGGCTAAAAGAGGGTTGCTTGTAAGCAATATAAAATCACCATTTCAAAGATAGTATTATTAAATATTTATAATAAATAAAGAGATTAAAATTTTTGTTCTCACTCTAATTTTTATTTCAGCAATTACACAGAAATAAACAATCTTTTCTTTGTAATCTTTATTGCACATGACCTCTAGATTAACTGACTCTGCCTAACAGGGATAATTTTAGTTTCACTACTGAACTCTTTCTCCTAGTGGCGAACTAAATTGCGATTCGATGATTACAAATTCATGATGCTGCCTTTATGAAATGCAATTGAGGACAATCTTTTAAATTCTGGAATGGGATTCAAAAGATTTGCAGGGAGTCTGTGGGAAAATTGGAGGCCATACTCAAAGGTAGGATGTAATTCTTTGTGAGCAAACAAAGTCTGTTGACATCAATCCAAAAACCTTGATTGTTATATTCTCACTTTCTTGTAGCAAATTTTAACACTTCCTGGCCCTGGATCCCAAATTCAACACCTCGAGCTTGATATCATGCCTACGATTCCAGGGAAAGACAAAACACAATAGTGCCATCATGCTGTTCAAACGGGCAGGTATGTTTCCAACTTGATTGAGATTGGTGTCAGGAGAAACTACTGATGTTACAACAGCAAATACTTTCTCACATTCTTTTGAACTTTTGCAATTTTCAAAACTTCAGAGAAATGACATCTGTGCCATTTTTTCAAGTGTCATTTGCTCTGTCCATGAGAAAAATTTGGAGCCATTTTTGAGAAAGATTTTTTGATAAATTATCTTGAAATAGAAGTGTGAAAATACTCATTTTTTTAAAATACCTTATTACCAGATCTCATTTTGTAGAATAGATTTTATAATATTGTACTTGTCATAATATTGTACTTTAGTAAAGTTAATTTTTCGCAGTTTCTGAAAACAGATTTCACCAAAAATGGGATCAATGAGTTGTTTTTTTAACCATCCATTGCTACTAGGAGGGAAAAATTTGGAGTAGTTTTTCAGAAAATAATTGTTTAAAAATTACATTTCAAGCAAAATTACATGAAAACTACTACCATTTTTTTTAAAAATTGTTCATGACCTTATTTCAAGATGTGTCTTTGGACAACAGTTCATTCGAGGAAAAAACCTCTATTACCAATACTGTTGTTGTAGGAAGTGCACCAATTTTTTGTTTTCAACTTTTGCAATTTTTTAAAATTAAGGGATTCCAGCAGAAGTAGGATCTGCTATTTTTTGCTAGGTATTCTCTAAGCCAATCAAGGATATAGTTTAATCAAAAATATTTGAAGATGTAAAGTTCTGCCCCAAAAATCAAAATATCCATTTCAAACTCACAAGGCTTCAAGTTCATTCAAATCGATCAGAGGATATCAATTTTTGAGAAAATAATCTGAACGCTTAGGCATTACCCTTGACCGTGGATGGACGAACGACAGAAGTTTTGCCTTTAATCTGTTTTTTGGCATCGAGGACCCAGAAAACATGGATTTTGACTACACACACACAAGAGAAAGTAATTTGCTACATATAGGAACAAAATTTATTATACTTCATTACCAGGGCCTGACAATAAGAGCTTATCTGTCAAAAGATCTCCGATTTCCCAGGTATGATAACGCTTTGTCTTTATTACATATGAAGTAAGGCAAGAAAGTAAAAAATAAAACAATTAAGGAATATCGAGGAAAACGGACAGACATCGGAAGCTAAAATAAGCAAAATAAAAAGCAAAATGAAAATCTGCAACAATTCCGTTTGTTCACATAAGTTAATGTAAATGAATAAAATTTAATATTACTATAAATTTAATATTACTATAAATTTAATATTACTATAATTTTAACATAAACAAATTTTTACATTATTTACTTAAATATCAACAAAAATATTAAAACTTCCTCTTCTTCCTACCCATTTTCTGAACTGTCCTGGCAAACATTTTTCTTCTTGATCTACCAATGTCTGGCCTTGCTTCAGATCTAAGTTCATAGCCATGATGAAGTTGTTATCCTGCCATTCTTGCTCATGGGCAACCAGGAGGAGAAGCAGCCGGGGCCACTTCCCCCAGGCCCTGACTGAATTGGGGGCCTTCAATTTTTCATTCAAAAGAAATACAAAATGTAATTATCTCTAATATTTGAGATGCACGGAGAAACGAATTCTGCTTATGAATTCGGGAAGGAGGGAATTTTTTGTTTGAAATAAGGGCCCCCCTTGGATCAACTGCCTCAGGCCCCTTGTTTTCTCTGACGCCCTGTTCTTGCTCCATGATACTACCTAGTTTTATTTGCAAGAATGTTTTCATACAATTTTTTAACATTTAGTAGCTCAGTTATTTTAGTTTCTTTTCTTGTCGAGTACCAAGCAACTTGAAGTGCTTTGCAGAAGTTTCATTTCTGCCACATGGATTTATTTTTGTTTTCTTCTGAGCTGACTCATTTCACTGGCATACATGAGAGTGAGGACTGAGACTATGATGGAGAAAGAAAGCCACACCTCATCTCCAATACTTATGTATTGTACAATAATCTTTTTGGAATTTTAAATTTTTTACTTCCATATCACGATCCATGTTGAAAGGAATATCACAGTCCCAGTCCTTGAAGTGCAAAACTTGCTCTAGGAAATAATTTCCTACTATAATTTTGGACCCTACAGTATTTTTTCCTTGAAATTCCATAACATTTGACTTCTGAGCAATTTTAAGAATTTTTTTTTTTTATTATTCCTTGTCATTAATTTATAAAATAGAATTAAATTAAGTAGAATAAGGAGAACCATTTAGTTGCACAGCTCTATTTACTTCACTTTTTCACATCCTTTAAATGTTATTTAAATATGAGTACATATTAAAAAGGTTTGGTGATATTTAACAGTTCCTGTATTTATGAGGATGATTATATTTTGTTTTACTATTTCCTAATATAACTGAAGATTCTCTGTACACACTTGATCTTCCAAAAAGATGTCTTGGGTAACCATTGTGCTTTAATATTTCCCTCAATAGTCTGTGTTGTACATTTTCAAATGCTTTTTCTACAAAAGCAAGGTGAGTTTCTATGTTCTGATTCCTTCATTCTTCTATCATGGCTTTTAGATATATATTATATCTGTACACAAACAATCTTCCCAAAATCCTGCCTGTTCCTCTGACAGAAGTGCTTCTGCTATTGTCTTGCAACATTGATTCAGAATTCAGATAATATTATTACAAATGCTTTAAAAATAGTTTAGAGATATTTATCATCCATATAATCCCAAAAACAATTGATCTGCCTCTATTTTTGACTGCATAAAATAAATAATTTTAATCTTAGTATACTGAATGGTCAACTATTACAGTAACTGGTTAACATGCATTTGTGTGTCCATGTTACTCAAGGCTACAGCTCTTTTTGTCAACCATAGGAAGAGTCACTTGACACATCTCAATCTACTGGTCGGGCTCTGATTCCCGCCCCCATTTTCGGCACCTAAATTGTCTGTGCAAACAGCCCGCTCTCTCTGACGGACCATCAACATATTCACATACAGAAACTTAATAACAATAATGAATAATGCAAATATAAGAGTAAGCTAATTTTGATATGAATCCAAAATTAACTTATTTGACAATGTTTTGAAAGCAATTTTTTGATAACAGCATTTACGAGCATTTTTCCCTTTTTCATGCAATAGATAAATTATGACAATTTCTTATTTTAATTACATTGAAAATAATGTGTCCAAGGCAATAAAGAAAATTGCCTGGTCCCCCCCCAACCAACCTTTTTCCAAATCGCTAGTTTTCCAGATTTGGTGCTACCTGGTTAAAGTGCTTTGCCTTTAACCAGGTGTGTGTGTGTGTGTGTGTGTGTGTGTGTGTGTGTGTGTGTGTGTGTGTGTGTGTGTGTGGGGTGGTGTGTGTGTGAGTGTGTGAGTGTGTGTGAGGAGTGTGTGTGTGTGTGTGTGAGTGTGAGTGTGTGTGTGAGTGTGAGTGTGTGAGTGAGTGTGAGTGTGTGAGTGTGAGTGTGTGAGTGTGTGAGTGTGTGAGTGTGTGTGTGTGTGTGTGTGTGTGTTTGCATGTGTGAGCGTGAGACTCCTCAGTGTTTAGCTCACCGTCTAGTTCATGATCATCATAAAACCCAGTGGAAATAAAAGTAATACTTTTCAAAGACCATGTGTTTCCCATATGCAACTCATGATAACATTTTTTCTGAACTGTCAGCCCTTTCAAAATTCCATGAACCTCCTAATTTAAATAAATTCATTCAATAACACATTCGATCCTGAGAGATACTCCATATGGTTAACTCTTGTGTCCTGAGCAATATAGCAGTTATTCAAACATCAAACAAAAAATTTAGTATACATCAGTTGGAAATTGATAAAATCTTGTAGTATTGTCTTTTCTCTTTAAGTCTTTATGTATTTTATTATCATCATAAGATGGTAGTGAGACTGGAATTCAAAGAAACACATGCTGTCAATTTTATATTTTTGCCGAAAGTAACAATGTTACAGAACATTGGGGGAAACGCAGTGAACTTCATGAATCAACACATGGTGCACTATAATGATATTTTGTTGAAGTTCAGATATAGTTCCATTTGCATATCTATTTATTTCTGCCTTTATGTTTCCAAATATACTATGGTAAAAAAATGATGAAAAATATAGAAGAATGTATGACATATATCCATAGGACACAGAAGTAAAATGACTATGATGATCCATAGGATTGAAAGTGTTAAATTGCTCATATTGTAACTACATGCCAGTTTTCTTGAGATTGATTAAAAATCTTTTAAGAAAATAATTTAGTAAGCTATGTCTCAAATGTATCAATGATGTCCTTGTTTTGTATTTTTAAAAATTACTTGCTTCTACTTCTTTAATGAACATTAATGAATCGTTTCTATTCATAAAACATTCTGCTAAATATCAGTTGATTAGGAGCAATATGAGTAGGGGAAGCTGTTGTACCTTTGACCATTTTTCATACTATAACTTTTTGCCCCTTCAGTTTTATTTTATATAAACTAGTTTAAGGTTTTCAAATAAGCACCTCAATGTCTATAAAATATTATTTTCTCATGATCTGAAATTAATTTTAAACATGGTTCAAATTAATTTTTGAAAGAAAAATTAGTGCTACAGAATGGCACAGACTTTCTCATAGTAAAGTTGTCTAACTTCCATGATGTGGACTGACTTTACAGTCTTGCCCCATCCTCTTGCGACCTGACATTATGACACTGCCTCATTTTGACACTTTCTCAATATTTTGGTTTCCTAATAACAGAACTGAAATATTACTTTAAGAATATTAAAGCAGAGTAAAAACTCGACATACATGGCAATTTTCATTGAAAAATTTTGAGCCATTTTTAAGAAAATGGCATTTAAGTGTGAATGCAATTTGAAGGTCTTTTTCACAGAAAATTTTTGAGTTTTCGAAAAACTTCATATGAAGTAATTTGAACTCAAAAATGTAGTTTTTGAACTCAAGTGAGTATTCTGTGAAGAAGTAAGTATTTTGAACTCAAAAATGCAATAGTGTTCACAAATCGCTTATAACGTGCATGATAACGGTGTAAGAAATATTAAAAAACAACACTTTTATAATTTTTGAAAAACAAAAAAATACGGCAAAATGAACTATGTATCATTTTTAACAGTGCAATTAGCACTACATTTAGTAGTATTTTTGAGAAAATGGCATTTGAACACTTCTGAAAAAAAAGAATTTTCAGCTCATTTTAAGAGATAACTGTTGAGTTTTCAAGAAATTTTATAAGACCTTATTTAAAGCACATGTACTCATTAATAGAACAATGTGTACAAATTGCTGTTAAAGTAAATAATAACATTGCAAGAGATACGTCAACAAAATTAATTTTTTGTAATTTTTGAAAAAACAATAGAATAGAGCAATATAGCATTCATGTCATCTTATCTAGTGCTTTTAGCACTATCCCTACCATAAGTTAAAAGAAAAAATTTGGAGCCTTTTTAAGAAAATCTTGTTTTTGTAATTTTTTTAAAATTACATGCAAAACTACTATCGGTTTCAAAAAATGTATAGGACCTTAATGAAAGAACTAATTATGGACAAGAAATTTCATTTGAAGGAAAAATTGCAATCTTCAATTTTGTAGTTGTACGAAGACGCTAAAAAAAATTCAAAACTTTGCAATTTTTGAAAATTCAGACTTAACCATGAAAATTGGACCTATGCCAAATTTATAAGTGTATTTTTTTTTAATAAATTAAAAGGGGGCTCCTTTTAAAAACGCAGTCGAGGCAAATCAATCAGGGGATATTCATTTTGGAAAAAATCCTACTATGATTTAGGCGTTAATGGTGGTCACGGCCAGCCGTTTTGGAAAGAAAAAGAAAAGAAAAGAAAAAGAAGAAGAAAAGGGGGGGGGGGGAAATTTCGGTATCAGGGGACCCCAAAATGTGTATTTTCATTAAAATTTGAAATCGATTTTCCACAGCATTAATGACTTTCTCTATACTACGTATATACATAGTACAGACATATGCACACGAGAAAGTAAAACAACTTGTCAAAGGTGCAACACAATTTTGTACCTCTGACCAGGGGTAGTTGTACCTTTGACGACTTCACACAAATTACAATAAGCAGTTTACTAGAACTTTTATTACTTTTATTAATTTAACTAATTTTTAACAATGTAATATGCATGTATCATGTACACTAGCAATAAAGATTACAGGAACTGTGAGAAAAGGACTATATAGAACAAAGCACATGAAAATACAAACCGTGTAAATCTGAATCTAACTTTAAAATAATTAAATTCTCAAAGTTATAAATTAAACAATTCATCATATATGTAAGTTACATATAAAAACAAATGCCCTCAGTTATTCAACACGATAGTGAGATAGATTGACACTAAATAACAAATGGCGTTGCAGATCCACCTGCCTGCAATGGATTTGGAAGCATGAACACAATATCGTCCTTATCTATATCATAAAAATTGTCATTTATCCTGACAAACCTCCTGACAAACTCATAGTATTTAATTTCTTTAAATATTTTACCTCAAAAGTATTTTCCCCTCTAAAACCCTTGGCAACACAATGTATAACAGTTCGTTTTTTTTCTGCACAGTTTTGTGATAATGAAATCACCTTTGCTTCTAGAATCTTCTCCAACTCTCTAAAATAATATAAAATAATAAATCAATAAACTGAAGGGAAGTAACCATCAGTTGTACCTCTGACTAGTTCAACAGTACATACTTGTCACAGGTATAACATATGTCCACTTTTCACAAAATCAAGCATGTTGAATTAGATGTTCATTTTTTTGCAAATAGTAAACTGCATATTTCATCTAGAATGTCTGTCTTACATTTTGATAGTTTTCACTATGAAACAGAATAAATATAATTCAAGTTATGACAAAAAAATGATCCTAACAAAATACTTACTATTGATATTGCGAACAGTTTTCTTTTTTATACGCAACACTAATGAAGCTTTTCAAATACAGAGACGACTTACACCAGATGGGGGCAGGAGTATAAACTAGGAATACCAACTTCTTTAAATTTATCAGTAATACGCACTCTGGCAATGAGTGGTTACAGGTACAGGTCAAAAATACAACACCTTCCCCTACTCAATTTAATTCAAGCACAATATAATAAAAGCTCAATATATGCACAAAATAATATTCAAAAAGGGTTCTTTATTTTATAAGATCCAAGTCTTCATAATAAGAACAATTTCTATTCCAAACTAACTCACTCATGAGACAGAATCCTCCAATAATTAGGTTCATATCTTTATGACATTGGCTCTGACATAATCAAAACAAGATCTTGATGAAGTCTATTATATCTATTAAACTACATTTCTTTAAGGTTGGAACAAAACAGTGGGTCTGCAAAACCATACACTACTAAAACAAAGCTGAATCTGGAAGAATTTGTATTGAACTCTCTCTGCTAATTTATCGAAGATCCTCTACACAAGTCACTAATTATCACCCGACTATTACAAGTCACTAATAAGGACTGTTTGTCTATTGTAGTATTTTAAATGATGCTAACATATTAAAAATAGTGTTCACAAAATTTCTATCTGGGATTAATGTTTGTTTTCATGAATAATTTTTCATTATAGACTGCTAAAAATAAGAACTTATTTAGGTCATTCAAGCTTGACAAAACATAAGAACTGTTACTGATAATTTCTGTACATAAATTGAGAGACTTCTGGATGTAATGGAAAATCTGTTAACATTAACCTTCTGTATTATCATTCAACCAAAATTAATTTAAACCTTTTAATGGACCATTTCAAGAACAGAGTGGTGTTAAGAAGAGATTACATCACACTTTCCCATTTAAAAAAAAGAAAAGAAAAGAAAGGAAACGTCAGAGGGAAGAAATAAAATACACATGATCATCAAACATAACTCTTCAAGTTATAAAAAGGAGGTTTGAAACCAGATATTTTGAACCATCAAACCAATATTTAGACTGAGAAGGTAATAACAGAAATAAGAATACCAATACTAAAACCACATGCGATCTTTATGACTAAGGAGATATAAGAATAGCAGTTTCCCCTTCTAAGGGCAAATATCAACTTCACATGATGAGGGGTATTTGGCACTAGCATTCTGCACTAACTCATGATTTTCAATTTTTTCATGAAACTACATCTTTAAAAAAAAAGATTTTAATATGTTGCAAATGTATATATATTTTTCGAAGTTATCATGAATGAGTAAATTCTAAGAGATAAAATTGTATAACAATAAAAAATAAACGCACCTGATTATGGAGAACTTTGGTGAGAAATGCAGACAACTTTCATCATCTACCATTTGCTTTGTTGTTGTTGTGTCTGTACAACATGAGTTGGTGATCCTTTTTCTGACATTCCTATGGACAACATAGAGCTTTCACCTTTAAAAGGTAATCCATTTTTCTTTTACACACAAATGTTCTTCATTACATTTATCAGCATCAGAGAGAAATAATGGAATCAAGCAATGAAAGTATTTACAGTACCTGGAGTGTAAGTGACTTTATCTGCAGGGTTAAGAGAAGTTGCCTCTGTCACATTCTTTGTTGGCGAGACAGAACCTGACCCAGTGGGCTGAGAAGTGACTGGAGCTCCACCTTCATCATCACTCAGATCTTCCTGTAACATTAAAAAAACAACAAATCACAACATTCTGATATCATAGAAATATTTTCCCTGCTTTAAATTCAAGGATAATTCACCAAATCATTCGTCCAATCATTCAAACCATGTTCACATACTATATTGTATCAGCAAAAGAATTTTCAAGCATTCCAAGTCATAATTTGCTGTTCAGACCATTTATATTTTATCCCAATTACAATCATTGTTAATATTACCAGAAATGTTTTTGTTCAGTAACAAGTTTTTTCCAATTCCTTTGTGTGATTTCAGTAACGATTAATGTTAAAACATCTATCTACAAAACCAATGAATACCGTGCATGTAAGATCTCTGAGCTTTAATAATTTTTTTTTAATATGAAAATTGTGTTAAATGTTTTTATGACATTTAATGTTTATGATAGAGAGTATTAAATCCGTAAGGGCTGAAGTTACATTTGACCTCTCATTCTCTCTCTTAATACTACCAGATTGGAACAGATTGCATTATTTAATCCTACATGAAGAGGTAAAATATTGTTACACTTTATGTAAATAAGACACGACGACTTGCTAACTCATTATCCTCACCTTAGTTTCTTCACACCTTGTGAGGTTACTGCACATACTGTACATATTTTCCAAAATAGTTCAGTGGCATGCTATCTCATAAATGAACATGCTTCCCTAGAAATCGTGCTCAATTTCACACTCGCACAAGCAGTAAATTTGTATGGCAATGAACAATAAAACATTTATACCAATTCACGAAGAATTGACCAATACTATGACAAAGAATTTTTTAAATTTTGGATCACTGGAACAAACTCTTAAATGTTTTGCAAATTAAATTAAAAACATAGTATATAGAGAGAACCAAATGTTTCCGGCCTGACTATATTGTAGTAACAATGGGAACAAATAATATGTCTGGTTAGTCACCATCTATTAAATGTTCATAAAAGTTTTAGGGGCTAATTCGCCTCAGTTGCTTAGGAACCATCACGAGTTTGTAGTGTTGTAACATTTTGCACAACATACCAACTCTAGTTGGTATCAAGCAGTGACTGAATTTCTCAGTAAAGAAAGTCCTAGTCCCAGTGATTTTAAGAAATGTTTGGACTGTGTAAGTCAATCTTCACTTTCATTATCAAAAGAAAAGGGAAAAACAATTGAATGGTCGAGAATAAACAAGAGAGGTAAAGAGTATTAGTGATATTTCAACATGGTATAAACCACCTCATACTATTTGCAATGGTTATGTAAAATGATAATAATTATAATGCAATTAATGTACTATGAGATTTTTGCTATCTCTTGCAAAACTAACTCACCAATAGATTTACAACAAAGCAAACTAGTGTGTCAATTTCCTAACATCTCGCACGACACACTTCATAAGAAAATCAGATAACTCTTTGCTGCATAAGGACCACATTTATAAACACTGTACATAGATATCTGAATAATTGCCAATAGAACTTGTAGCTGAAATAACAATTCTCTCAAGTCCTTTCAACTTATTTGAGAACATTTAACTCCCTTGATGGTTTCCTTTTAGTTACTGTAATACTAATGTACAATAATGACACTATAATATAACGCTGGTACACCTATTTTTTTCATCACATTTCTGATATTTTTGGCCCCCTAAGAGTTTATTCACCACGATACAATTTCAAGGCAATTTAAAAGGTTTTTGAAAATAGACAATTTTTGGCTCACTTACTCTCATTAAACATAGAAATTAAAAAAAGTGTGTGAAGGACCATTTGAAAGAAATATCTGAATTTTGAGAATTCAAAAGTAGCAACAAAAATGGCACTTATATCAAAGAATTCAATTTAACCTTACAAAAAGATCAAAGAAATTAGGAAACAATTTTTAAAAAATTATGTACTTCTGGAAAACTGTTATGATTTGACTGAAAATTACACAAAAACAATTGATATTAAAAAAGAAAAACTGTATAAAAAAGTCTCTAGCTTCAATATTGAAGGTGAAGGCAGCTCAAAAAATAAATTTCACTAGCAATTTCTCGAATTTCAGACTTTTTTATTTAAGGAAAATTGGACCTGGTTATGTTCTTTCTTTAGAAGTGCACATAAACTTATTAAAAGTGAATAAATACATCGTTCAGTACGTTACAGTACAGAAAACAATACTTTGAAGACAGTCAAGTCTACAAACTATGCTTCATTCTAGCTATAAGGAAATATATTAAATAACATAAATAACAGAGATAATAATTAATAAAAATAATATCGTTGCCAGTGGTTATTGTGTAGCAGAGGTGGTGGTGGTAGTGGCGGCATCAGTTGCAGTGGTTATGGTTTGTGGTGGTCTGTCACGGTGGTTGCACTTACAGTTGCTGTGGTAGCAGTAGTTGTTGCAGTGGTAGTAGTAATAATTACTGCAGTAGTGATAGCAGTAGTGGTTGTAGTGGCTGTTGCGGTGGTGGTAGTCGTTGGTGTGGTTGTTGCGGTGGCAGTAGTCGTTGGTGTGGTTGTTGCGATGCCAGTAGTCGTTGGTGTGGTTGTTGTGGTGGGGGTAGTCAGTGGTGGTGGTGATAGTCGTGGTGGAGGTGGTAGCAGTTGTTCTGGTGGTGCTAGTTGATGTTGTGGTGGTACTCACAACTGTAGTGGTTGTGGTGGTGGTACTCGCACCTGTAGTGGTTGTGGTGGTGGTACTCGCAACCGTAATGGTTGTGGTACTCGCAACTGTAGTGGTTGTGGTGGTGGTACTCGCAACTGTAGTGGTTGTGGTGGTGGTACTCGCAACTGTAGTGGTTGTGGTGGTGGTACTCGCAACTGTAGTGGTTTAAGGGTCGTGTGGTGTGGTGGTGATGGTGATGTTGTGGTGGTGGAGCTCACAACTGTAGTGGTTGTGGTGGTGGTACTCGCACCTGTAGTGGTTGTGGTGGTGGTACTCGCACTGTAGTGGTTGTGGTGGTGGTACTCGCAACTGGTAGTGGTTGTGGTGGTGGTACTCGCAACTGTAGTGGTTGTGGTGGTGGTACTCGCAACTGTAGTGGTTGTGGTGGTGGTCTGCGTGTGGGGGGTTATTGATGGTGGTGGTTGGTGGGTGTTGAGTGGGGTTGCGGGTGGGGTGGTTGTCATCATTGTGGCGGTAAATAATGTTAATTGCAAGTGTGTTTTCATCACTTGACACGTGTCTGCTATGAGCTGGGGTCCCCTATTACGCTTTCACCTTTTACTTTCACCCCCACCCCAACTGAATGACAAGTTTTGTTTAAAAACAAAAAAAACTAAACTCGGTGAATGAGTGATATTCTTGCACCAACGAGCAGAGCAACATTCCATATTTTTTGCATATAGTTTAATCATAAATAACTTTTTTATTTTTTAAAAAAAAATTATTATTAATTTTTTTAAAGAACTCTTGGGGGCCCTCGGCCTATGTCCTTCTAGCCCATGCGTTATCATGGGCCTGCTGGAGGTTGCCTTTCTCTTCTGTTGTGTTGTGTTCTTTTTTATCAAATTTTTTAAGGACACTGCAGCATAAATTATTATTATTATTATTATTATTATTATTATTATTATTATTATTATTATTATTACTACTACTACTATTTATTTCATTGTATATTACTTAGAAAACGTTTAGTATATGCATTTATAGCAGTAAGATAATAAAGAGTGCCTATTTTATAAAAGTACATTCTTGCAAGTATAAAAGTACCGGTCAACACTATTCATGATGTGTACACACAACACATTTCATGATGTCATAATACGAAAGAATATCACTTTTCATTTTCTCACTAATGTTGTCAACTAACAAAGAGTGGAAGATAAATAATACTACTTGTTCCAAAGGAGAAGTTGCTGGAGGCTATTTCGCAGTATTTTGCAGATAAAACACACACACGTCCAGTATTGACACTTTGTGGTACTAATTTTGATGGCACCTTCTTTATTAAAACTCTTAATTGTATGAAATCAAAACTTTTATAACCACATGAAAAAATGATTTTTTACCCCTGCTAACACTTGGTGAAAAAGTTTCTTATTTTTGTTTATGTATATTAACGAGGTTTGATTGCAGATATGGTAGATTATCACATGTCTATTTGTACAGAAAGGAGAATTCCTCTATCCATTGTCAGTATAAAACCCAATTCAAGGTTTTAAAAGTTTGGCATCTTCACACAATTGAACTATTGAATCACATTACTAGAGGCTCTGTGAGAGGTTTTGGAAAAATAAATAAAGCAGCGCTCATACTACCCAGTCTTAGATCATGTTGACGCACCATCAACAATGACCTAACATATAATTCTTAGAATTAACAAAGCCACCCTTACCTTATCTTCCTGGAAGAGCATCTGGCATGGTAAGCCATCGTCGGAAGTTGAGGTTATCGACTTGCCCCCCTAAGAAATTAGTATTTTGATTGCTTCGGGGAACAGAGCCCAGTGCTAGACCACAACACTGTTTGATTTTTACGTTCTCGCACTTGCTTCGTAAGAAGAGAAAGTATTGTTATCATGCGCCGGAAAATGGCTAATTTTCGACAGAAAATCTTACGGCTGAGCTGTGGTAACAAAAAAGTGTTTAAAGTTTGTACCTATGCATTGTAAATTACTTCTTCTCACATACCTTCCAATATTGATATACACAGAAGCACGTGCAAGCACACAGACACACACAGTTCCTTCAACTACGGGCCACTCTCATAACTTCTAAATGGTTAGGGTTGCCAGAAATGTTTTCAGAAAATAGTGAACCATGGGGGGAGGTGATCTTTAAATAATAATGATATATTTTTGAATAATTATTAATGGTAAATATACTAATATCACTATCGTCTGCTTTAATGTAATAAGATCTTTGAATAATGGCACAGTTCTCAATAATTTATAATTAAATATACTAACATCACAATTGTCTGCTTTACTGCATTTACCTTTAGATATCATTCTTTGATTTGAAACCATTTTATTATTTAACTTAATCGATTAACTATTTTCAACAATATTCTTATTTGCCTGAGCAACTTTTGACTTTATTTTGCTTTTTTGATAATTCTTTAACTTCTGTACACTTATACAGAATGTTAAAAAAAAGCACAACTGGCTTTAAACCGACACAACCTCCTACTGTCCAAACATTTTTCATTACATTGAAAATTCTTTCTGTGCTAGCACAGGACTGATGCATAATATTGAAATTATTTCAGTAAATTTCTCACTGAAAAATCTTCCCATTTTGCAAGAGATGACGAGCTCTCAATTTGAAGATCGACTTCTTTCAATGTGTGGATTTTGTCGAACAGGTGGGAGTTCATTTCACCATGGTGATAACATCCAACAATCTGCGACTTCTAAAGTTTGTGATGCTTCTCGGTAAATAAGATTGAGACAACTCAAATTTTGGAATACTTAATTTTCGAAGTTGTACCATTTTTCTACACACTGGAGAACTTAGTGATAAACAGTAAGCATTTCTTTTCTGAATTGCTGAACTGAATTTGTGGGTAAATAATTTTTGTGCCCAGCAAACATCACTTTCATTTCAAAAAATTTCTCCAGTAATTTTATTTTCTTATTTCTATGAAGTTTCCCATTGTAACATGAAGATCACGTGCAATAATTTCATTGCTCTCTAATTTCAATACAAAATCTTGAAATAAATACAGAGAAATTTGGGATTTCATTTTTCAGATCAGAAATCATTTTCCAGATTGAATTTCGGATTCTTCCAGACCAAGTGAAATAAATATGATTCAATGTTCTCCAATGGAGCAGATGTGTCTCTCCAGCTTTGAATTTTTTTTTTTTTTTTTACGATAAAGATACACACTGCATTGGAACATGCTTAAAAATTCCCTGGAATTCAGATTCACAAAAATTAAAAAATCATTTTAATTCTTCATACTTTTTCAACATTAATGGACAATGGTTTCAGAACATTCTTTGCAAAGTAATGTGGTTATTGCATTGAGCTGCAAATATGTGATTATTGACCAACAATAACTTCTGATGCACCGACTCATTTACACCATAATTAACAGATTTATTATCAATGCCAAGTGCTGAAATATTTTTTAATTCAAGGCATTTTTCAATAAGCATATGACATAACTGATTATGGACTGACACAAAATCCAACAATTCATCCTCTTACAAATCTGTTTTGGTACCCCGACCCTCTTCAACAGTAAAATACTGGATACATTTTTTGATTACCTTTGTTAGATACATCAGTAGCAATAGAGAAAGGTTTACCAGTTTATAGATCATTAACTCTATACATAAAGGACATGATCGACATTAGCAGATGCTTTAGTTCTTTATAAGTTTTACTTTTTCCACATTAAGTTTTACTTAAATGTGGAATATCTAAAATAATTCTCTTGTGGCCAATTGTGAAATTGAGCTTTGCATAAAATGGACTAAATCTTTTATAAATTAGTTAAAATCTTCAAATAAAACTCTGTGTGCATTAGGGCCAGTACTCATCAGAAAATCATTCAAGTTGTATATGCATGAAAGGCATTAATGAAACGCACTTTTAGTTTACGTTCGCAGTACTGTGCATTCCCCACAGGCGACAGACAAATTACCGCCAAAATATTAACAAATAGTGCATCATTATATTCCTGTTTTTATTACCTATCCGTTGCTAGTGAGAAAAATATAGTTCTATTAAAAATAAATTTCTAAAAAAACTAAAAATATTGCGAACAATATCTCTATAGCATATTACGTGTCCCATGATTCCGCATTCTTGGGCGAAAACTGCATTTCGATATCATGAACCGTTCAGAAGAGATGAGGGTGACCCCACAGTTGGTGGTACACCCTCTGTGTGTGTGTGTGTTTGTGTGTGTGTGTGTGTGTGTGTGTGTTTGTGTGCGCGCGTGTGAGAGTGCGCGTGCGCGCGCGTGTGCGTGTGCGTGTGCGGGTGCGTGTGCGTGTGCCTGTGCGCGCCCGTGTGTGCGTTTGCGCGCCCGCACTTAAATCCTTTTTGTTTCCCCTTTTTGTTCAAGGTGTGTTCATTCTGCTCCTGAGAATAAGCTGAATGCGAAAATCCTGTAAACGAAACCAAGCGGAAACAGGAAAAAGGCTGTTGAATAGAAGCATTAAATATCATGCGTACATGACACGGTGATTTGCAATACGAAAAGAAGACAGTGACAACCAGCGCATTGATAGTGACAACCAGCGCATCAAGTTGGATGGTGTCATTAACATCTACGAATCTTCCCAGCACTGATCTCAAAGAATAATGCGTGGTCTCGGTGGCAATCCCTGTGCCCTCAGCTGCCCTGAACAGTAAGAATAACGAAGTATGATTTGATAGAGCGCAACTATTTCTGTATAAAAGGTTGAGAAAGTTACAGCAGACAGACTTCTTAAACGTTCTGTACATAAAATGCGCTAAGTAAAGACGCCTTTGACATATTCAGTAAATGCGCTACTGCTGGGTAGGAAATTACCCCCACCAAACATGACGGAACAAACGGTGCTGCAACCACGGCGCCATAACCGACGGTAATATAAATAATAGTCGGCTCTCGTGGTCTGAAACCGGCGGACGGATAGGGAGAAAGTTTGTTATAACGAGGCAAACAGCAAATCATAGACTACTAAAACATTTTCTCTTTCAAGAATAATTTTTCATTAGATGGCTACAAATACACTACATTTTATGAATATCAATTAAAATATTAGTAATAATCAATTGGAATATTGAATTCGCTTCGCTTTGGTAATATTATAAAGAGTGACGGTTGGGATTATACGCTTGGCAACTCCGTATTGAGCAGCGGAATACTGTAAATGATTGTCATGTCAGTCAATCTATTGAAACAGACGAGCGAACGCTGGAAACACGCAATGAAATAAATAAATGTGAATGTATGAAACGTACAAAAGGTGGACTGATTTTCGTTCTTTAAACGTGATGTTAATACTAATATACCATCAGTAAATTCGGTTGGTTAGTTAGTGATTCCGGGCACGTCAACAGCTTTGGTCATTAATCCCAAGTGAAGTACCTTGGGAAATGGCTGTGATCTTCCCCCGCTGGATGGCGAGATCTGGCGCCGACCTACCGCCGGCTAGCGGGGTTTCCCTCAACCAGGACTCTCCCAACAGCGGGGCACCACCCCATTCCAGGACAAGCTCTAAGCTCCCAACCGGTCTACCGGGAAGTGTGGTAGTGTATTGCATGCTAGTGTAAGTGTACGTGTAGGGGGACAAGATAGGACAAGGAAGACGAAGAAGAGATCGCTCGCGGTCCGTGGGCCGTTTGTTAGGGTTGTGCTCCGGCATTCGTCTGGTGTTGATTGCAGGAACCACGGAAAACTACCGATCAGAGCAGCCGGCCGCTAGAATTCTCCTCCAGACAGCGACTGAATTCGACCTAGGTGAAACGCTAGTGTCGAAAATCCTGCCGCCGTCAGGACTCGAACCTAGGACCGGTCAGAGGCACTGCAGTAACATCAGTTGATGCACTGAGCCACCGCTCCCGGTAGATTCGGTGATGTGACAAAATTCGGTAAGCGAAAATGTGCGGGAAAACCAAAGTAATCCATGGAAGTGATGAAGCGATCTCGGATATAAAGTATTTATCTTTTAATGAAGATACAGATAAGGTTTTAAGCCACGGCGAAGGTCGCACGACTTTTCTGAGCGTGAGGTCCCTAGTGCTCAACCCGCACGACTCAGCACGGACTGATGAAAATCTTGGTCCTGTTTTTTACTTTGCCGAGTATTTTTATTTGCTATTTTGCAGTGCGGTCTTTACTGTATAAACACTCAGTGCGGCTTTAGATGATAGATGTTTCTTTTCTTTTTCATGTAATTTAATGTTTTAAGAATCAGCCGAAAAAATAAATTAAATCCGGGAATAAAGCTACACCCTAAAATAAATGCATTAATACTTTAATGTTTGCAGATGATCAAATAATTATACAAAAAACAGAAAATGATCTGCAAAAATCTATATTCCGCTTGAACCAGATATGTGAGCACTATGATTTTAAAATATCTGTTAAGAAGACGAAAGTTATGGCCTTTAAAAGGAAATACCCTATACGCTTCAAAATTGTTATAAACGAGCAGATAATACAACAGGTGTCACATTTTAATTTATTGGGCTGCGACATCAGCTATGAAAGGAAAAATGATATGCAAAATGGGCTAAATAAATATCAAATGATGTGTGGAACATTAAAAAATAAAACGATGAAAGAAACTACAATGAAATTTTATAAGGTAATGGCAGCACCAATGCTTACATACGAAAGCGAATCATAGAGTCAAACAGCAAAAGAGCAACAACGAATACAAACAGCAGAGATGAAATTTCTCAGGAGAGTGAAAGGTTGCCCGATTTTAGATCAAATAAGAAATAAGGAGATTAGATCTGGTCTAAACTTATTTTCCACGAATGACCGTATTAAAGAAAATAAACAACGCTGGATACAACATATACATAGAATAGATAATACAAGAATAACAAAATCAGTATTATCTTATACACCTTTAGGGAGAAGAGAAATAGGACGTCCAAAGAAAAGGTGGTTGGGGTGAAGACCGAACAGGCTATTAGCATAATCCTTGATAGCGAAGAAGAATTAGCAGTTTTTATATTATTATTACTGTTATTGTTATTATCATTTTAACATTATTATTACCATTATAGTTGCATGACATTTACTATCTTATTTATGTAAATAACTGCCACCGGGTTACACCCAATTACAGTTTAAATAAATTTATCTTTATCTTTATATGACGATATTTTGTTTCCCTCTAGGCCTTACGATTCGGAATTTGGTTTTGATTTAATTTGAAATACTTAAGATTCTGGCAAGAACGGTTCTGGATTTTTGCATTGACTTCTACGTTACGAAAACTGAACTCTGTGTAATTGAGGCTAACAGGCACACAGAAGAAAGTATGTGATCGATGAAAAGCTACAGGTGCTGGTTACACGTATATATACCTTCCTCTGCACATTTGCGATTTAAATGCTGTCCAGCTGGCATAGACAAACATTAAAAGATGTTTTCGGGAACGCAACTTATCTGGGGCCATGTTAGCCTTCGCATTTACGTGAACAGAGAATTTTAACCTGAGACTATCAGACTGGGAAGGTTACTGCAACCACTGGATAATGGAAACTGCAGTAGATGACATAATTATAATGCAATTGAAAATCCAGGCAATGATTCCAATTATTCAGATGACACTTACGTATGTACACTAATACCATATCTCATTAACAAGAAAGATTACCTTTCACTAATTATTTTCACATGTGGTTGCTGTTAATGACTTGATTATTTGTTCCATTTTATCGTCTATAATGTCCTGTTATCTTAAGAGCGAAAGAGGCGCAAATAGTCCTAGTATTAATAATGTTACAGTTGGCAACATGCGTCTTATGTGACGTAACTGTAGCCTCTCCCCGCACCCCGCGCTCCGAGACAAGAAAAGTCGCGCGACTAGTATATCAATGAGTGACAGTGCGATAGGAAATTTCAACGTCCCGGCAGAAGTATCGACAACGGTTAATATTTATTACCACTAATTTTTTAAAAAATATTACCACTAGGTACTACAACAGCAAAGACTTTCTCACATTATTTCTCTCTCTCTCTCTCTCTCTCTTCTCTCTCTCTCTCTCTCTATATATATATATATATATATATATATATATATATATATAATCATATATTCTATATATATATAATTATATATTCTATATATATAATTTCTATATATATTCTAAATATATATATATAAAATCCAGAAAGTTCAACGAAAATGACCCGCGCCATTCTTTTAAGTGTCCCTTCTACCCGTGAAAAAAATTTGGACCAGTTTTTGAGACAATATTTTTTTTAATGAACTGCATTAATTTCAAGCACAAATTAAGCGAAAACTACGCGTTTTTTTCAAAAAATTGTAGATGACTTTTTTCAAAAAGCTGGTTATATACAATAGGTTTTGCCTAAGACGAAAATCCCAATCTTCAATTTTGTAGTTTTGAAATGTTAACTTATGTAATTTTTAAAAATACGGACAGTTCGCCGAAAATGGGACTACCATATTTTTACCGTCCGTTGATACATATGGGGAGTAAATTTGAAGAAAAAATGTGCAGCTGTTTTTGAAAAAAAATTGTTTAAAAAGTTAAAATTTACTATATTTCGCGCAAAATTACACGAAAACGACTAATTTCGGAAAAATCAGACATGACCTTTTTTTAATGTCTTTAAAGAATATATTTGATTAAGGAAAAAATATCAATATTGTAGTTTAGAAAGACGCCCCCAAAAAATTGCACTCTTGCAATTTTCGAAAAATAAGGAATTTCAACATTAGTCCTGCACCACCTTAAGCGTCCTTTATGCAACACCTAGGCCAAAGTTTAATAAAAAAATTGGAGCCTTTTTGAGAAAATTTTGAAAATGTGTTTTTAGGCTTCGGGTAAAGAACTCTCAAAAATAAAATATCCGTTTGAATCTCCCTAAAGCCTCGAGTTCGTTCAGATCAATCCGGGAATACCAATTTGGGGGAAAATAGGCTGAACAGTTGATCGGCGCTAGCGATGACCACAGAGAGACAGTTAACTATCAATCGATTTTTCGCTATAAAAGTCCCACAAAACGTGGATTCGGAATACATAACGTGATAAAGGAAGTAACCTACAAACTAAAGGAACAATCTTTATCCAATATTTCGTCATCAGGGCTCGGCAATAAGAATTTTTATCGAAAAATTACCGTTTTTTCCCACAGTACTATAATACATATTTCTATGCTGTATAAACAGTATGCGATAAAGCAAAAACATTGAGGCGGATAAGCGTCACGAGTTATCTGAAAGTTAAAAAGCTACTTCAAATTCGTTGGATTTCTAGTGAGAAGGATGCTTTAAGATGGGTTTTTAGAGAGAAGGATGCAGCGTTCAAAGAATTTTATTGTATCACGCAGACAATAAGGTTATTTAATTTACAGTCAAAAAACAGTTTAAAACTGAGTATGACGTACAGTAGGCGTCTCCAACACATTCGCCTATTCGGCGGGTAGCATGCAACCGCTCGCCGAATCCAAGTAGTCTTGATGAGATGCTTGCTACTTGCCAAATGACGAACATTCGATGCTCGCCCTGCCCACCGCGAGTCGGTTTCTCCGACACATCAAAGGCAGCGAATATTCGCCGAACACATCAGCTGTTCGGGATTGGGCAAGCAATAGCTCGCTGCTCGGCGAATGCCGAATGTGTGGAGCCGCCTTTACATTCTGTGCACGTCTTCTTATAATCTCGGATCCCTACCCTAATCCTAACATATAAAGATTCCTTGTAATAAAACTATTTGCAACGGCAAATCAGCGACATATTTTTTCTACTATTCCTCATCGTGCCCTTCGTTAAGGAATCGCCTTGCCGCGAGAAATTGGAGAACATTAATTTGAATAACTATATTCCCCACTAAACTTCACAAAACGTGCACCCGATCACTATCAAAAGATTTGAGAAACTGGACGAAAAACCTGATCGAGATGGAATCATTATTCCAGAAGCTGAAGAACAATAATTCATAGAGGCACTTGATCTTTTAGAGTTATACATTCAAATTGTAACTACTACATTAAATATCTTAGAAAATGAGAGCCGTAAATTATTAGGTGGAGATCGTTGTAAATTGGCAGGGCTTTATAAAATACTTCCACTGAGAAAATACATTCTGTTGCTGGGTTTCTTATTAGATATACGTGTTCTGGCTTAATTAGTACAATGCAAAAAGAGTCTTTCTTAATGTGAAATAGAAAATAAAATGAATTACGCCCCACAACTCTTAAAGAAATGCCTTTTAAGGTCTATCTTTATACACATCTGTGCATTAAAATTGCTTAACTTACTGTAAACTTCAACCTGAACAGGGAGGTGAAAAAAGTTTTTGACAGAAGAGGTGAGGAAATAATTCAAGGTTTAATAAATGAACTTGAAAGTCTTCCTTCACGTGAAGTGACAAAATGTTTCTCAGTTCTTGAAGAAAATAAAATCAGCGGTAAAATTGTTTGAATGCTAATTCTGACACGTATAATGGAGCGGAGTTACTTGGCTTAGATGGAGACACTGTTGTAACATTTGACACAGTACAAGTCAAGCTCTCTAACCTTAAATACTTTTATCTACTCTGGAAAAATTAATACATTCAGCGCTTCTGTCAAGTGCCATTTGTGAACGAAGTTTGTCTTCTTCATTGCATCAAAACTACCGAAAGATATTTGATTAGTGAATATTTACACCTTTAATTCAATTACATTTAATAGGCCTCCTTTGAATTTGTGGGATGCATTTACCGTTGCAGATAAATGGATCACATACGGATATCATTTGGCAGGTCAGATCATTTCTCGCAAAAGGGAAGGAGTACCACCTGAAATTTTTTTTTAAGGTAAGGTTAATTTTGTTGGACATATTTTAACATCTACTTTTCTTTTAAATGTGAAATGTATCATTGCATGCATTAAAAAAAAAACGTATGTACTCGGAACTTTCCAAACCATTATACGTAACGTAAAGGTGCCCCCCCCCCCACCTTTAACGATGTCGCAGCCAGGCTACAACAGCACATTTATATTTACTGGTAACGAATATCTTATCACAATATCACACCTTCCATTCTACGAAAACTTCGGCACTACAGAATTGAAAGATTCATTTTGAATTCGAAAGTCCGCAACATATTTACAGGCGCGCAGTTTTCAACCACAACAACAAAACGTTAAGAAACTGCATTAGGAGCCCCCAAAACCTGCACTTCCATCAAAATCTCGAGATCGATATTTTGCATTACAAAACTTCTCTATAGCTGCTATATGAGAAAGTAAAATGTTTAATTTAGTAAAACACGGCCTGTGAAAGTACCACCAGGCGCACACGTTAGACATGGCGCGAAGAATGCGCACACGGCTGACGTTACAGATGAAGACGGCTATACTGTATACCATCACAACTTCCTATTTTTTCGAACGGCAGCCGAGGCCCCCAAAAAATCACACTTCGTTTAAGAAATCACACAAAACCAATGAAACAAATTACTTACGTAGCCAAAACAAATTTCTGGACGATTACAATCCCCAGATCGCAATAGGCTAACCGATGATATCCGAACAGCGATATGCGTAATGGACTCTTCTGCGGATATAGAAGGATTTCCCTAAGGATGAGCCAAAGTTCGCTAAACAAGTAAACGTCACGTGTCATTCTCCGCCGCGACAGCTGTTCCGCCACGCCCCTTCGTAAAGTGCTAATGGCTCCTGTGAAAACATCCCTATGCAGAAGTCTAAGAGTTTGGCTTAAATATACGCACGTACGCGAGTCCGGGAAATATTTAAATTTAATTATGTATGTGGAAATTTTCTTAACATTCTCTCATAATCAGTAAAAGAAAACTGCCACGAACGTAAATAGAAAGAAAAATGATTTTAAGCCGTAAACACGTACACCGGAACGCATCTCGCATTCAAGTCTCTGTTTTAAAATAAACATTTATCACACAGAAGTAAATTTAATGTAATGTTTATAGAAAAAAAAGATTTTTTTCAGAAGAGCACGTAACACTGCACTTCTAATTTCAATTATTTCTCGCGGCGCACTATATTTTTTTTGGATGATGACATCACAAAAGGAAGCGTCGAAGCCATTTACACGTTGGGCAACTGCAAACGAACAAATGCGGGAAGGGAGTCTAATGGGCTCGAGGGCACAACGACCACACAACCTTCAGTTACGTTGCCACCACTGGCTGTCACTTTGGCTCATCCTTAGGAAAATCGTTCTATACGAAGTCTCCCTTCTCGTGACTCGCTCGCGCTTTAACGGTCGTCGAATGGCCCAGCTGTCTTGCGCCAACTCTTGCCATCGTGCGTAACTCGAGGGCTCTGCGTCCTAAGCTGTTAAAATCCTGTTTCCGGGACTATGAGTTGTTTCTTGGGTCGTAATCTACAAAATGAGACACTTCGGAGATGTGTTTTTAGAGGTTTAGCTTTTTATGATACTTCCACTTCGACCATGGGTGGTCAGAAACCTGCAGCATCACGAAATGTATTTAAAATTTAAGGGACTATTTGATATTCCATACAATTCAATCGCATTGGTTTGTCTTTCAGTGTTAATAAAAGCTTAAATAAATTATTATTTTACACACAAAATGACGTACCGTACAGGGTCAAGTCATTTGATGTTGGATTCCAGTATGAAGTTATTTTCACAATTAAAATAATGAATTACAAGCGTGAGTTGTTTACAAGAATGGCGAAAATGTTATCTCATTAAGGGCCGGTTTCACCAAACGAAGAGTAAGAGTTTACTCTGGAGTAAATCACGTTTACACAAGAGTAAATTCGAGAGTAACTTTACTCGGCGAAGATCCGTGGAGTAAAATGCGGAGTAAGCTTAGTTTTCAACGTGCGTGTACCTGCGACGTGTTGTTAAGGCTCGACGATTGCGAATGATGGTACGTATTTGAAGATGATTCCGAATATTATTCTGTAATGCGAAGACAAAAAGAGGTGTAGGAGAGAATGGATTGGTTTCATAATTATGACGATCGAGATTTTGTCACGAGGTTATGTTTGACCAAATTATCAGCTCTTCTATTTTGAAGAATTGAAGCTGATTTAGAAACAAATAATTTGCATACTAAAAAATAAATATAAAAAAATATTCAAGTAGTAGAATCATTTCATAAACGATTATTTCTGAATTGTAGGTACCCAGATATAGGCAATCAGTCCAGAATCAAAATCAAAATAGGATATGTCAATTAAAAATCATTTAAATCATGCAAGTACGTATTTTATTTGTGAAGTAAAACCCATCGGGTCGCATGAGAAAGAATTGCCGAGGAAGAAGAAACTAGTGGTGTTATAACATATGTTGCATCACACTTTATTAACTTTTGCGATTTTCGAAAATTCACACTAATGAAAATGAGACCTGAGCAATTTTGTAGTGCTCTTTACGCTATTAGAGGGGGGAAAATGGACATTTGCCATTTTCGGAAACTGATAGTTCAACAACAATGACGCCTGCACTACTTCATGTGCCGTTCGCTCTATTCGATGATACAAATCATTAAAAAACTTGTTTTTGTAGACAATTTTGAAAATGTTAAGGTCTGTGTCGCACAAGAATTGCGTTGACGTGTGTCGTAGATTGACACTCTCTTATGTGAAACGGCACACGCGCCCTTGTCCGTTCCGCATATGATAGTCTTAATCTGCAACGCGCATCGATGTGACACAGGCCGTAAGACTTGAGGTGAAGTACCTCCAAAAACCAAAATAACCATTTCAAATTTGCAGGGATTCCGAGTTTGGCCAAATCGATAATGGAAAAACAATTTTGGAGAAAATGGCCCGAATGGTATAAAACGCTGGCACTGACCTGACAAGATGCTTTGCTGCAAAGAAATTTTATGGTATCAAGAACCAAAAGTAAGAAAAAAACAAAAAAACAACTGGATTCTGACTAAACAACGTGTTAAATTTTAATTTTAAAAATTTACTATGTACAGGAACAAGACCTATCCATTTTTTCGGTATCTGAGCCCCACTATGAGTTTTTCCCTAAGAAAAATCTCTACTTTCCACTGCTGCATTACAATACTCTTTCTTTACCAAACAAGTACTTACAATGGCAAGAAAGTTAAAGGAGGAAGAATCCCCTTTACTAGTGAAATAGTGTATGAATAGCACTGGAAGTTTTCAACTTTTCGGTGAAGTCAGAACTTCTCATGATATTACCTATAATTATTATTCTACTGGTGAGGGTTGGCAATGGAATACAAGGAGCATTTTTAAACCTTCTTTAATCATGCAGATGAACTCCAACGTTTTAATGATAAAAATGACCACTTTTATTATATGGATAAATTTTATAAATAACGGGGTTAACCAATTAAGAGGTTGAAAACCCAAAGCGAAGTATGGTAAAAAAATTGAACAATTCTGATTCAGAATAAAACATTCAAGTATAAAATAGTCCATCCCCCAACCACTCTGCGCAACTAAATTCATATTTTTTGTATTTTCAAAATGTACTGGTACTCGATATATCCTCGCAAAGGTGAATTACAGAGCAGTAAAAATACGTTAATCACGTAAAATAAAAAAAAAAATAAAAAATCTTCTGCCTTTATATGGACAATACTGAATTTGGCAATTAGGGCAGGTTTCTTGGACTTCTCAGCGTAAGCCTTCAAACACTCTTCGTGCATCTTAGGTGCTTCAATGTCATCATCATCGGAACCAAAGAGATCAACGTCATCGTCTTCGACAGTAGCTGGGACAGGCTTGCTTTCCTTGGTAGGGATAGGTGCACCGTTCACTACAGCAGCTGAGCGACCAGCAAAATCACTAGGAAGTTTCTTCTTGCCTGGGAGCTTCATTCTCCCAGCTCCATTTAAAGATCTGATGTGCTTATACCAGCGTAAAACATGAGGCAGTAGGAACTTTGGGCATACTTTCAAAGACACGTATATCAGCTCGTGAAGATTTGTGCCCTGAGACATAGCTCTTAATTCCCGGATCAGTTTTTGTCAACAACCATATTTAACAACTACCATTTTAAAATGAGACAATAAACAATGATAACTTAGTTAATGATGTCGTCTTTACAATGTGATTCTTCTTGGAGCCGCAGTGGCTCAGTGGTATGGCATTGGCTTCCTGACCTGAACGACCCAGCGTAGGCTGGGATTTTTATCTGGTAATTTCCATTCAGGGCAGCTCTGAGGTCGACTCAGCTTCCTTTCCAAGTGAGTACCAGGATCATTTCTGGGGGGTAAAAGCAGCCGGAGCGTTGTGCTCACCACACAACCTTCTTGTGCTGACAGTGACAAGTAGCCCCACCTTCACCTCTCCTGTGGGCCACATTGGCCTGTGTGCAATTGCGCAGGGATACCTTTGCCTTTTTCTTCATCTTTTTTAAGATGATTATTTTGGTTTCAGAACATGTTAAAATTCCAGCAATACACAAGTACGAAACAGAAAATCACTGATAATTTCTATTAGTTGACCAGCTGAGTTATCTCAAGGCAACTACTGTTGTCACTGACCAGATTTTAAGGTTTGAGACCAAAGTGGTGGAGTTTTCAACACCAGCTGAATAGCTAGGTGAAATTCAGCTGTGGTCTGGAGGAGAATTCTAGTGACCAGGGGCTCTAATCAGTTTTCCATAGTTTTTCCGATCAATACCAGGCCAATGCCAAAAGCAGTACCCTCACAATGAAGCCAATGACAATGTGTGGTCTTTTCTTCCACATCCTTTACACATGCACAAGAACCACGCTATCACTTCTGGCAGTCTGCTCGAAAAGTGCATGAAGACTGTGTTTTAAGGGATAATGTTTAGTAACCTGATGATGTAATCAACGAAGTTATGAAATGTGGTGCTAATTGTCAATAAATGATCATCTTTAAAAAACAGTGGACACGTTTTTATTGATACAAATATAACTGAAAATCAGGAAGATTTCTTCTATTTTATCTACAAGTTCGTCTAGGTTGCATTGTTTCCGAATAATGCATGATGGTGACATAGGTTGCCTGCACATCACCTTTCTTCCTTATATCATGAACTATGAAATACAAATTTTTTAGCTTAAATCTATTTGATGTACCCCAAGTGGTAATCCTCTATCCAGTATTAACATATTGATAGTGTTTCATGTCAGTGGTGTCTGATCAATCATTTAAATCTTCTTTCCTTAACATATTAAATATAGAGGAGATATTCTCACTTGAAATGTCATGAGACATGGGAGGATAATGGAATCCAGCTGTGACAATATACAATGACGGGGATACTGGATAAATTGTGGAGTATTTAAAGAAGAGTAGAAATGAAAATGAAAGGAGAAAATAGCAAGACATAGGATGTGCAATGAGAGGAGGACCAACTAATGGTTTTGAAGAGATGACAGATTACGAAGGAAATATGGTAGTAAAACCTGTCTATGGTGGAACCTGGATAAAGCGGAAACAGACCAGAATGGACTCTTTTCCTACGCAATGTACACTGGATAAGCCAGAAACTTCCCTAAGGTAAACAGAAAGGGATTTTTAGTATGACAATATTAAAATTCTGAATAAAACGGAAAACAAATATTGTTTTAAAATTAAACATTGAATTGTAAGTTTAGTGACATTGTACCAAGACACAATCAGAGCAGTTACTCCTCTATTCACTTTCTCAGCTACCTTCATCCGAACGTTGTTTCCTACGCTACCTTTGTGCAAGTCATTGTTTATTTGTAATAGCACTGATCTTCACATGTCCCTGTGAAGGAAGAAAAGTCGTGAAAATCGATCCTTCTACAGACCTTTAAGCGTACAGGTAGTGGGTTCAGTGGTTCTAAACTTTTCTGTTGTTTGGTTCGACAAGCTGCAGGTGTGTTATTCAACTGTTTAGGATGTCAGGCAGCAAATTGAAAACGATAACACTTGATGAGAAACAGATTATTTGAAGCTCACGAATAAAGCAACATGTCTGTTAAGGTTATAACAAAGAAGTTTAAAGTTGGTAAAACTCACATGTATGAAACCTTAAAAACAAAGAGAAAATAAAAAAGGAGTTGTTAACAGAATTTTTTTATAGGAAAAACCTAGGCAAATGGTAAAGCCTAAATATCAGATGAATTCATTTGTTCCTACAAATATTGAAGAAAATAATATTTCTTTTACTTTTTATAGAGTTATTGCTTTCATTAACTTCTGAACTTCTATTTTTTTTTATGACAGTTCATGTTCTTCAATCAGTCTAATTTTCTCACTAGCATTAACATTTTTAATTTGCCAACGGACAACATAAACACTTGATTAACACAACATCTACAACTTGTTGAACCAAACAACATCAAACGTTTAGAACCATTGAACCCAAAGTATGCATTACAAGAACTGTGAAGGATCGTTCTTTGCGCATCTCCTTCCTTAACATGGGCTTGTGAAAGTCAGTGCTATTAAAAATAAACAGAAACTTTTGCATGAGTTGTGTGAGAAATATGTTTAGACAAGGGTAGCTGAGAAAGCAAATGGAAGAATACAGCTCTGAGTATCTCTTGGTGCGATGTTGCTACAAAAGTCAATGTTTAATTTTAAATAATATGTTTTCCATCTTGTGCAGACATTTTAATGTTGTCATACTAAAAATTCATTTCAATTTCCATCTTAGGCAGGTTTCTGGTTTATCCAGTGTGCTTTGCATTGTAAAAGAGTCTGTTCTGAAATATTTTTGGGGGCAAAGACAGGTTTCACCTTATGTAGGTTCTGTATTGAACAGGTTTTACTGTATAAAAATACAAATACTGATACAAATCAAGTTAAAACGCAGATGAGAATATGTGTGTGAATTAATGAAATCAGAGTCCATAAATTTTAAATAGTTCACATTGTTTACTTTAATCATGATTTTAATTAAACTCACAATAGACTACATTTTAAACATAGAATTATGCATGAAAATAATATTTTCTAAACAGAAAGATTTTAGGAGTTCTTTTCTAGCATTCTACGTACACAAATACATGTGAATATTCTCCTGTCGGAGGAATGACGAGAACAATCTGTAGTAAAACAGCTCAAGCACAAGTTAGAACCCTGAGCGGTAGCTCAGTGCATCAACTGATGTCACTGCAGGGCCTCTGACTGGGAGGTCCTAGGTTCGAGTCCTGACGGCGGCAGGATTTTTAACACTAACTTTTCAGCTACGTCGAATTCAGTTGCTGCCTGGAGGAGAATTCTAGCGGCCGGCTGCTCTGATTGCGAGTTTTCTGTGGTTTCTCTGATCAACATCAAGTGAATGCTGGAGCAGTACCCTAACAAACGGGCCACGGACTGCGCCGATCTTTCCTCCTCCTTCCTTGTCATATCTTCTCCCCACACACACACACAAACATGCACTACTCTACCACATATTCTGGGAGTCTGGTCGGGAGCTTAGAGCTTGTCTTGGCTGGGGTGGTGCCCCACCGGTGGGAGAGTCTAGGTTAGGGGGGAAACCCCACTAGCCGACGGTAGCTCGGCGCCGGACCTAGCCATCCAGTGGGGAAAGATCACCGCCATCTCCCAAGAAAAGCATGCACTACACTTAAGGAACGAATGACCTATGCTGTTGACGTGCCCGGAATCACTAACCAACTAAAAGTTAATAACAAACGTGAATCATTTCTATACGTTAATCACTGACCAAACTCCCTAATTTAATTTGGCATCAATGGGTGTTGGGGGAGGGGGGGGGAGGAATGTGATAGTTTCCAACAGAGTAACCATTAGTTTACAGGACAAAATAAAATGAATTTTAGGAAGTTCAAAGAATGGACTATATGTTCAGAGACTGCTGTAGGGGAGAACAGGCTAGGGTCCAGAACTTCAGGCATTTATTTTACCTAAAATAGCCAGGCAAAAAATTGTTTAATTTTCACTTAAATAGGCATGCAAAAAAGGCATTTATGTGACTAGTAGGGAGTAAAGGGAAAAATTACCATTTAAACGTAATTAGTAAGAAAAGTTAATAATTAAAAGGATTCATATTGTTATGCTAACTCTATAATTTACATTAGCACAAATGTGGAGGGAAACTACCTTTTCTTTGCAATCTTCATTACACATGACCATCTAGTATGACTACTATGAATTTATTTCACTCGCAATGTTGTCTCTACAAAATGCTGTTGTGGACTCTCTTTTGAATCTTGAAATGGAATCAAAGAAAATAAAATTGAAGATATCATTCTTTGCACTTGTGTAATCACCAGTAGAGAAGAGAGATCAAGAAGGAACTGAGAAGGGTATATCATGTACAGACAGCTCTGTCGTCAAAAGGGATCCGAGGCCATACACAAACATAGGGTGAGAATTGTCATGAGCGAAGAAGTCTGTATGCATCAATAAAAAATATTACAAATCTTCACTGATATCTTCCTTTTCCTTTTAGAATTTTAACAAAACCTGACACTGGAGCCTCCACATCCACAAAAAGACAATATATGACCATGCCTTAATGTTGTCCAGGCTTGCAGGTATGTTTCCAGTAAGAGAGAGAGAGAGATTGGTGCTGGGAGGGGAAAAGGAAGAATAATGACAAAAAAGACACAAATAAGGCAGAAAAAGGCACAAATACAGCAAAATACCAAAAATAGGCATGAAAGGCCAAATGAAAATCTACAACTCGGTGATTCCTATTGTTAAAAGTCATAAAATCGTAACAATAATAATAGTAAAGCATTTTGCCAAACTTCTGGGCTCTAGTCATAAGGAAGATAGGAATGACAAGAAAGTAATGGAATTAATGGAATTAAAGGGAAGGTGAATCTGGATGCCAAAGTAGAAGAATGTTTAGATACATTGGCTACATGAAGTTTCTTTCCTTTGCATATTATATGTAGAGGAGGGTAGATAATTATGGAATTATGTAACATAAATATGTAAATGTACAAAAGTTAATTATATGGGTAATTATAATTATGTATACAGAGAGGACCCTGCAAAATTTGGAATGGAAGGGAAGCAATTTTTTTCCCCTTCATATGGCTAAGAGTGGCATTTTAAATGGCCCTACCAAGATGCTCGGTTGCAACCATATCGGTTCACTATGGAGCAAACCAGAGAGCATTTTCGTGAAATATTTTACAACTTTAAAGTAGATCTTGGTGCATAAGAGTACCTTGAATATTTGAAGGGTGCATTTAGAAAATCCTCCCCATCACACTTGACTGTTTATGAATGGTACTACTTAATCCAGGCAAAAAGTGCTCTGAGGATGAGGCCCTAAAGGACAGCCATAAAGAGAAAAACCTCTGTGCATCTGCTGCAGGATTTATGTTGCACTAATTGGTAGATAGATCAGGTGTTGGTTGATTAATTGATTGATAGTCATTCGGGGTGTGTCAACTGCTAAGGTCATTAGTCCCATAAGTATAGTGCATTTACCCCCTTGGGAGGTCATGGTGATCTTCCCCCATTGGATAGTGAAATTCGGTGCTGACCTACTACCTGTCAGCTAGTGGAGTTTTCCACAACCAGGTATCTCCTACCAGCAGAACGCAGCTCCAGTCAAGACAAGCTCTATGCTCCAGTCATGTGTGGTAGTGTAATTCATGTATATGTAAGGACGTGAGGATAGATCAAGAAAGAGAGAGATAAGATCACACAGTCTGTGGCCCGTTTGTTAGGGTATTGCTCCAGCATCCGCCTAGTGCTGATCGGAGAAACTATGGAAAACTAATGAATACAGCAGCCGGACGCAAGATTTCTTCTCCACACAGCGATTGAATTTAACCTAGCTATGTAGCTGGGGCAAAAAATCCTGCCACCATCAGGACACAAACCTAGGACCTCCCCAATTAGAGAGCCACTGCAGTAACATCTGTTGATGACCTGAGCCACCTCTCCTGGTATTGGACAAGGTAACAGTAGGAGTAAGCTCAATTTTGCCTAATTTAGCCTTTGTATTCCTGCCTTGTCCTAGCAGGCATGGTCACAAAGATCAGAGCTGCAACAGGCAAGCAAGGCAAACCGAGGACAGAAACATTACCAACAGCTCCATAAGAAAACAAAGACAAAATGAAGCAAGATTCCATTAGCACTTTCATTTCAAACTTGTTTAATTGACACATGGCATAAATATATAGAGAGAGAATACATAAATTAGTTATGAAAAGCAAGTGTCAAAAAATAGATGAATTCATAATGAAAATTTATTATTATAGAATTTTATAAAAAATTATGTTGAAGAACTACTTTTGTTAAGAGTTCATCTACATTTGGAGCAATAGTTTCAATAGTGCCCAGAGAGTAGAACACTACAAATTGTGATCAGGTAGACTGTTTTATTTTCCTCAGAGAACAGAACAAATATAACTAAACATATGTTGAAACTAAATATGTTCATAAAACATTGGAAAAAAAATCCCCCTAGAGCATGTGATTCCATTTTGTAAGAATGAAATTTTCAAAAAGAACAATGCAATCATATTTTCCCAATATGCAAATCTGTTGCCCTTTTGCCTGCTGTTTGTATTCACGGCCACATTTCCTCACCTCCTCAAAAGTGTTACAAATTTCTAATAATTTATTTTAATAAATAACTTCGTAAATATGTTTCATGTCATACTTATTTAAAACATGTATACATTTTCTGTACTTGCTTCTATGTTTCTGTGATTTCTTGGAGAAATTCATCCATAATGCACGGTCATGTTTTTAGATGAATTATGGCACATTTAGACTTATCTGCTATAATAGTGGATACATTTTATGATATTATTTGCTATGTTTTTGAGAATTTTTATTCCGTAAAAGTATTACACACATACTTGTCCTCTGTAATACTCCAGGGAGTTGAAGGACACTATATGCTATGAAAAACTATTACATAAAAATTGTAAATGAGGAGAATTTCTACAAAGATGTGCAATCCAAAAATTTTGTTCATCAGGCTGAGGTTTTTCCCGATTTTGCATTGTTGCTGGCTTAATGGTAATTGATAATCCACAATTGCAATCAGGAAGCTCACAGTTATTTGATTCATTGGTTAGTTGTTAGCGATTCCAGGCGCATCCACAGTTTAGGTCATTAGTACCATAAGTGTAGTGCATGTTTTTCCTTGGGAGGTGGTGGCGATCTTCCCCCACTGAACGTCAGCTAGTGGGGTTTTCTCAACCAGGAATCTCTCACCAGCAGGGCACTGCCCCAGCCAGGAGAAGCTCTAAGTTCCTGATCGGTCTCCGGGCATGTGTGGTAGTGAAGTGCATGTTCGTGCAAGTGTGTGTGTAAGGGGAGAGAACAGAATACGGAAGAGGTAGGAAAGATCGCTCGCGGTCTGTGGCCAGTTTGTTAGGGTACTGCCCCGGCATTCGCCTTATGTTGATCGGAGAAACCACAGAACACTACCAATCAGAGCAGCCAGCCACAAGAATTCTCCTCCAGACAGCGACTGAATTCAACCTAGCTGATAAGCTAGTGTTGAAAAACCTGCAACCATCAGGACTCAAATCTAGGACCTCCTGGTCAGTTGATACCCTGAGCCATCTCTTCCAGTCTGATTCATTGGTGATACCTATCACAGACGTTTACGAGGGTCTTTGAACCTGGACAATTGTAAGGGGACTTGTCCTGACGGTGTGTGGTATCTTTCTTCAGTTATGTTGTTGTGCGGTAACACGCTCATTGTGAATGATTCGACCAGATTCGACAATCAAAGTTTCCATGAATTTGGAGGCTAAAATCATACCCCCTTTTATAAAAAAAATAATAAATTGAATGTCGAAAACTATCATTCCATTTCCCTTTCGAATGGTTGGGCAGGCTAGCCCAGAGGAAGACCAAAAAAGATAGTCGAAACTTCGGCAACACAGCCTTCAACGTGGAGTCACACGACAGCCAATATCATTTACATGACTCTGGCCGCGAAAGCCTACGACTTAGTTTCAATCAATCTACCTAGCGCACTGAAATTCATCACTATCGAAAACCAACATCGTTTTATGCAAGGAAAATCTACTATGGCAAACTTGGAATTATACAGAAATTACATGATAGAAATGGAAATGGGAAACCAGGTAGATTCGACAAGGTGAACCATAAAACCTTAATTACTAAACTGGCTAACTTGGGTTTAAACATGCAATTAGTTTCTTGGATCAAAGATTGTGTGTATGACAGTTATCAGGCTGTTTTCATGGATGGATGGTTGGTTGGTTGGTTGTCATAATTTTATGAAACTCCATTTGGTGTACTGCGAGGATCACACAGGGAGGCCTTGGTTGCTTAAAATCTATTAATGATCTTGATTGCTATATTTTGAATTCAAACCTTCTACTTTTTGACAACAACGACAAGGTCTTTATGAGCATTAAATGCATGGAGAATGCAAAAAAGCTGTGATTTAGAAAACAATGTGATGTAGATTGATTGATTGACAATGTGATTTAGAAAACCTAAATAACTTGTGTACCATAAATAAAAGGTTCTTAAACATCGAAAAATGTTCACAAATCACCTTCTCTCAAAGACCGCCACCATCACTTTTCGATACAGATTGAACGGGATTGAAATGAACAAAGTGGACAGCATTATTGATCTAGGAATCATATTTGATTCCAAATTGAATTTTAATAAGCATGTTGGTAGTATATGCAGGTCAGCTGTGAGAAAGTGGGGCTATGTTCAACAGGTGGGCAGAGTTTTCAGACACATTGGAACTTTCACTTTATTGTTTCCAACTTTAATGAGACCTTTATTAGAATACTGTTCAGAATTTGGAACCTGTCTACATCCAAACTAAAATCTCACCTTGAACATGTACAGCACAAACAAAAGAGGTTTTTAGCATATAAAGCAGGAAAGGCCACAGATAGATTTTTGGACGTCTATTCATTCGCATTAGAGATGTTGAGCCCCCCAAAAAAACCCAACAACAACAACAACAACAACAACAACTCGAACAGAGACATAGTGTGAGTGATTTGATATCCTTTTTTAAAATTGTGTAAGGTCTTATAGATTGGCCCCCAATTCTTGAAAGATACATCTTAATTTGCCTACGAGATCCTTGAGAACTCTCGAAGTGTTCAGAGTTGTGTGATCTAGGACAGAGTACTTCGCTAAGGACATCAGATTGCCAATGATGGCAAATGGGTATGTCAACATGATAGATTTCTTCGATGTCTCATTGAATTCTTTTAAAATCAAGTTGTTGTGCCAGATGGAATAGGGCGATACGTTGTATGATTGTAACAACAAGAGTCCAGAAGTTTGGCAAAATGCCTTTTTATTTTAGTCACAATTTTATGACTTAACAATAGGAATCACGTAATTGTACTTTTGGAGTTGTTTTACTACATTTTTACTTTGCCTATTTTAGCTTCTGATGCCTATTTTCAGAATTTGCCTTATTTATGCCTTTTTCGTCATTATTTTCTTTCTTTTCCCTCCTGGCAGCAATCTTTCGAGCTGGAAACTTATGTATAAGCCTGAATGACATGATGGCATGGTCATGTAATGTCTTCTTGTGGACGCACAAGCTCCAGTGTCAAGTTGTGATAAAAATATAATAGAGAAAGGAAGAGGATACTAGTGAAGAGTTATGATTAGTTTGCGCACAAGAAATCTCATCCTATGTTTGCGTTTTGCCTTGGATCCCTTTTTGAGGACAGAGCCCTCTGTACACGATACACCCTTCTTGTTCTCTCTTCCCCTCTTCAGAAATGTGCAGAGCAAACTCTATATTTCCATTTTCACCGATACCATTTTAAGATTCAAAAGGAAGTTCACAATAGTATTTCATAGAGACTGTATCACAAATAAAATACATTCGTAGTCATCATACTGGATGGTCATGTGCCATCAAGATAACAATGAGGTAGTTTCCTCCTATGGAAGAGCTAATGTAAATTTTAGAGTTAAAATAAAACTGAATAATTTTAATAATTAATTTTTTACCATAATTACTTTTAAATGGTGATTTTTCAATATTTCCTGTGCTTTGACCCCCTACTTTAGCCAGAATAAATGTTTTGAAAGGTTATTTTAGTAAAAATAAATGCCTTTTTGCCTGCCTATTTTAGATAAAATAAATGCCTGTACTTCTGGGCTCTAGTAATGACTTTACAAATATTCTCTACTCTATTCAACTTGGGTTTACTGTAAATTCTAATTGATATGGTAATTTAATCTCATTTATCATTTTTCCTTAATTTAAGTTTATTATACTTTTGTAAAAGGGAGGAAATCTCTTGTATTTTAATAATAAGTAGGTAAAATTAATGCATATTGTGTAATTTCGTGCTGCACGTTTTAAAATTCTTGAAAGTTAAAAAAATTAAAAGCAGACACCTTTTTTCAGAAGCACACATCCAAAAGATTTCCTTCACATTTAGGGGTAACATTACATATGTGTTGGGCAGTGATAAGGCCTTAACACATAACTGCATGCTAACCAGTCGAGCACAGTCAACTAGTACAACTAGTACAAGGGTAAGCAGGGATCAAGGTGCTGCTAGAGCATCTGCAAAGCACTGCCATAATTCTGAGCAATGGCACCCCCAGTGAGTGATGGGAAATTCATAAGACATTGTTCAAAATCATCGAACTAGTACAAGGAAAGGGTGTTTGTGGAGAAGACACTCCACACAGAGTTAATATTGTTGGCTTTGGAAGTTGCAGAAGCGCAAATTTTGTCCTTCAAGCATGCTCATATTACATTTCATGACACAGAAAGGAAATGTTCCTCATTCAAAATCATTAATTTTTTAGACAAATCAAGGAATCTAATTTGGATAAATTCCTAATAGGCCAATGCTAGAAAAAGCAATAAAATAGAAAATAGATAAAATACTTGAATTTGACAGTGCATTTTTACTTCATTTTTACTCTTAATCCTGCACGTTTGGCTATTTGACAGCACACATTTCCATGAATATTTATAATTTGGTGTGCATTAAACACCTGCCTTTGAAGGTTTATGTTGGTTGTGTTGATTTTTCTACGCATTTGTCGAGTAAAGATTAGATTGTTGTTGCTTCCCTCAGAAATACTCAAGTCTTTGTAGATCAAAAGTACACTGTTCAGGAAGTTTTATTTTACCCAGTGACAAACATATGGTACAGGACATAATAAAATGGACCGCACAAGTTATATTTTTCTCAAAAACCAATGTGGTGGCATTTGCCACTGCATTGGAATTAAGATGTTTTGGATGAAACCGCAAGTATGTAAATTCAACCATGACAATTAATCATGAGAATTATTTCAATCTTCTCAAAAATTCTTTGAAGATTCAACTTCCACATTTAGCGCTAATATGCATCAATGCTTTGATGCAAGGTCATTAATTTTTTTTTCTTCCATTAGTACTTTTCATTGTCAGAAGAATAAAATAATTTACAAATGAAATCAGGAGGAGGAAGTAATTTATGCAAGGAATGATGTCGGGTTACTTTCTGTAGCATCAATTATATATGACAGATTCTAGGCACACATTTAACACTTTCTATTTAAATAAGAGAATATAAGTTTCTTTCTTGGAGTTCAACTTCTTTTCTAACTTTGTTACAGCAATACATTGAAAAATAATTTTGAAAAAAATCATTACTATCAGATAATGTTCTGCGTCTTCACATAAAGAAATGGAATATGTGCACATCTAACACTCGCACTACAACTTCTACAACAGAACACATGTGAATATTCAATAAATTTTCACCTTCATTAACAGAAGATGAAGACACGTAATCATTTCCCTATTTTTTTATATTTGCTTTTTATTTTTTTTTTTTTTTTTTTTTTTTTTAAAAATTATTTGCATTGAACTTGATGCTTCTTGAACAAATTTATTAAAATAAAAACAAAAATTTAAGGAATTTGTGAAATTCAGACTAGAGATTGTGTAAAATTCTGGAACATTCAAACATGAAATGTGGAAAGGAAAGAAACACAAAAAACAAAACAAAACCAAGGGCATTTAAAAAAAAGAGGAAGTAATTGTGTCAAAATAATTCATTATTACAAAAGTTTTCAACAAAATAATACAATAGAAAATTAAGACTTCCACATTCGCTGAGTAAACAATGTTTCATCACAAATTCTATTCTTTACGTCAGTATCGAATTCATATATACAATTAACAACAATTATTTTTCTTAACAAGATTTCTTTTTAAGACGGTGATTAATACTACACCAGTCTAATCCATTTTTCCTTTCTTTCAGAATATAATAAGTTCTTTATCACAAATTTCAATGATCAAATGGTCTTTCCTCTTGTAATTGTAAATACATCAACTGTCATTTCTCAACATTTCAGGCAACATTTTTAAAGCTTATTGCAATCTCTCATCTTATGTTTTATGGTTACCATAACTTCCATTTCTTCCTTTAATACAAACCACACACTGATCGTTAATACAATTATAGCACGTATTAATTGTATTACATGTCCGCAATACAAATAAAAAAGTCAATATTACATTCTTTTTAATGCTCAGGAAATTGTTAAAGGCTAGTTAAAACAGTTTAAGAACTTAACCACATGCATAACCCAGAATTGGCATCTGTCATCCTAAGCAAATTTTACAAAACATGTAATGATTAAACCTGCCTTTATGTGAAGGGAACAGTAGGTAAAGGTATAATGCTTTGATCCTAAAACCTGAAGAACACCAATGCAGTGAAACCTGTTCAAAAGGCCAGTTTTTTCCAGTTTGAGGTTTTAACTGACCTCGAGACATTGGCCCCAACTATTTTGCTGTTTTATTTGTTTTTGTGCATTTTAACGAACAATGCCTGTTGGAGTTTTCCAACTTTCACTTCAAAAGGGGTGGCAGACTGCACCAATAATGTACTATTACCTATTGTAACTGGAATGTAATGTAATAAATAGTAACATCCACCAACCATGTTATCCTCAAAAGCTAAAGATTTGAAAATATTTCTTTAATAAACCTTATTTAGGGGTTGTGGAGACCATTTCTTAGACTGACTTGTATTAAGGTACTATGTTCGAGCCAGTCACTATTCAAATACTCAACCATTTATTACATCTAGAAATTAACAATACTGTTTATAAATGTGAAAGGATAATTTATATAATTATTTATAAATAATTAAGAAAAATGTTGAATTATTGTTCTATTAAAACACTACAGAATATTACATTTGTACGATTTTTCGTTTTCATAAGCTGGTAAAAAAGGTTTGAACGACTCCACTTCCTGCACCTATCTTACTTTCTTTGTTGTAGTTATAATGTTTTAATTTATCATCATTTGTGGGTGTGTGAGATACAAAATTTAACATTAGAACAGATTTTGATAGAACCTAAAACGAAACAAAGCTGACAATAGCATGATTTGTTTAGCCCAGCTCCCAGATTGAGAGCTAGTACTTCCAGTCCTAATGAATTTTGCAGCAGTATTTTATCAATTACTCCTTGGAACGCCTGGTGAGGTATGTTACATTTAATATAATCTGAATCTCAAAAAAAAATTTACAATACAATGAACAGAAGGAAAATGTACTTTGATTGTGTAACGTACTTGATATTTTAAAATATATATGCCCACAAACTTTTCCCATAAGAGCCTATGCTAATTTTAACTTATTTTATTGAAAATAAGTTAAATATTAAGCTGATCAGGGTAAAAAATTTTATTACCATCTTCAAGAACAGATCTTACTTTCATTTGAAATCTATTTTGGAGGTTCTTCACCTTAGTCAATCAAATGAACATACTAATGTTAAATGGTCATCTCCGGTGATTTTGAACTGTAATAGGGTAAGAAACCGAAGGGCAGTGTGGTGGAAGTGCAATTGATCTCCAGTATTCAGAAGAGTCGCTATCTCACAGTGGGGCTAATTTCCGTTTCAGATAAAACAGGATTTTCATGAATGTCTATGAAATTACAAGTTTGCCTTTCCTTCACCCACTTCATAATTTTACAGTTGTTTGCTAAACCATTGCTTCCCTCTGTGAGGACTTGTCAAGGGCGTGTGAAACCAATATGAAAATCATTTGCTAAATCCTTTGTCCAACAGTCCTGTTTCAAAGTTTCTATAGGAGTGGATTGCAATTGAGTTGTTTGCTCGAGAGTTCGATTTTGCGATGGCAGAGAGGGTGTTTCTTGAGTAAGAGGATGAGCAAGAAGTCGTGGATGTGTGACATTAACCAAAGAAGTAAACGATTTTTGATTGCTTCTGCAAGTTATTTTGTAATATAGGATAATTGAAAAATATTTAATGGAAAATATACTTTATTTTATAGCAATTGCCACAATTAGATTTGATCTATGATTCCTAGATCATAACCATGACTAACAGGCAATTTTCACTGGAACTATAAGTGACCAATTAAGACAGGTTTCACTGAATTATGATTCCCTATTAAGAGCCCATTCACTTACTTTCATAAGGAAATTAATTACAAAATAAATGTAAAATACACATTATACAATAGAAAAACTGGTTACAGGATCTCAAATACTCAGTATGAAAACTTTTGAAATTCAAACTTTGACTATATTTGGCACAATAAAGCAATTTCTTGGAATTTTAATTCAGCCAACATTCCAATGTCAGGAATTCAATGAATTGTATTAACTAAATAAACTTTCACAATGGTCAAAGGTACATGCTGTGAGATGCTAATTATGTGATCCAAGGGACCCTGCATACCCATAAATAAAAAGGCAACTTCACTGATGACATAACACACCAGATTCTATCTTAATAAAATACTGTACTGTCAAACAGCACTTAATACTCGTAATAAATGAGCAAAATGAATACTCAACAAAATTTTTAAAATGTAAGCGATTTTGGCTCAAGCACATGACCTTGTAATATTACTTCATGAGAACTAGTTTGAAAATATACAAATTATTTTTATAAACATGTGAACAAAGCCATTTCTTCAAATTTGATAGTCAAGAGATGCAATAATTAACGTACAATAAAAAACAAGTAATTCAAACCAAAGGAAAGAAGAAATGAATTACATATTTGCTAAAATTGAAGACTAGTTCTACACATTGATACAGGAATCCGGCTGTGAAAAAAGAAGATATGTTTGGGGGAAGAAAAAAAAGGAAGAAAGAAAGAAAAAGTGAGTAAAAGAATGCTTTGGAACATTACCCATTGCAACTAGTAATATGGTGACAAAAAGACCATTTATAATTACTTTATACACAATCTAACATTGGTTTAATGAATCACATTAGTGTTGCAATATTGGTAACACTATGATGCTAAATCACAATTTTATGAGAACTATTTACATACTGAAACATCAATGTAAGCAAGTCAATTTTTAAATTAGACATAATGATTCTTTGACTTCTCACGCACATTACTTCACTAGAAGCTCTAGTACAGGCATGCTGTATGGTTCATCCCCATGCAACAGATTACTATGAGGAAGATCTGAGAATATGCAGACTACATTCCACTGTCCAGGGGATAATTCATTTAAATATTTTATATATACATCCAAATACTTGACACCATGAGAACATGACAATGAATTTCTTAACTTTAGAAGTTCACATGATTTGTGATTAACACCAAAATCAATACATGCAACTATTTTTGTTTTATGTTTTTGTAAATTATTTAAGTTAATAATTGCTCATTAAAAGTGATCAATGGTCAATTGTAATGCATGCAAATTATCACAATATTTCATGTAATCTATTCTAGTATAGAGAAAAATAGACATGACTGTTACCTGCAGTTGTCTGATATTGAGAATGGACCCTTCAGTGAGTACAGCTAAATTAAATAATATTTTGTAATCACTGCACCTGATTGTGAGACGGTTTGGGTTGCTCGGTTACCACAGCTGCATCACCTCCAGTAGCTTCGTTCCTCTACAAATAGAGCAAGCGACCCACCTCAGTCGAAAAACAACACAAATTCTACGAATATACAATTGGTCTGCATGTGCAGTATGACAATCATGCAAAAACAAAAATATTGTAAGAGAAAACCCTGAGAAATATGGAACTTATAAATCTGGAATAACCATGAATATACATTCTACAGCATAACAAGCCAATTGCCATTTAACAGCATAACAGGAAACATATTCATATTTTATGAAATAAAACTAGATTGGATATAATATACGTATAAAATCAATGCAGCTGAAGATGATATTGGGAATTAATAAAGGACAGATTTTAGGAAATAGGACTACTGGAGTATTCACACATTCAAAAATTTATTAAATTAAAAATAAATTTTAATTTTTTAAATTTAAGATTAAGTTCTATGTATAAAAGACCCCTTTTCTTAACAGCCAAAGCTTTCCATAAAAAAAAAAAAAACAAATAGATAAATAAATTTTAAAAAACTTAAAAAGAGATACCCTCAAATAGAAATGGATATTGATGTTTAATATCCAGTTGAGATCATGTAGAAAAGTGATCACCCTGTATTCATTTAATACTACTCCATTTCCTATAATTGTGAACAGAAATCCAAAGCCCCAGAAACATATTTGTTCATCAATCAAGAACAAAGTGGAATGGAAGAAAGATAATAGTATACTGACTACAAAATTTCAAATTGAACATTTCAACAATAAAATCTCAACATTCCAGTGAATTAAATAAATTAAAAACGGAAAGAAACAAACTTTTACATTTTCCCTATGGAAATTTCCATTAAAAATTTCAGTCAGCTTATCTACTGTATGAAGGTATTTCAACTCAGATTTTTTTAAAAAATCTACTTAACCCTCTCCCGGGCACACTGTATCTGCCTGATATTGCATATCAGATTGTTGATTATTTCAGAAGGAATAAAGGTTCCTAGTCAAGTTTCATTTCTAACTTCTTAGAAACTGCTGATGTAATACCAGCTTATTTGGTGCCTTTAGTCATATGGAAACTTTGTATCAGAGATGCAGTAGGATTGCCCATGTCACAGAAAAAAGACAACCTTCAGTCAAGATAATAAAAACTGATTAATTTAGACCCTTGGGAACGCCTCATTTGTTCCACACTGGTGAACAGCAATACTTTATAGAAGTACCAGTCTGACCAAGTATTTCTGCATAAAATATGAAAAATCGCTTTTAGTACTCATCTTTAGTGATTGTATCACATTCACACGGACTGCTAACCAAGAGTTCAACATTTGTGAAAACATTAACCACAGAAGTGTTTCTAAAATATTAATGAATAAAGAAGATTAATAAATTGTGATTGATAGGAACTAGAGTAATTGAACATCTCCAATGTAAGTGTATCAGAGATACAGTGTGCCTGTTGAAGTTCATTTTCTGGCCATGCCCGACAGAGGGTTAATTATATTAATGATATTTATATTACATCGACAATGGAAACTTGTTAGCACATTCCTCAATTACATTTCACCACATTAAACTGATTATTAACCTAGCACATTTAGTTTGTGGGTAACATGTTTTAAGATTCACATGCTTTTCGGTGCAGTAGCCCCATCTCCAATGAGTTTTGTTCCCAAGTCAGGGTACATGATGATACTAGAGAGATTAGAAGAACATTCAGAGTATGAAGAGTATTTTCAGTGTGATTACAAACCCAGATATTCTACTCCTCCTCCAGCATTACTTTTTTTTTTTTTTTTTTTTTAAATGTTATGTTATGTTACTTTTAGTTGAATCTGATAGACCAAGGATGCATATTTTTTGAAATAATGTGCATTCTTTTTCAGGTTTGTGTTTGTGTGTAGTTTTGTTTTTATTTGGTATTTTATTGGCAATTAACTTAGGTTTATTTCATGCACACGTGTGTCAATACGTGTGACATATTGAATTACTTTCTATTCCCTATTACATGATTTCGAAGAAGAAAATTTGAAAAAGTACTAATTACACATTTTTTTGTCATACTTTTTGACACGTAAAAGTTCAAATTTACGGTCCCTTGAAAAACATGCTAACAAGATTACAATGTATTCCAAAGAGAGAAATAAATATATAAGACAAAATTATTTCATATTTCTAATTGTCCAAAATTTTCAAGCTTATTACTTTAGAAAGCAGAATGTTTTGCAATAAAATTCAAACTATCCTACAGATAAATGAAATTTATAATGAAATGCACCAAGAAAAAAATTCTATTAAACATTTAAATAAGGACTATAATAAACACAAATCCTATTACAGCACAAATTTGTAAATTGTGCATTGAAACAGTATCTACCAGAAAGAGGGAAAATTGAAGAAAATACTTGATAGATTAAAACTTCAAAGAAACAAACAAACATTCAGAAAGGGCAAACTGATATACAAAAACATGAGACTACTACACAATCTTGTTTTAAATGTAATATTCAGAAGATTATCAATAACTTGCCAGTCCCCAAAAATGAAGGGATACTTGCAGAACTTTAATGTGTTTTGGACAGACCGAATCTCTTTCTATGTGTGATCACTAACCACAATAGCAAATACATGAATTTGGTGAACTTTTTACATGCTTCTTAGAAATTCATAATTGCTTTTTCTTAGCTTCTATTATGTGGCATCATAGTTCTAAACCTTCAAAATCTCAAATGAGGACGTCAATTTTAAATTTCGGATTGATCAATACATCAGCAATACATAAAATTAGTTTTCCATATTTAATGCACATCTCGTAACATCCAAATTGCTCTTCTATGGACAAATGTAAGGAACCTTTAAAAAATAACAGGAGCTATATGGAAATATTACGTAAACAAAGCTGTATTTTTTAAGAGCCAGAATATTCAAACAACGATTGAATTTTCATGCAGAATTAAGAGGCAAAAAGAACAAGAATTTGTGAATGCACATCTGTCAAAGAATTTATAATGATAAATGCCAATTTATAATGATATATAAAAAAAAGAGAAATTTAAAATTGAGACTTCGAAATAATTACTCTATAGTGCAAAAAATACAATAGTTTCAAAAACCATTATATGAAGGTAATATGCATTTAAACTAAAATAATAAATTTGTAAAATGGAGATTTCACTGATGTTTTGGTGGAGCAGAATTTCCTGCTGTTTTACAAAAGTCATTCAATAAAAATTGAATGCAAGTGAGAAATAAAAGGAGGCCATAGAAATTTATGCATCTTGTAAACAGAAAATGATTAAAATTCAATCAGGAAGGAACAACTTGGCAGTCTACATGTAATGTTTTGCAAATAATGAGAAATAAAAGAAAAGAAAAATGATGCAGAAGAAAACGAAGTTTGCTAAGTTCTTTCATTGAAAAATTTCATCCTAGACTTAAAATACACAAATATAACAAAATCTACACTTCTATAAACAAGAAAATGATATTCCTTGTTTACAACTTCTCCTCAGGAAAAAAAATGAACTTTAAACTGAGCATCTTCATCGTAACATACATGGTTGCAGGTATTAACAGGCAAAAGACTTTGCTCTGCACATTCTTGGAAAGTAATACTACAGCCTGTTCTATGGCAAAAGAGAAGCAAATTTTGAATATAAATTATAAAGGTATCATGCGTATAATATAGCCTTGAATGATTATCTTCAGGAATGCTCAAAGAAACTATCTTCAGCAATCCTGCAAAATATCAGGTCAAATATCTGAATCTCATCAAAGATAAAACAGAACATAACAATGAAGTGAAATGTGATAAATGAATGTGATGCTTCATAAATCATAAATTGCATAAATGACCAAATGAGAGAACACCATTAATGCTAGGAAAAAAGAAATTTCTGCAAGACTTGAGATGAAACGTGACACTATCTTGTTAATGAAACGTGAAAAACTTTAATCGTCAATCAACAATGACTGTTCAACATGTAAACTAATGTAATCTAACAACAGAACAGAGTTGAACCTCTATGATCCAAAATAATATCAGTAAGAAAACTAATATTTACTACCTGTTAACTCAATTGGCAAACCCCCTTATTGTTATTTTTGAGATAAGACACAGCATTTGTTTTCGTAAGTGAATGAGAATCAAGGCTGGGGCGCAACTACATTCCATAGTGCCTAAGCCCCTATTTCCAAACTCGTGTATTATCCCAGTAGTTTTACTGAACATGGTGTACATTGCAGACAACTTCTTTTGAAGGTTATGAAAAATAATTTTACATAAAGTGATAGGCTTCGAAGGCCAGAGTCTGGCAAGTGCTTTTGGCAAGTCCAAAGCGGTGGATGGACAGCCAAGAGCACTCAAATTTACAGGTACAGTTTAGTACAAAGTTGGGTTTATTACAGAAGCCCAAGAATAACATCAATTGATTTTTTCACTGAACTTACAAAGTTTCAATATTAATAATATTAATAGAATGTTCTATAATTTTGTTTTGTTTTCTATTTTTTTGTGCCTGAATCAATAAGAAATGAGTACCTTAATGTACAATGTTTTTCATTAGTCATCCTACCTTCATGCACAATGCTGTGTTCTTTAGTTAACATTTGAACAAAACTCATTTAGATCATATATTTAGGGAATGTTATAGGGAGTAATTTTGTAGTTGTTGCTATTATTAATATTATTATTATATCATAATTATTATACAATTCTATATTATCTTGACAAACGTAGGTAAACAAACGCTAGAGTGCAACAAACTAGTGTGACCTTCAAATAATATGATGTGCAACTGTGCAGGGCCAATTTAAAGTTTTTGAGAGGATTTCCCATCTCTAAGTATAAATTGCATGGACTGAATTTTTGTTTCTGAATACTACTGCAATTGTAGCTATAAGAAATTATCACTGAAATTCCCTAAGAACAGATGAAGAAGGCAGATGCAACTAGTTGGAATACAATTAATTTCATCTATTAGTCCAGTCGGTATATACATTTTACCTGGAAAAAGGTCATAAAAACTCACAGTATGTTGTTGTAGGCACTAGTTAAAACCCCAAGTTTTCAACCTCCCAGATCCTGTGCTAGCACCAGGAAGACGAAAAACTATATTTTCTAATTGTTTTGTTTTTTCCTCTATAGCTCTTGAACCATAAGTCTTGTAGAAAACTGTTTCCAATGAATTTTAAAGAGGATAAAATTTCCTACTACTTTTGCATAGAACATTATTTTTTTAAACCAATTACCAAATAAGCTACAGATTTTTGAAAAACTCAATTTTTTCAATTCTCAAAAATGTGTGCAAAGTTACACGTTTGTGAGATTATAATCAACCTATAATAAATATAATAGTTATTATATCATTTACCTCATCTATCCTCATTGTCAGTTCACATTTTCTCAAATGTACCCATTTCCAAAAACATTAATTTTCCCAAAAAAGTAATGGATGTGTATATGTGTGTGTTCATGTTCCAGCTTAACTCTTCAATGCAGGAACAATGACATTTCAACAAAACTTGGTGTAATTTATTACAGGGCAATTACAATGGGAAATATAATACACTGGGTAAGATAATCCTAGAGGAGTGGGTGGGAAAGGAGTGACATTTACAAACAAAATCATGCAACTCGCAATGCACACACTGCATATAATGTGCACTGAGTAGGCACAGTGGACAAGACAGGTAAGGCTGAAAGTTCTTGAGGTTTCTCATTCAAGATCCATCCAATATAATAAACCATCTTCAATATAATAATAATAAAAAAAAAATTCAAAGGCCTCCTCTTGGGTGCAATTTTGAATGATAAATGAAATGTTATTCCCAGCCTCATCAGTTTCAGGAGAAAAGCATGCTCAGAGCAATGCTTGCCAAGAGAAGAGCACCTCAGCATGCCATTTGATTATACGCAGTGAAAGTTCCTACAGGGCATTTCATATTATTTTAATGAGGTATGAGTGTGCTAGACTAATCCTAAGGAATAGTTTGTCTTCCCTAACTTGATGGTAGGTGCAACACCCATGGTAGCAAGCTACATCACACATGGATTTAGGGCAAGACAAAACTTAAGTTTTATCATCGGCTCTGAAAGTATCTGGTAGCAGAGATCCCATTCATCATCTGTTTCCCGTACAAATCGAATAAAAGATATCATCTGCTTCAGCAATATGTTCTGTTGTAGTTTCTGTCTGATTTCACAGAATATTTCAGACAAATCACTGTTTTCACTGCAGAATATTTCTTTCTTTTGTCTACGCTGGGTGAATGTATTAAATTCAACTAAAAGCATGAAGGAAGAAGCACATGTTCATGGTCATATTTGAATGATTTTGACAAGTGAGAATTGTTCCTCATTCTAAAAATAAATATCTTGAAAAGATAGAGAATTGTTAGAAAAATCAGTAGATTCATAACTTCATCATTATCAAACTAGCAATATACAGCAGAATTTATTATCGTAACTTTTAATTAATAATAGCAAATTGCCTTTCAACAGTTACCATAAAGATTAAAGCAATTTTTTTATTATGGATTTTGAAATCTGGAATCTCTTTTGTTTTTCAAGACAATCCAACATTTTAGTAAATTCTTATGGTACACAAAACATTGTCCTCTTGGTGAAGGTTATATTAGAGCACCAAACATTGCTATGATGTACAACCAGGGGCACCTCAAGGGTCAGGGCAGCTGGGACAAATTTCTCCAGGCCCCCCACTTAAGTGGGGCTCCAAAAACTTAGAGCTTTATTTTTCAATATTTTGCTAAACAACCATTTCAATCACACTGGTACAATCTAATGAATTTATTTATGACAATCATCTATTAAGCAGCTATGCCAGTCACAGTCACTGTGCCCCCTCAGTGCAAATTATATTCGGTATGTGCATTGTGGGTTGCAAGATTTTGTTTGTAAAGGCCACTCCTTTCCGACCCACCACTCGAGGCGTGTCCTACTCACGGTGTATTCTTTGTCCCATTATAATTGCCCTGTAATAAATTATAACAAGGTTTGTTCAAATGACATTGTTGGTGCGTTGAAGAGGTAAGCAGGAACACAAACGCACACATACACAGCCATTAATTTTTTGGGGATATTAATATTTTTGGAAAGGAGTACATTTACGAAGCAATGTTTACACTGATGATGAGATAAACGATAGCATTGCATATAATAACTAAAATATTTATTATAGGTTGATTATAATCACACAAACACGTGTAAATTTGCACACATATTTGAGAACTGAAAAATTAGAGCTTTTTCGAAAATTTGTAGCTCGTTTGGTAATTGGTTTTGAAAAAAACATTCCCTACTAAAGTTGAAGGAAATTTTATCCTCTTCAAACTTCATTGGAAACCTTTTGCTACATGACTTACTGTTAAAAAGACATAGAGAAAACCGAAACAATCAGAAAAAATACCAGTTTTTCGAGCATCCTGGAGCACAGGATCAGCGAGGTCAAAAACTTGGGGTTTTAAGTAGTGCCTGGGTACATACAACATACTCAAAGAGAAAGTTTTTATGACCTTTTTCCAGGTAACCCCCCCTTTTTCAGAATCTTTTGACTGGACTATATATGAATTTTGCTGTCTTACAGGGTGGCCAGCGATCTGGCTTTTTGGAATTCAAAGTTTTTTCCCGATTTTCCAGATCTGAGAATACAAATTTTCCAGGTTCTTTATCGCACATTACATCATGTTCTTACCTTCCATCGCTTAAGCACTACTAAACAAAGTTATGTAAGCGGCGAATTTTTGGCCGAAAAACTTTTATTGCCCGGCACTGGAAACAAAAAAGTGGATAAATCTACTTGTTAAATTTAGGAAAAAATCTTCAAACACATGGTGTAGAATCAATGTTTTGTGGGTCCTTGATATCTGAAACTCAGTTGACAGCAAAATGTCCGTCTGTCTGTCCAGTGAACAACGCTAGTGGCTAAACCGTTCAGCAGATTTCTTTAAATTTTGTATTCCGTAATCAATCTGGCGATGTCGCAGCCCCTTAAATTTGAAACCGTTCTTTTAATTTGGGGGGGAGGATACTTGTACCCCCTGGGACATTTTCAAAATTTTCAAAGAAATGGCTCCAACGTTTTTAATTAAATTTTGTTTTTGTACAGCGTGAAGACAGTTTGTGAGAATGGTGTAGATCTCATATTCGTTGAAGACTATGATTTTTCAAAAATTGCAAAAATTCATTATTTTTTTGGCGTCTTCCAACAATTACAATTATGAAGATAAGAGATTTTTTCTTTAATGAAATCTGTTCCTTAAAGCAAGATTTTGAAATAAGATCACATACAATCTTTTGAAAATTTGAGTAGTTTTTGCGTAATTTTGTGTAAATATAGGCAATTTTTTATAATTTTTTTAAACAATTTTTTCTCAAAAACGGCATAAACAATTTTTATTTAATTTTCACCTCAGATAGCGTATAGAACGTTGAAGAGGACGGAGCTCATGTTTGTTGACATCTTCAATTTTTCGAAAAATTAAAAAAATTTAAACTTTTTCTGGCTCTTCTTATAACTTCAATTATGAAGATATAATTTTTTTCGTAATGAAATATGTTCATCAAAAACAATTTTCAAATGAGGTCATGATGAATTTTTCGACGATACGAGTATTTTTGAGTAATTTGGCATCGAACACTGTCACGTTTCGAATTTCCTAGTCTTTGTAAACAAAATGAGGTATTTGCAAACTATTGTTATTCTTATAAAAGAAAGTAGATTGATTGGAAGGTCATACAATTAACTTCAAACTAACAAATTACTTCTTTATTTCAAGAAATTTTGATCGCTAATTACGGTAAGTTTTTTTTTTATTTATTAAAGTTTGAAATGACTACTGTTCCTGGCTATCAAAATGAACGTTGGCATGCACCACAGGCGCTTCGTTTGAATTGATTGGGTTTGGATTAAATTGCCAGTATTTCTAAAACTTTACATGAAAGAAAAATTGGAAAAAAATTGAGTACCATAAATGTGTAGCAACATTTTAACTTCAATTTCATATTACTACCTGCACTGCCTTGAACAATGCAGCGAAGAAAATAGGCTCTACTCATATTTCCTGGCACGCAACCCGGGCAAGATCACCGCATGTTCATTTTCTTCATGCTCCCTGTCAATTCCCGCACTGTCCCTCTTTAATCGCCTTGTAGGTAGGCTATGAGCGGAGATAGCTTCTGCTGCACTCTTCTAGAAAATAAGTTAAAATTCGCTTTGAATATCATGGACGAGATAACATGGTCGTTTCGATCGAAAAAATTGCAATGTGATACCACCCATGCTATCAAAAAAGATGCGCAACACTAATCGAAACTCAGCGATTGAGTTCCCAGTGAGACGTTTGTTCCGCAAATCTCTCGTCCACGCAAGTGCAACCCACAGGCAACCATATAGGTGGTCTGAGGTGCTAGGTACTCCACCAACATTGCAGATACGCAAGGGGCAGGGTTTGAAATAGTCTTATGCATGAACTTCGCGATCCTCCAGCAAACACGTGACACTTCTCATATATACTTTGATTTAAACACTCGCCGTTATCATGCACTGAGTTGAATTCTGCACTTTACTAAACACGATGACGTATGGGAATTTCTGCTAAATGTTCGAAAAAATCTGAAAATAACGAAAAATCCCGGTTTTTAAATCAAATTCCCGTTTTTCCCCCTGGTTTTCAAGGATCCCAGGTTCGCTGGCCACCCTGTCTTACCACTGAATATCGAAGAAACTGAATATCTGTAATGTTTTAAGTGAATTACAAATATCTTTGCAAACACAATATATAAACCCCAATTACTCTAATTGAATTATAATTTTTTTCAGTCAATTTGCTAATATGAATCTTCTATAATAAAAGAAAATACTTGGCTTTCAGTTTCGAATTAATGAGGTTCAACTCTGAGCACTTGAAAGACAAGTCAGACCAGAAGAAATCTGCAAGATGCCCTATCAACAACAATAATAACGAAACTTCATCTAATCAGACACAGAAGTAAATATCTTCATAACCAATTATTCCTTTTTTAACATTCCAATAAAACTGCAATTTCAGAACTCCTTTTTCATGAACCTAAACAATCTAATACTTTAATGCATAGACCAATTTGCCGTTACTAAAAAGTTCAGAATTCTTGGAGCACACTACAATAAGTGACCAACAAGGAATTTAAAATAGCATATAGAAAGATTAATACATTGTATACAAAATGAAATTTGATGTACTTTAAGAATGATAATCACAGACAAATAAATGACAAAATATCAATAAATTCACATTTCCAGAAATGTACTGATATTCTTTAATGGCAATATGTTTAAAATTAAAAGCATGCACCAAATATACACAAATGTAAAAATAAAAACACTGTATGTATTCTATATGAAAAATACAAGCTTTCCAGTTGCTCAAATGTATTGTTATAAATGCAGCTTTAGCATGTAAAGTAAAGGAAATAAATGCTTTCTCACTACATTATCACAATTTAACTTGTGTGCAGTTCCATAGAGACTATTGGTAATGGTAAATGGGTTTCTGGTAAATGGATAAGGACAATTCATGATGGAAAGGATGGCATTTGACTGAAATACAATTACAATTATGCTAATAAAACAAATTAAACACTACAAAACAAATTTCAAAGCCATAAATTAATTAAAACACTTTCAGGTAAATAATTAACAGCTTATTGGTTTAATAACAATAATCATAAAATTAAAGTAAGTTCCAAAAACAAATAAGGAACCATGCAAAACAAATCTGAAAGGTATCGAGATGCAGCAGGCAGAGAATAATAAATTTCAAAATGTAGGTATTAGCACTGGATAAAATGGTAGGAAAATAAAAGTTATCAGACTAAAATTTAATATTAGCATTCAAGGAAACTATTAAAGTGGTTAGTTCTATTCAGGTAACAATACCAACCAAATCCAAAGGAAACTAAACACTAGTCCCCAAGTCTTATCCAAACCTATGAATTTAGAGTTTCACTTACCACTTGGATGGAATTACATAACATGCACACATCGATGTTTACAACTGCACAGAGCAGAGGCATGTAGCAAAGAACAGAAATATCCAGAGGTACACTACATAGATTTTTCAACTATAGTGCAACAAATATTGGATTCATTTTCCCAAGGAGAAGAATTACTTCAGAAACAATTATTAGGTTTCTCCAGACAGAAAATAATTTCTAGTCATACTATACACTACAATATTATAAAACAGTTCCTTTTAAGGTGCAAGCAAAATGTACTGTGACTAATTCCTGACAACTATACATTCTATAGAAAACCAGAACTAAACATTCAAGTACCTAGTCCACATGTATTGTTTTTAATACAGAGAAATAACCCAACAAATACTTCAAATTGAGAGAAGATGGTTTGAGAGGAATCAAAACAATTAGGCAACCTATGGCAAGAACAATTACAACCAATACAGAATTAATGAAAAGAATTGGGGAAAAAATGAAGACTATCGAGTATTAAAAATGTAAATTATCCAAAATAACCCTTCCCTAAATTTATACAACATAGTAAACTCAAAGAAGGTAAAATGTGATAGAGAATCGCACAGAAAATGGACAAAGCACCCCACCAAAGAAACCCATTAAGCCCTGAAGAGAACTATAAAGAAAGGTCTTAACATTGTGTGTCACATGTTTAATGTGTAACACCTTATTTTATGGTTTTTCAAACCAAACACACTATTTCCTCACAATTGCCAACATGATCTTTATAAAGTGAGTAAAAAAGATCAGAAGAGCATTGTTTATCAACTGATTACCCTGAATTAATAAACTTTCATGTTGCAACTAATACTGCACAGGAGAAAAATATACGAAAACTTAATGTGACAAAAGAAGTGAAAGAAAAATGGGATTGCAAGATAATAATAAATAATAAAAAGTGATATTGATAGGTTCTGAACTGAACTTACAAAATGTAACTATAATCCAAAACCAATTTTTCTGTATTCAGCACAATTACCTTTCAACTCTATAAACTTAAGCGGAATATTCATGCAGTTTTCAACTCCGCTACATAAAAATAGAAAGGATTTTGCTGGCTCTATTAATAATGCTTCCTCAGAACTTATCCATGATTTGTTCAATTCTAATTTCTTCCCTTTTAAATGTCTTCCGACAGATATAAGGGCTAAATGAGCAAAATCTGGTAAAAATGGAGGGTGCTTAATCAAATCAAAGCCAACTTAAATGTTGTTTTTTTGTACCCACAAGCAGAATAAGGTATGTTGCAGTTTTACACTGTTCCAAATTCTGTGAATTTGCTCTTTGTATAATTCAGAAATCTATTTTCTATGTATTTAAATGTATAAAGCCGATTGGCGTAAATAAATAAATAATTTACATAATCCTAAACCTTTTCAATTCTGTTAAGGTAGGGGTCCCCAGATCCAGAAGTTAACAATACCTCCCTCAAACATTTTAAAAAAATTAAATAAACTGTTTAATGGTGGCGCGGTGGTGGTGGTGGTAGAGGTCATCAACTTAATTCAGGTTCAAATAGTTCATTCAAATGTGGTTAATCAATAGTCAACAAAAAACAATTGCACATTCTAATTTCTTTGCTATTCATTAATGATTAACGTCAAACTTGCAGCCAAAACCTGAAGGCATTAATGAAATGATCTTTATTCAAATTCGGTATCACCCTATCTACACATTCATATTAAATAAAAAGTTTCACATTCATTTCATTGATATACATGCAAAATTTAAATAGAATAAGTTCTACATTAATGAGATCTTGCATTTAATTTTCATTCATGTGTATCACAATTCCTTGCTCAATACAACAGTAACATTTTAAAGAGCTTGCAGCCATGAACACAGAATTCCCGTGAAATATCAGTGGTTACAAAGTTTCTATGCATCAAAACTAAAATAAATACAGAAACAAATACAATAAATACAGAAACTACGAAAAGAAAACAAGGAATGTTTGGCCTGCCAAGCTCTTTGTTAATCAACACTTTGCAGCTTTGTATAGAATAATTAAATTCACAATGACTTCAATTTAAATAACCAAACTTTGGGGAAAGAAAAAAAATTGTGTATTATTTAAAAGAACTGTTTTACATATCAGAAACGTGTACTTTAAAGAACAGTCTTCCAGTCTTATTTGGTTTTCTTATCGATTGCCTTTCTCACACTTTTCCTTATAAATTAACATCAATTCATAAAACTTTGCTATAACTGAAACCTACAGCGTATTCCAGAGTCTTATAAACCGAAGAGATTTCTGTTCATTTTATGAAATAATTTAAAATTTCAGAAGCTCTCCATTAGGCTTTTTGAAACTCAGCACTTCCTCAGAGGATGTCATGAACCGATTGCAATACAATTAAAATTCCCAAAGATGCACATACATAGAAACAAAAACAAAAAAAAATTCAGTGAAGAAAGTGAAATATTAAAAATTCTCACAAAGATGGTCCCTTATCACAAAACATACACTAGCATACATTGCTAATAAAGCCTGTTCAATTGTTGGTTTAAGGGAATGCTATAATATCTAAATCATAAATATAATTTTAATGTGGATTGTATCAATCGTTTGCTATTAAAGCTGATTAATTGAGATTTTCATTCAAGGTTTTTAATGAAGAAAAATATTTCATCCTACCTGCTTCTTAATTATGAACTTGCAGCTCAAAGGGTCCCAACAAATTATATAACACAAATTTGGAGTATTTTGAATACCCCTCTCCCCCTACAACACACACTAACTCCCCCTCAATCATTACACAACACTTGCATCAGCACCCCTCCCAATTAAAATAAGTAAAAACAAAATATAAAAAAGCAATTTGTATTATATATATATATATATATATATATATATATATATATATATATATATATATATATATATATATATATATATATATATTAATGATAATTAGTCTGAATTAGTTGGCAATGCTGGCTGCACCTAACAATAAGATTGGGGACGAATTACAAATGTAAAAGGACACACAGGCAAGAAAATTTCCGACAAGCCATGCACACACCATCGTGGATGACACATGTGAAAGTCTACTGCGCCAATTTAATTTGATTCTAAAATATACTATAGTTCAGTTTTGAATACTTTTCTCGTGGTCTAACAGATTTAATCAATATACCACTGATGAAAAAATGATTTCCATTTACTGAAACAAGTTACCCATCATAACTTTTTAATTTACTTATATTTTTTTAAATTAAATTTGTTAATATGTTAAAGTTTTATTATAAGACCGAATAAAAGGAATTATTTCAATGAATGTAGAAATATTTTAGAAAATATATATGAATTGCAACACACTAAACTAATACCTGCATACTCCCAACGTAACGCAGCATAATATTGTTTCAACCCCCCCCCCCCTTAGCATTAAGTAATTTATAGACAACCCCAAAAGTTTTAAAATTAAACCATATAAAGACCAGAAAGCAAATTTTCAATGAAGATTGAAGTAACTTACATTAATGTGATGCATAATCAGTGGCACACAGGGGAGGGGGGGTCCTCATACGGCTTCAATCTCCCAGAAGCCCACGATACGTATTTAAAAAAATTAGCTTTTACTCATTTTCAGAAGCAATTTTTCATCAATTGTTTACATTATAAATATTAACTACAAGTTAACAAAAAAAAAAAAAGCAAATTTTAGTTTCAGAGTTAACGAAAAATTCTTTACAAGAAAAAATCAAGTCACCTGGACACTATACTTGAAGCCTTCCCCAGAGAAAAATCCTGGGTGCACCACTGTACATAATAGTAAGCTCATTACTCATTAAATGGTCATAGAAGTACACAACTGAAACACACATTTAAAATTTCAGAAAATTTGAACCAATGTTTCTGTTAATAAGATTTTCTTTCTGCTTCTTATGACCCACAATTAGGTGTTCAAGACCACTAAAGTGGAGTTGCCAAAAGGGCAATTAAAAATTACTTATGGGAACTACAGACAACAGAATTTCTCCTATTATTACTTCCCAGAATTTCCACACAAATTAATTTTGATGTAACACTCAACTGGATATTCAAAAAGTTATTTATGAACATTACAAAACTTAATTCACTACATTAGCTAAAAATAGACTAAGGATTTATCCCATAATATTTACAGAGAAAATACACAAATATTTCATGCTGCTTTAAAAAGAAATGCTACATTAACTAATCAGCTTTGACACAAACAACTAGGAATAAAATTCTTCATCACTCAACAGCTTCTACAGTTCTACTTCATCAGGTTCAACAGGCAAATTTTCAACAGCATTTTTTAACGATTTCGATAAAAGGATTAATAAAAAGCAAGAATTGATGATATAAACTACTGAATACACAAGTTTCACAGGAAATTTTACTGATGAGAAATAAGAACTCGTTAAAAATAACCATAGTTATGGCATATAGTTTTAGCTAACTTATATGCATGCAGGCAAGCAAGCTAGCTATATGCTTATTAATGCATATAGAACAGAAGTAATTTTACCAACAAGCACTTTTACCTACATTTCACATGCATACGAAACACACCACACATTCATCCTCACACACAACTAAAAAGACCAACTACACGGAAATAAATTCTAATTATCTCTTACATAATCAACATTGGACTTGGGAATAGAATACGAAGCTCTGACATATTTGAACATGCATATTAGAACAACATTTAGCAGAAAAAAATTACAGAAGACAAGCAAAATCATAAAACTGCATTGGATTTTATACAATTCAATCTACCATATAAATATTTAATAGATCAATTAATCCAGAGAAAATGTAGGTTCTTAGAAAATTATCAGAGGTTAAAAAAGACAAGAACAGATAAGCCATGCATCAAAAAATCAGTTTCAGCAAGTTGTAACAATGCTCTTCCTTAATCTTAAAAGAATTCTAGGGCTGTACATTTCTTGAAATGTTTTACATGAATAGATTAGTCTGTGGATGATCTATTTGGCTTTAACATTGTATATTCACTCTATGCACGATTCAGATATTTAGGGCAGTGGAAATTCATTATGGGGAGGGACTAATCTAAGAAATTGTTGTATAAATATGCATTACAAGAAAGTGTGATCCAACAACAATCGGCACTAATAACAACAACTATTATAAGGAAACTGATAATGCATCAAGCGGATCTTTAAAAAAAAATTCCTGATACATTACCTTTATTCAGATTCAGCTCCAGATGAGAACAATGCTAAACAGTAAGTGATAATTGCAACATTCCATTCTGAAGAAATCAACCAAATTGACTTACTACTAGGTGGCATGACTAAAAGTCATTCTGCAATACACTAACCTCAGGCTAACAGCTGCCTCTTATACCACCTCTCAAGAGGAAACTGGTAAAGGAGTAGGAACAAAGGAGTTCCAAAAGAGATCAGAAGTCAATTTCAAGTACTTAAAGAGTTTCTAGACTAGGCTGAAGGATGTACGTACATGTTAACCATGTAGACAATTTCAAGCACAAAGCCAAATTATTTCATGTCACACTTCCCCATGCTCACATCAGTAGATTAACATCTTTACAAAAAGAGAGAAAACATTGCTATTGAAGTTTAGTCGAACCTACACAAGGATAATAGCATGCCTGCTCTATTTAGGACTCCCTGTTAAAAGCAGAAATGAAAGTTAACACCTCTGACTGCTGCATCAAACTTGGCTTTGAATTCACAATCTACACGAATCATGTCAAGCACTTCATACAGCGATTCTCTCAACATACGCTTTTATAACGATAATCACAAAACTGATGGATTATAGTGTACATACATGTAATGTATGATAGTCTCCTGTGTCTTCTGGAGGCCGCGGTTTGCACTTGCCACAGCAGAAGTTGCAGCAACAACAGAAGCAGCAACATAAGTAACAACCAGTAATAATACCACAGAAGATAATCAATGCCTGAAAAAAGAACAAACAACAAAGTTATATTTTCGTCAAAGTTAAATTGCTAGATATATTTTAAAAGTCAGTAAGAAGCAAAAAGTGTTGTGGTCATAAGAAAAATAGACAAGAGAATACGAATAAAGACTAATTATTTCAAGCATGTTCAAGCACATACAATGTTACACCTTTTATGATTTTATTTCCAATAAACACACAATACACCCTTTTTAGTGGTCCACAGACTTACTAAAAGAGATGCCACTGTATGCATAAACAAGGTTTATATTTAAATTAACAATATTTTGTTAGCCTTAGGTAAAATGCAAGATAATTTTGAAGCAAATTAATGATGTTTAAATTCAAATGAAATAAAACTTGAGAGAACTGTAATGAAATGTACCAATTCATACCAAGAAATAATTTCAAAGCAAAGATTGTGGTAAACCATACATAAAAGAAATTTAACAAGAACAAATAAGATTTTTTTTTAGTAAACCTGTATAAACGACTATTCTATTACTATATAGAAGTCCTTCCCAGAGTAATGATAAAATAACTCACATTAAATTTCAAATACATGAAAAAAGTAATAAACTAATTTTAAAAACTCAAGAATCATGTACTTAAGCTCCCTTTTTTTTCCCCTGAGTACTTAATTCTCATGTGCATGAACAGTGTAAAAATAATGCTAATAATTAAAATAAATTATGAAGAAATGCATAATTAAAACTGAATTTTAATACAATGAATCTTCCAACTCTACATTTTACCTACAACTCGTGAACTGCAACAAAATAAAACACTAAAATATTAACAAATATATTTTCTCTTATAATATTTACAATTATCGAGAACAATAAATATTACAATTCTTACTGATGATCAATTATACTTTCTTGTATGTGAAAGAAAATTCACATGTACTTTTAAATATTCAACACACCAAAATTATGAAAAGTAATTATGCAAAATCAACATAAAACAATACAACAGGGGAAAAAAAAGTGCTAAGGAACAAGAACAAACCAGGATGTAGTACACGGAGAACAGGAAAAAGTGGTTAATGGAGAGAGACAGGGGCAAATGACAAATTTAATCTTCATACAATTACAATTAGTGGCAAACCTAGGGGAACTTCTGTAGCTTCAGCCCCCCACCCTTGGAAGCCAAAGACATATGTAGTTCACATTCCACAGGTTTTACTGATCTGCTATACTAAAAAAGAGTCATTCAATATTTCAATTAAATACCGTATATATAACTATAAATCAACAAATTTTAATTTGGTAAATTCAGCATTAATAAAAATTCTTTGTTGTCCCAGTGGCCGAGATCGCTAAGGCAGCAGTGTCGTAGTGATCTCGGACCAAAGGGTCACGGGTTCGAGTCCCGCCTCGGGCATGGTTGTATTTGTGTTTGCCCTTTCACCCCTTATCGTGACCATATCATTTAAACTTCATAGTTACCATACAGTTAACACCAATAGTGGTCGCTAATGATCTAGATGTTAATGCGATCTTAAATAAATTTTTTAAAAAATTCTTTATAAAAAAAATTGAGCTGCTAGACACTACACATTTAGCCTCTCCATACCCCCCCCCTCACACAAATCCTGGTTGCACCATTGATTATATATACATTTATATCTTCATTCAGATGAAATGACATTGTGGATGTCCAATTTTTTCTTTCTTTTCTTTTTTCTTTTTCCACACTTCATCTACAAAGGGCAGTGAAATGCTTCTGCTGGCTACAAATCCTCACTTTTTTGGCTTTATTCAATATTACAAATATTTCATGAATATGCAAGGGAATCATCATGGCAGAGAAATATGAAAGGTTGATAATACTTTAGACAGTGAAACCCCTATTTTATGCCAATCTTGGGACTGGTCAAAAAAAAGTGTATAATCAAGGACATTATTTTTTTGCACAGATTTTGTTCCAAAACACATTGTAATTCAAAAAATTAAAACTTCAATTGAAAAGAAATAAACAAAAACTAGGGGAGCTAAAGTAGCATGTACATTCTGGCCCTACTTTCACAAAAAATTACGTGAAAATTACTAAAATTTTCGAAAAATTGTGCAAGGCCTTATTTTAAAATCTTTCTTTAAGGAACAGATCCCATTAAGAGAAAAAATCTCTATCTTCATAATTGTAATAGTAGGAAGACGCCGAAAAAAAATAGAACTATTGCAATTTTCGAAAAATCAGTTTTCAATGAACAGGAGACCTGCACCATTATCTTAAAGGTCCCTCACACTATCCAACAAAATTTAATAAAAAACAACGGAGCCATTTTTTTTAAATATCCCATGAGCTTTATATAAAGTCTCCTCAAAAATTATAATATTGGTTTCAAATATGAGGGGCCCCGACATCAGCCAGATCGATAGGGAAATATCAATTTTGGAGAAAATTGGTTGAACAGTTCGGTTAAGCCACTAGCGTTGTTTGCAGATGGATGGACAGACGTTTGGCGTCAATCGATTTTTCGGTATCAAGGACCTTCAAAACACAGGTTCTGGCTACACCACGTGCTAGGATTTTTTTTCTAAATTTAGTAACTGGATTTTTCAACTTTTCCGTTCCTAGAGCCAGGCAATAAGTTTTTCTGCCGAAAATTGGCTGCATTTTTCCGCAGCATTACGTAACTTTCTCTCTAGTGCGTACCGGGTGACGAGAAAGTAAAAACCAGCAACTGACCAATCACTGGCGACAAACTTACTCGATAAACACACTCAAAACAAAATATGTGGGTTTAGTCTTGGACTCAACCAACCAATACAGAACATTCATTAAGATCTAGTACTCCGATTTGTAAATAGCAAAACGCATAACATTATTATTCCTACCACACTTCCCCAAACTGACCCCATCATTGCTCCTTTAATTTCAGAATGTCCATCTAAATTAAAGAGTCCTGTCGTACACAAATCTTCATATTGGGGTTTTAATAGGACTTCACAAGGCAGGCGCAGAATCAAGGAAAACGTAAAATCACGACAACATAAAATTGAAGATTTTGAATTGATCGATTGAATTACACTTATACGGATGTTTTGCTGAACTACTAGTTTCTGACGAAAATTTGAAGATAGCAAAATCAAAGTTTCACTGCATTCTTAAAGTAGAGTAATTTTTTTGGAAGAAGTTGCCCACACTACCCAACACTCTAGTGAAAGTTAATTCCCATTTGAAACTTCCTCAGGATCAATTTAAATCACTTATCTTCAACACAATAATAGCTTAGTGCAATAGCGTAATAGCAGGTTTAATATATCAAAGAAATAACATCAGGAAAAATATAGGAAAATCCTTGAAGACCGAAAACGTGACAGGCCAAGAATAATGATCACCTCATTAAAACATTACCAGGCATACTTGAAAAAAAGAGGTAAATCTTCTGAACTTTATGCCATTTGTTTTGTTACATTTCAATATTAAAATTTCTGAGCAGCAAGAAACAACATGATCACAAAGGATTATTCGTAAGACCAACCAACAGTGCATTTGGGCCACCAAACAGTATTTACTTCCAAATGCACCTCATTATCTTTGTGTTCATATTGCTCTCATTTTTTTAATGCTTATATTTGACATACAAAAATATATAAAATATTTGGCATGGAAATTGCATTAAGAGCTAATTTTCATATTACCCTGATCTACAAACAGCAGTGTTTCACCTCAAAATGCAATGGAATATGCTGATTGAGAATTACTTTGAAAGCTAATTAAAATTTCAGAAACTGAAGTATTGAAAAATAAGACATAAGTTTGGGCTTAAGCAACTTGTACATTACTACTGTTATATTTGAAAAGCACATTATTATCTGCAAACACACAGAGGTATACATATTTCTTTAAATTTTATTCTACTACAAAATACTTCACAAGAATTAGTTTTCCCACTGAGGAGAGAATATTACTTCATTAACTTCCATAAATACTCTAAATCAACATATTTAAAAGTTCTGAAAAAAATTCTAGAATTCTTGTGTTATAAAGGCTTAAGCTCAAAATTCTATCTTCTTTGGAAGGCGATAGTTAAAACTAAGAATTAAAAAAATTAATTATGATTATAAGGCGTTTAAACCAAAGGATATTTTTAATTTCTAATTTAAATTGACAAAACCTTTTCCCCTTACTTTTTCCTTCAAATTTTTCTCAAATTAAGCCTGTTCTATAGCTTACTATGATTTAACTATTAAAATACAATTTATTGATTAACAAAGGGCAGAGAAACAATTTATAAGACTAATTCAACATTTTGAGAAGAAAAAAAGTAGGTTTGAATTATTTGAACTCTCAATACAAAACAATGTACACAAGTTTAGAATATTCTTGGTTAATTTCTTTCCTTTCCATTATTTTACTTATAAAACGTGTAATGTTCTTTAGTAATATAAAAGTGTAAATGTTCTTACAAATTAAAATCAATACTTTACAAAATTTTAATTTACTAGAATTTTAACGTTAATAGCAATGAAATGTTTTACACTATTTTGGGTCATATTGCTTACTTAAATACAATCTTATTACAAATATTTAAAAAATAACCGAGGGAAATTGAACATCAAATATAATATCCAACATTAGACACAAATTATTTAGAACCAAGAGTTAAAATTAAAAATTTCAAAGAAATTATTTTTAATAATGGAAATTGAAGGATAATTACTGAACAATCTTAAACAATTTAACGCACACACACATCCAATAAGTACTTTGTTATTATAAATATATTTAAACCTAAAAATCAGTTATATTTTTAAAAACTTACTTTTATTCTGAAGAAAATTAAGCTTTTTAGAAATCGTAAAATAAATATACAAAAGGTCAATGAAGAAACAGATACAATAGCATCCATTAATGATTTTACAAGAGACCTATAATTTTCTACATCCTGACGATTTGATCTTTGGCAACAAGTGTCACAGACACAACAATATATTAAACGGTAGCAAGGAACAAGAAGCAAAGAATTAGGGAACAATCCGAAAGAGAAGACTGAAGAAAGTTTCTTCCACAATGGGGGAGTAACTGAGTAAACTAGAAGCAGAATACGTAATTTAACAACAAAAATATTTAACTTCTTTTGCATTTTTCAAGATTTTACCCAAAAAACTAAGCACAGAAGGGCAAAAACCTTTGACACAATCATCAAAATCTATCATGGTGTATTGGAATTAACATAGCTGAATGTGTTTCTAACTTGCAAAATCAGAACATCAACTATTATGTTAAAAGACAAGAGATGCCAGAAGTCTTCCACAATTTATTATTATTAATTTTTTTTTTGCAGAAAAAATGTTTAATTATATGTATTTAAATGATAACTTGCTCAATAATATATCAGCATCAATCTATTACATTGTAAAGAGCATGAAACACTGCATTTTTTCCCCAAGTACATGAACAACAGCACTGACAATGACATGGTTTTCTAAGTACATTTGTCACAAATAAACTTACTCTACACCACCCTGATGTAACAAGGAAATAAGCGTTCACATTCTCTTCACCAAATTGTTCAGCAATGTATAAACCAAGCGATCCATAATTATCGTAGATGTTCCTCTTGGTCAAGTCACTAAGGATACTATGAGCACGATTCACTTCTTTAAACTGAAAAGGAGAGTAGATTGTGACAAATTATTTTCAAACAATTAAAGAACAATAATGTAAATTGTACAAAATGTCTTACTTTCTCAGCTGCTTCTGGGTTATTAGGATTCTTGTCAGGATGGTATTTGAGGGCTAGTTTACGATATGTTTTCTTAACATCATCTGCAGTGGCGGTTTTAGGCAAACCCAAAATGACATATAATGTATCACCAGAAGTCCTGAAATATGTAATTTTAAAAATTTATTGGCAAACATTACAGCCTCACAATTCAACTATTTTTTATTGATATTTTTATTTTTTCTAATGAATTTCCAACATCACCTTTCACAAGAACATAAAATATTGTTATTGATGCATTTTTAATAAATTCTAAAATACACAAATTCATAACAATTGAGATTCCTTCACTACATAATTTTATAGATATAAAATTATCTATCACCAATTTTATTTTTAAAAAATCGTTTCGCCATTTTCCTTTGTTTCTTAAGTTGTGCAGCCTGGTCGAAAGAATGTTAAAATTAAAGACCCCCTACATTCACAATAACGGAATTAATTTGATCATTTGCTCGATGTTGAATAATTTCTAAACGTCAAAAATGATTTCTTTTCTTCTTGGATTTCTGATTTCTGGTGAATCTTCGAAATTATAAAATAATGATAAATGAGAAGGCACGATGCGAGAATTAAATGTTTTTATTTCTAAAAATAAATTTAAAATTTAGAATAAATTCGTCCAAACCGTTCGAGGCACCGAACTGAACATGCGTACATCGTATCTGGGGCACAGATTACATCAATAAACGCATCACGCAAGACGTACCAGTTAGCGTGCCAAAACTCAACATTACTGCCACAATGCAGCAAAGTGCACAAATCATTGATCAACTACAACTGTTTCGCCGCTCGCGAACGACCGTTTCAACCGATTATGGGGAAGGTTCATTGTAAAACTGTGCTGTCATACGCATGCTTATCTTTATAAACTTGGGCCAGAAAATGTCAAGCATATTTTACATTCTTTTCGACTTGCGTGCAAACAAAATCGATCGATCTAACCACGAACATGTTCAAAACCCACGCACAATTTGCAATACACATTACAAGTATAAAATTTTCAAGTATTACAATATATTATTTAACAATTTCATTTCAAGAGCACACACTATACAGACAAAATGTCGAGAAAAATAGTTAATCTCAACAGAAAACTACTCATTATTTGAACATTTTTATGCATTACAGCTCCGAAGTATTCATACGATCATGGCCGTATGATATCACTTAGGTTTCACCGATACTTACGACAACTTTCGTCTATCCATTCTCGCAGTTAATACACTCTTGCACGACTATTCACTGTGAACTCCAGCAGAAACACTAGTTCAACACCAGATAAAAGGGTACCGCTCTGCCGATTTCCAACCCATTTACTACTCCCTGCAGTTCAGTCCACCCACAACCAGCCCACAACTGAAGATACACTTCACCAGCAATACCAGCAACAATACTTCGCAATTTCAAAGAGTTTAGACCAATGCAGAGAGATCACGGTAGTGCGAACAGTACGAGTTGAGCTACAGCACACACCCAAGGTCTCACTCTGCGCAAGCCAAGAACATTGCTTACGAAGAGCCAGATAAAGAGAAATTGATCTCAAATCTTAAAGTGAACCGTGAACGAAATCTCACGAGAAAGAATCGAACATTAAAGCGGGAAAAATAAAAAATACGGTAGTTACCGCAAAAATAAATAAGTAAATAATAATAATAATAATAATAATAATAATAATAATAATAATAATAATAATAATAAAGGGACATTTCTCAGTCTCGTTTTCATTAAAAAATAAGCAACCTCTCGCTTTTTTCTTGAAATTGTCTTATTACATTTCAATTTAAAAATGTTAGTAAATTCATTTCTGAGGGACATTTTTTAGAATAAGTAGTAAAGAACATAAATATTTCACGTATTGTACTGCACCTCATCAGACTGAGAAAGGTATGAGGCGCCAAAAATATATTTTTAGAACTGAAGAAAGAGTTTCATAATTTCCTATGATGTGAAATAAAACGATTGAAATTGAGCAGAAATTACTGAGTTAACAAGCCATTTTAGAACTCCATAAAAAATTTAAAACCCCGATATAATTTCAAAAATGAAATATTACTTTACGTGGATTTCTTTTGTGTGATAAATATTTGAACACAGATACATATTGCAAATAAGTATTTTTATTGCGGACCATTGAATAATGTAAGCACGAGCCGGTATGTGTATAATATTAACAACCCAGTATATTATACCCTTAATTATAAAAATATCGATTCAAAATAAAATTAAATTGAAAATTCTCCCCGCTCTTGGTGGCGACGTTTGGATCTATGACGCCTGAGCAGTGCCCGATTACCGAACAGGCTGAGTAGGCTGCAGCCTGAAGCGCGCAATTTTTGGGGGCGGACAAATTTCAGCGGATGCACAATTTCATATGGAGAACTTTTGAATGTTTGTAACAAAAGAACATGTTAATTAATGAAATAAATATCCATTGGTATACACAGATAAAATAATACAAAAGCATCGTATATTTATTAAAGCAATATCGTGGTGAGAATTATTTATACGTATAATCAGGGCTACATTTCTGGCTGAACGCGACGCAACGGCTTCCGTACCTCGGGAATAATTATTAAATTATAATATAAATATTCAACGAGTTCTATTAAATTAATCGTTAATTTGGGGGCGCGTTCCGGAACCTAGCATTTTGTAAATTAAGCACTACGTATGGTCAATTATTTATACGTATACAATATTTGCGTTGGTTAGAAATATTGTAAAACAATTTTTTAATTGAAAATATTATAAATAGCTTTAATGTTAAAAAAGCAAATAAAAGGGTGCTAAAATATTTGACAGCCTAGGACACACATAAGTCAAAGACGTGTCTTCAAATATACACGACTTCACCCATTGGAGTGGCACGAGTTCTTCAACCTATGCCATTATCTCAACCGGAAGCAAACACAGCGCACCTTGATAAAATGTTTTCACTTAATCACATTTCCGATATAAAAGTAAAGTCATTTATGGACAACAACATTATATTTTCTGCAGTGAAAATCACTGTTGTCGGTAGAAAACTTTTCTACCTTCCATAAAAAAAATAGAGTATTTATCACGCACATTAATATTCATCATTACCCAACATGCAAGTCCTCAAGGGCCATGGCTAAAACATTTCATTTGGTTGCGGGCCGTATTTTCATTACTCGGACTATCCACACCTGACTTCTCCGTATTGTTGATCTCGGCAGTTTGCCCGATTGCTCTGATACAGGGAAGGGGGGAATGGATCCATGCATGATATTAGTACTTAACAAACATAAAACAGTGAAACACATTGGGGATGATTTGGAATTTTTGAATTTACTAGAAACAATCTTTAAATCTAAACCCGACCTATTTTTATGTAGAGATTTTACGTTGACCCCGGAGGGCGCGTGCGCTAAGCGCGCAATATTCTCTCCCGACATGGATGTAAGGGACTTTCACTCGTGAGAAATAACTTTTCGCGGGCCACAATAAATGGCACCGCGGACCGCATACGACCCTACACCGCCTAGGCGTTAAGCAACTTCTTATTTTGATTGTATGTTAACCCAGCACTACATGTACTGTTTTTGAAAGCTTACCAACACACCTGCTTCGGTGACAAGATGATAAAAACAATTGTAAAAATAGAGTACCATATTTTATCGATATCCACCTTCGTTACAGATATTTTCATAGTCGATACGTTATGGATAATGTCGGAGTCTAGCTAATTCGTGATTTAGCCAACAAAAATTTACTTTATTCAAAATAGTTGGATAAAGTTCGATGAAGGAATAGCTTCGAACCCAGATAAAGTGCACATTAGTGAACACAAGGTGGCTAAAATTGTAGGTGAAGTACGTTCCTGTGACGAGAAATAGGAGATAATTAGGGATCAGACTACTGGCAGGAAGTTTCTAATCAGAGACAAGATGCGAAAACTAGTTCCACCGTGTCAGTCAACACAACCTAACCTAATCTAACCTCATTGAATATCACAGAAGACGCTTCGCTTTGCACTTATTTTATTAGTTATTTCATTCTGCTATATGTACATTCTATTTGAGTTTTGACTGAATTCAAAGACCTAGAATTTTTGTTACTCTAACATCAGCTAATTGTATATTGTTCTTTTTCAGTGGAGCATGCGATTACTGATTTGAAATGCAAAAGTGCATTGAAACCGTTTTTCCTTTGTTAACTATTAATTTGTTTTTACAAAATCAATTTGAAACTTCTGAAACTGTACTATTTCCTTCTTCTTTTTTGCAAAGAACATTCGTGTCATCGGCAAATAGAACTGTTCTTCTATTTTTAATAAAGGAGGGCATATCTTTTACGTATAATAGAAAGAGGATTGGACCTAAGATCGAACCTTGCGGGACCCCGTGCTCAATTGGCAAAGAATTGGAATGATAAGTAAATATTGTCCTTTCGTGCCAGTATGGTATTTCTACTCTTTGAGTTCGATGTGTAAGGTACCAGATAATCCAATCTAGGGCAATACCACGAATTCCATATGAAGGTAATTTTGAGAGCAAGATGTTATGGTCAATAACGTTAAAAGCTTTCGAAAGATCTAAAAATATTCCAATGAGTGCTTCATTTTGGTTCATTGATGAAGTAACATTTTTAAGAAAAAAAATGGCAGTTACTGTAGATTTTGATTTTCTAAAACCGTGTTGGGAGTCTGAAATCGCTTCGTTTTTCCTGAGAAAAGTTTCCATTCAAGTGTAGAATAGCCTCTCTAATATTTTTGAGAAAACTGACAAGAGAGAAATTGGCCGATAGTTTTGAATGTCATTTTTGTTCCCTTTTTTTGAAAAGTGGCTTAATTTTTGCTATTTTGAAAATATTGGAAATATTCCTTTATATAATGAAGTATTGAAAATGTGAGTTAACGGGTATATAAAGGCAGGTGCACAAGTTTTTAATAAACAATCCGGAAATTCATCTAAAGCAGATGAATATTTATTTTTTAGTTTACGACTATCCTAAGGATTTCATTGGAAGAAGTTTCGGAAATAAACATCGTGTCGGAAATTGTTGGGGAAGCGTATAATGTTGGATTGATTTTCTCCGAACTGGAGCGACATAAGTACGATTTCAAACTACAAGACAGAATTACGTACAACCCGCAGACAATCGCTGAAAGTTTCGCCTCCTCCCTGTCTATAAAATTTTCCAATTCCATTTCCAATCCTCAATATCCCACACAAGCCATGTTCCTTACGACCCCACCTCTACCCCCTGCAGCACAGACTCCATGGACCTTCAATGACAAAGACGTACGCGACGAACTAAGACTTCTCGACGCGACCAAAGGATCTGACAGAATACCTACAGCCGCTCTTGAACATTTGTTAAAAAATGCAATTGACCATCTTACAAACATTTTTAATGCTTTCATCAGTCTGACAGACTGGCGAAATAGAAATTAGCGACTGTAATAATGATACCCAAACCTATGAAAGACCCCAAAGACATCAATAGTTACAGACCAATAAGCCTACTACCGGCGACCAGCAAAAATTTCGAACGAATTTTACACCGATGACATATCTCGCTTTTGACACACGTAATCAAAAAGACACAATTTGGCCTCACCGAAAATAAATTAACACCCATCCAAACCCTCCGACAAACGATGAACGTAGCCTAAGACACTACAAAAAGCAACAACAACAACAACAACAACAACAACAACAACAACAAAGACGACGACGACGACAAGCACTATGTTTACTGACAGACTTCTCTATCGCTTTCGACTCCGTAAACCATGACCTTCTTCTACTTAAAACCCCTTTCCCTTCCTTCCCCCAAGTTACCTTTTCCAACGCTTCTTCCAAGTCCGATTTCCCCGGCCCCCGGTTTCCATCTTTCTAATGATACACATTTCTCCACCAGAGCACTTTAACGCAGACGAACTGGCTTACATGACAAAGTCTTACAAAGACAAAAAACGAGTATATGACAGGCTATGACGTACTGCATAACAACTGATAAACTGGGCCAATGACAATAATATTATCGTCAATCCCTCCAAATGTCAGGCAATTATCTTCACATGGCAAAGTAGACGCACTCTCATCAACGAACCACGTATGTACAATGTATGTTACGTATGAACAATATCGACATTCCATGGACATACGTTAAATACTCAGGACTGATTATTGATAAAAAAATTACTGTGAACCACACACGTTGCCGAAAAGGCCAAAAAAGCACACCGACTTATAAACGCACTGATGCCGCTTTTTATTCATAAAAACATTTACAAGAGAGCAAAACTATACATCTACGACACGTACATCAAACCAATAGTGAGCTACTCCTGCGAGACCTGGGCAACGAAATTCAGACCAACTACTGAGACTAACAAGACTAGACAAAGAAAGTTAAACTAATCTTTCAACCAAAACCAGACGAATGTTACTTCAAAATCAAAAGAGATAAAGACATGACACTGCTAACGACGGAAGTTCACGCAGCAACAAAAAGTCGTTTACAAAAAGCAATAGCCAACCCCTTCTTCAAAACGTTCCTTAAATCGCACCTTTCTTTCCACAACAGATTAATTCCTCACAATAAAAAAATCTTCACCCTCTCAATTCCATCCCCAAATCCATAACCCTAGCAAACCCGACACATAGCCCAAAATCCCGCAGCAAGAATCCTCCCTCAAAAAAATCCACCCGTCCATCATCATCACAATAGACACATCAATAAAATAAACTAAAAAATTATCAACCTGAAATAAAATAACCTATCTTCCCACATAATCTCAAACAAGATAACCTTTCTTTTACAGCCGCAATAAAATAAAAATAAAACAAGCACCATACCACTCAACCAATAAAAGCCAAAACAATAGTCCCACACTGCAAGAAAAACAAATTTTAATTGCCCCACTAGAATCCCCTCCCAGCCTCCTGTAAATCAGGAAGAAAGGGAAGATTTTTTATTTGTGTAAATACTCTCAAGTTTGTTCAACGCATTTAAGTATAAACGTGAACACTATTTATCTCAGACAGAAGATTTTGAAAAAAATGTGACCTGCTCATAAGGACACTATGGAAAGAGATTTTAGTCTTACGAGTATGAAGGCTGACGAGTATGAAGCCACAGAAACAGCTGACTGTAGAATCAATTGCAAACTTATTCACTAAATTCAATCTTCTAAACACTGACTTTCTTTCACCAATTTTGTGAACGCTGACTCCAGGACTCAGAAATTATTTGTTAGATACTAAGTTCCAGACAGATATCAAAGTAAGATACGTAAGACATACCAAATTCGAGCAGTATGGCTGAGTTTAGCTCAGAGACAGCATTACTGCTGGCTCTGCACCGACTCTGTTCGGAAGGTCTACTGTTCAAATCCCAATGGAAGCGGAATTTTCAACACTGGCTAGAAAGGAAGGTCGAGTTCAGCCGCTTTGTTGGAGAATTCTAGCGGCGAGCTGTTCAGGTTGGTTGTTTTCCGTTATTTCTCCAATTGACACCAGGCAAACGTGAAACGGGCCACGGACCGCGTGAAATCTTTCTCTTCATTGTCCTATCCTCTCCCTTTTCACACACACTTTTACACACACCATTATTACACTCGTCGGGAGCTTAAAACTTGCGTGTGTTGGAGCTTGGCCCGACTGGGCGATTCTCCGTTGGGGAGACGTATATGGAGAGATACCAGAGGCCTACGTGTAGGCCGGCGCCGGATCTTGGGATCCAGCGGGAAAGGAAGCACCGGCCCTCTCGGGATTAGGAATTTACTACACGAAAGGGACTAATGACTATAACAGTTGCCGAGCGCGGAAACTTCAACCAAATACTAGTAGTTTTTATATATTTGTTTACTAAATTGTACAGAAGGTATCGGTATTTTACACATAATGTAATGTGTTTAATTCTTGTAATAAATAATAGTATTTATTGGAAAACGGGCATTATTTTTTGCTTGACAGGCAAAACTTTCAAGGCGACAAATTATTTTTGCGAAAAGAAAAAAGAATCCTCAGATTCGCATTTTTTATAGTATAAAAAATTTTTTCTGAAATTTGGTTAATGATCAGTGTCTATGATATGAACATAATAAAGTCACATTCTGAGAAGTTCTTCCTTCGCTACAGATAATTATATTTTGAAAATGTTTTATAATTCAAAATTTACATTGAATTCCCAAACAAAATTCTAACAAAACTTCAAAGACTTTAAACAGTGCTAATAAAAATTGTCTGCAAGCCGTCTTCACAAAATGGAAAAAGAAGAGTTATTTTTGGAAATATAAAATTATAAAATGTAAAATCTCAGGTTGCCTTTTCTGACAAGCGACGAAATGCACTCTTTTATTTTCTCGCCTTACTACCTAATAGTCCTGTGAAAACGTAGAAAACAAGACAGTTTTGGTGCAGTTTTAATATTTGATTCCTATATGTTTCTTGTGTCGCTTATCATGAATATCAGGTTTGTCAACAATATTTCTCCCTGGAAACACATTGTTTAATCAAACCAACTACTTTTTTCAGTTTTTAATAACTAAAAGCTATCCATTTTCGAAAATAACCGTATATGAAATAAAAAAGATAAAATTACGTACATGGAATGCCATTAATCTTTTTTCACCAATTAACGGTTTATCTGCGAGAGCACCACGAAATTTGGTTACACAAGCAAAAAATGTAAAAAAGCGAGCAACGTCGAACATGTGCATGGTGTATCGGTAAAACGCCTCGATGTTAGCTCCATCGAATCTCGGCGCATTTTTTTCTGGAAACACTTTTTCAGGATGATAGGTAATAGTGCGCGCGTGTGTGTGTGTGTGTGTGTATTTACACACACACACACACACACACACACACTTACACAAAGAAAATAATTGCACTTGTAGCACAACTAGTTTTATCTTCAATATAAGATATGTGCTCTTTTCTTATCTTAACGATCTGATAACCAAAACTGTATTATTAACACAAAAATCCTTTTGTTGATATCAGAGAACCACAAAATGTGTTTTTTTGTAAAAAAAATCGCCTTTTTTTCCCTAATGCATAATAATTTCTCTAAACTGAGTACGTATATAAAAAGTAAAAATTGAGAGTTTCAAATATTTGGGTGGAGGTTCGAACAGAAATTGATTACCCTTCATCCTGAAACGATGGGCACTTTTTAAACAATTCGTGGATTTACAATGCTGGATAGAGATGACTGTATCTAATGATTATGTAGTTTATTGGAGATATAATGAATTCTTCTTTCGAAATGACTTTCCTTGTTTCCATTATTCATGACTGAGCAATAGCAGTACACCTAGTTGTACACAAATTTATATTAATATCTTGATGGTATTCCATGATAATTTTGGAACTTTATCTCTAAGCCACAGATAAGATTTGTTCATTTCGAGTACATGGTCCCTCGTGTTATCTTTTGCAGGATGAGTCATAGGTCAAAGGAAAATCGATTATAATTTCTTATATACGATTCTTTAAGTTCAGGTAGTATTTAGGAAGCATTTAGTAGAAGGAAGTATTTAGTATTTGCTACAACGGCACATACTTTCTCGCAATATTTATAAACTTGTAATTTTCGAAAATTCAGAGAGTTCAAAGAATATGAGACACGAAGCATTATTTTAAGAGCCTCCTGTTCTATCCGTAGAACAATATTGAAACTTGAGGTTTTTTGAGAAAATGTTTTGTTATAACTTGCATTAACTTTAAGCAGAAATTGCGCAAAAAATTTCTTTTTTAAAAATTGAACATAGTATTTTTAAAGATCTGATTTTTTAAAGCAGATAAAAATCTCTATCCTCAACTTTGTAGCTTTGAAATGTCAACTTTTGCAATTTACCAAACAGTGTTCGCCGCAAATGACACTAGCACCACTTTTTGTACCGTCCTTTTCATGCATACAGAGAGAACATTTAAAGAAAAATTAGTGCAGTCTTTTCCAAGAAAATAACTGTTTAAAATATTTTTAAAATTGTCTACACTTTACACAAAATTTCGCAATAGGTACTAATATTTTCGAAAAATTGTTCATGACCTTATTTTAAGATGTCTTTGAAGAACAGACATCATTTAGAAATACGAGTTTTTCTGGCGAAAATTCCCGGTTTTCTGGCGCACGATTACATAACATTCTCTTCTTACGAAGTGTTCGTAAGGCGAGAAATAAAAATGTATATATTTAATACTATAGCTGTTGGAAGAGGCGGAAAAAAATTTGAACTTTTGCAATTTTCGAAAAGAAAGTGATTTCTACGAAAAGGCCTGTGCCATTCTCTTAAGCGTCCTTTACGCTATCCCAGGACAAACTTTAATCAAAACATAAAGGAACCATTTTTGAGAAAATGTTGTTGAGGCTTCATAGAAAGTAACTCTCAAAATTAAAATATTCTACTCAAACTCAGAAGGTCTCTTTTTCCCTTAAATTGGTTGGGGAATATCGATTTTGGAGAAAATCAGCTGAACTGTTTAGGCGCTAGCGTTCATCACAGACGGATGGGCAGACGGACGGACAGACGTGCGGACAAACGGACAGATTGACACGCCACAACAACAATTAATAAAATTCAAATATTCCAAAATAAGGTCCTCAGAACTGCAGACAACCCCCCTTGGTATACAAGCTTCACAAATATCCACAAAGATCTAGCCATAGAACCCGCCCTAATATGTCACCAAACGTTCTCATATATTCTTCCAAAATCTACTCTCAGTTGCTGGTGTATCTCATTTCAATCTAGATAAAGATCATCCCGTAGAACCTCGTCTACGCAACCGACTCCCCATTTACATCTTCCTCCGTAATCTGATTGATATTAGATAATGAAATATAAACTTCTTCCATAAGCAGTCAACAGTATGCATTCCCTAACTGAAGTGATTTAATACTTGCTCTGCTTCATTCTAATCTTTAAAGGGATCGTCATTTAAAGGTCGTCATAGCCACCTACTTCACATCATTTTCGTCTGAAAATGTTCCCACCTAACTGAAAAGCCATGTGGGTGAGCGTTGTATAATCACTTCAGTCTGCAATAAAAATATAAATAAAAAAAACAGACTTTTACCGTCCATCCATATTTCGCTATCGAGGAGCGACACAACACGGATTCTCACTCTATAATGTATTAGAGGAAGTAATTTATTATTTATTAGCAACAATATTTATTCACATTTTTGTTACCAGGGAATAAGAGTTTTTCTGTCAAAAATTCGTCGTTTTCGGGGCACGATTGCAATACTTTCTCTTATTGCCAAGTAAGACCAAGAAAAGTAAAATATACTTACCTACTTCTTGAAAATTCAAAATTTTTTATGAAACTGGCACTTCTACCATGTAAATTTCTGCTGAACAGATCATCACTACCAGTGTGCTTCAATAACTATTAGCGCCATAATTGTTTCTTGTGACGCTACCGAAGATACCGAAATGAGGATTTGATCATTCGTTGGGTAACGTAGGAGCGCACACGAGAAAGTGCTTGATTGGTTTTCAACATTTTCAGACTAGCCGTATTTTAGGGAGTGTGACATCGTGAGTTGCACAAATCATAGACAAAATGGCTTTGGTGTACGTATATACAGTTTATTTACATGTACACCGGTGAGCCGTACCAATTCCTGCCGGAGCATTCGCTCCACGTTAGCATCTACTAACTACCGTTCGACATGAGCCTGGCTCATACTCGCTGGCTTGCGGCCTCTCATGCACACTGCATCCTCGCGACAGAGGTTTGTGAAACAATGGTCCCTTGCGCTGGGACCACCAGCCTATGGGCTGTGACCACATCGCCACCCTCCGGTCGCAAAATATGTGGTGCCAGCATGGGACCTACCCTCTGGAAAAGCACCCTTCCCTCAGCTACTGTGGCGTATTCCTCGCGTGTCCACTCTGGAACAGTGGCGGTTGGTGCCCCAACAGATTGGAGGTTGCACCTCTATCGAATGACGGAAATTTCATTTCCAAAATTCAATATACGAACATATTGGTAAAAATGTAAGCAAATCAAATCAATTAAAAGCAAGTGAAATAAAAGTCTGTATTGTGTATATTGTGTATTATGTAACACTTCTTACATAATTTTTTGCGTTGGGTCCGCGTAAGGTATATACACCTCCCGCGCACGTGGATCTGGCTTTGATTTTCAGTGAGCACTTAATTTCGACTCCGGTACATCGCAACAAGCACTATTGCTTCGACATATTTCACACTAATAAAATTATTTTGTTTCGAAAACTTCACTACCCTGGTATATATAGCGATAATGAAAGATCTTCGCCACACATTGGTATTCACAAGAACGTTCGCAAACCGCTGGCCAACTGCAGCCACACAGGCTCTTCCATCTAGAACGGCCACCTTTACACAAAGAACTCATCAAATGTACATTTTGAACCGTCAAACACAATATCAAATGAAAACAAATTCTCCAAATATCATAAACAATGCATTGAATTTCGCCAATAATTGACTGAACTGTATACTTTCAATAATACGCGAAAATCATAATACTACGTTGCAGTGAGTTAGACGAAGACAGAATATGGGTAATCACTTGAGATTCCCTCCGTCGCTACGTAGCGCGACAGCGCCACTAGACTGGTTGCCCAACCAAACGGCCGTATGTTCCCCGTGTCAAATCAAAAGGCCAAAAAGTGAAGCAGTAAATCCATTCATACAGCCAAGAGCGTGGTGCAATTTCCGGAAAGGCACCAGATACCGGCGAGAGCGCTAGTTGGACGCTCTTCGGTTTCAAAATGTTTTCATATACATCGATATTGCGGCAATATCTTCAATAATGAATGTTTTAAAAGGAAAATGTATATTCTTATGATATTATAAGTTCTTTTCATTTTATGGGGTTTGTGCAACCTAAGCACGAGCCGCCATTGCTCTGGAAGTGTCCACGTTGCCCGCTGTGCAACACGTTTCCGCGTGCTGAGTAGCGGACGCTACAGGAGCATCACACGCGTGGGGAGTGATGCATGGGGAGTGATGCCGTTCGGCCTGGCCCGCAGGAGTGACGAATCCCAACACCCCGGAAATGGCTGGGCTCAGACATATAGTGGATTACTAGACCGGCAACGTCCTCTCTCGTAGCGTTGGCGCTAGTAAAGCCAAACTTTTGCGCTCGTCGCCATCTTCTGTCACTGCAGTTTCGTTAGCTGTGAATGTTATATAGGGTTATTAATAAGCTTCTTTCTTCATTTTAATCAATTGTTGTTGTGCTTTGGCAATTGTTGAATTATTTACACCTTGAATGTGAAAAGTTGTAAAAATAAAGAAATTAAAATATTTTTTTAATATTTCATTTCGAGAGAGGTGGCTCAAGGCATCAACGGATGTCACAGCAATACCTCTGACCGGAAGATCCTATGTTCGTGACTGAGCGGTGGCCGAATTTGTGACACTGGCTAGATCGAGTTCTGTCGCTGTCTGAATACCAGACAGACATATGGGCGTATGCGCGTATTTAGCAGATTACTCTGATCGGTAATTTTCGTGGTTTCTCTGATCAATATCAGGCGAATACCGGAGCAGTGTCCTAACAAACGGGCCACGGATCTCTCCTTTTCATTCCTTGTCCTATCCTACCCCTTACACAAACACGTGCGCGTGCACACACACACACACACACACACACAGACAGACAGACACACACACACACACAAACACACTTACATGCACAACACTATCACATACTATGTCGGGAGACCAGGAGCTTAGAGCCTGTCCCGGCTGGGCGGTGCCCACCGGTGAGGGATCCCTAGTTGGGGAAAACCCCGCTAGCCGAAGGTAGTTCGGTGCCGGATCTCACCATCCAGCCGTAGAAGATCATCGCCACCTTACGAGCAAAAAACATGCACTACACTTCCGGGACTAATGACCTTAATAGTCAAGTGCCCGGAAACACTAATAAATCAATCAATTAAATATTTCATTATTATTTTATAAAGGAAATAAGTCCAAAGTATAAAAACGGTTCTATAATCACAGAAATGCAAATTTGAAGTTATAGAGTAGTCCAAGCAATCTATAACGACTAGTTCTACAACTTTTGTGTAGTATATAAATGTCCCAGATGCCAATTGTGAATGTTAAGTGTTTTTGGTTTTACTCAGAACTATAGAACAACGATTTATTTCCCTTTCCAAATCACCGATTCAATTGTTTATGTTCTTAATATTATTTTCCATTTAATATTTTAGTTTTCTCAACAGCAATGTATTGAAAACATAAGTTTATAGATTTTCTTGGGGACTATTGACGTATGGCATTATATGCCTTTGAGCGAAACTGTAGTGACATAATATAACGGCGGGCGCAATCGTCCGGCATCGAAAAGAATCCTACGTGCCAGTCTAGTATTATATCTCTGGCTGGCCACCCCCAAGCGGCGAGCCGCAGCGTGGGGCAGTAGGGAGGTTGATGTACATGATCCAACAACATACACCGTTCAATTCAATGTCACCCTTTTTAAACGACTCCAACGAAAGAAAAATAAATAAAGAAATTAAAAAAATGTATTTTTTATCTATGCAAGAAATGGTCACTAAAATAAAACACTATATAAAACATTATATAAAATATAATAATCACTACATAAAGCAGTTTTTTATATACAGGAATATCAATATTCCTGTATATTAAAAAAAATTAATCTGTTTTGTAACCCTGATGGCTAAAACGTCAGCAATGTAAAGTGTTTGTTTGGTTTTCATTGGACCCAAACTCAAGAACCAATAGACATGGCGGAGATATTCACTCCACTATAAGCTCCACGGAAGTACCGGGAGCGGTAGCTCAGTGCATCAACTGATGTCACTCCATCGCCTCTGACCGGGAGGTCCTAGGTTCGAGTCCTGAAGGCGGCAGGATTTTCGACACTAGCTTTTCAGTTAGGTCGAATTCAGTCGCTGTCTGGAGGAGAATTCTAGCGGCCGGCTGCTCTGATCGTAAGTTTTCCGTGGTTTCTCCGATAAACACCAGGCGAATGCCGGAGCAGTACCCTACCAAACGGGCCACAGACCTCTTCCTTGTCTTATCCTCTCCCCTTACACACACACTTACACTAATACGCACTACACTACCACATACGCGTATTCTGGGAGACCGGTCGGGAGCTTAGAGCTTGTCCCGGCTGGGCGGTACCCTGCTGGTGAGAAAGTCCTGGTTAGGGGGAAACCCCACTAGCCGACGGTAGGTCGGTGCCGGATCTCGCCATCCAGCTGAGGAAGATCACTGCCATCTCCCGAGAAAAAACATGCACTACACTAACGGGACTAATGACCAAAGCAGATGACGCGCCCGGAAACACGAAAAAACCTATCTATCCACCGAAGTGGCCGAGTGCCGTGAACCAGACAAGCAAGAAAGTTCAGCGCTGTACGTCTCTCCCGGTAATCCGCCGCTCACCGACTTTATTTCAAACAAGAGATTGATTTACAGAAGGGAGGCAAGAACTAACATTACTCAAAAACTACGATTAGTTAATCATGTTATTTAGATTACACGTTAATATAAAATTAATGGGATTACAAAACGTAACTCGATTGTAATCATAGTTTTTAACTGACCGTAGTCAAACGTTGTGTTTAAATCATCTGAATGAAGCAAAACGTTGTAGACATAATAAAGGTTGCTAATTAGAGTCAAGGGGCGACTTCACAGTTGTGCATGAGTAATACAAGTAACCGATATTAAATTATACGAAATTGATGATATCTCTGAAAAGTGTCTTACTTGTACTTATACACTAGTATATTTATTTTTTGACCCATAATTTAACACTAAAAGGAAATTTTTATATTTGTGAATAATACACATTTTTCTTTTACAATAAAAATGCAAAAATTACATAGATCTTTAAAGAAAAAAACTAATTTTTTACGCCTTTTCACAAATGCCAGCTTGTCATCGTGCCGCTTGAACTAGGGTTGTCGCGACCCTGCCGAGACTCAATGAACCTACTACTTCCGACACAAAATGTGTACTACTGCACAAAAACTGACTAGACCCTCTCTTTTCTTCAACGTATAGAAATATGTAAATATCTTTTATTTTACAATTTTTAATTTTTTTATGAGAATTTCATGGTGTCATGCAAACACTCCAAATTCCGCTTAATAGTATTTTATCCTGAAATTTCACGAAAAAGTATTGAATTAGTAGTCCCAATAATTCAATTCGTCCAGATACCATGGAATCGCTTGAATGCAGTGTTTGTCGTTTTTAATACAAAGAAATAATTGCTCTATGAATGGCGCATGATCTATTTATTCGCATAATGCCTGGAAGAGCACAGAGAATAAATGTGCAAAACGAATATTCTGCTTGGAGAGTAGCTCACTTGATAATGATAATGACGAAGCAACTACATTTCCACTGCAGTATTTTCGACGCCTGAGATCTGTTGCTATCTCTATTACCATTCGAATTTCGTTTATGTTGAAATAGTTTCAGGTATTGCTGTATGTGGTTGCTTGTTATATAAATATTGTATCCCAGTGAGATCCATTATAAAATCTGTTAATTAATTAAGGCGACAATACCCTTCACCACACTTCCTGTCTGATCCCTTGAATGACTGTGGATTACTTTCATGCCCTTGAGCATCTTTCAGACGTGCATATGTACATTTATTCACGCATACTTACACGCCATATGGCATTACATCACTCTGAGTTGCATACGCCTGCACGCTTCTGATTCAGAGAACATTCTGAAATGTGCCCTTCTTACGTGCCGCTTCAGCCACTTGTGATTGTTAGACTCGTAGGTGATAGCTTTCCACCTTTAACTATTATATATTTTATTTCACAGATTCTTAATTTCTAGTATAACTTTATCTTCCAAAGCTGTATTTCTCAAAGCACTTGTGTACACACATTGTATATCTCATAGCACTAGTTTGTTGTTTTTTGATGAAATCTTCCTACTCCAAAGTTGTGTGTTATATTTATATATTAGTTTATAATTTGGCTCTTCCCGATTTTCGCTATAATTTGTTCTTGATCCGTACATTTTCAATCAAAAATAACTAATTTATTCCTCTACATTATTTGACTCGATTGATTTGTTTAATTTCTCCTTAAGAAAAGTAAAAACTGTGTGTGACGTCTGTGGAAGAAGCATAATCTGCGCACGTTTTCCTCAGTTTCAAAATCCATACCCTACTCTTTTACATAAGTTTGTTGAATTATTAATAAAGGGAACAAAGAAGCGTGTCATATATTTTAATATTAGAATGTTTGAAAATTAAATGTTTCTCATTATCCCTACTTGCCAATTTCTGCTTCTTAAATAGAAGTAATTAATAAGAAATGAATTACTGTTAAATGTTAGTACAGGTTTCGTTTGGTACTCGTTGAATAAGCTAAAAAGCTCACGGGTCATGTTTGATTGATTAACGGATTAGTGATTCCGGGCGCAGCAACTGCTAAGGTCAATAAGTAAGTCAACTGTAAGTGTAGTGTATTTTTTTATTGCGGGAGTTGGCGGTGAATGGCCAGATTCGGCTCCGTCCTACCCGTCGACTTGCGAATTATCCCCAGCTAGTTATCTCCCAGCAGCGGGGCACTGCCCCAGCCGAGACAAGCTCTAAGCTCCCGATTGGTTTCCCGACATGTGTTGCAGTGTACTGCATGTAAGTGAAAGTGTGTGTACGTAAGGGTGAGGATAGGACAAGGAAGAAGAAGAAAAGATCACTCGCGGTCCATGGGCCGATGATTTGGGTTCTCCGTCATTCGTCTGGTGTTAACACGAGAAACCACGAAAAAATGCCGATCAGAGCAGCCGGCAGCTAGAATTCTCCTTCAAACAATGACTGATTTCTCCCTATCTAAGAAGGTAGGTCGCTAATTTTTATTTTGTAAAGATTTCATTTGGTTTTAAAGAAGGGATCGTTTACATTTTATTGAGAGACTTCGGTTCCTTAATCATGCCATTATTGTTAATCTTCTTCTTGGTTCCTATTCTTGCAAAGACGGAAGTTAGGTGACCCATCTAGATTGCTCCACAGAAAGGGTGGGCTGGGTTTTCATGGGAAGATGTAATCAAAGTTTCCCCACGAAAACCCTGGTCAGGATGGCCGTCCCGGGGATCGAACCCTGACCTCCCGTCTGCGAATCAGCGCGCTATGTATTGTTAATGTGTGCAATTTCTAAACCTAGGACAATTGTACTTCGGAACTGCTTTAGGGTCTCCAACTGATTACGTTAGTACAACGGATGTTTGTTGTCTCCTTCCAACTACTCTCTGTATGAAGGTGACTTCACTTACTGCTTACCATACGCAATGTTTCCTGTTATCTTGCTTTCAAACAAAATATGTTTTCATCATTTCCATATACTGCTGCAAGTAGTATCTCAGAAATGTACTTAGGTACAGGAAAAAATGTTAACTTTTAAAGTGTTACAAAAGAGTTACGCAACTAACCATTGGGCAACGAAACGAAACGCGTGCGAAGTTGACACATCATGTCGAGGGTAGCATACAAAACGCTGCAACATGTGGGTCAGTAAATAAGAAAATTAATCGTTTTATTTATTTTTACGAAAGATGAATTATAAAAATAGTAAACACACGTAATTTATTTACATTTGAAAAATTGATATAAGTGATTTTTGCACAAACCTTTCAAATAATAGTGCTTACTTTCTTATTAAATGTCTTGTTCGTGAGCCATTCCACGTTAAATCGCACAAAAAGATGAAAATTTGACTTCCATATTTTTAATTAGTTTCTTTTTTATATTTGTTAGGCAGTATTTTTTTCTGTTTATAATATGGTTCAAATATGTTAACAACTGCACTGTCTTGAAATTATCACGAACTGGAATATACTAATTGCAGAAACTCCATTCGAAACTTAAAAACAAGTTTATTTTTAAGCTTTTGGGTAATATTTCTTTTCCTGAATGTTCAATATAAAAAATAAATATATTTTGAAAATTGAATATTTTTGTAATCTTGATGAGTAATACAAAATTACAAATGCATTAGAGTCTCATTGACAACTCCAGAAAAAAATCAAATTGGGACCTCAGTAACTTTAAAAAATATTAATATGTTACAAACCAGTGTGTAGTAGATTTCTGCAACAGACGCGTTTCTTGCCTTATTGGTCGGCGTTTCCTTTGGATAATGCAGTAATTTAAGTACTTCTTGAGGAAGTACAACTTCACAATCATATTTGATTATTAAATATCGGATTCTTGACTCACGTTTTCACTCATGTATTGAAACTTTCTTGTCTCTCACTACTCGCTTCAAATATACGTGGTTATCGTTCTTAGCAAAGGAATTTTCACTGTGACTGCAGTTAGTGACAAAGGAGTGAAAGAATGCATTTTTAAAGTTCCAGTGAATGGCTTTAAATTTTGATACCTAGTTCACTGTGATGAATCTAAAGAACAAATTAGAGGTGCTACAATATGGCAGAGACTTTCTCGCAGCCATTTTTTCTATTTTCCTTGGCGGTGACTGGCTTTAAAATCTTCCTCCATTCTTTGGCTAGCTGCCATCTATCGTCACCGAAAGTTCATTTTCTTGACATTTTCTTAACTTTTCAGGAACTCCCACAGTGGATTGTGGTCTATTCTTACCAAAAATTTAAAGAAAAAATATTCAGGCTACCTTTGGAACCAACGTAGGGAAGGAAAAATCGCACGCGTCGCTTTTGAGCCTGTTCAGTGGGTTATGAACGCACGTGGGCCATAAGCAGCTTGACACTAACAGTTATCGTGGAGTTGAATAGAATAGTTAGAAACAAGAAGAGACTCACCATACCGGTTGTGTTTGTTTTAAGGTTGTGTTGACGGTAGAGAGTTTATGTAGTATTACTGTTTTGTTTAGAGCTGCAATTGCAACCAAATCGTGAAACAATATCGCAACAAGAGGGTGCGCCACCTCACTCTAGGAGCGCCGGGAGAGTTTCCTTGAATGATAATTTCAATGTATGCATCAAAAGGCAAGATACAACGACGTGTTCATTGCATGTCATCTATATGAACTTTCCCAGGGTGGGTAATTTTAAAAGAAAACGTGTTTTCAGAAAAAAACTCAAGATTTGTAACAATTAGAAGAATGATTACTTTTTAAGTTGATGGATAATCATCCAACAATATCATGGATGTAAATTGCGCTTCTCTGCTTCAAAGATGTCAAATGTACTATATTGAAAATAATAAAGGCCTCCTTCAAAACTTCCTTTGTGTAAAGTTATCACTTGTCTGGGCCGGATTAAACCTTGTGGAAAGCTCGGGAGTGGTCTTCCTGTCCGGACACTCATAATAAAATAACACAATCCGATTGCTTATATCTGAGAAGACCTCGAACAATAGTTCACATAACAGTACTAATCTTCGTCATACGGACGGAAAATGTTACATTTCCAGTTAGATGCTTCCAGCCCAGGCGACTTTAGGAGCCGAGGTTCGAATTTCTAACGAGTAATGTAACATTTCCGCCCGTGTGTTGTTACACTTTTTATTTCATACTATGTCGCATTTAGTTATTTTTTATTTTAATATCATATTGCAATATTTCACGATGTATGAATGCCAATAAAAAATTGCTCACGGCACCAGATCCCCCTAGAATCTTGATGTCTGTAAAACAATTGCAGGGCTCTGAACATTTTAAAATATAATTCAAAGATAAATAAATAAATAAACAAAAACAAAAAATAAAAACAAATACAAGTTTACTATTACAATAAAAGATAAAGAGATGCTTCGGAAACCTGTAATAGATGAAGCGATTGTGGAATGAATACCTCAGAAATAGGAAGAAAGGTATAAAAAACAATATGCAATTTTTTTCTGAAAAAATACATATAATATTAGCACGGTTAATAAGGAAGTAATGTTGGCTTACTTATCAGAGTTGGTAATTGGTTCCTTTTACAGCTACACGACATTGTAAAATATTTTGTAACTCTTAATAGTAATTATTTTACTGTCCAAGGAAGTGAATTCCGCTTTCTAATGGTCAAAATATTCCATGATTTAATTCATGTTATTGGTTCAACGTAATGCACCTTTCTAAGTTTTATAAAGTGATAGCGTTTCTTCAGGAAAAGCCGATTTGGTATCAGGCGACACAATCGAAAACACGAGACGAAGTCAATCCTGAATGTACAATTAGGCCTGATACGACTTTAAATAATTAGGTGTAGTTTGTAAATATTGTTTATTTGTATTTAAGAATTAATAATAAATAATTTCTCTAACTTTGTCATCATATATTACTGTTATCTACATTTTCATGAATGATTAAGTTACCTTTTCAATATTGTAATCAACTGCATCGTTGGTGCCGGCCATGTATTTATAAAGCTTTTATATAACTTTGGTACCAAATTTCCAAGTACATATTATGAGATTTCAGTACGGTACACTGCACCAAAGAGTTCCACTTACCGGCCTGCTTTGAGGTACAAACCGAAATGCACCAGTGAACTACTTGCAGTAAGGATTACTGGCTACTAGAACATGGATTCGCCATTCTTGAGCGCGTTCTCGATGCAAGGTCTTTTTTATGGACCTCAACCTTGTGTAGCGTTTCTCGTTTACGGGAACGAGTGATAAAATGCGGCATTTGATCGCCTTTTTTTGAAAATGTTAAAGCTTAATGTAAAGTGCCCCAAAATTTAAAATATCCGTTTTAAATTCGCAGGATATTGAAATTGGTAATATCGAACGGAGAATCTCAATTTTGGAGAAATTTGTCGGAACTGTTTAGGTGTTAGTGTTGAATACAGATGCCCGAACAGACAGATGGACAAACTGCTATCAATTTTTCGGTATCAACGACCCGCAAAATGTGAATACTCACTATCCATTATGTTAGAAGAAGTAATCTACTACGTATATGAAGTTTTATCCGCTTTTCCGCTATCAGGATCCCACAATATGACTCTTTCTGGCGAACAATTATCACTTTCTGCTGCAATCATTTACGATTTATCGTGAAATATAAAGTCAAGAATTCGACTCGTCTCCGACGACTATATAGGGAATTTGCAGTACAGTACGATAAGATTCAACTACAGGACGCTTTAAATAAAATACATGGTTGGACAAATATTAATATAATGGAATATTAATATAAATGGGAAAAAGTAAAACGATCGTATTCTGAAGGTCCGCGACACATGTAACCATTCCGAGTTAAACATCAATACAATAATAAACCAAGTAGATTATCTATCACGCAATTTCTACCAAAACCTAACAGACAGACCAGCAGCTTGAACGGTGTAACTGAGATAAAAAGTAAACATTCTGTCTGCACGCATGGCTAAAATTACATTTTTTAAAATTTCCTGACTGTTTTGTAGCATTTAAATAAAATTTCGGCGTGAAATCATGAACTTTCGATCAAAACAACGTACACCCTGTTATTAATTAATCTACAAACGCATTACAATTGTTAACATGTCTTTGCCTAGGGAGCTTTATATACTCAAGACTGGCCTCCTTTACGAGTGTATAACTAATTATCAGATAAGTTTTCAGACGTCAAAACAAACAAGTTTCTTTTTCTGTTACGAGTCTGTTTTTCTGTTACCAACTGTTAGAATTATGGCAGAAAGGAAAAGAATGTGCGACAGTGACATAGTGCAGAAACGCTTTTGCCACCCACGTTGCCCGAGCGTTTCTGAGATAAGAGATGAGCCGAAACGTCGTCAGACACTTTCAGAGAACGCTTCTTATCACACTGGTTTGAACGTCCTCACAAACGGCGAAGCATTTGTAAAGATACCGTTTTTAACTCCCAAGCATTCCCAAGCACTCTGAAGTGATGCAGAGGAAATGAAGTGGCAGCCGAGACAATGAGCCGATGGTCAGCATTTCTTAGTATATTATTTAAATTGCAATTTAAATGCAGAAAGTTTGGAAGCTATAGCTTCTTATCAAAATAAGAAAAATTATTTGAAAATTTTTCTGGAAGCAGCAGGTTTATGACATGGAGCGAGGGGCGGTGGGCTGGGAAAGGAAAGGAAGCGTCCAGTGAGTAATCCAAATATTTTAATCCAGATTTAAATCCAAGTTCTGCAAATAAGTATGGAAATTTGGCGGCAAAATGCCTTAATTCTACATTAATTAAGTTTACATTGACCTACAATAAAATAATTTACAAATATTGTATAATTTCAACGCACAAGTCTTCACAGCACTTCAGCTTACTACACTTCACTACACTACACTGAACAGTAAACTTTCTTACACACACGCTTTACTCCATTCCGACACACAAAATAATAATAATAATAATAATAATAATAATAATAATAATAATAATAATAATAATAATAATAATAATTCAGTAAAGCCTCATTAACACGAATTCCAAAGGAACGAAATAATCGGAGTTCATATTATAAAAATTCGTGTTTTCCGTGTATTATAAATGTCCGTTTTACCGTAATCCCTTGCCTGTACCGACGCTTTGTTCGTGTTACGGCGAAATTCGTGTTAATCGAATTCGTGCTAACGAGGGTTTACTGTAGTAATAATAATAATAAGAAGAAGAACTGAATCATAAGGAAATAATAATAATAATAATAACAACAATAATAATAATAATAGTAATAATAATAATGTTTCTGAACTATACACATAAATAAGCATCTATTTTTGTCCCTATGAGAATTTTGCTTATTGATATACAATCTAATTTATAATATGTATTAATAATTTGGGAGTCATGCTTTGAAGAGGATATCTGTTTGACTTTGTCTCAGTACCTGTGAACTGTGCACATTTAATAATAATAATAATAATAATAATAATAATAATAATAATAATAAGGCTAACAACCTTGTCTGAACAATGGATGCTGCCAAAAAAGCTGACCATCATAGCGAATAAATATATGTTAATCTCTCCGGGATAAATATGACTATAAGGTCTCGGAGAATAACGTGTAGCGTGGTCAATATTGATGAGATGATAATATTTGGTCTGAGGTGGTCAATATTTGCATAAAAAAGCCCCTTATTTGTAAGCAACTCGTCCTTCACTGATGTTTGGTGAGTTCACGAAGTATCTTTGCATGTGTCAAATCGTGACCCGTCAAGAATGAGAATGCACGAGGCTTGCCTAACTATCGGAGAAAATGTCACAAGTGCGATGTATGAAATTTCCCACCACATATCAATTGGTACAGATAATCATCTTCGACCTCCCTACATGCCTGAGAAGTTTGAAACAGTTATTCTAAAACATCTGTAATTGAAACCTTAGAGATAAGACCGTAAGTGTACTTATTACGCATTAAAGAAATAATGAAGTTTGAATATTATTTTTCTTTGCTCAAAAAATAATAATTAAGTTACGTGTTTTTGAATGTTTCATTTTCGATGGTTAAATTTCAGTGGAGGTTACATTCCAAGTCATGAACGTATTAAAACGTGTTGGTGATTTAGTACAAAAAAATTGACAAAAAAGGTATATACGCTGTTATTGCATGATGGTTGGTATACATTACATAAATCCATTTTTCAATTAAAAATCTTCTGGATATGACTTAGGATATGGAAGAGTGGAAGGATATTTACTCAAATGAAAACTAGCTGTTTCATGAAAAAAAAAAAAATTATTCACTACCAGACTCTGAAGTGTCCCAAACAGTTTCATTACATGACAAAAACTGATTATACAATTGGGCATTAGGCTTAAGATATTTAGTTAAAAATAACATATTCTCTCTTTTTCTTCCTTTAAACCAGTTTTTTCTATTGTTCTTAAATTTAAATTATGAACACCTAAGAATCTACAGTTCTTTTTCAAATAACCAAATGTTTCAAAGTTCGGTGCATATGACTGGGATGCTCCCAGTTCGCCTTTTCTGCAGAGCAAACGAACGTATTTTTGAATTCTGAACTTGCAGCCTAGGTTCTCTCAGAAACATTTGCTTTAATCCTTGAGCCCAATTTTTTACAATATTTCTATCACAAATTACTTCAAATGGCTTTGGCATCTATCAACAATCTTTCATAATTTTAAAATATTCTTCGGGTACTTCAATACTCTCTAATTGTTTTAAAAGTTTCCCATATTGGCCAAAGTTTCTACCACACTGATAAAATGAATGCCCCCGTGAACATGAGAAATATGTTTTATCGTTATATCTAATGTCTTTGATAACCCTCCACATGAAAATGCCTTCCACATGAATCTGAAAACAAAACTATTTTATTAACTATTTGATAGTCCTTTATTTTATTTTTGATGAATTGAAAAAAGAAGAAAACATTGAATTTGAACTTTTCAGTGACTCGCTTTCTAAGAATAAAAAAATGTGCAGCCCCATCATTATAGTTTTCTTCCATTATTTTTTGGCGTCGAATTGTTACGTACTAGACGGTACACTTTCTTTTATATAATCAAAATCTGAAGTAGATACTTCAGACTCAGACGGAGATCGTGAACGAGACACCAACTTTTTTCTTTTGCTTACTGCGCTCTACACACGCACAGCGCACACTCGCCTTCGCGCGCAGACAGTACAGTTCCCGCGTAATTTGCAAGAACAGCGTAATATCCAGAGACAGGCTTTCCATGTAAATTTTTATTTAAGCTTAGTAGAGATTTCAAATTTTGTAACTATATATTTCATGAGAAACTCGTTTAAAAAATGTATACTTTTTCCGTGGATGTTTCCGTGTTTTGGTAGTTTTTTTTGTTGTTTTTTTGAGAAATTCTTGCATAATGCATGTTTGGAAGTTTTTTCAATTAATACTCCTATTTAGACTTCTATCTACCAAATTAAGTACTTTCTTATTATTTATTTGCATAATTTGTGAATATTAAAACTGACGCAAATTTGTATAAATAGTGGATTGATCTTAGATCCTCAGAGCACGCAGTTGTCTTTGGTGCTTTTTGTTATACTACACATTTTAACCTTCCAGTACATTACTTGGATTTGCGACGTGAGTACACGGGCGAGGAGCAACGATCGCGAAATGAATTATACTAACCTGGAATTTAAACTTTTTGTTCGTTGCCTAAAATTAAAAAAAGGGATTTTATATTATGTCAATGTACTGAATCCAAATTTTTAATCAGTTGTTTTTCTATCAAGTAAGGGTTTATTGCGAAACCACATTACATGTATTGTATAATTACGCGAAAGTCACCACAAACGTTTTCATAATACTTTTTTTATTTTAAAGAAAAACAATATTTAATATACACAACTTGCTGAAATAAATGAGTATGGTTATTAATACAGGTCACTAGAGTGTTTTTGCTTTTTTTTGTCTTGTTTCTTCGTTATTGGAAACACAAACTCCACATCCGTTGTTTCTTACCTGAAAAAATTCCCCTGTTCCTTTTTCGTGTTTGTCTTCAGGTATTTTACGCTTTAACATCCAACAATAGTCTGCATGCATACTGATGCTCCAGCGCTTCTGGTATCTCCTTTCGAATTCCAGAACATCCTTGTAAAATCGTTCGCTTCGTACTGCGCTTAAGAATTCTAGATTTTCAGGGAAATATTCTAGGTGAGAAACCAGAAAATGTATTGTCATATTCATGCCTCAACCAAGTTCCTTGCGTGTTTCAAGCGTGTTAGCAACAATCTTTCGGTAATTGGTTTCCTTGTTGTTACCAAGAAATTTTGAAACAACTTCACATAAATATTCCATGCTGCTTTCTCCTTTTCATTCATAGAGGTTTTAAAAGCTGCATCTGACACTTTTTTATATTCAGGTAATTAAAAATACCTTCTTGTAATTTTGCTTCAGATAGTATTGGGAATTTCTCACATATGTATTTGAAACAGTCTCCCTTATTTAAAGCCTTTACGAATTGTTGTTATTAAGCCAAGCTTAATGTGGAGAGGTGGCAGCAAAACTTTGGGACTTAAAAGGTTTTTGCGCACAACATTCTTATAACCCACTTCCAAAAGTTCTCGAGGTAGCTAGTCCTCCTTATTCCAGTAATCGACTCGGGCCCTACTATCCCAGTAAAGAAAACACGGACGTTATGTAAAACCAGATTGTTGACCCAGCAGCATCGTAAGAACTTTAAAATCGCCACTAACTTGCAAGTTGTGTTCACTGTAGTTTACTCGCAATAACATAGTTGTAAATTTGTGTATGATTCTCGGAAGATCACTGAGTAGTCACCAGGCACTGAACCAAAAACGTTTCCATTATGGAGTACACCTTTTAAACATCGCTTGGAAGCATCAAGTCACCACTCACTTCGATCATAGTTTGGAAGTCCAAGTTTTATAATAATCATCAAGCCTTCCCAGGTACATCGAATGCATGAGGGACGGAAAATGACGTACCGAACTACTGGATACACAATTTGCTTCTTTTTATTTTTTGGAACTGTACCCCTTCACATCATAGAGATAGCGACAGCTTTTTGCCGCTGACACTAAGATGAAGATCTTCAATGCTTTCATCTTTGATGAAGATCTACATACTTTGCTAGTTGCCGGTTTACTATAGTCTCCAAGTTTGATTCAAAAATAGGAAATATATGATTGATTTTTTTTTACAAAATCTGTTATATAACGCCTCTGCTTAGACAATGTGTATTTCCCACATGTATAACAAAAGTGCTCTGGATCATTCATACATGAGCGATGCTACATGGTAAATATATTTTCGTACTGAAATACAAATTCACAACATTCTACTCCACAATACAGCTTCAAACTTATTTCTTTTCCAGATGACACATATTAATGCATGTGAGAGAAACTAAAGCTACTAATGTAAGTTTTCATAAAGATAAGCTGTGTATGTCACCAAGGATTGACTGTCTACATAGGAAAATGGCAAGGGTACACGTTATTTCGCTCTAACTACCTGAGGCGCTCGCACCCCGTTTCAGATAAGAATCTTCTGGTGCCCTCGGTGTTCACTATAAACCATTAAAAGCATTCTAAATAAATTTGGATTTAAAATTCCTACATTTTAAAACTACTCATGGTAAAGTATTGCAGTTCGTGTAATTACTCTTTGAGCAAACGAAAGTTACGCTATAAGGAAAATAAAATAAAATTTAAGAAAAATTAAATGATACGTAATATAAATTTTCTGACTTTGAATTTGATTTCAGCATGCTAAAAATACCCCAAAAACCTTAAAACTTGTGAGGCAGCAATTTCATCGCAGAACAGTGTTATCAACGCCGTATGATACTCGCAAAGGATACGGACGATATACGTACAAAGCCAAAACTCAGTATCATTTGATAACTGACAAAGGAGGAGGAAAATAATCAAGAGCAGGCTCTCAGTCTGCTTGCGTGCAGAGGATTAACACAAGTTCCTTAATGGTGGAATTAAGTATAAAATAGCTTCTAAGGCGCAGTGTGCAACACTTCTCATACAAAGGATTGAAAAAAAAAAAAAAACGATTGTCTGGAGGATGGAAATGTTACTTATTGCAATTGTAACAAAGAATTAAGTAGGCTACATTGTAAAAATTGATCAATTAAAAAGCGTCATAAGCAGTTTAGCACGTCATACGCAGTTTTTATCATTATCATTATCATTAGCACGTCATACGCAGTTTTTATCATTTATCATTAGCATCATTTTAGCATCATTAGCACGTCATACGCAGTTTTTAACTGCTCGTTTGACTTAAAACAAATAAATAAATAAATAAAAATATGTAACTCCCGATGGTGTTTCCCTAGTCGAAATGTTTGAGGCTCAAGTCTAACCAGTGTTGCTAAAGACATTATATAATTTGAAATATTAAAACTCAGAAAAGGATAAAACAATATCAATGAAATATATATGAAACGAAAAAGAAAAGTTTAATTTTTATTGTAGTGAAAATAATTATTTTCGAACTACTATTAATGATTTTTTTACCAATTTTAATTTTAATTTCGTTTGAAGTACTAGTAGCATCCCTTTGTCTGTAAAAAGTATAATTTTATCAACAAGATAAAATAGTACGACAAAACAAGTGCGTACTAAACATGATTGACCGTTGTGCTCGCCACACCACCTTGTTCTTGTGCCGACGGTGACAAATAGGTGGAGTCCTACCTTCACCTTCCGTGTGGACCACATCGGCCTGTGTGCAATTGCAAAGGCATACCTTTACCTTTTACTACACCTAATTTCGACTACCAAATCTCAAATTCAAGCGTGTATAATTTCTGACCAGATAGTTTAAACCAGAACGTTTAGCTAAATGCGTTTTAGTAAAGTACGCTTGTGTTAAATTAAATCTCACATTAATTTGCGTCAAAATTTGAGTAAAATATGTTAATTTGTGGCAAAATTTCAAAACTCTTCTTAAGAAATATGTAGCTCTATATAATTTGAATTTAATTTATGCAGATTAAGTGTTCTGAAAAGTTTCAAGTGGGCCAGCACCTTGCACCTTATCTCATAGTAAAAAAGCTAGAGAAAGGAAAGAAACTATGTCATATTTAGTGCAAACTTTTGTTATTAAGGCAACATTAAAGAATGTAGCATCCATTTTTAATGGAACTGTGTGAGCTTTAGTAGGGTCAAATATTCTGTTCGAAGAAAGAGCAAATCCAACGTTTAAAAGATTTCTAGAGAAATATAAAAGATAGAACTTCTCCAATCCACACAAATGAAGAAAAAAAATTTTCTTTTTCAGAAATTACAATCAGTAGGTCTTCCTCTAGCGGAGTCATTAAAAATTGTTGAAGGCATTAAAGTGTCTGGAATTAATGTTCGGAGATGTGGGTGAGACTGCTGCGGAGAAATTACATAATGCGTTAAATTCAAACCGTGACTTGAAATTTCTCCAAAAGAGCTTTTGCTGAAATATTTAATTGGTTGTAGTGCTATACGAAGGCATTTTGTTCGTAAGCAGTGTCCTTGCTACTTTTTGGAAAACCATTTTGATTGATTTGTTCTGCAGCATTTTTGCCGCTGCATCAATATTTACCCAGCTACTAATATTTACAAATTTACTTTAATATAAATATACATACTTTACTAATGTTTTTTATTTGAAACTGAACATGCCGCCCTTGATTACGTTCTGCATCTGCCCCTCCCTCCCGATTGCTCTGAACACTGTCGCAATGGATTGGTATGGGCCGCACAAGGATGAGCGTCCCTCCCCAAGGATGACACAGGAAACTAGAATAGAAAGGTATGATCACATGCCGCCTATGGCTCGTTTGATACACTGCTGGTCCATCCTCCTGAAATTGCTAGGAGAAAACAAGGAAAATGACCGATCAGGTCAACCTGCCAAATTTATTTTAATGTTAAGGAAAATGTTTGAATGCCATTAACACTCGGGTCTTTATTTCTCGCTCACACACACATTATCTTTCTAATAATAATAATAATAATACTTGGAAATATGCGAATTTTATCTTGTACCGTGTAGAACGTTCATTGTATTTTCAGGCGAATCTATGCGTCATTTTTCTGATAGATTCTTTTCTGATAATTTCTGATATATTATCAAGCATTCGTTGATAACTGACAAATCGTTGTAGGCGTTTTTCATCTGAGGTGACGCTGTAGGTTGGAATGTTCATCACGCAGCGGAAATATACCTTTTTAACCAGTATCCGGAGCTTTTTTATTATGCCCATGTAATATGGCATCGGAACGCCATTATCTCGATATAACTATTGCTCCGTCGATTTTATTTATTAATTTATCCTTGGAAAGAGTAAAATGGACATTTATTTTACAGGGAAAGGGATATTTTGAGCCCTGAAACTAAGGTAGAAACCAACTGCTCAACCATTCAGGAAAAGGTTCAAAGTCATACATATATGAGCATAGAGACACGAGAACTTATTAGAAAGTGTTGGAAACATCGGCAACCTCAATAACCGAGATCCATAAGGTTGACGCACCGTAGCAGTCTGGGTGTGGAGGGTCGCGGGTTCGAATCCCATCTCCGGTATGGATGTTTGTGTGTTGTCATCGTGGGTTTTTCCCAACAACCAATATTCACGTTCCCAACAACATGCGTAGCCAACGCCGTACTTTATCATCACCTCCACATCCATTGCGGCGAAAAAAATGAAACTAGTGGTGCTACAACACGTACTACTTTCTCGCATTAGTTACGATTACCTAATATTATAATACTGCAATTTCTGTGCATAAGAATACATCTCAGCCATCACATGGAAACCTCTTTGCCTCACAATAACATCGGCAGCCAGAAACAATTGCCATGTCTTATCTATCACAAAACAAATATGATTAAATCACAAATCTAACAGTAGTCTCAGGACATTGCACTGACATGTGAGAATTCTTTACACAAGCTTACCCCTATTACTTCAAAGAGAGCTCCCATCTTCAGAATAATTACGAATCTGTCAAAATATACATGAACTTGCGTAGCCATAAACAAAGTTCTAAAACTATCGTCTTTTATCATTCAAAGTTTATATCTGAAACAATCTAGAAATGCGTTTACGCAATTAATACCCGGTGTTTATTTTGTTTCGCCGAAGATGACGCGCCGCTTGCCTCAGTGATCGACCCCTCGATTCCCTGAGGATTTGTGAACAAGGGCCCCGTTCATCCGGCGCGTTCGTCGTTCGGCGCGATCGCCTTTACATCAGTGTTCCGAGAGCGTTCAATTAAGCATCAAGCAATTTTCTTTGGAGCAGAGAATATTTCTTTACGACACCTTCGTTCAACTTAAGTCTGCCAGTAGGTACAGCAAGAGGTTTATTAACAAATTTCCGGTTGTGAATATTCCACCTCTGTAGGCAGTAAAATAATGCAATTTTGATTGTTATAATGTTATACAGAGAGGAGGTAAAAGTCATGGGATTGCATTATGCAAATATGCAGAAGGCAGTAGTATCGTGTAAAAAAGTTATAAAAGGGCCGTCCATAGACAGAGCTTTCATTGGTACTCTAGTGATTCGTGTGAAAAGGATTCTGGCGTGATTATGGACACATGAAGGGCATTAACAGAATTTGAATGCGAAATGGTAGTTAGAGTTAGATGCATGACACATTCCAATTCGCAAATCGTATGGGTATTCAATATTCCGAGAACCACAGTGTCAAGAGTGTGTCGAGAAGACCTTATTTCAGGCATAACCTCCACACCAAGGACAACGCAGTGGCCCGCGCCCTTAACTTCATGACAGAGAGTAGCGGCGTTTTCATAGAGTTGTCATTGCTAAAAGAACAGCAACACCGCGTGAAATAGTCGCAAAAATCAATGTGGGACGTACATTTGTTAGGAAACTGCGGGAAAATTTCGCTTGGGCTATTGCAGCAGAAGGGCGATTCTAGTGCCTTTGCTAACAGCATGCCAGTACCTGCAGCGCCTATCCTGAGATCTAGTCCATATCGATTGGACTCTAGACGACTCGCAAACCGTGCCTTGGTCAGACGAGTCACGATTTCGGCTGGTAAGGTTGATGGTAGGGTTCGAGTGTGACGCAGAATCCACGAAGCAATGGACCCAAGTTGTCAACTGTCACTGTGCAAGCTGCGGTGGCTCCATAATGGTGTGGGCTGATTTTACCTTGAATGGACTGGGTTACATTTCTTGTAAGAATAGAGTAAAATACGCTTATAAAGGTGACGTAAGTCCCGTTTTCAAGGATAACTCTGAATTTTCAAAAATTGCACAAGTTTGAATGTTTTGGGGGTCTTCCTACAACTATAAAATTCAAGACAGATTTTTCCTTGAAATGAAATTTGTAACCCATAAATAGTTCTTTCATTAAGGTCATGAGACTTTTTGATAATTTTAGTAGTTTTGTGCAATTGAACCTGCAATATTTGCAACTTAAAAAATTAAAAAAACATTATTTTCTCAAAAACGGCTCCAAATTCTTTTCTTTAAATTTTAGGTAGGGGTAATACAAAATGCACCCTATACGATGACTTAGACGCCATATTGCTCTATTCTTTTGATTTTTCAAAAATTACAAACATTTTTTACTTGTCTTTCACTTCGGTAATTTTACCTTAGAGGCGATTTTTTCACTCTTATTAGATTTATGGGTACATGTGCTTTAAACAATTTGAAATAACGTTTCTCGAAAACTCAACATCTTTCTCTAAAAATGAACTCAATATTGTGAATTTTCAGAAATGCTCAAACCCCATTTTCTCAAAAATGGTTCCAAATTTTTTCTTCGAATTTCTCCAATGGACAGTGCTAATCACACTGTTTAATATGGCGTAAAGTTAATTTTGGTGTATTTTGTTTTTTGAAAAATTACACAAATGTAATTTTTTTAAAAATATTTCACGCCGTTAATATGCACATTTCCATCATTTGTATACATTATTACATTTGTGAGTGGAAGTCTTAAAGGACTTCAAATGAAGTTTTGAAAACTGAATATGTTCCTGTGAAAAAGATCTTCAAACTTCGCATTTACAGTATTGCCTAATCGCCATTTTCTTATAAACGGCTTCAAAATTTTCTATGAAAATTTCTATTTTGGATAACTTTACTCTTCTTTGGATGGTTTTACTCTTCTTAATTATTCTTGAAGTAATCTTTAAAAATTTGTAAGTATAGAGAAAAATACACTTATAAAGGTGTCATTTGTCTGATTTTCACAGTTAATTCTGAATGTTTGAAAATTGTAAGAGTTTGAATTTGTTGGTGGGGTTGAAGAAAAATTGAAGACAAAGATATTTTATTCAAATGAAATTTGTTGCCCATATATAGTTCTTTTATTAAGGCCATGTGGACGTTTTTGAAAATGTTAGTAGATTTCGTGAAATATTTGCAATTTAAAAAAATTACCAAAACAACATTTATTTAAAAACGGCTCCAAATTTTTTCTTTAATTTTTTGGTAGGAGTAGTACCAAATACAACTTATACGATGACGTAAACGCCATTTCGCTCTATTCTTTTGTTTTCTCAAAAATTACAAAAAAATATTTTTTTGACTTGTCTCTCACGTTGATAATATTTACATTAGAGGCAATTTCTTCATATTATTAAATTTATGAGTACATGTGCTTTAAATAATGTCAATTAATTTTTCTCGAAATCTCAATAGTTTTCTGTAAAAATGGGCCCAAAACTTTGCATTTCAGAAACGCTCTAACGTCATTTTCTCAAAAATGGCCCCAAATTTTTCTTCAAATTTTGTCACTGAGCAGTTTTGTCACTGTACTGCTTAATGGGACGTAAACTTAATTTTGGTGTATTCTTTTGTTTGTTTTTTAAAATTACTCAAATGTAATTTTGAAATATCTCTCATACCGTTTATATGCACGTTTCCATCGATTTGTATACATTATTACATTTGTGAGTGAATGTGCTTCAAATGAAGTTTTTCGAAAACAATAGTTTCTTGTGGGAAAAAAAAGCTTCAAATTGCGCATTTACTGTAATGCTTAATCACCATTTAAAAAAAAACTTTTCAATGAAAATTTCTATGTTGGACGAGGTTTTACTCTTCTTTAACATTCTTGAAGTCATATTTCGGTTCTACTATTCAGAAACCGAAATGTTGAAAAAATGATAGAAAATATACTTTCGATGATAATAAATGGAAGCTGGCCTGAGAATAAAGCAAGACCTTAACACTAGTCCACACCAAGGAAATTAGAAAAAAATACCAGAAAGTCTGTGCACCTCAGTAGCACCTCTAATTACTTTCTCGTATATAAGGAGTGATATACTTGTATAGAGAAAGTAAGGTAATGCTGCGCGAAAAAACTGCGGATTATCGGCAGAAAAAAATCATGGCCGGGCCTGATAACGAAAATGTTAAATTCAGTTACAAAATTGAAAAAAAAACTTCTAACACGTGGTGTAGCCAGATTCCCTGTTTTGTGTGTCCTCGATACCGAAAAACCAACTGACGGTAAAACGTGTTTCTGTCCGTTCGTCTGCGAACACCACCTATGCCTAAAACATAGGGGGGGGGTTCTTTCAAATTGAAGAAACTCCTGTCCACCTGGGTAGAGTCGAAGCTTTGAAATTATGAAAAACATTCTTTAAAATTTGGGGTACTTATCATGACATTTTCAAACTTTTCTCAAAAAAAGACTCCAAATTTCTTCTTGAAATTTCTTTTAAAAATAGAGTAAAATGTACTTATAAAGGTGGCATCCATCCGATTTTCATCGTTCACTCTGATTTATCGAAAACTGCAAAATTCAGAAATTTTTTGGGCGTCAAAAAAGTACAAAATTGAAGATAGCGATTTTTCCTTCCGATAAAATTAGTTGACCGTAAATAGTACTTTCATTACGGTCATGTACATTTTTAAAAATTTTAGTAGTTTTCGCGCAATATTGCGTGCAATATGTGCAATTTTGAAAAAATTACAAAAAACAAGTTTTTCCCAAAAACATCGCCAGCTTTTTTGTTACACTTTTAGTAGGGATAGTGCTAAATGCACTCTATAAGATGACATAAAAGCCGTATTACTCTATTTTTTGTTTCAAAAATTACAAAAAAATTTTTTGACTTGTCTCTCACGACGGTATTTTTATCGGGTTAATTTTGTTAACATTATTTTATTTATAAGTACATATGCTTTAAATAATGCCAGATAAAGTTTCTTGAAAACTCAAGTTTTCTGTGAAAATTAGGTGAAGATTCCGTATTTTCAGGAACGTGCAAATACCATTTTCTCAAAAGTGGCTTTTGAATATGACGTAAAGTTCATTTTGGTGTATTCCTTTATTTTTTCAAAAAGTACACAAATGTATTTTTTAAAATATCTCTTACGTGGTTAATATGCACATTTCCAGCTATTTGCAAACACTATTACATTTGCTACCAAAGTACCTCAAATTACGTTAAATGAAGTTTTTCGAAAACTCAAAATTTTCTGTAAAATAGATCACTTTTCGCAATTGCAATAACGCGTAAACACAATTTTCTTCAAAACGGCTCAAAATGTTTCAATTAAAATTGCTATTTAGGACGCTGATTTACTGTACTTTAATAAACTTAAAGTAATTTTTGGGTTCTACTATTAGGGAACTAAGAAGATGATAAATTTTTAAAAAATGTACTTTGGGCGGCGATAGATGGCAGGCGGCAAGAGGACCTTAAAGACAGTCTATACCAAGGAAATTAGAAAACTTTACTACGAGAGAATCTGTGCCACTCTGTAGCACGACTAGTTCTTCATTAAAATATACTCAACATTCGCGAAGTTATCATTCGCCATGTTTTCTGGGAACCAAACTCTCGCGAATGTTCAGTGATTACTAGTGAGGGATTACATTATACGTGTCTAACGAAAGGAGGGTAATGTCCAATTATTAAATATGGATTTTAAGTTATAAACTTAAATTATCCCGTTTAAATTCATTAAACTTCTATATTCTAATATTCTACTTAAATTTTACTAAATGCTCGAGGAATGTAACCAGAATTACGAAGGGAAATACCATTACTCATCGCTTTGAAACCTAATGATAATATTTCGTCCATGTGAAGATAAGACACACAATATTTGAATAGTGATGTTTGATCACTGATACTGGCTACGCACGAAACTGCAAAGGTGATGATGCTGATATGATTTCTTCGTAAAGATTAAATACATTTAAGTACTAACATTTACTTACCTTTTATCTCATTACGTACTACGTAAACAGTAAAGAAACTAAAAAGCAAATAGTGAAAATATTGTAAATATATTTTTAATCATATTATTTAATAATTTAAATAGTACAAGGTTGTTGTTTTCTTTATTTTTACGAAACTTTTTATTATTTCATTTTGAGTTTGCTTCCTTACTAATGACTCTTTTACTTGTGGTATTGATGAGGTCTGCAAATCTACCGACTAAATGTCGCTGTTTTATATCTCTTTATCGCTATCTCTCTTTATTCTCTCACAATTTTTCTCTCGTTTTTGTTAAAAAATTGACTTGGTGAAATGACTATAAACACCTTTATTTAACTTGTATATATAACATAATGCAATGTTAATAAATCGGGAAGGGAATATGATGCGCAAATTAGAGTCGGAAAAGAGGGAAAAAAAGGTTCGAGAAAATATATACGAAAAGATGGGAAAAAAGGTGCTGCTAAAATAACTGTATTAAGTTTAACACCAGTTACGTGAACTCAGCTTCTAACATATGCGTATCATTTTGTGACAAATTTTTCTTCCTTTTAGAGTCTGTAAGAGATGATTTAGAGTTCATTATTTAACACTGTAGAAAATACAAAAATTAAATTATAAAAGACAAACATAACCATTTACAAGTATAACTTATAATTACATTACATTATAAATATTTCAATGTTTTTGTCAGTAGGACGCTGCCGCTTTGAGCTCAGGATGTAGAGAAACTCCGCTCGACATCTACAGACACCAGCAGAGCATGTCTAGTAAGCCCTCGTAAAGGAAGTTCAGTAAAAGTGAAAAAGATATCCACATTCGGATTATTCTTCAAAATTAATTTCAATTTGACTGGGCAAATCAATCAAGTTTGTCCCCAACACTCATCAACTTCTTCCTCTGTTACTCTTCGAAACCTTCTTTCTTCTTCTTCTTCTTCTTCTTCTTCTTCTTCTTCTTCTTCTTCTTCTTCTTCTTCTTCTTCTTCTTCTTCCAAACTCCCAATCCCATCGGGAAATACTTAAGACAAAGAATTAATTTACATTTTGATTGTTAAAATTTGTACCTCCCTTCCTTGACGGTTGAAATATTGAATTACATGTTTGGTTCGTAATCGTCTCCGGTTTTCAAATTACTCGGTTAAGGAGCAGAGGAGGTGAAGAAGCAACAGAAATACGCACGCTCATTGTGTTAATAGTTTTTTAAAATTTATTTATTTTTTTACGTCAAAAACAGTTTAAAACTGTGTGTGATGTGCTATGAAGAAAAGTGAATTCTGTGCAGGTTTTCAAACTTCTGAGATCCCTGCCATATACTACTTGAATTTTGAATAAAGAAAGAAATGAGCTTTTTTTGCAAGGATTGTTAACAAAAGTATTCGCTCCGATGTAATAAAATCTATTTTAAAGGGTAAATTAGCAATAAATTTGGCCTTTAATCCCTCATCATGGCCTTCGTCAAGGAATAATACTTCCTGACGCGGCAACATGGAGAACGATTATTTGAATACCTATATTTCTCACTGAATTCTAGAACACGGGCACAGATAATGAAGTTACATTTATGCCCAAAAGCAAAACAAGTGACCTCTCAGCATTTGCTCAAAGGATCAGGAAAACAGAACGAAAAACGTGATCGAGATCGGAGTCATTGACCCTGCGGCTGCGGTACAAGAATTGTTACAGGTTGTTTAGGATTACACAGTCCAAATGGTAAATAATACATTAAATATCACTGTTAAAATTAATGTTACTTTCCTTTTGATGTTCAGTGTAGTCTCTAATATTACAGAAACAGGTATGCAGCAGAAACGATTTTACTTGGGATATAAACTTTTCTATTGAATTTAATCCTTTAATGTCATCTGGTGAAGTATTGTAAAATAATGTAAATGAATTGTAAGTGAATTTTTTGCAGTGAGCTATTGATACTGTCACCTAATGAATATGATTACCATGTCGAGTGTTATAGGTAGAGACATCGGCGTTTTCTGAAAATATATTACCGACCTTAAGCAAGTCATTTTTGACAAAAAAAACACTGATTTGTAAATCAAAAGACCAGGTAATGGCAAAAATCCTAGAATAATAAAGAGAGATTTACAACAATCACGGGAGTGGGATTTGGTTATTATTCCTGTAATTGGTTTTTGTAATCTGAAAGTCTGGGAGCATTAAAAAATGTTTCTCCAGAATATTATGCCATATATCAGGCAGGAATTAGCGAAATAAACACAACGAGCAGTGAGAAGGCTGACTCAATTTCAAAGAATTCTGAACGCGTGGCAAAATAAACCTAATTTTGTGTTCAATTCATTTAAATAGACGTTCCATTTGAAGTTTGAATGGATTGAGAGACGTTTGAAGGAAGTTTGAAGAATGTTTGTTTCGTCTGCAAAGAGTTCTTCCGGTTCGAATCATCGAGGGCGTTATTTACTTACAGTAGGAAGAGAATATGACCTAAAATCGATCCCTGCAGGATTCGACGTGTAATTGGCACAGAGTCGAAAAGGTGTGTGCATAATGTTCCATCATTCGAGTAAGGTAATTCTACTCTCAGAGATCGTTGTTTAAGACACGAACATAGCCAATCTAGGACAATGCCACGGATTCCATATAAAGGTAATTTTGAAAGTTAAATGTCGTGATCAATGACGTCAAAACATTTGAGAGATCTAAAAATAATCCAAAAACGTGCTTCGTTTTGATCCAATGATACGGAATCTTTAAGAAAAGAAAATATGGCAGTCTCCGTAGATTTTGATTTTCTAAATCCATGTTGGCAATCTGAAAGCGCGTCATGTTTACTGAGAAAGGTTGCCATTCTTACGTAAAAAAGTCTTTAATATTTTTGAAAAAACTGACAGAAGTGAAATAGGCCCATAATTTTGAATTTAATTTTTGTTGCGTTTTTTTGAAGAGCGGTTTAATCTTAGCTGTTTTGAAAATATTTGGGAAAGTTCGGGTGCATAAGGATGCATTAAATATGTGAGTTAACGGGTGCAGGCGCACAGGTATTTATCAAACAATCCGGAAATTCATCTAAACCGGCCGAATATTTATTTTTTAGTTTATCGTTTATTTTGAGAATTTCATAGGAAGAAGTTTCGTAAACGAACATCGGGTCTAATATTTTTGGAGAAATGTCTGATACTGGATTGTGGCTGAAGACGCTTAGTGAGCTCGGCAGCAATTCTCGAAAACTATTGGTTAAAGAGACTAGCCACTGTTTCCGGATCGTTCACATTTCAATTATATTTTAAAACAACATTCTCTACAAAGTTTCTAGTTGATTTGGTCGTATTTTTTTATTATATTCCACATTGCTTTTACTTTGTAATTGAGTTCGAAGTATCGTGATCGTGTTTCATGATTTTAGCCTGCGTTATAACTTTTCAATTACAACTTTAACAATGATTTGTAGTTTTTAACGTAGAAGAGAAAATCCTGAGATACCTTATGATGTTTAGAAATGATAAAAAGAATTCGCTTGTGTTTACATGATGTCATAATTTCTTGTGTTATCGAAGAATTGCTTTTCCGGGAAATATTTAATTTTCTTTCTTGAAGAGTAAAGCAAGTGTTAAAATGAAATGAAAGCTTTGAAAAAAATTTATGTTTATCATTTGTGTCAACAGCATTATAAACCACGTCCCATCACTCCTGCATCATGTAATCAATGAATAATATTATTTTACTCTTTAATATTATTTTACTCTAATGAGTAAACAATCTACTCAGACGTGTATTATTTATTGTGTCAGTGTTCGCGTTTCTTATAATGGTAAGAATTTGTGCATCCTGCTCACTGTATCCAAAATCTTTTGTTTCAACTTCATATCGAGTAGTAGTTTTGTTAATCATAACTTCGATTGCCTTCTTTGAATTTAGTGCGATCCGTGTTGGTACATTCATTGTAATATCTAAACTGAAAGAATTAATTAAATTGAAAAACTGTTCTTTCTCGCAAGATTCTATCAGAAAGCCAATGTTAAAATCTCCGCATACAACAATGGATTCAAAAGGGCGATTGCTGACTTTATTAAGTGTTATTTCGAGTTTTTCTAAGAACAAAATATAATCTTCAGCTCTCTTTGCCTGTAGATACAAAGTTATATCATTTTTAGCAAAGGAAGATGGACACCAGAAATTTCGAAAACATTTTCAACGATAGACAAATTAAATTCCGCCAGAGTGATTGAATCGATATTATTCCTAACATAAATACAAGAACCCCCACATGCAGATCATGTATGACATTCTTTTTTCTGTACAATAATAGCCTGCGAGGTAAAAGTTTGGAATTTGGAAAATGCTAAGTTCATTAGGAGAGAACCAATGTTCTGTAAAGCAAAGATCCTTTTGATTTAAATCACTCTGTATAGGTGCCTCAATAAATTCAGTTTTATTAAAAAAGGGATAGAAAATTATGGAGTAGTATGTTTTTCTGTTGCATGTGACTGTCGTTGCTGTTATGTACAAAGTAAAACAACAACAGTTCTTTCACCATAAGTTTATTTCAGTAAAGCAAATCATCACAATCCAAATCAAGTCCGAAATACAAGCCAAGTTCCAGTCCGCCAGAAGAATACACTCACCGTAACACACGCACTTCAAAACCGAACTCACTACTATTGCTAGGCACTCGCTTGCTGCTCCAGAAATGTCCTACTGACTACCGCCTCGAGGCATCTGAGCGAGCCTCTTACTTCCCACCTCCGTGGCGGGGCATAGAGGGGAAATGCCCCTCCTGTGACCGCCTTGCCGACGCGATCTGGTGACCACGGAAAAGCGCCGCCGCTTGCCCCGCTCCTGGTGGCGTCTTCCCGTACACCTCATTTCTCGACCGGCCGCGACTACCGGCGCAACCCTGCAGCGGCCACAGTGGCCACAGTGGCTACGTGGGCCCAAATGTTATACACAGCAATTGCTATATATTTACTCCACTTTTACCTCGAGTGCTTGGTCAAAGGTTGTAATGTGTTCCAGCAGTGACAGGTTGTGAGGAAATTGGGGCATCAGGTGTAGTTAAATTGGTAGTGGGAACGGGAGAAACGGGAGTAGGTTCAGAGGACGAAGAGGTAAGAAGGTTCGAAATCAGTTTGGGCGTGGAGAACGTACGGAAGATGAAAGGGGTGCATTTTTTTAGGAGACTGCGCAGGACAGGAGTTGATGTATTGTGCAAGCTTGTCACCGACTACATGTTTTGCAACAAGGCGCATGTGACAATGTGACAATGGCATAATGTTTTCTATTCCACCATAAACGTCTCATTGACTTCAGCCTCTAGATGTCACTATATTCGCCTCTGAAATCTACCTTTCGACGTCAATGTGATCTCAGAATCAAATCCTCTTTCCTACAGAAAATAACTCCATATGATATTGCTGGTTAGTTCAACACTACATATTCCAAAGTAGCCACTGTTAGAAATCCTGTATCTGGGTTCAAACAAACAGGTATTTGTTATATCCACAAAACACTGTTTGTAAAACATTTTATTATCATTTATGTACAAGGCAAATTCTCTAGTTAACATATTCTCTTAGTTAACATGTTCCCTTTGGCACGCCTCTCCTGCCGACGTCCCGTCTTGGGACGCTGCGTCGATCCATGTGTCAGGCTCCGGGCCCGCGCCTCTCCTTAGGCCGGGCGTCACGCCGTCTCCTTACGGCGTAGTTGCAGAGGGGCGGTCGGTTCACCGCCACTCGGCCCGCGCCTCTCCTTAGGCCGGGCGTCACGCAGTCTCCTACGGCGTAGTGCAGAGGGGCGTCGGTTCACCGCCACTCGGCCCGCGCCTCTCCTTAGGCCGGGCGTCACGCCGTCTCCCTACGGCGTAGTGCAGAGGGGCGCTCGGTTCACCCCCCACGGTTCCCACTCACTGACTGGATCCGGACTGCCTCCTCGTTGCGAGGGGGCTCGCTATATACCCCCTTGGGGGCCACGGCTCGCCGGCTGGGCCCGCCGCCGAGGATGGCGGCGAGTCTCCACACGCTCATACTGGCGTGACGGCCCGCGCGCTTCCCGCCTTTAGGAGGCTCGGTGGCGGGACTTACGAAAGCGTGCGGGCGATCACAACAGAATTTTTCCTATGAACCCCTATACATTTACAGATGAAAATTACTTGCCTACTGAAACCATCTTGTAACATGAAATTCCAGAAATAGCTGTAGAGAGCGATGAGCAAATGAGCCCATCACCTACAAACAAAACGACGTCATCCGACAAGGCGCATTCAACATTCTGTTTTGCAAGCAAGCCATCTACGTCCAGTGGTCACTTGCCCCAGTGTCTCGGTCCAAATAAACCCCTGATTTGACTTTTCAATCAAAACGAAGACCTAATTCAAATTTTGAAGAGCTAATCCCAATACCAATTTTAGGAGGCCAAAACAAATCAAACTAAAACGTTAACCAAAACAACATTCAGCACTTTTGACTGGAAGTCCTCAAAAGAAAAAGATAGAGCAGAAAATACTAAACAAGAAATTCCCTAAGGAAAGAAGGCCTAAAGAGCCAAAGCGAAAGAAGCCAACGAAGACGATGAAAGCTAAGAAAGGCAGCAGCAATTTCGCAAGTTCAATTCAAATTCTGAAAGCAGTGAATTTGATTTAAATGAAGATGAGTTGTGAGACGATGATGAACTTGATGATTTGCCGGGCAATCAAGAAGAAGAAATATGCTTCGTTTGCGGCGAATTTGGGCAAAATGGCGAAGATTGGTACAGGTGTACAGGCTGTGGGTTTTGGAACCATGCACTTTGCAGTGGAGCTGATTCAGCTGTAAACTATTTTTGTGATATTTGCTTGAAGAAATAGTCTACAATAAAACTGACCTAAACTTACATTCGCCTCATTCAAATAAACTCATTGTTTCCTTGAAATGCTTATTACTATTATCATTTAAAACATTGTAACCCTCATGTTCAGAGTGCGTAACATGTTTGTACTGATTAAAACTTTTGGTAAAACATAGTTTAATTTAATAGTTTTTCCCTTGGAGTCGAAAGATAGTCAATTATTTTACTCGTTTGGTTACACATTATTGAAATATGTAATATTGAAACAAATTTAGCATAGTGGATCAAATATATAAAATAATAATTATATTTCAAAATTTTCCATATGAAATACACAAGTTAAATGTATGCTCGATATTATCTCACGGGTAGAGAAATGCCAATCAAAAGTGTTTTTTTTTCTTTTACGAAATTGTGCTAAAGAAAAGAACTTCTGCTACTTTTAATTCTCAACCAGAGACACTACGAAGTATTCATCTATTGTTTGATGCAACGTTTTAAATTTTCTGATGAATACATTCCATCTGAGAGATCAATTTCGTTTAGGAAAGTGATGGGTATTACTCCATTCTCCCCTTCATAAGTTTCTCTATACTAGGTATATTACTCCGTATATAGTACTATACGAGAAACTAACTAGTGGTGCAACAGAATGGCACAGACTTTCTCGTAGTAATGTTTCCTAATTTCCTTTGTGAGGACTGGCTTTACGGTCTTGTCCCATACTCTTGCCAGCCCATCCTCTATCGTCACTCAGCCCATCCTCTTTCGTACCTTTTTCTTTTTTTACATTTTCTCTACTTTTCAGTTTTCTAATTGCAGAACCGAAATATTACTTTAAGAATATTAAAGAAGGGCAAATCCTCGTCCCAAATAGAAATTTTCATTGAAAAATATGAAGTCGATTTTAACAAAATGCCGATTAGCATTACTGTAAATGCGAAACTTGAAGCTCTTTTTCATAGGAATCTATTGAGTTTTCGATATACTTCATTTAAATTCACTGGAAACTCGTCCACTTACAAATGCAATACTGTATACAAATCGATGGAAATGTACATATTAACGGCACATATCAATTTAATAGATTAAAAAAATATTTTGTGTAATTTTTGAAGAAACAAATGAATGCAGCAAGATGAACTTCACATCATTTTAAACATTGCAATCAACCCTATCCAATAGAAAAGTTTGAAGGAAAATTTGGAACCATTTTTGAGAAAATGGTGTTTGGAGCGTTTCTGAAAATGTGAAAATTTTAGTTTTCGAGAAATTTTATCTGACATTATTTAAAGCACATTTAGTCATTAATACAACAATGTGCACAAATTAACGCTAATGTACATATTAACGACGTGAGAGTCAAGTCAAAAAATTAAATTTTTGTAATATTTGAAAAAAGAAAAGAATACAGCAATATGGCGTTTATGTCATCATATAGCGTACATTTGGCACTACCGTTACGAAACATTTTAAGAAAAAAGTTGGAACAATTTTTTGAGAAAATATTGTTTTTGTTAATTTTTTAAATTGCAAATATTGCACGCACTATTGCACGTACTATTGCACAAAATGTACTAATCTTTTCAAAAAATCTACATGATCTTAATGAAAGAACATATAGACAACAAATTTCATTTGAAGGAAATATCACTATCTGCAATTTTAGCTGTAAGAAGACGCCGGAAAATATTCAATTTTTTTAAATTTTCGAAAATTCAGAATTAACCGTGAAAATCGGACGTATGCCATTTGTATATATGTATTTTTCTCTATTCTTAAAAGAATTTTAAAGAAAAAATTGGAGCCATTTTTTAGAAAATGTTGAAAAAAAACGTGGGGCTTTCTTGTAAAGCACCCCCAAATTATGAAGAATGTTTTTCAAAATCTCAAAGCTTTGACTCAAGGCAAATGGACAGGGGTTTCTTCAATTTGGAAAATATCGTATGTATGGTTTAGCGGTAGACAGACGGACAAGTTAAAAAAAACTTTTTCGGTACCAGGGGACCCAAAAACGTGTATTTCCGTTGAAATCTCGAAATAGGTTTTCCGCAGCATTACATAACTTTCTGTAGAGTACGTAATTACGCGGCATATACGTACTACACGAAGAAGTAAAAATGGGTGACCAGGTGTGGGGCTTCGATGTTTGTTTCAATCCTTTCAATTAAGAAGATGATGGGAGGGAAAGGGCAAAAAATGAGGCAAATATTTCCAAAGAGATTAGAAAAGTTAAATATAATTGATATTAAGGTGGTCACAAGTTTCAACGTGTGTTATTCTCGTCGCCTACAATTTTCGAAAATTTCGACGCAATATAGCTCAAATTATTCATTTGTTGTTCGAGACACAATTCAATGAGTTTACTGGAATAATGAATATGTTGCATTGCATCCATTTGTCATTTATTGTAGTATAGAGAATTAAAATTAAGCACACCACTTTTGCTGCTATTTAGATATATTAAGAACATGGCACCACAAACCTTTGTTTAATGCAAAGATATTCAATAGATTCAGTGAAAGAAAAAAGTAAATGTCATTCACATAATAATGTATATTCCGATGTTCTCATTATAAAAACACTTTTAAGAAAACAATAAATTTGTGTCATCATGAAGAATTCTTAGTAATCCCTGCAGAATGAACATTTTTTAAAATTTATTTTCGATGTTGTGTAACATAAAATGAAAGTGCATTTCATTACCTTTAAAATGAATTATTATTTGTTTTCCTTCTTTTAAGAGTTTCAAAGTCATTACAAATTCAAAATATCGATGCGCCCAAATCGCAGTTTTTCTCAAACGTTTAAAACTTATTACTTTGAAATTGTATGTACACTGACAAAACTAGAAAAGATGAGCCTCATTAATTTAATCATAGTTGACATAAAAAATACGACATCTAAGTAGTCAAGATCAATAGGTGTTCAATAATTGGTGTTAACATTGGAATGCCCCACAACACACAAATAGAATGCCGTTTTAGCATCAATAATTTGTACTGGATAATTGGCCACCTTATGACCGTATATAATTTTCTGCTAGGTAACCACGATTTCCTTTCTATTCTGCGCGATTTCCTTTCTATTATTCGCGATTCTTTGAGACAATTTGTGTACAGCCTTCGTCAAGGTCTCCTTATCACATCTTCTAACGACCATCTGCTGATTACGATATCTGCCTTGACATTTTATAATCATTACAGAACTTCAGATATCTATCCGAACGAACTATCAATTAAATCTGGCGCAATTATTCTAATACTACATGGAATTGAATTATTGTGCGTCTTAATGTTAGACGTGTACACATAATCACCCAATTACTCCGAAATTTCATTATTGTTAAACACCTTAGAGTTATTTTTGACATAAGGGAAATCGATTGCGGGATTTTCCAAATCCAGGTGAATAAGACATTTTTAATATACAATATATATATATATATATATATATATATATATATATATATATATATATATAATAAGGGTCTACGTGCTCCAATAAAGCTATAATGAGACAACCGTTAGCATACAATTCGGAATACGTCGCTTGAAAAACTTTCATTTTAATCATTTTAAAATACTTTCAGTACATTTCTACGGGCGCAGACGCCACTGGACGGTTATAATTGAAGGACACATTGATATATTTAAAAACAAATGCTACATGTATTTGGAAAATACAATCATTGTGTTAAAATAGTTTGAATTTTTGAGGTATAACAATGTCATATGTATTTTGAACATTTTTAGATACTTCTGATCCTTTCCCTGGTGACACAGATGCTCTTTGTTCGAAGAACTAATTCAACTTTCACTATGTTGCTCCGATTGCAGAGCTGCTCATTTTAAGATTGGTCACATAACCAACTTGAATTTTCTTATTGTATTCACATGATAGTAAGATCAAAGAGCAATAATTGAAGCCCCCCCCCAAAAAAAAAATATTGTAGAGAAGTATGTGCCAAAAAAACAAAACAAAAACATGTAAACGTGAATGTAACAAAATCATAAAAAACAAATAAACGAAAATATTAGGACCATTTTAATATTCGGTCACTATTCTTCAATTAACTATTATTACACGGTTTTATTATGTTAGTATTTGGAAGTGAACCATTTCATGAAATAACTTCTTTCAATAGATTCAACATACGGTACTTGCAGTAATTTTGTTCATGTATGAACTATAGGACCCATTCTTCCCCCAATCTCCTCTCCAATTCCTCTCTTCTGGAAAATTAATTTCTTTGTAATCGATCTTTCAGTTCGCACCAAAATGCTCGTGTTTAGGTTTGAAGATTGCGGAGATGTTTCCAAAACCTTGGGGCAGTTGTGGAGAAGCCAAGTGCGTACAAAGGAAGCTTTATGTTTTGGATCATTGCCTGATAAAATTTAAAGGTCTCCTGTTGTCCGAGTGTATCCGCAATTTGGAGCAAACAATCGTTAAGAATGCGGAGGTAACCTCTCTATGAACCCCAATTCTCTAACTCCAGACGAAGATATGCAACTCCGCACTACACCGAACTTAAGTCTGCTGCAGATTTCGTTTTTCCAAGTGTTGCACTATGGAGATGTCCAGAATGATATCACAGCATTTGGCGGGAAAGTGTTGGGTGGCACCTCTGTTATCTTTGTAGGGGATTCCTAGATAATTACAAAGATTTTGGCTGCATTATACGGTTGCCGAGGTTCATGTGTCTTATCACATTTATTATTTAAAATTATATTTGGTTTCTTGCGGTACATTTTGGTTCTGGCTGCGAATTTCGCCGACAAATTGGATTTAAAAAACCACTATTTTATCAACACACGTCAAGATGCTACTTTTTCTTTTTGTAAACGGTTCGATGTAAATATTATCATGACCTTAGCGATGATGCTAAGCTGTTGCTTTATAATAAAATGACATGTATGAAATATTTGGTTCCACGTGCCCTTTCATCGGTTATGAAAAGTGCCAACGAATTTCCAGTCCCTGTGCTATTCGGGTAAAAGCGAATCCTTCATATTTTTTAAACACTCGACTTTCTAAACATTTACTTTAGAATTTTGTAATAATTATTATCTTCGAGAGAAATATTACCTACATTAAATATTAAAAAACGTTTGGAAAAATCCAGAATATTCGTAAACACAATCTCAAAAATGTTCGTAGTTCATCGCGGAATGGAGCAACTTTCAACACTAAGTTAACCACAATTTAATATATTTCTACAATTAATTTTTCAATATATTAATTGTAATAAATATATGGTTATTGCAAAATATAAATCGTGCACTTTTTATCGTATTTTTTAAAAAAATGTTTGCAGTTTCTTATACTGTTTCAAATTTTGATGGTTGAATTTCAATATTCAACTCACGTGCATAAAATATTACTTGGTATCGCCAATGATTTTAATGTAAACATTTTTTAAATTTCCTTTTTAATTTGTTATAATGCAATTTAAAATTATTTAATATTTATTTACTTAGGTAAAACAGTTAAAAACTGTGTGTGACGTGCTATGGAGAGAAATGAATTCTGTGCACGATTTCAAAATTCTGTGATCCCTTCCTTAAGCTATATTCTATTTGAATTTTGAATACAGAAAAAATGACCGTTTTGCAACGATTATTAACAAAAGTATTCGCTCCGACGTAATAAAATCTATTTTCAAGGGTAAATCAGCAATAAATTTGGGCTTTAATACCTCATCATGTCCTTCGTCAAGGAATAATTCTTCCTGCCGCGACAAGGAGAACCATAATTTGAATAACTATATTTTCCACTGAATTCTAGAAGACGTGCACAGATAGTGAAGTTTTATTTCTGTCCAGAATCAAATCATGGGGCCATCTCAGCATTTGCTCAAAGGATCAGGAAAATTGGACGAAAAACCTAATCGAGATGAGAGTCATTGACCCAGAGGCTTCGGTTTAAGACTCTTTACAGGTTGTTTAGAATTACACTGTCCAAATGGCAAATAATACATTAAATATTACTGTTAAAATTAATGTTAATTTCCTTTTGATGCTCAGCAGTGGTGGGATTCGGAGGGGGGGGGCAACTGCCTCCCCAATGTTGGGACAATATTTTTAAAATCGTTTCATTTCGAGGATCCTCAAATTTATATCATGAACGACTTACTTTTTTCTTTATTTTGATAAGATATTTAGTAATAATTAAGTGAATAATAATTTTATTAAGCTGAACTTATAAGATACATGAATAAATATGTAAAATTTAGCTCCATATTATAAAACGCGCGTGATAGTGTTAAACGTTACTGTGAATATCCCGTATTAATAATTCATCTTTCAATTATATTGCTTTTAGACGTTATTTACTTAAAAATTTTACAGTTTCGTCATTAAAATCACGAGTCATAACACTCGAATTAACATAATTATATTATTATTAAATAAATTCTTCCCATTCTTCCCCTTTTACTAATTTTGTAGCGGTCTCAAATATTTCAAATGCCGAAAAATAGATGCTTCTCACGAAACAACGTTTCGTGGGGCCGCGGTGTGATAAAAACATGTTGTTTTTTAATTTCTTATAATCTGTGGAATCATAGTCGGCAAACTGAAAGTTTTTGGCCGTTTTCCAGGAAGTAAAACGATGTTCTTTAACAGATGTTCACAAAAAAGAAGGAATTTGTCAACGCTGCGAAATGTACTAATTCAAAAAATGTGCCGAACGACCAACTTTCTTGTGATCCGGCAGTTGTAGCGTGAACATATAGTGTGTTAAAGACCAAAAACTGTGCGTTTATAATTTTTGAGAAAGTGAGGAAGAAAAAATATGCCAATGATGTTGAGTAATACGGCTTATTATATCTTTGATCTCGGTGAATAAGCTGATAAGTCATAAACACTTAATTTTACTGGAGAGCAAAGAACATTTAAATGAATCAAATTAAGGATTAATGATATTCAAACGAAGATGACATTCAAACAAAACTATTTTTGAGAAGATTTTGTTTGGATATCATTAATCCCTTATTTATAGCATTAAAGTTGTTTTTGCTCCCCTGTAAAATTAAGTTTTTTTGACTTATCAGGTTATTCACCGGGGTCAAAGATATTATATATTGTATGTTTTTCAATTATAATGATTGATATAATGTAACTAATGCATGATATTTGTTTGATGCTAAGCGTACTCTGACAAAAATGCGAACCTATAATCTCAACTAAATATTTTTTGTTATATTCAATGTTATTATAATAATTTCACTTTTCTGTTATTATCAACTTGAATCTGATATTTAAATCGTAATGTCGGTTCCATTATTATAACACAAAAGTTCTTTTATACAACAGAAGAATTTTTATTACAAATTTATAATAAACACTGAAATAAATGCCCAGAACTGTTGAAGCCATTTTCAAAGGGTATTTAAAGTCAATGTGATTTAAAGACGGGGAAATACTAAAAATTGTTTTAATTTTGTGACTACAACTAAGCAATCAAAAGTAGTGGTGCAGAATGGCACAGGTTTCTTCTTTCATGTTAGTTTTCTAATTTCTTTGGTCAGGGCCAGCTTTACAATCTTGCCTCATCCTCTTATCGGCTGCAATCTATGGTTGCCCAAAGTACATTTTTTTAATTTCAATTTTTCGGTTTCCTAATGGTAGACACGAAATATTATTTTAAGAATATTAAAGATGCACAAAATTCGTCTATAAGGAAATTTTTGTTAAACACTTTGGAGCCGTTTTTAAGAAAATAAGTGTTTAAGCGTTACTGTGAATGCAAAATTTGAAACTTTTTAACAAAAATCTTTTGAGATTTCGAAAATCTTCATTGGAAGTCATTTGAAACTTTTCCAGTCACAAATGCAATATTGTACACAAATAGCTGGAAATGTGCTTATTAAAGGCGTGAGTGATATTTAAAAAATAACATTTGTGTATTTTTTAACAAACAAAAGAATACAGTGAAATGACTTTTATACAGTGCAATTAGCACCTCAATATTCAAACAATTCAAGGGAAGATACAAGAAATTAGCCTAAACTACAATAAACGTCTGGAAACCCATCCAAACCATCTAGCCCAAAACCTTTTAGACAATAGCCAAGAAATATCTCGCCTCAATAGAACCTCCTCTTTGCAACTTCCTTACCGCTTTAGTATTTGACATTGACATACCCAAAACAAAAATAATTCTCCGTTTTGTGTTCTTATTATTCTAATATATTTTGTTATAGTCTTTGTATATTGATCCTGGAAAATACCAATGGGGGACTTTTCTGTAATTTATTGTTTCATTTATCATTTTATTTTGAATTATCATATTTACTTATTATTTCGAATTGAAATAGATTGTAAATTTTCATTGTGTTAATAAAAAAAAGGGAAATTCCTAAGCGTGCTTTATGTTCTTGTGTTGTTCACACGGTATACCAGACGGAAAGACAGACGGACGGACGGATACAATAATGTTAAGTTGACGAAAAAGTAAAATAAAAAAACACGTTTTGCGCTGTAATGATGTGGGCGGTAGGACGGAGGCCAAGAAAACTTTCAAAAATCTTATTTTAATATTGGAGTAATAGTGCAACTACTCATATGTCATTTAGTTTAGGACAGCTTTTTACTATCTTATTGGGGGGGAACCTTTGCCCCCCCCCCCAAAAAAAGATCCGAATGTCATCTGGAAAACTGTTGTAAAATAATGTACAAGTATTGTATGTGAGTTTTTTGTAATGAGCTGTTGATACTGTCATCTCATGAATATGATTACTACGTCGACTGTTATAGTTATAGACATCGGCGTTTTCTGAAAATATATTACGGTCCTTAAGCAAGTCATTTTTGACAAACACCCTGATTCGTAAATCAACACACAAGGTAATGGTAAAATTTTTAGATTAATAAATAGAGGCTTCCAAGAATAACGTGGGTGAGATTTAGTTATTATGCGTAAAATTCTTTTTTAAAGTAAGAAATCTAAAAGTCTGGGAGTTATAAGATGTATTTTCCCAGAATATTATGCAATATCTCAGGTGGGAATGAACATTCGCGAATTATACACAACGGGAAGTATAAAGGCTGAATCAATTTGAAAGAATTCGGATCGCGTAGCATAATGAACTTAATTTTGTGTTCAATTCGTTTAAATGGACGTTCCATTTGAGGTTTGACTGAATTGAGAGGTCTAAAAATTTTGTTGCCTTAACATCAGTTAATTTACACCATTATTTTCAATGGAGTACAGAATTGTTTATTTGAAATGGAAAACTGCATTAAAACCGTTTTATATTCATTTACTATTAATTTGTTATTTCCAAACCAGTTTTAAACATCTGATATTGTACTATTTACGGTTTCTTTATTGCAAATAATGTTCGTATCATCCGCAAAGAGAACTGTTCTTCCGTTTCGAATCGTCGAGTGCATATCGTTTACGTATAATAGGAAGAGAATAGGGCCAAAATCAATCCTTGTGTTACTCCACGTGCAATTGGCAAAGTGTCGGAAAGTTGTGTACATAATGTTCCATCATTCTAGTATGCTGTTCCATCATTCCACGGATTCCGTATGAAGGTAATTTTGAAAGTTAAATTCATGATCAGTGACGTCAGAAACGTTTGAAAGATCTAAAAATAATCCAATATGTGCTTCGTTTTTATCAAATGATGAGGCGACATCTTTAAGAAAAGAAAATATGCCTGTTTCCGTAGATTTTGATTTTCTAAATCCATGTTGGCAACCTGAAAGCGCGTGTGTTTACTGAAAAAGTTTTCCTATCGTACATAAAATAGTCTCTCAAATATTTTTGAAAAAATTGACAGAAGTGAAATAGGCCGATAATTTTGAATTTCATTTTTGTTGCGTTTTTTGAAGAGCGGTTTAATCTTAGCTGTTTTGAAAATATTTGGAAACGTTCGGGTGCATAAGGATGCATAAAAAATGTGAGTTAACGAGCGTATAATAGCAGGCACATAGGTCATTAACAAACAATCCGGAAATTAATCTAAACCGACCGAATATTTATTTTTTAGTTAAGTGATTATTTTGAGGATTTCATAGGAAGAAGTTTCGGAAACGAATATCGTGTCTAATATTTTGGAGAAATGTCTAATATTGAATTGTGGCTGAAGACCCTAGTGAGGACGGCAGCAATTCTCGAAAAGTATTGGTTAGAGAGACTAGCCAGAGTAGCCGGTGATTGGTTGATGCCATCTTACGAGACGGACGCACCTGGTTGTGCTCTTGAGTTTTCGTGATTTATCTATTATTTTTAGCGATTGCACTATATTTAGTATGTTTAAGTGCTTTCATTACTTGTTGCAGGTGAGCAGGAAATATAATTTCAATAATATTTTGTGTTTAAAATCCTACTCTATATCTCCAAGACAAATTTTGAATTAATATCTTTTATCTATTTACGGTATTGGTTGTTTTAAGCAGTTGCAGCTTACGTGGACGAAAATCTACGTAATAAAATTGCCAAATTTCGTAACTACTAGCTTCAATAGATTTTGTAGATAGCATACATTCTCATTCTTCTATTGAATCTTACTTTTTAATTTATCGAATTCACATCCCTACTTTTTTCCAATTTTTATCACGTACATTTAAACGCATTTGTGACATGGCTACCACTCGTTCTACTCTTTTTACTCTCTACACTCTCAAAGCCGAACTTCTGAAAGCTTTCACACTCATAAACAATAATTAAGATCAACTTATGTGGAGGTTGGAAGAGGTCGTGCTCTACACAGGCGGTTGGGTACAAGTCGGGAACACTGCGAATCTTCCCAACCGTGCACCCGTGACTGCACAGAAGACACTAACATCACATCCGGTCGCAACTCAAAACAAATTTAGTGTTTTCGATTATGAAACAGATTTTCCTCGCTTTCCTGATCCCTACAACTCTTCTCTACCATCGACAAGGACATGCACAAAACAATGCAAACAGGTTAGGAAGCGCCTCAAAACCAAAACACGTAAAGCTGCGCATCCTAGCTCACTTGAAAACAAAGACATTCCTACTGAGCCTAAAAAACAGGTACTTATTTTAGCTGACAGCCATGGCCGTCATCTTTCCTCCATTCTCAGTAGGAAGTTACTCTCCGACTACTCAGTCTCATCTATTTTTAAACCTAACGGGTGGTTTACAGACGTGACTGCAGAGTTGGACACCCTCACGAAGACACTGACCAATCAGGACACAGTCAGTATCATAGGAGGGCAGAATGACATTAACTTGGGCGGTAACTTTACACCTGAACAACATGTAAACAAATTACAATGTTCCGTCCAAAATACTAGCGTTGTAGTCTAGATTCTGTTCTTCTGGTACAATAGACCAACACAATGCAGGGAGATTAAGCAAGCAAACCAGCAATTAAAACTGGAACTGAGAGAAATAAATGTAACACATTTGGAAATTAGTTTCCTTTTTAATTTTTTTCATTTTTTAATTTGTTGCGTGTACAATTGACGCAATGCGTCTCCAAGCCCCTTGGGGAGGATTGAGTGCTTCGCGTTTTTAGAAGTAATTTCCCTTTCATTAATTTCCGCCCTTTTTTAATTTTTGGAGTAATCCTCCGTTATGTTCGTCACGTCTCTTCGCAGTCAGTTGTCATGAGGACCGCCAGATAGCATCTCCGCTTACGCGCTTCCCACTACGCCCTGCGTCACTACCTATCGGCCAGAATTAAGAAGGAATTGGGGTATAGGGGTAGAGTTTAGGACACTTCACAGGGGTTGGACTAGCTATTGTGAAGCAGCCAAATGCGTTTTTTGGAACAAATTTCACATGATATTCGACAGGAATCGAACCCGGACCTCATTGGTGAAAGGCGAACGACTTCGCTCTGCGCCACAGATGGCTTTTCCTCTCAGTAAAACACTTCACCCGGCATGGTTTTCACATGAGCCTTGCTGCAAGACATGTAGTTGATAACAAGCTTTCGCAATACATCAACTCCTGTTCTACGCAGTCTCCTGCCAAAAATCCATCCTTTTCACTTTCCTCATGTTCTCCACCCCAACCTGATTTCAAACCTTTTCATCTCCTCATCTTCTGTACCTAATCCCATTTCTCCCATTCCCACTACCAATTTATCCACTACCACTTCGTCCACGCACTCGAGATAAAAATGGAGTAAATATATAGCAACGACAGTCAGATGCAGCAGAAAAACATACTGCACCATAATGTTCTATCCCTTTTAAATAAAACTGAGTTTATCGAGGCAACTCTACAGTGCGATTTAAATGAAATGGATGTTTTTTGCTTTACAGAACATTGGTTATTTCCTAATGAACATAGCATTTTCTAAATTCCAAACTTTTACCTCGCAGGCTTTTATTGTAGAGAGGGGGAATCGTATAAAGATCCTGGGGGTTCTGGTAGTTACGTTAGGAATAATATCAATTCTATCTCCTTGACAGAATTGAATGTGTATTCCGTTGAAGAGGGGTTCGAAATTTCTGTCGTACATTTTCATCCGCTAAAAATGATATAACTTTGTATCTACATGCCTCCAACAAAGAGAGCTGCAGATTATATTTTGTTCGAAGAAAAACTGGAGATAACATTTCATAAAGTCAGTAATTGCTCTTTTGAATCCATTGTTGTATGCGCAGATTTCAGCATTGATTTTCTGGTCGAATCTTGCGAGAAAGAAAAATTTCTCAATTTAATTAATTCTTTCAGTTTAGATAGACATGTCACGAGTGCGTTTAAGTTTGAAGGAAAAATTTCGAGCTATTTTTTTATAAAAGAGCGTTTCTGAAAATATGGAATTTTGTGCTCATTTTCACAGAAAACTGTTGAGTTTTTGAGAAACTTTATATGATATTATTTAAAGCACATGCACTCATAAATACAATATTGTCAACAAATTGCCGCTAATGTAACTATTAACGTGAGAGAGATGCCAAAAAACTACATTTTTTAAGTTTTGAAAAAACAAAAGAATAGAGCAATATGACCTTTATGTTATCTAGTAGAGTTCATTTAACACTACCCCTACCAAAAGTTTCAAAAAAAAACTATAAGCCATTTTTTAGCAATTCTTGTTTTTGTTATTTTTTTAATTGCACATATTGCTCGCAATATTGCGTGAAAAGTACTAAAACTTTCAAGAAATTTACATGACCTTAATGAAATACCTAATTATGTACAACAAATTTCATTTGAAGGGAAAATATCTTCAATTTTATAGTTGTAGGAAGACGCCGGAAAAAATGCAAATTTTTAAAATTTTCGAAAATTCGGAATTAACCTTGAAATCAGACCTATCCCACCTTTATAAACGTATTTTACTCTATTCTTACATGGTATTTAAAGAAACAATTTGGAGTTGTTTTTGAGAAAATTTTGAAAATGTCCAGTGGGCTTCATGTAATATATCCTCAAATTTTAAACAAAGTTTTTCAAAATCGCAGCGCCTTGAGTCGATCCAGATCGACCGGAGGATATCCGTTTTGAAATATATCGTACGTATGGTTTAGGCGCTAGTGGTGTTCACAAGCGGACAGGCAGACTGATGGACGGACGGACGTTTTGAATATAAACACTTTTTCGGTTCCAGAGGACCCCAAGACGTGTACTGCCGTTGAAATCTCGAAATCGATTTTCCACAGCATTTCATAACTTTGTCTATACTATCTAACGGAAAGAAAACTATGGCCGCGAAAGTTTTTCCATAAGAGCCTGTACTAATTTAAACTTATTTTATTAAAAAAATAAGCCGGAAGGGTCAAATGGTTTTTACCGTCTTAAAGAACAGAGGTTTTTCTTTACTTACATTTAAAGCATTTGTGTGTGGGGGGTACTTCACCGTGGTTAATTTAATGAAATACTACCTTAATTTTTATTTTCCTATGCTTTGTTTGAGGTGGTGTCAGTAGGATATAAAAAGGCGATACAAAATTAACTTAATATTACAAATCGTAGAATATTAGTAATATAGTTTATTGGTATTATAGTTATTTATCAACTGTGTATGATGTACTATGACTAACAGATAAACAAGATGAAATCTGAATACGAATGGCGTTTAAGCATAGAAGCAGCGAATAAGCGTTTTTGCAAAGAATTGATATTATATTGATATCATCATTAATATCGTTAAATCATTTCTGAATGAATAGTATTTTATTATAAGTATTGTTACTATTATAATTGATATTACTATTATTAAAATTGTTATTATTATTATTATTATTATTATTATTATTATTATTGAGTATTGTAAGATCAATGACCAACTCGATCAGGGTTTTTTGTCCAGTTTCTCTAGATCCTTTGAGCAAATGCTGAGATGGTCCCCCTTGTTTTGATTTCTGGACAGTAAATGTAACTTCACTGCCATATCTGACTCGTCATACACGATTGAAATTGTATTTGTAACACAATAATTATTATTATTATTATTATTATTATTATTATTATTATTATTATTATTATTATTTATTCATTCACAGTTCACTGGTACATAGATTGTAGTCATACAGATACAATACATCAAAGCATGACAACAATAAAAATCAACAGTAATAGACTAAAAAAATTTAATTTAATTAAAAATTAAAATGCAATAAATTTTAATCACATTCTGGATATTGATTATGGCATTTTTATTTATTTTCAGCGTTTCTAGTGAATTCTTTAAAGTCTTCGGATGACGCCCGTTGCTGAAAGAACCACGGGAACGGTTTTGATTTCCGAGATGTTCCATTGCTCCTTCACGACATGTGCCAATTCTTTGTACTTCTGGATCTTCGTATGATATGCTGTAGCGAGATTGCTGGTGTCCACAACTGCCATGTCTACAAACCATACTTTCTTCTCATTTTTATTCCAGAGTGTTATATCCGGTCTGTTATGGTGTACTGTACGGTCCGTCAAAATACTACGATCCCAGTACAATTTATAGTTATTGTTTTCTAGTTCATTCTTTGGGATATACTTGTAGTATGGTGTATCATGGCATGGTGCTAAACCACAGATCTTGACGAGTTGGGCGTGGATAATTCGACCCACCATATCATGCCTGTTCTTATACTCCGTTGGGGCGAGTACACTGCATCCTGCTGTAATATGTTGAATTGTCTCGCCGCGTTGGCCACAGGCCCGGCAGTTATCAGAGGTCATCTCTGGATCTTTGATGACATATTTGAGATAGTTTCTGGTTGCAATGACTTGATCTTGAATGGCAACCATGAACCCTCAGTCTCTGGGTAGAGATATCCAATGCTGAGCCATTTGTACGACATGTCTACGTCTACATTTGGATTGGCTATTTCAGCTGGGTATCTCCATGGATTGCTTTGTGCTTCCAGAGATCTATCTCTTGTTGGAAAGAGGGCTGTTGAAGTTCTATATTAGCTTGATTGAGACTCAGAGGTGTATAATTGTAGTCCACTTCAAGTACCACTTTATGTAGATGAGAAGATAACGCTTTCTTCCTGAAGTATTCTCTCATACTGGTAATCTGTTTGAAATGGAGATTACTTATTTTCAGGATACCACGACCTCCCATCTTCCTTGGAAGCGTTACCCTTTGAATTCAGCTTTTGGGGTGGTGGTATTGGGAACGGCTCATTTGGACTCTAATAAGCCTTTCCAAGGATTCAATATCCGTCCTGGACCATTTAATGATGCACAGTGAGAAAGTTATTACTGGTATTACATACATGTTAACCGCTGCAGTTAGGTTTCGTGAATTGAGGAAGGTTTTGAATAAACCTTTCATTCTCTTCTCGAATTCCTCCTGCAGCTTTTCTTTAATTTCACTGTAGATTATCAGCTTGTTTTGTTGAATTCCCAGGTATTTATAAAGTTCATTTTCTTCCAGGGCTGTTATAGTCTCCCCTGTCAGCGTTTCATGTTCTACCTCGCTGATGAGTTTACCCTACCTTATACTTTGGATTTTGCATTTTTCCATACCAAATTGCATTCCTATGTCGGTTGAGAATCTTTCGGTGACATGAAGGAGCTTCTTCAGTCCCTGTAATGTTCCTGAGTACAGTTTGATATCGTCTATGTATGCTAGATGACTCACATCATGTTTGCTCTGACCTTTCAGCTCATATCCAACTCCCACGCTTTCCAGCAAGGAGGAAAGGGGATTCATAGCAAGGCAGAACCAGTAAGGGCTGAGACTGTCGCCTTGGAATATACCTCTGCGGATTTTCAGTGTCTTAGTGACAATTCTTTCACTACTTGAGGACATATGTATTGTTGTTTGCCAGTGATTGATTACGTTCGTAAGAAATCTTACGATTGCATGGTTAACACGATATAGCTTTAGAACATAGATCAGCCAGTCATGCGGGACCATGTCAAATGCCTTTTTGTAGTCGATGAAATAAGTATACAGATCTCGTTTTTTGTTGGATGCCTGAGACATGATGACACTGTCGATTACAAGCTGTTCTTTGCACCCCAATGAACCCTTGCAACAGCCTTTCTGGTACTCTGAAAGAATATTGTTTTGTTCACAATGTTGTTCTATCACTGTTTTTAAACAACTAGTGATGATTTTATATAGCCCGTTGAGGCATGTGATGGGTCGGAATTGTCCGGGATCTGTGGCATTGTTAGATTTCGGCTTCATGAAAGTGATCCCCTCGCACAGGGCCGTCGGTAGTTCTTCAGGGTGTTTCAGAAAATGATTAATGAGAGTCAGAATTATTTCATGTATACAGGTGAATCTTTTAAACCAGAAGTTATGAAGTCAATCTGTTCCAGGGCATTTCCAATTTTTGAGTTTGTTAATAGCTGTCTTTAGAACATCCATTGGTATATCGGAAACTTCCATTTCCCTGGTCTTGCTTGATACGCATAGTCACATTGCTTGACACTTCTGTCAGCCATATTGCGTGGGACTGGAAATGACTTTCTGTTGACCATATCGTGGTCCAGTGATCTTCCACAGTTGATTTCTCCGGTAACTTTCCTGAATGGACTTCTCTTTTCAGATTCTCATAGAACCTCTTCTGTTTTTAATAAAATCCTGATTGTCTTTTTTCCTTTTCAAGCTTTTGGTGTAGCGTCGTATTCTTTGCGAATAGACACTGAGTTGTTGTTTGAGAGTATCTATTACTTCAAATGGTTTTCGTTGTATTGCGCATGTTTGCAGTATTTCCTCCTGATTCTCGATACTTTCCTTCTGATGCGCGTCTTTTTGCTTCCTTTCTGAAAGGCTTCGATAATGGCAATGTCAGATCTGAGTTGTTTTATTCTTCCCTCCAGCCGTCTCTTCCAAGGTGGTGTGTAGTCTTTTCGATGGCTATATGGCTGTTGGGATTCTAGGATTTTTCCCCACTTAACTTCACAATTGCTAGCGATGTGCAGTAGATAATTGAGTCTAGTTGCTCATAGGTCGTAATTTGTCTGACTTCATTGACAAGTATTTCTTCATTTGCTAACTTAGTTAAGGTGGCCAGTTTATTATTATTATTATTATTATTATTATTATTATTATTATTATTATTATTATTATTATTATTATTATTATTATTATTATTATTCGCCAAGCGAATGCCCATAGTTTTGACAATGCAGTGCTGGCAACAGCACTTCTGTATAATTTGCTGCGAATACTGTTTCAGTCAAATGTATTTCTGTTTGTTTCATATGTCAAAGTAAGAGATGCTTGCTGCTCTTGACTATCCAAATAAATGAAGATATGCATCACAAGCGCTTTGTTTGAATTGAACGTTTTCATTTTTACTCAACATTCAAGCAATTACAGTTCTACGAATTTCGTCAAGAGAACAAACAATGCCAGTTAAATATGTTCATTGATTCGTTTAATCATAAATAAATTAATAATAAAATAGAATGTTCTGTACAATTATAGACAGCCGGGAAATGACAAAAAAAATTAAAGTTGATTGAGATTTATTAATACACAACTAATTAATATGTTGTACAATGTCAATCAACTTTTATTTTTTTGTTTTGTTTTAACTTTCCCTGTCTATAATTGTACGGGACATACTATTTGATTAATAATTAAAAACAGTCATTAAGTCATTTTTATAAATAAATTAAACAAAAAACATTCGAATTGTTTAATGTGCTAAATCATACTTTTATTATTTTTTCCATGCTATTGAGAGATTGCACCCTCTCTTCAGCTAAAACTCATAAGTTCAAGATGTTTAGATCCTCTTCTCTGGCAGATCCAAAGACTTCGAAAATCCATGTTTCTGTATAGTCTCTCTCTCTCTCCGTTAGATGGCGCGCATCGTTGTTTAAATATGCATTGCCCGATACATCTTAGAAGCGCTTTGGATTATTGTAGTGATACACTGTATAAATGACAGTTCAAAACATTTCGTGTAAATATGATTGTTTGTGTGAAGCGTGTGTATAAGGGAAACATTGTTGAACTTTTGGCGTGGACTTACTGGACTATAGATTTAATTTTCAAGTTGATAATGTTTTGGTTGACCGTTGTTTCTTTATATTCTAAATTACCATGTACCTTGTGTAGAACATTGGGAAAGAGTGAAGAGTACAGTGTTTATTAATTTATATGAAGTGATCCGGTAGGAAATAAATTTTCATTTTTCTTATTGTCATTCAAGATGTGATGAAGGTTTCTTATTATTATCTCTTATTATTTTTTCTAGGTGAGCAATACTCCCCTTGCCAGTCATTGGTGTATTAAATTACACCTCTTTTTGTATATATAAAGAAGACTAAATATAGTACTTAATATAATTAATATGATGAGTGAAGTGGGCTACAGCTTTTACCCAGAACCTCCTAAGTCAGATTATAGTGATTCAGTAGAAGGTGCTTTCACCATTGATGCAACTGGAAGTGAAGACACTTTTGGGTTTGTATTCTCTATACAATGACATTAAAGTATTTGTCCTAATTGCTTCTTCTTCAGATGTGCATTTAAAGTATGCATTTAATGATACTGTGTGTGTAGATTGGAGTTTGCTGTGTCTCAATGGCTCAAGTTAGTTACAAATGCTGAGAATCTTTTCAGCAAGCTTGTTACAAGTAAGTTTTTGTCTGATGATGAGAAAACTCAAATTGAAAGATGGTTGTGTTTGAAACAAGAATGTGAAGAATGTGTAGCAAGTGATGATGCTGCAAGTTTGCGAGGATGCAATGCTAGGGTTCTAGAAAGAATAGGTAATGTTAAATGCTATTTTCATGTTCAAGAGCATGATTTTTTAAAAATGAATAAATCTATGTATTGATTAATTCTTAGTGTTGTCACTTAGTTGATTTCTGAGATTTGTTTGACTTTCATTTTGCCAAATTTCATTACTAATTTTAATGCAAATGAGAACTTCCTGTAAATTCTATTCCTGCAGATGAATTAACAGAATCTGATTTGAAAACTGAGAAGTCTTCTGATATTGGAAGGCAATCTCCTGGTGATAATAGTTTTGAAAATGAATCTGATACTGAAAGTGACTTGGAACAAAACCCTGACTTTGTTGAAAAGTTGGATCGCTACATGAATAAGTTGAGAGTAAGAACAGATGAAAAAATTGATCACTTAAATACTAATTTGATGACTCATGTTCGAAATAAAAGGATGGCCTCAGCATATTTTGAAGATGGTACAGGTAATTGATGCAACAATTTAAATAAATTCACATTTTGTTGTTTCAAAGTCTTTGTAGTTCATGGTCATTAATTTTGAACACAGTGTAATTTATTAAGGGATAACAAAAAATATAGTAATGTATTACTTGTGTGTTTATGCAACAATGTTTTCTCCTTCAAAAAATTGCTTCTTTTGTGGTTGATCAGTAGTGAACATTTTTGTTCATGCAGATGTATTGGGTTGATTTTTAATGCCATAATTAATTTCATATTTTAAAATACATATATATATTACATAGAAAAAATGAAAGTATATTCATTACAAAGTTTTGTGAACTCCAGTGGATTCACTTTTTGTTGATATGTATTGAATATATTGCTAGAATTGATATACTTATCTGTTTTGTAACATGGTTATTGTCATACAAATGATGTTCAAATGTTTGTAGGTGCAGAAAGTAAAAAGTGTACACAAGATGTAAAAACCTCTCAGTATGGAGGAAGTAATTTACCAAGAAGACGCAAAAGTATTCACCCTGGCACAGAAGCTGAAAGTGTAGTCAACCAGTTGAATTTTAAAACTCTTCATGAGAAAACGGTAATTGAAAATATTGGTTTTTATTGCACCTCGCTTTATCATCTCTTTGAATACTGTAGATAGGGTACCTTAATCTTCCTCCAGTGTTTCCTGCCTGTATGGTCTTTGGACACTTCTTTGTTGTGTGAATCACAAATGATATTTTAGTGTACATATCTATCATAGCATTTTCTCTCTTTATTATGAACTATCTTCATCAAGTTTATCATCCATTTCCCTGATTCTTTGAATACATTAAATGGCCCCTAGTTTTCCTTCTGGACTTAAATGTGGCTTCACAAAACTGTACACATTTCCTTGAACTCTTTGTGAATGTAGTTATGTGAATGATCATTCTCCATGTTCTCACAAGAAGTCAATTCCATCATGAAGGGGGATCATAAGGGATAATAGCTGAAATTGGTACCCGATTTGCCTCTGCAAATAGTGTTTATTACATGGAAGGGAATATTTTCTTACTAATTCAAAAATGCTTGTTATGTGCATTCATAATTCAACTTAATATGTTTGAGTTGGGCAGAAATTTTAAAGCTCAAGAAATTGTGCACTTCTCCCATAGTACATCACACACATTTTAATTAGTTTTTTGATATTAAATAAACAAAAACCAAACTGGAAATTTTGCAAACACTAATAAGAGAATTTGAGGAAATGTCGAAATTTTCAAGCGGTGTGTACTGTTACTGTTAGATATTTGAAGGATAATGAATGTTATTGTTATAAGATGTTCTATCCATTATTGTCTGTGAATGTGATTTTTAAGTGTACTTGTACAATTTCAGAATGCTTCATATGGTTTACCTGATGAAAATACAAGCAGTAACTTGAAGGATGAATCCACAAACAATAATCAGTCATCTCAAGAAAAAAGGGAGGAGGAAGCTACAGCTTTACCGTACATACCATATCTGCAAGATGTAAAGCCTGGTCCAAGTGAGGAGTTGCGTATGCTGTCAGCAGGAAATGAAGCCAAGCAGAGTCAAATGTGCCAAGTCCTCATTGATTTGGAAGGTGCTCAGAGACGGATTGAGGAACTTCAGCGGACCATACAACTGAAAGTAATTTTGAATTTCGCTTTATTGATGCTCTCATTACACCTGTTATTTTAATATCTCAGCAGTGTGTTCAAATCAAAACCGCTGGCTTGGATGCAATTGGAAGTGAAAGTATTTTCTTTTTAAATTTGGAACATATCAAGGCATATGCAATGGCATGTTGAACGTTCATCACTGATTGAAAGCTAAATCACATTTTAACAATTTCTTGTAATTTTTAATCTTATGTTCATCATTGAATTTAGAAAATAAAACAAAATGTTGAATGCCTTGTCGAATAAATGTATACTCTTAATGTTAATTAATAAATTAATTTCTTAATGTTTCTTACAGGAGCAATTCATAGAAAATATGGTGAAAAATGATAAAATGAGAGCAACAGCTAAGCAAAGATTTAGACGAAAACGTATTAAACTTGAAAGTGAATATTACAAGACAAGAACACTTATTGCTCAAGCAGAAAATAATCTCATGATAGCCCATGAAAATAATTTGAAGGATGATGAAGTAAAATGTCAAAGGGAAATAGAAAGATTTAAGAGTGAAGCAATTCTGTATGAGAAGCGCCTAAAAAATATTGAAATCATGAAACAGATTGCAGAAAATAGTGCTAGAAAGTGAGTGTCTAAGAATATTTTTTTATTATAGAGAAGAATTATATTGTTGGGAATGCTAAATGACTTTATAATAAATAATTGAAATTTTGTCCTAATAAGGAGCTTCATTAACATTTGTATATGCACATTTGTTTTGAAGGATGTTAGAACTAGAAAATAGTTTACAAAAATCAAGATGCCAAATGGATCGCCTGAAGAAACAATTAAAGAAAGAGGAAGAGTACAAACATCTGTTGGAGCAGGAACTCTTACAAGATCAATGCAAAATTAGAGAATTAGAAGAAAAGTATATGTTCAGTGTGCAACATGCAAAGGTATGTTCTTTTAAATAAATTTGAAAATGTTATAAATTTAACTTTTTTAAGAAATTTTAATTTTGATAGTGTAAAATGGGACAGTTTTACATTGTGAACACATTTGAAAGGACACAACAGGTATTGAAAGGACTGGTGAAAATTGGTATAAAAGGCAGAAAAACAAATTCCAGAAACGTAAAAGTTTTTTTTTGCTGTATTCAAGCGTAAGTTGAATAGTTTGCTAGTGTGTATTAATACTCATGTATTATGTTAGGTGGATTTTATTTTTTTGTGTATAAAGTTTATCTTGGATGATATACAGGTTTTAGCCTAATTTATTAATCATACTTTTACCATGGCCTGCTGTATTTTATGTAGCCTAAACTTTGTGTGTATTCTGGTCTTTGTATACTCTTAATTTTGTAAGTTTCACTTTCTTTCACTTTTAAAGTCTAATGACAATAAAATAAAAAAAACTTATCTATTATAAAACTAAAGATGGTTTGCATTTGCCTTGTGGAAGAATCTGCCAATTCACAATATATCAACTTTTACCATCATTTTCACAATTGTTGAATAACTGCTCCCTGTAATTATGAATGAATAAACATGACAATGCTGCTTGGAGTTGTCAACAAGTTCAGCAATCGACACATTTGAGTTGAATCTAAGTTAATTAAGCCATCATATATTTAAAAAATTTTCTTAATTAAATGTTCCAAATATCTGGTGTGAATATCAATATATATTTTAGGATAAAACTTCAAAAAAGGCTGAGTGTCGTTTAAAATGGATTCAAGAAGAAGAAGAACGTGTCCTTAGTATGCGTGAATCTTCTCAAAGATTTCAAGAACAGTTAATTCAAAAACAAATTATGCTTGAAAGACGAGAAGCATTTCTAAAACAACGACTCTGTCTAGAAAAGAGCAAGACAAAGGTATGTCTTATTATTAGTAAGTGGTAAAGCATGATATGTTTATCTTGTCATTGCATGATTATCAAATTTTTGTATTAGACTATTCGTTTAAGATAGACAAGTTTCAAGATTTTGTATTTTGAAGTATAAGTATTTTGTTGAAGAATTGAAGTATAAACAAGAAATTTTTAATAGACCAGGTGTTGCAACAAAATATCTATGTGGATGTAATTTTAATATGGACAATTATTCAACAAAATGTATTAAAAAATCCCTTGTGATGTATTTTTATAATATGGTCTATTGACTTTGAATGCACAATGCGAATTTCTGAAATTAGATTGTATGTAGCTTGCATTTAGATAAAGTATTTACAGAGAGGATGCTTAAGCAATGCATCATCTATTTCTGTGTTTCATTTGAATGGCTTATTTCAGGAACAGTATATGTGAGTGTTTTTGCTATTTTGACTTCTTAGTGCAGACACATTCTCTGTATGTGTGCATTGTTTGAAGCAGAATTAGCAGAAATCATGTATTCTGGAGTGTGTTTGGCACAAATCTTCTAATAAAAGTGTCATAATATATTAAGAGATTTTTGATCCAATTGAAAAGTTACTGTTCACTGACTCTGACACTCATTGTTTCTGAAAAAAAGCCATTCATTTGTACTTTTAACTGCATGAATTATTGCCTTCAGCCAAGATGAAAATCAAAATACTATTCAATGTATCATTTCAGAATATCAGTGAAGTGAGTGCTAGAATATCTCAGTTACATCAAGTGTTGAAGGAGAAGTCTGCAGACTGTGAGAGAATTGATTATGAAAAAGAAGCTCTAAGACATGAAATTGGAAATCTGCGACGAACACGTGATTGTCTTGTTGATCAGAGATGTAATTTAGATGAGAAATTTCAAAAGGTGAAAGAGTTGTTGAATTCAGAATATTAATTTTACTTAATATTATTTGTCTTAAAATTAATTAGAGAGTATGCTTTTTCTTCCAATAGAAAACTTTGTCCAATGTGGAGGAAAGGAAGCTGATAGAATGTGAAGAAGCCATAGAAGCAATTGATGCTGCTATTGAGTACAAAAATGAGTTAATTTGTGGAAGGAATGCACAAGAATTAAATAGTTCTGAAGTTCCACGAGAAAAGGTGCCCATCCAGAAATCAAGTGTGATAGTCGTCTAGTTGTCCAAATTTACTGACTTAACTACTTTTCTCTATTTCATTGTGAATCTCTTCTTCCATTTAAGGGTGAAGAACTACTTCTGGCTAGATTAATGCAATTGTCTCCTATGGAACTGAGGTCATTGTTGTACAAATATTTTAAGAAAGTTATTGACCTCAGGGAAAGTGGAAAGAAGATGGAAATCCAACTTTCCGAGCTTGATGTAAGTTTAGAATGTAATTATTGCAAACAGGAAAATTACATAATGATAATGTTTACAAATCAATTTTTAATGATACAATAAAATAATTTTTCATAAATGGTATAAAATTAATTTATGTTAACTTATTTCATTAAATCATCATTTTTAATGACCTGACAATATTCATTCTTGAAGAGAATTTAGAAAAAACAAATTTGGTTTCATTTTTAATTAAAAATTGAAATTACAAAAAGAATAAAAGACAATGGTTCTTAATTTTTTCACTGTTCACATTATAAAATTTTCAGATTCAAAATGAATCTCAAAAGTGGAAGATAACTTAGTAATGCTCTTCAACAAGCGCATTTGAAGGCGGAACGACATATAGTAATGCTTCAGAAAGAACATGAAGAAGAAATGGCACTAATGTTGAGGTATTTTGCTGAAGAATCTTCTGGCAGTTCAGGACCTGAAGTACCAGAGAAATCGACAAAACCACCTAAACCTCAACATCGAGGTAACATGGATGTTTTCAAGTGCTCACCTTAAAATTGCCCATGTACAAAACAAAACTTATAAAATTATTTTTTCAGGTTGCTGGAAAAATGGTCCTAGTACCACAGTCACCAAAGAAAATGGAAAGCTCATTTTTCAACAACAAAAGGCTCGAAAAACTCCGAAAAGATAAATTATCATATAGAATTGTATGTTTGTGAATTTTTAATTTTATTTTGCAATTCTAACAAATAGTGTGATCAAAAAGTTCAAAGTCATAACATTTTTTAGAAACAATTCTTAATGTACACTATGCAGAGAAATCCCATTCAAGCCGATATTGTGCGTGCGACTTTTATCTGTGTAATGCATAGTAATCTTCAGTAGAAAACTGTGCTCTATCTCTGATTTTGTGTAATTCAGGATTAAAGTTATGTATTTTCTGCACGTGAATCATGGTTTATTAGCAGCAAGTTTTTTGGGGGGGGAAATATTGTCTTGAATATCAGCATGAATTATAAATCTTTTCAGGTATTATGTTTTTGATAAAATCTTAATTTTAAAAGAACTATAAGGAATTTCAATTGAAATTTTTTGACTTCTTTTTTAATGATCTAAAAATATAAAATTTTGTATTGAAAGGGTAAAACATTTTTAATTGAAGCTTTGCAATTTATCATATAATTACAATTAATATTAATCCAATACTGTGTGATAATAATATAAATGATTTGAAATAGTTTCAAAATTATAAACAAACAGTAAAGCAAGTAAAAGAAATAATGGTCTTGACCTTGAGAGTAATGGAATTATATTCTCAAGGAAACGTACTGTGCATTGATTGCTGGAAAATATGATAATAATTTGCTTTGTCGTTCTATGTCTCTTTCTATAATGAAATAGTGTCTTTCTTCTAAAATGTTTTCCAGAAATATGTGTGCTCTTAACTGAGTCCAATCTATAGATTAGAGAAATGAAATTGCCTTTGAATTATTTTCTTTTTTTTAAAGATTTTTAAAATTAGAGAAGTTAAAAAAATTAAAATTTAGATATCCTTAACATATTTTTCATTTAACTTCAGTACCCTGAAAAAAGATGCTCACAACTATAGAAACTATTTTGATTAGTAAATATTCTCACAAAAATTAATTACAAATAAAATTCTTGCTCGTTTCATTTTGTGGTTTTCATATTGAAAATCACTTCAATGACAGCATGAATTCAACATAGTTCAAATGAATTTATGGGCGAAATTTTGGTAGTTTAGAGGGATAAAAAGTGTGTATTGTAGCATATTGCATTGTGGACATGAACTCTAGATCCAAGGCATAAAATGCTACCTATAGTGTAAACTGTTCTCTCCCTTGCAAATTAGTGAGACTGGTAACAGCCTAATTGCTTTTGTAACTTCTCTCAAAACGTTAAGGTATTTACAAAACACCACATAGCAGGTACAGTGAAAAAAGCAACACCTATGGATAAATGATTATATTTAGGGAAGAGAAAGTGAAAAAACATTGTTTTTTGCTGATGCTTATTATAGGTATGAAGCAGTGAAGTTAAGGGTCCTGAATTTATTTTGACATGTGGTCTTTGAGGAGTTTTATGCTGACTATAAGCAAGTATGGTGTGGGAGACAGATCCTGTCACCCTGCACAGAGACGTTTCTAAATGTATGGCACATGCAATAATTTTAGTTTTGTCTTGATGAAAATTCTTGTAATATCTATTTTCTTCAAATGAGATGAGAAAATGCTAACTTGTTTACACATTCAATATTTTATGATTCAGCTGTGTAAAGTGGGCTTTACATGTGTGAACATCTTTAAAAACTTGTGAAAGTACGTATATTTTTTTAATTTATTTGTAATTATTTTGTCTTGATGAAAATAACAATTGATTTTATTAATATAGAGACATAGCAGAATCATTAACAGCACAAACTGAAAATTTCAATATCTTTATTCAACCTTAAAAAATCAATTTCTTTTTAATTGTTTGCTTCATACTTTATTATTAGTAATTTCTCTAGATCCTTCTCCACTGTTCGTGCTCTCTCCATAATTGATTCTGCATTGTCCTCTGCGTCTAAGTATCGTAATGTCTCTTGCACTGTTGGAACATCATTCCACTCTCTGAAGATCCTTTTACTTGCCTAATAATATACGATGCCTAATAATATACGAATAATGCCCCAGCCTGGCGATATCCACCGTACCACACTGAAAAGCGATCAGTTTCATTAGCTGCTTGCGCCATCCTGCTACCGAAAGCATCTCGTATTTATTTATTTATTTTTTTATTTTATAAATAAATACGAGATGCTTTCGGTAGCAGGATGGCGCAAGCAGCTAATGAAACTGATCGCTTTCAGTGTGGTACGGTGGATATCGCCAGGCTGGGGCATTCACGTACTTCCTGTCGCCTATACAGACCCTTTGGCCGACGATATTCTTTCCAAGTTGCTTAGTGTTGGAATTTGAGGCACTGAGGCGATATTTTCTTTTGCAGGAGGAATTAATTTACACAATGTTGTATTTCCTATGTTCACTATAGCTGAGATTCAGGTTCACTACAAGGAGTCTTCTTATGCTTATTTGTAATATAAATGAAGTGGGTCCAGTGTCGCAAGTTCACTGTAACTGAGGGTTCACTATGGGTCGTATTTATAAACTTCTTCCAGGGGCTTGTCAGGCCTTGCAAGCTGCCAGTGTTCGGTTTTGCAATTTATGAACGGCCCCCAGCCAATTCCAGACGCCCCTTGAGCTCCTAGCAAGCCCCCAGATTGCAGGCACCTAAGAGCTCTGCTGGTAAAGCTTCATAAATACGATCCTTTATCCGAGTTCACTATAACCAGAGTTGACTGTATTTACATTCTTTCAAATTCCTCGGTAGTTTTGAATTTTCCTAGCTGCTGAGAAGTCATTATGGTAATTTGCATTAAGTTTCACAATCTTGATTAAAAAGTAAATATGGATTCAAGAGAAATTTGTATTAACTGCAAATTTGGAATTTTACCAAAGAAAAATTCACTGGACTACTAAAATTTTGTTGAGAATTTTCAAATAAAATAATGGGAATTTTTGATCACCCTATTAATGCCAGAACATGGTCATAAAAAAAGTGAGCCTTATTGAAAGTATATTAGTCATTGTAGGAATAGTTCCTTTGTGTCAAACTACATCATGATAAATAAATCATGGATATTTAATGTAATATTCTGTTTTTTAAATTTTGTATAGAAGTATATCAGATATGGCTTTGTACTTCTTGAGAAAATTTTGAAGTATCTAGTTTTAATTTTAAAATATGTATGTTACGGATCAGTTTAACTTGTTCAGGACATCAGAATCACTTGATCGGTTCTCTGAAACATTTGTCACAGTGTGTATATGTGTGAAGCACAGAAGAAAGAAGGGGAAAATATATATATTTATATTTTTTTCCCCCTTCTTCCAGTTATTTCTATCATGTTGAAGCTGAAAGCTGTTACAGATTTTTTTTTTCCCCCCCTTCTTTCTTTCATTGAAATTACAGCTTTTCAGCTTCAACATGATAGAAATAATTGGAAAAAGTTATATGTTTAGCGCAAAATGTCTTCTAAAGTAACTGGATGAAATGCTAAAGAAAAGAAAGCTGTGCAAGGGTAATAAAATAAGCTATTATGGATCATATTGAAGAAGCAAGTCTGTTGTGTACAAGAGTAGTGCAGCCAAAATATGGTTACTCATTAAAGAACTCAGATCTTGTGAAAATGATATAATGTTTCATCATTTTGAAGTAATATCAAATGTAAACAAATGAGTTGCACATTGTGACTCTACCTGTATCATGAATGACAGTCAAAGGAAACTGTTGCCGAGAAAGATAATTTAAATTCCAGATACTTGTGCCTTAATTTTTTATGAAGTAGCTTTGAAAAATGGTTTTGTTTGTTTTCCAAGAAGCACATATTCCTTCCAGATTCTTCATAATAATTCTTTTATTATTAAAAATAGGCCGCAAAATTTCTTAGAACTCTACTTCTAATTTTTGTGAAGAAATGTTTGATGTTACAGATTGTGATAAATGTACAGTGTTTGAAAATATATTAATTGTCTGTTTTTCTATACAGTTTTTTTTTAAACCAAAAAACGTTTTCCTTTCAGAGTCTAAATGTAGACACACATAAAAGCAGTTGAGAGATTTTGCTGGAGAAATTATTAACAGAATGTAACTCGTCAATTTAGTCTCAGAAAATCCAAAGGCGTTTGCACAAATTTGTGCTTGGCTGAACATAAACTACTTGTATTGTAGTGTTCAGAAAACAAGTGACAATGAGTATTGCAATTCAAAGCTCTGAAAAAAACTGTATGAAAATGATCTTACTACTTTTTATCCTTCATCATAAAATTACAATTTCATCTCATAATTCTAATGCAGAAATTCAGTGCTTCAACGTTATAGTGTAAACACAGTATTCACTGCAGTTTTCTAAGTCATTATCAAGAAATTTTTCTAAGAACACAATTTCTGAGGTCAACGTGTTAGAATATGTATTACTAATTTCAAACATGCACAGAAATTGAAAGCAAACTATGCATCCTCGGGCCATAGGCGAGATGTTTAGGATTTCTTTAGATACCCAGGAACTCAGAAAAAAATACAAAAACAATGAAACAACTTTTGATTTTGACTCGAAAATGCAAATATTCGTTTGTTTTTTTCTATCTATTCTCATACTGTGAGTACCAGCTGAATTCTAATACTCAGTACATCACTGCTTATGTCAAACAACAGCAAAGCTCCAAAGAGAAGAGGAAGATTTACATATTGCATTATGAAATAGCAACTTGCTTTTTATACTACTAGTATGTACAGACTGTTTTTATTGAAATATTGAAAGATTTACATATTGCATTATGAAATGGCAACTTGCTTTTTATACTACTAGTATGTACAGACTGTTTTTATTGAAATATTTAATTTATTGCAGAGGTATAAGAGTATATTATTTGTTCTTGAGCAGTAAGCATGCTCTACATTTTAGAAAACCGTTTTGGGTGGTTTTGTGTAGCACTATTTTTGCAAGTCAATTATTCTATAATTACAATGTTCCCTGTTCCCTCTATAGTTTACAATGTTACAAATCCCGTCCCTGAATGCTTGAAAAAGTAGCTAGACTTCACAATAATGGTTGTTCTATAAAAGTAAATAAGATAAACAAGTGTCTCTAATACCCCTTCACTAGGGCACAGACACATATAACAAGGTGATATCCATAACAATTTCAGGCAATCTGCAATAGTCTGCACCTCTGTTTTGTAAATTACTTAGTCTGTTAATACCAAAAAATTAATTTATAATTTAACAATATTTTTTAACTAAAAAAATTTTCCCAATTGGTAGAATTAATAATTTAAATAATTTAAAAAATATGTCTTTGATATTAAACTACTTGCATGTATTTGTGCAACTAATAAACAAGATTTATGTCTTCACTTAAGTTTGCATTTAATAGATAAGCAGCTTTTAGTTATTCAACTGTCATTATCAAATACACTGTATGGAAATCAAGTTTCAACCTTTTGTTGTGCACTGGTCCAAACTTGCATCAAAACTACGTTTTTACATATCAAGCCATTTCCTTGTACACTTTCTGTGCTTTGATTTTCTTGCATTCGCAACATTTTTCCACAAAACAGTCACCCTGTCTGTGAAATACTTCATTAAATGCAATAACAAAATTCCATTAAAACTGATTGAGCTACAAGGGTACGAGAATATTTTTATGATAATTTTTTTTTAGCTACATCAAATTAATTCTTAAAATGAAAATTGGATGTACAAATACCTACTTTTCAACTTCAAATATAGAATAAGAATAATACAGCAATCGTGCACCATTTGCTAATTGGGAAAGAAAATTCTAACAAATTAAGTCCACTGATCGCATGTGTGAAGATAAATAAATGACCAGTAAGAGAATAAACTGAACTTTATTTCCGATATCAAGATTTTTTTCTATTTATCTAATATGCATTCTTGACATCAACATCACAGCTGACATTTTCTGTTGTTTCTTTATGTACCAATATTGATGTGAAAGAATTTTAGTTTGGTTGCATAAAAATTTATGTTAATTCCAGTAAATGTTCAATCAAATTATTTAATCAACAAGCCATCTGTCACTCACATTTCATCATACATTCATCAGCAATAATTAGTTTAAACATATACAATCACAATAGTAACATCTTTTAAAATTATAATAATTAACTCAAAATAAAAATGCTCAGAAGTGTTGACATTGTAACTACACTACAACAAATATGAAAGTATAGCACTTCACGCTAGTTCTTGCTGGAATAATGGTGATCTACATATATACACTAGTAAGGGAAATAGTTGAGCATGCGAATAGCATGGACTTGTCACCTTATTCACTGTTTTGCACATCCTCTGCTCGTGGATACACATGAAAGCCCTCATTACAAAGATGGCAGAAATACTGTCAACAATATTCAGTCACTGTAAATTATACTGCCATCACTGAAGGAGAAGCAATCTCTCTGGCTATATGTGTAGCTGTGATATGAATGATGTTTCACCATCATGTACCACAATTTTAGTCCATTTTTTTGTAAGTTTCACTGAATTTACACTCCTACATATATTACAGTTTAACATTTAAAGTCCAACTCACATTTCAAGATGTCACAACTGAACACAATTTGTTTTTACAGTTTTATGGAGATTGTCCCTCTATGCACTGCACACGGATCAATGAAGTCTGCACTTTAATCATTTATACAACACTCTTTCACTTTAACATTTTCTAATTGAAGTTTCCTAAATTATAGACAATCAATATTAAATGCAATACACAGAGAAAGTATAGTAAAATTAGAAAAAAAAAACAGAATTTAAATTGAAAGAGTCTAATTTCATATTGAAAAACATTTAAGTAATTTTTACACCAATGTTCAAAATTATATTCTTGATGCATGCAAAAAAAAAACACTGTATTAGAAAGAGCTTGGCTTGCAGATAGATGAAAATGAATAGTTTATAATTATATACATAATGTATGTTATTCATTTTTTTTTTTTTAAAAAAAAATTTTAATTTAATATCAATCACAGGTACACCACAAGAAGAGAGATGCTGCCAAAGCATCAAAGCTATACACACTGAGCAGTGTTTATCACAATTTATTCACAAGCTGGTTCAAGATAAATAAACATTATTTAATGCGTTTTAATAACAAAATGTGTTTTAAAATTCCCCATTCTAAAAATTGTTAAAATTTCGGCATTACCTACAAGTGTAATTAATTATAAAAAATTAGAATGATGGTCAGGGAAAACTGGACTGAAAATTAAACAATGTAAGTGGCCTATTTGATCAAATGGACTTACCATGTAATAGTAAAAAACAAAAAACACTTCCAGGTGTTCAGCCAACAGTTGTATACAATGTTGCCCCTTACCTTGTTTCTTCCTCACAATAACTAAAACAAAACCCATAAATTTTCATCCAATATTTTAGATATTAGTTTTCAAATTTATAGGCATGTTCTTTAGCAGCAGTAACTGCCTTTATTGAAATTCTGTAAAAGGGGTTTAGGCATGAGTGTTGTCATCTTGTAAGTGCAGAGTACAAGGCTAAAGCAAACTCTAATTTTAATAATGTACTCGAAAAATCATCCTAACAGTATATCTGATCCTGGTGAATATGCTGACAAGTCAAGTAAGGGCTGAAAATGAAATAAGTATTCTACAGGAATCTCCTATCATTCTCTACATTTGCTTATAATCAAATAGTTAAATTTCTTCTGGTTCCTGAGATGTATGTGTATTTACATACATACAACATGTGTATTTACATACATACAACAAACCATATGTTTCATAAAATTGTTAACCCTATTTTGATAATCTAACTTGTCTGATTATTCATGCTATAACAATGATTTGAGATCATTAACATAAAAAAAATTGACTTCATCAGGTGTAAGATGTTGGCAAAACATTAAATTTTCGATTTTAAAAGAGCTCGAGGGAATTTTTAGTGGAGGAGGGACTGTTATTCACTATTTTCTACAGCATTTCTGCAAATTCTTCCCTTAAGCTGATTTACTTTTATCTGAGAAAAAGGAGTAAAACAGAAAATGAATTCTCTTTAATAACCTTAACAGTGCGATTTAATCAAAATTTGATTTTATCTGACATGTAGTAATGAACCTTATGATTCGCAATATGTTTGACCTGGAGTGCAGAGCATACTTAATTTAAATACCATAGAACTCAAAAATGGTTCAAATAAACTGGAACAAATTTAATTATTAAAAAATAATTCAAATCAATTTGTTATAATATGATTCTTACCTTCATACCTATCATATTTAGGAGGGAAGCATATTCTTGATGCTATTATTTAAGTAAATACGGAATGGGATTGGAAAATGAAAATTTTGTGCTTGTTTTTACATGTTGATAGTACATTTCCGATCATGGTATTTGGATACATTCTTATGCCCTTTGCCAAAAATCACTTCTTGTTTCCACACATGAATAAAGTAGTTGCACATGTGTAAAGTAGTTTTATGATCTCTAAAACCATTGTACCAATTAAATGGGAACGGAACTTGTACCTTACATGAAAGACAATTACATGTAAAAAAATTATAAAAGAAAAAAATTTTTAAAGTCTTTCAGATGGCATTTCAGACAAGTAGTTATTTTTTTTTCTATTTTAAGCAACTTCGTTGCTTGCCCATTTCAAGCAAAATAATAGTTATTTTTAATAAGGATAAAAATTGAGTGAAGAGATTTAAAGTCTTGGGCACATTTACCCATGGGACTTGATTCCCCCCACATACAGTGAAATCCCAGATTACAACTTTTTTCATTAATTTTTCCATAATTTTAGAAGTGCACCACTTAACTCCTGAAACCCCCAAGAGAACTATTAAAATAAAACAGTAGTACCTCTGTATCTAAGAATAAAGAAACATTACTAGTTATTGTGGTATTGTTGCTGTTGCAAGATTTTATTTGTGTGGCATCAACCAATAGGCTCCTGGAGCATACTTGCAAAATTGAAATAATTGCAATAATAAATTACGAATAGTTGGAAAACCTATTCACATTCCTGTGAAACCAGGTTTGATGTTTTTTCTGATTTTACATTTTATTGGTATATTTCAGGGTATTATCTTTTACTACAATAATAAATGAATTGTATTTTTTTTATTTTTTTCTTTTTGTAGATGTCAAATAAATGTACTCTTCATTCTGTCAAGATATTTCATTTTTACCTTCTTAAGAAGTAGAGAGAAATAATTATCAGGGATTTGAGGAGACCCCAAGTCCCCTGAAACGAAATCATAACTTACTCCTCAGAAAGTAAATTATCTTTCAATCCCTCCTATAAAAAATTTTAGCAATGTAAAAGTAGTCTTGAACAGTTCACTTGTATTTGAGAAAAAGAAATTTAACATTTTCCGTAACAATAGTGACAAAATAGTCAACAAAGAGGTAAAAATAACATTCTATAGTAAATCCTCATTAACACAAATTCCAAGGGATTGGAGTTCATGTTAAAAATTTGTGTTATCCGAGTATTATAAATGTCCATATTACCGTAATCCCTGGCCAAGACTGAAGTTTTGTTTGTGTTACAGCAAAATTTGTGAAACAAGTTTGTGCTAATGAGAGTTTACTGTATAAAAATAAAATTTCATTAGTATAAAATAATTCTACGGAAAAAAGAAGTTTCATATTTTCTTTTTTAAATGTGATTAAATGACACCAATAAGGTTCCTTAAGTTTAATCTTCACTTCATTTACTTTGATAAAATAGCACTTGAATCCTACAGGGATCATAGTTTTGCCCCAGAATTAGTGTCTATACTTCCTCAACTATGTTCTTTATGCGATATATACAGTACAACTTTGTTTTATGTTCTCAGAATTTACATTTTCCTCTTTGTTATACCAATTTTTCCTGGTCCCTTCAATTTCCCTATGTTCAATGTAAATTTATCCCCGCTCTTACACTTCCGTATTAAAATTTCCAACATTTAGCACTCCTCCCTCCCCCAACTGCACAAACCCAAAGCAGAATAATACATCTGATAGAGAATCTTACGTTTGTTCATTACCCCCCAAGCACTAGAAATACTTGATTGTTAGTGTTTGAAGAAGGTAGAAATTAAACACTGGTTCACAAGTGACCTACACTAGGTGAAAGAATTTAGGAAAATTTATCAATACAGTTCATGAAATGTTAGGTATCACTGGTGATTCAGGTATCACTGGTTAGTGATGTTACGTATCACTGGCGGTTAAATACTTTGAATTTCATTCTGGTTAGAGTAATGCATATAGTCCACAATTCTATAAAGAGTGGTGAAGATCATCAGGAGTTTAAAATGTTAAACCATTGAAAAGCATTTCCATGGGTGTGCCAATAAAACTAACACATCATCATATTACCTCTGAGAAGTCTCTTTTTTTTTATTTTTTATTTTGTTTCTTTATTGGATCTAGGTGAAGCCTCATAGATGCTTTTTCAAAAATAGTCTTCATATTCTACAAAATATTTTTAGAAAGCAGGAGAATTAGAATATACTGATGTTTAAGGCCTGAGACACCCATCAACTCATTAAAGGTTAATATAAATAAAAGAGGTTGAGAATAAATGTTCTGTATTATATTATTCAGTCAAACCTGGTTTCATGGGATTTCAAGGAACATAAATTTTATTTTCATTGAAGAGGTGTCTCATGCATCCGGTTTCTCACTAAGTTCAAATTATGTTAATCTCGCTTATAGAGGAATTCACCCATGAAGATTTGAATTTAATCCCAAATTTTAATAAAATTTAAGCTACATATTTATAATATAATTTAATAATTAAAAATCCTTCTTAATAACTATTAGTAACAGTAATAGCACTGGCTCATTGTGAATGTAAAGATTATATAAGAAAATAAAAATTTGGGGTTTATAATGATTTTTATAATTTTTTTTAATACTTATTTTATTACATTTGTCGAAATTATAGTTAGGTGGAAAATTATTTAATTTTGAGTTTACGAAAGCTGGTGGAACTAAACATTGAAGATGTCAAGTATTAGTCCTCTGCTCTGTTTTTATATATATATATATATATATATATATATATATATATATATATATATATATATATATATATATATATATATAATTTTTTTGCTGAAATAAAACAATTGTATTGTCTGAATAGTAAGAATTAGTTAAAAATTTTTAAAAATTCTAAGGAGACCTCTTCAAAATTAGGGGGTAGTCTTACATTCATAGTCAACTTACAATTGTGTAAATATGGTATTCATTTTTATGTCTAATTTCAAATTAGGAAATTTTTGAAGGAAATTATTTGATCTAGGGATATATGATAAGGTAAAAGGATGACATTGACTGGTAGAAGTATTGCCTGACGAATTCATCGCCAGACTATCAAGTTTTGTTATTATTGATTTTATAATGGCTAAGGATTGTGCGAGGTACTAATGAATAATATGAATTTTTTACTTATTTTAGTCTTAATATTTCATTTACGATTCTTGAATATTTTTTAATTACCTGCATTCTGAATAATCTCACCAAAAAATTTGTTATTAATTCCACACTACTGTATAAGTTATAGTATTTTCTGAAGATGTATAAAACTATTATGCGAAACATCATGTACTTACATGAAAAATAAAACTTTCTTCTGATGTATATGATCCTTAACTGTTATGAAAGGAAAATGGATACCTGGGTAAACTTTTGATATTTTATGTTAATCATGTTAGGCCAAACCCCAGAGCTTTGTCGTGAAATTCAATGTGCAGAGTAGTGTCACCACATCTTACAAGACATTTATGATTTGTAAATATGCCTTTTCACTTGGGAATATCTGATATAATGCTCACAAAATTACACTTGTTCTTATGCTGACTAAATTAATCTCCACTTGACTTTAAAATCCTTAAGGTTGATGGTGTGACACAAAAATGATGTCGATTCCCTGAAAGTAAACCATATCTGGGAAGTACCTATTAGTTGTTGGCTGAACACCTCGAAGAGTAATCCTGGTAAATCCTTGAAATTGTAGTATAAAATTTCAGAAACATGTATGTGAAAGAGATGTCAAAATACAGAAAAAAGAGCTACAAATCGTTACCTTGCCACTACTATTAATTACACTGTTTGTAAATGCATACCTTGATATTTAAACATTCCTGACAACATATGGCGACTTAATTACAATAACCAGCATAAAATAATAGCAGTTAAAATTTTTCAAGTGTACTTTAAAGCTCTTGCAAAAAACAAAAACAATTAATGATTAACAGAAAATATTGGTAATTATTAGTCTAAAATTTGATAGTATGGTCATTTTGCATTAAACAAGAACAATTACCAAGATAATTATATTATCTTATTGGCATATTCAGATAATTCTGAGAAAAAACTTTTTTTAAAGACTTAATAGACCTGAAGCATGTCAATTGCTGTATTAATTATGCTTAGTCCCAAGCCAAACTTAAGCATTTATTATGTAGATTAGCTGTGAATTTTATATATACAATGCAAACATCAGAAATTTAAACCGAGTATGTTCCAAAGTGCAATGATGAAATACAAAAACATATTGAAAGAAGGTTGAAGGAATATACAGTATTAAAAAAAATCAAAAAATACTATTTAAATAATGAATAACAATTAAGTCACATTAGATTAAAATGAATGAAATATACAATTAAGAACTGTTTAACAGAGTAAGCCAAAGGTTGATGACCTCTGATAATAATTTAAGCCAACCTACTGGCCTCATCTTTGGTTCATCAACTGTATTCTCAAATGAAAAATTTAACAAATAAAGACCATATTTTTCCATAGAGATGCACAGAAATTAAATACTTTAAGCATGTGTGTGTATGAAATATAGATGTAATTTAAAAAATTTTTGACAACATTTCAGAATTAAATAATATTGAATGTGTTAGAACAGCAGATAAGTATAAATAATATCTAATAAATAAATATTGAATACAAAATGCATTTACTGCAATAAAAGTATATTAACAAAATAAGTCAAATATCTTAATTTGTAACAAAACATAGATCTTATCTAAAACTAAAACAAACATGATTTTAGAAATGAATAAATAAATGATACAATATACAAGTGTAAAAATTCCTTAAAAAAATAATAATAATAATAATAATAATAATAATAATAATAATAATAATAATAATAATAATAATATAGTAGTAGTAGTAGTAGTAGTAGTAATAAAGAAGATGAGTTTACATGAATCAACTCAATATCTGTTAAAGGTAAAAATAAATGAGAGAGAGAGAGGGAGGGAGGGAGAAAAAAAGCGTTACATAGTTTCAATTCACAGAAACTTCATTTGTGATGTGCTTATATTCATCTTGTTTCAAATTGGCTTCTCTATGAAAAACATTACTTAACAGTAAAAGTCATCTCATGTTCATCTGGAAGTAAACAAAGAGAAAAAATAGTTGATTAAAATCAAATCATAGTATTGATTCTTTAGCTACAAAGATTAAAGAGTAATGAATAAAATAATCATGCAAAAAAGGACAAATACTTTTTTCATTTTAACATAAAACATTTAAACGAAGATAAACATAAAGAAGAATATCATAATGAAAATGAAATAATTATATGCAACAAGGCACATCTTACAAAATGGAAATAATTTCATTAACCTTACTGAAAGACCTCATTAATTTCAATGCCCTTCAATTTAAAGCAATTTGACTTCCAAACATTTAAAATCCCTATCTAAAAAATTTTTAAAAAATATTTTAAAAAGATTAAATCTTTGATTTCTTTTCTTGTTTGAAAGACAACTACCTCATAGTTTAGACTTATCTTCATTTTATTGGAATACACTTAGTAATGAATTGTAACGTAATATGCAACACTAAAAAACTCATCACTTTCAATGAAAAATTTAGAACAATAATATTTATCAAATAGATATATTCTAACACATATTTATTAGAATATAAAATCATCACTCAAAAATATACACTTTCAATGAAAATTGTAGAAAAATAATATTTATCAAAACTCATAATTACGGAGCTCGTTCGATAAGTAACTTGCTTCGCATACTAAGAGATGATGAAAGCAACTTCTATGAATTTTAATTTAAAGCTACAACGATATATGGTAAAATTTCATTGTTGCAAGTCATTATCACTCTAGCTCATTGTTGGACAGCGACTTGAACAAAAGCGTTTGCGAGTCAGTGTGAAAGATGGATAGAAATGGAATTCGTGGTGTAATCCAATTCTTTTTCATGGAAGGTAAAAACGCGAAAGAAATCCATGAAAGAATAGCACCTACATTGGGTGATTCATGCCCTTCGTTTGAGATGGTGAAACTTTGGGTCAACGAATTTAAGCGAGGCAGGACCAGCATCGAAGATGCCTCAAGACCTGGGGCTCCAAAAACAGCTGTGACACCAGAAATCATTGACAAAATCCATGATATTGTTTTAGCAGACGAGTGAAAGTGCGCGAGTTGGCAGAGGCCACAGGTATCTCAAATGACCGAGTGCATTTTATTTTGCATCATGAATTGAGTATGAATAAGCTTTGCGCAAGATGGGTGCCGCGATTGCTGACTGCAGAGATGAAACGAAATCGCACTCTCCACATCGCATCCAGAAAAAAAGCAGCAGTCAAAACAATAGATTGCAAGAGGAGAACCGACTCCGAAGAAGGTGAAATGCAATCCATCAGCAGGGAAGGTGATGGTGTCAATCTTTTGGGATGCTAAAGGTATTTTTCTTATAGACTACCTAGAAAAGGGAAAAACCATCACTGGAAAATACTATGCATCACTTCTGGACAAACTCAAGGCAGCTATCGCGGATAAACGTACTGGAATGGCAAGAAAAAAAGTGTTGTTCCATAACGATAACGCCCCAGCACATTGAAGCCATATCGCCCAGCAAAAATTGACTGAACTTTGTTTCCAACTGTTTCCACATCCGCCCTATTCACCTGATTTGGCCCCCTCGGACTTTCATTTGTTCCCAAAATTAAAAACTTTCCTGGCTGGACAAAAATTTGTCAGCAATGAAGAAGCCATCCAGATAGTGAATAGCTACTTCAAGAGACTTGAAGAAAATCACTTCAGAGAAGGGATCTTGAACCTGGAGAAACGTTGGGTCAAGTGTGCTGAACTTCGAGGGGATTATGTCGAAAAATAAGGTAAGTTCATTCAGATCATTGTTTCAGTTCAAGGTAAGTTCAACTCAGATCATTGTTTTTCATATCGAAACAAGTTACTTATCGAACGCCCCTCGTATAAATTAGCACCAACAGTCCCCACACCTCTACAGACATTAATTTAATGAGGCTTTTACAGTGCAGTTATTTTTTATGGTTTAAAATATTTTCATGGTCAGTTGTGTTAGAAGCTTAACAACACAGTAAGGGGGAAACTAGCAAAGCTTATTCTTCAAGCTTAAAAAAGATTGCAGGTTAGTTAAAACTACTATATGATTATAAAAAATGATCAATTTTATTATTTTTGATTATCTATTATTCTCGACTGCTTCACCAAATCCAAGGAATTAACATTATCAGCAATCTTACTTGACAAGCAGAAGAGGAAACAAGTGATAGATACACCAGAAAAATTAATATTTTTTAAATTTAAATATATTATTGTGCATATTTTAACTAAAATTATTTCATTTGTTATAGGATATACGCTTTCATTCCAAAATCCACATCAATCAGAATTTCGATAAAAACTGACACCACAGTAAGACAAAAACGTAATGTAAAGACAGTAAAGATCAAATCTGTGTATCATCAATTAACAAACATCATGAGAGAAATAAAAATTCCAGCAACATTTGCCATCTGAATATAAATTTTGGACACATAATTAAATCTTCAAGGACTTTTGTTTGAGGAACTGTAAATTTCTGCATCTTACACTGAGAAATCATTGTAAAGTACATCCACATTCACACAATTTACACGTACACCCTAACAACCGTTCCATTTATTACAGTTTGACCAAACTATTATTGAATTGAATTTCCTTGTTACCAGCTAATTTTTGACAGTTAAGCATTATAAACATGCAATTATTATCAATGACAAATTTTGTAATTCAAACACAAATAGTAGCTGAATATTAAATGAAATTCTCAAAAACTAGTATTTGCTATCAAAAGCAAAATATAAATAACATGCTCTCAATCCAAGTTTCCATCATAAAAAGAATTAGTTGAAAGAGAGAGAAGAGAGAGATACAAAAGAGAGAGAGAGAGCATGAAACCAAAAAGCTGTCAACTATGCTGAGAAAACATCTAGCTTTGCTGATTTCCCCCTACACGAGACAAAGAATTAACAGGTAAATGCTAAACCACATATAAAGTGAAATTTCCCAAAACCAACCCAACTTTAACAATTTCTCACTACTTTGGAAACCCAAGCAATTTCCAAGAATTACATTTGCAAATTTTACCGACACTCCACTTATCAATGAATCGTTGGGAGAAGAATTTTCATGAGGTTTTCCCTCATTGATATCTTTGTTACTTTGGGGTGATTGATTAAGAAAAAATTCATGTCAGTTTTTATTTCCCTAGCATTTCATTTCCAAGGTCACAAGACCAGTAACAAGGGAATTTTTTTGTTAAAAATTTTGATATAAAAGAATATTACAATTACAGTAAAATTAAACTAACAAAAGGATTTCATTGTATCAACCCATACACATTGTAACAAAAGATCTTTATTCAAGGGAACTGCCAAAACCAAGAAGGAAATTAACCAGAAAATCAACATCAGAGCTTCAAAATTTTGTTTTAATTGTACAGAAGTGGATACTACTGTATATTTTGAAAGACTTGACATTAATCCAGACAATAAGCTACAGACATTAGGCTATTACTAAACAGTAGAGGAAACCACTTCTAGGGCTTCTGATATCATACCACCTGTCTCCTCCAGAACAAAGTGTATCGGAGCTTCTGTTGGTTCTATCACTAAGCTTTCTGTTTGTTCAGAATTTAGCATCACCTGTAGAAATGAAAGCACAATAGAAAAACAGAACTGAAAGCAATTCATAACTCACATAAAAATACATATCTTCCATGGCAAAGAATAAGTGACCACATAGCAGGTAACTAAATTTGTAAATAAACACACTGGCTGAAAGACCTAATGATATTTAATTCTACCACACAGAAAAGCTAAAAAGGTTTTATTAACATATTTTGTTTATATCTAGCTACCACTAATTATGAATATTGAGAAGAAAATTGCAGTCATTTAGATAAAAGATTGACACAAGTTGTGACACATCTCATACTATTATTGACCATTATTGTGAGATGGAGCAAAATGCCCTGTGTTTGAATAGAGAACATCTTGTGTTAAATGGTACTATAAAATATTTTCAAAAGAAAAGAGAAAGAAAAAAAAAAAAAAAGATTATTTAAATTTTTCTTGACATAGTTACTGTAAAAAAAAAATGTTTAAAAAACTTTTGTTTTCAAGCAGCTATGCTTGTCATATTCGAAGTCTTTTTTGCCTACAAATGCAGTAATTGCCAGCAACTGAGGACAATTTTTTTCAAAACTTAATATCCATAAAATTGTCAAAATTGAGTTATACATGACATCAAACATTGAAATAAGAGGAATGAAAACTAATACTCAAAATTGAGCTAAATCGAATTACCTGTGCAACTTCATTTCAAACACTGACAATTTTTTTAAACTCAACATTCACACAACTTCCAGCCTCATTTGCAGATTTTGAAGCATTTTAACAGGAATTTTGCTAAAACCTCATTCTTGTTAATTGTATATCACAACACATTTTTTTCCTGCGTTTCAGCAACAATGAAAAAAATTTTGGCAAAATTTGGCACTGTATTTGTGTGTGCATTAAGAGGTTTTTAAACAATGAGTCAACAAAATTAGGAAAACAAAATTCACTGATTTTTCTCAGTTGTCCAGCCTTATCAACATCAATTTTCCCTGTTTATACCAAAATTAATTCAAAGACAACTGATTCATCACCTAACTGGTGTAATAATGATTTAAATCAAGTGACTTCTTAATAAAAAGAAAAGAGAGAATGGATGAAAACCGCCAAACTTTTTATCAAAAATTGACTAGTTTTTTCCTTTATCATAGCCCACCTCCATTACAATTAATAAAATTCCCTAGTTAAGCAAGTAAAGTGGCAGCTTAACACTTATTGAATATTTGGATGAAGCAGAGTTCATATCTATACAAAACAAGATATACAAGTTTGCAAGAACTGGTTAATTTGGTAATTATTAAATGACTTCATAATATCAGATCAATAAGCAAGCAATATTCTTCATTAATGTAAAAAATATGAATGTCATCACTAATTAATATAAATGAATAGTAGAGCATGTGTGAACAAATAAATTATGTGCATGTTTTTCTATTATATATTTGATTTAAAACTGCCTAGAGGGTAAAAAAAACAACAACAAATTATATGTTACTGCCAAATTTTATGATCTAATGACAGCTTTTCATGACTCAGTATGTCTTAGGACCTTACTACCTCAAGCTGGTGTCCACTAGTTTCTCCCCCATAGATTTGACATATACTACAAAAGTTACCTGTGGAGCGTTAAGGAAACTTAAACACACTATGTCTAAAGAAATCCTACTCTCTGCTTACTACAGATACTTTCATTTGATGTAAGGAACAATTATATAGGGAAATAACTTGCATTCCAGTTCCCATTTTGTACCACAAAAACTGGCATTCAGATTCATTGGCAAAGTGTCCTCTATTTAAAACCTATTTATTGAACTTGAAATCCTGTCCTTGCCTTGTATAATAATAAATACTAAAGCGTTTTCTATATATTAAAGAAAATCTGGAGAGCTTTCACCTAATTACAATTACCAAATAATAATGTAATGAAAACTCATTATAGGCTCTTATGTTTAAAAAAAATTTAAAAATTCATTTGGATTTTCTATAACGTAAAAAGTCTTTTAATGGACACCTGAAGAAGTATATATACTTCTACACACAAAACATGTAATGAAACAATGTTCATCAAAATTTATGTTCTTAAAAGTTTGATTACAAAGTTTTTATGATATACATTTTTTTTGTCTCTACTCTTAAAGGGTTCTTTATTTATATAATATTCTAATTGGTAATCAGTGCATCAAAACTTAACTATCTTTAAAAAAAAAAGTACTTCATTAATACAAACATAATTGAAATAAGAAAACCGATTTAATTTTTTTTCACCCAATCTATTTCTAAACTTGGGTGCCAAATGGAGAGCAGTTTGACGGAGCAGAAGGGGACATCCACTGCCCACCATGGTATTGCAACAAACCATGTGCAATTCAAGACTAATTGTGGAGCAAACATTCAAAAGGTAACATGTCCATTTGGCAGAAATTGAGTTCTTCTGTTGTTTTTACCCAGAATTTTATTTCCCTCCCCCCCCCAAGGGGGGGGGGGGGGGCAAAGGCCCCCAAAGGGGCTGTTCTTACAAAACATTAAGAAGAACTCTATTCGTCGAGTTAAAGATGGTGTTGAAAAGAGTAAAATTTGGGCTGTATTTTTCATGTTTATCGGAAAAGAATGAAGTGGACATGTCACCTTTTGAAAGTTTTCTCCTCAATTGTGACCATCATTGCGTTTTCTTTTAATATTTACAAATAATAAATAAATTATCAGGTATTCCGTCACTGGAGAACAATGTCAATAGGCACTGTCAGACAAATAAAGAAGAAAAAGAACATGGAACAAGGAGGATGAATCTAATCAGAGAAGAGGAGTACAGTACATTATATCTATGTTTGGAGCTGAATTCTTTGAATGGAGAAAAGTTCTAAGAATTCCATAATCTCCCGAAACCAAACATACTGATAAAGATAACTAACTGAAAGAAACTCATTTGAAAGAAGGAAAATCCATCGCAAACCTTGAAGAAAAATTTCAAAATCAGCCTGCAAATTGAAGTCTGATCCAAAGTAGGCCACCTCTTATTTAACTACATAGAATTATGCAGTCTTTAATAATAATAGTTAAATAATACAGGTTATTGCAATGTAAGGGATGTACTTTGATTATACAGATTCTCGCTGGACGGCCCTCCTTGTTGGCATGGACAGTCTCTGTGTGACAGATCTTGTGGACATGTTTGCATTAGAAGTTTGAGAACAATAGTGCATAACGTACTTTTTAAGAGTAAGCTATGTACTTTAGACATGATTTCAATATCACATCATTCAACAAATAAAATTTTGAAAGGGTTTTTGAGAGCAGCACTTTTAAGAATGTGCCCCTTCTTAATCACTGCTTAAATGAAGACAATTTATTTTTATGATATCAAAACAATTTTTTTCAATACAAATAAAATATTAAATTAAAACTGACTTGCCTTGCATAGCAAATTCCCTGACCAATCCTGATCTTTCAGTTCTGTTGCCACTATGTTAAATGAAGAGTATGTTAAAGAAGAAATTTTTCCAAGTGTTCAGGAAATTCATTACTTCCCCATTAATGGTTGTAGTTACTCGCCACCAGACACAGTGTTATTGAAAAGGAATTGAAGAGCATGAAAAACAACAGTGCCTTCACACTATCGTGATGTGTAAGTGATTGTGGCAACAATCACATACACAATATGAACAGCATGATACTACGAATTGACATCTAAGAAAATATTTGAAGAAATCAATAATACTACATAATCATGACATTGTAGAAAATATAAACAGCAGTTCTAACAGGTTAGCAGTAACCTTAACAATGTTATTAACAATAAAAAGAAGTTTAACTTATGGTGGAGCCAATAACTGTTGGAGTAAAAGAGATACAGACATTACTTCTTTATTTCTTTGAAAAAGGATAGGATTCAGATAAATAAATAAATAAATAAATAAATAAATAAATAAATAAATAAATAAATAAATAAATAAATAAAAAGGTTGAAAATATTTTTTTCCTTTTTCAAAATAATACTTAATTATGATTTATAAAAATGTCTTCTGAAAAGTTTGATATTTGTAGATGTTGAGTATTGTGACAACTATCCTCAATCCTGCCAGTCTTATTTACGATAAATACAGTAAAACCCCGTTTTTACGTTCCCGCATTTTATGTTATTTTTCGTTGAACTCATCGTAAAGCCTATATTTACCAGTGCATTCATTTCCTGCAATTTACAACTTGATATGAAGTGTTTCCTGTCTTTTACGTCATTTTTAATTTCTTGCTATGGAGTAGAGAAAGTTATGTAATACTGCACGAAAAAACGGCGAATTTTTGGCAGAAAAACACTTTATTACAAGGCCCCGATAACAAAAAAGTGGATATCCAGTTGCTAAATTTAGAAAAGAAATCCTCCAACATGTGGTGTGGCCAGAATCCATATTTTGAGGGACCTTTATACTGAAAAATCGAATGACAGCAAAATGTCCGTCTATCTGTCTGTCAACAACGCTACCGGCTAAACCGCCAACTCGATTTTCTCCAAAATTGATATTCCCCAATCGATCTGGGTGATGTCGCTGCCCTGTGAATTTGAAACTAGTATTTTAATTTTGTGGTGTACTTTACATGAAGTCCCCAAGACATTTTCAAGATTTGAAAAGAAAAAAAAGAAAAGAAAAGCTCCATTTTGTTGTTGGATAGTGCGAAGGACATTTAAGAGAACGATGCAGGTCTCATGTTCGTTAAAAACCCTGATTTTTTGAAAATTGCATAAATTCAACGTTGTTTCGGTTATTTCCTACAACGAAAATATTAATGACAAAGATTTTTTTCTCTTCATGAAATCTGTTCCTTCAAGATAGATTTTGAAATATGGTCGTGTACAATTTTTGGAAAATTTGAGTATTTTTCGCGTAATTTTGTGTGAAAATATGGGCAATATAAATGCTCTTTTAGTACCATTAGTTTTTTTTCATTTCTCCTCATATGTATCAAAGGATATAAAAAAAATTTGGTCCCATTTTCGGCGAACATAATGTATTTTTGAAAATTGCAAAAGTATAATACCGAAGATCGAGAATTTTGTCTTAAATACAAAATCTGTACTAAAACATTAGATCTTAAAATCATGTAAAATATTTTGAGAAAACGAATAATTTTTTTGGAGTTAATGCAAATTTTAAAAAATATTTTCTCAAAAACTCCTCCAATTTTTTTCTTGCTCTTTTTTCTTCATTGATTCAGCAAAGGACATTTAAACAAATGGTCTTGTTTTTGTTGAATACACTGAATTTTTTAATATTACAAAAGTTAAAGATCATGAGAGAAAATACATGCTGTTATAGCACCACTAGTTTCATTTGCCAATATCAATGTCATTTTAATGATTTTCATATTAACTATATAGTCTTGGAAGACTCTTCCCTATGTGGCTCCACCAGTGTGAAAGAAAATGCATCTAACTCTAGAACACAAAGCAATAGTCTTTTGATAATAAAAAATGTGTAAGAAGAATCTTGCAACTGTCTTTTGAAATCCATTTCTCATCACTTAACTTTCATCTTTTTTTATCCCTACATTATTGTCTAGAACACAAAAGCATGTATTTTGAGATGATTCATAAAATAATAATGTCCAAAACTACAGAAATAAAGATTGTAACAAGCATTTCAAACAAAATGTGTGTGTAGGTATATACTGTATTTACTCGACTATAGGACTAAGTTTCTTCCCAAATATCTCAGTTGAAAAATACAGGGTCTTATATTCATAGGTTAAGTCTATTCAGTTAGAATTTCTTTTTCTTACGCTGCCTTTCTATGCCAAGAACAAACAATTCAGAGAATGAAATGTGAATGTGTGATTAGAGCTCTATGAGATTAGAAATATATTTAACTTGAGTTATTCACACAGGAATTGCTAGTTAATGGTTATCAATGTAATTATGCAATGAACAAATATTGAGTCGACACATAAAATTCTGTTAATACTGAAGTCAGAATTTTCTTACAGTTTAGTTTCATTTAGTTTACGTTTCATTTGCTAGAATTTATTATTTAAACTAGGTGTAAACTGTCAAAAATTATGGGATGAAAACAAACTCCCATATTAATTACACTAGGGAACAAGATTTTTACCTCCAGGAAGGTAGAGTGCATAATGTACTAAATTTTACAAGTAGATTACAAATATCACAATAAAAACCTCATCATGTCACAGTTTTTAAATATACCGTACCTTTATACCTTATCATACCGTATTTGGCTATTAATACAAATACATTTAAACTGCACTTTGAACATAAGTAAATCAATATGCATGAAATATATTTAAAAATAAAATATTTGTTCACTTCATCTATGCCACTTTCATGAGATATGAACAAAATTAGGCTTTCATGTTTCATTTTTACCCTCTGAATAACACTTCTTTATCTTTTATTCAAAGATTGCTGTCTTTATTCTTGCATCTGATGTTTTGAAAACAAGTCAAGTGCACCCTCATATTTCCTACTGCGCATCAGTCACTGAAAGGAATTATTTTACCCCCTTACCTTATCGCAAGTATATAAGTATCCAACTGTTGGGCTGTCAGATTCTGAGTCAGTTGGTGTAATGTGGAACTGTCCCGACAGTGCACGCAAAGTTTGTGCCTGGTTTGCATGTGCCTCAATGACATTAATACATTAGTTCTGTGGGTTTCATGAAACGAAATTTTCCACATGATCTGCTGAACTGAATTGGTTTGATAATGTGGAAATCATCATTTCACATTGAAAATGTGTGAATCAATGAAATAACTTCCGTTACGTTCGTGGAAGATTTACAGTCAAACTTACACAATAGGGGGTAAATGAGTGAATTGTATTTTCTCTAACATCCACAAGAAGTGCAATTACTTATAGATTCTTCAAAATATAGTTTCAAAGCAGTGAAATAATTCCATGGACGAGTGACGCAAAACTGAAGGAAGGAATTTCCATCGACCCGCAAAATTATAAAACTCATGCTGGATGAAATATTGGAAGAAAAATTGCAAGACATTGAGTTAGCAGTTGGCAATCCTTTAAGAGAGTTGTGCATGCATTTCTTGAGACAATCAAAGAAGACAATTATAAAACATTGGTCACAGAATTGTTAGAAAGCTACAAAAATATGAGGTGTAGAATGTCTCTAAAAATTCATTTTCTTCACTTCCATCTTAATTTTTTGAACAGAATTTAGGTGAATTAGTGATTAACACAGTGAACAGTCATCAAGATAGTGCCACAATGGAGAAGAGATATGAAGATCATAAGGAACCCTCAATGATGGCAGATTATTGCTGGCTTCTTGTTGGAGAGAGTAAACAGGAATACAAGTGACTAGGCACAAAACATTTTTAAGCAAAGCAATACGAATTTCTCCTTCCAAGGTGTTTCAATATTATTGCATGAATATACGTATTCCATTTTTAACTTATTCTTACCTCTTGTAAAGCATGTTCACAAAATTTTGTAGTAATATAACCGGGGTGAAAATGTGGAAATTTGTAAAGGATTCAAATACTAAATATGTTCATATCTTTTGAAAATTGTGTGATAGAAACTTTTTACAATGATTTTCAAAATCAGCGTGATGGTTTCCTTTGAAATCACTTACTTTCATCCTGGAGATATGAAACAATTTTTTTTTTGTTTCCTAGTGTAATTTATTACAATGAATGATGTAAAAAAAACAATTTAATTTCTTTAATACTTCATTAAAAAAAATTTTCCATTTCAAAATTTCTCTTATTATCATGAATAGCTTTTTAAATCATGGTCCTCTGGGGAACCACAAAGCAATTTTAGAGAGACCCTGAAGGGGCCACCAGGCAAAATTTTGGGCTATTTGCAATTGTTGCCCTGTCTAATGAGAGTGAAATTTAGTTCCTCTGACATTTGTTCTAGTTCTGCTTTCTCTGAATTCAAGAACATCAAAGATTATGGCAAAAAGTTCCCAGAAATCTCATGTAGGGGCACAGCCCAAGCCCACCTCTACAGGCATATTCCATTCCTCTGCACGGGAGCAGGAAGCTCATTTTTATATCTTCAGGGTTGTCTTCCCCTACCTGTCATATTTTTATTATATCCTTTCCTCATTTTATTTCTACAAAATAATTTTATGTTATGACATGTTCTTCATAATAAATCTATATTTTTGATTTATTTTCCATAAAATATTTCACTATACTATAACTGATAATGGATTTAGTTGAACCTGACGGTGCCTTCATAATTCAGTTCCTGTACCTTGTCCCTAATCAGCAATGCAGTACATCCCGAGCACATATCACAGCCAATGATATCTAATCCCTCTGCCACCACAGGTCTCGAGTTCCGAAGCATGCAATTGCCCGGCACCGACTTCCAGCACAAACATGCAAAGAAAATTGCTGCCCTTCTAACTCTAATCACTCAAACTGCAAAACTGTATTGCACCACTGCAAAAACTACCATTGTACTGTCAGACATCATTCCCATAGCATCACATTTCAAATATCTGATCGGTTTTAAATTTTTTATTGCTTATGGTGATGTTCAACCTGAAAAATCCTTTTTGGCTGCATATCCTTAGAACATAAGTAATAATATGCAAGAAAATTAGATTTCCAATATTGCAGATTGAATGATCAAAATCAAACCAAATTTCTTTGGGACACATTGATTTTTGACCCATGTCATAGATCAACCTTTATCACAACCAGTGGTGTCTCCTGACTCTAGATCTAGGACATTGGCAGTGAAGGAGTGTTAACCCCCACACTACTCATTTCACATACATATTTCAAGTAAAATTGAATTGAATAAACAAAATCCCGATTTATTTTAAATTCTAATATTGGAAGAGGAAATCGTAGTCGTAAAATAACAAAAATGAGGGTGTTGAATTTTCTATTGCAAAGATTGAAGTAATAAAATTTAAATTATTTAAAAATATATACTCGACATTTTTCTCATCCTTCAGTAGTTTTAAAAATTAAATTGTGATATATAATTAGGTTAGGACATGGTCTCCCAATATCAATTACACATTTCTTTTCTTCATATGAAAGAGAGAAAGCAATTTTTTTATTGCTTTTCATTATCCATAACCAAAAAACACTAATTTCACAAGTACAACAATTGCTAAGACTACAACGCGAAACAGAGTATCTCAATCATTGACACTTGCTCACTAGCAGCAGGCCGTTGAATCGAGATCCAATGCCTCCACACACACTTTATTGTTGAGTGGGGCAAGTCACACGCATGCACTGCCAACACCAGATCCACCCTGAATATGTTGGATACATTCGCGAACGGCATGAGCTGCACTCCCACACTACCTGCGTTGCATGGACATGCTGATGCCGATCTATGAAGCCTTTGCACTAAAGACCAAATAAATGAAAACATCTAAAACAACTCGAAGGAAAAAAATGATTTTTTTAATTTCCTTGGAGGGGGATACACGTCTTACACACCGAAAGAAAACATTACTGATCACAACTTGCTGTAACATTATTAAAATCAACATAGGAAGCAGAACAATAGAAATTACTACTAATTTAGTATCTCCCTGACTGGGTACGCAGTCAGATAGACAACTAATGACTTATCTCATTGGGGTACTAATTTCAGTTTCAGATAAAAAATACATAATTATCAGGAATTATTAATGGCAATTTTTGCTGGAACCATCAGTCACCAATGAAGAAAGGTTTCACTGAATAAATTAATTTCATTTCTTTCCAATATACAGTAAAATTCAGGTATTTAAAAAATTGAAGGTCAAGGATGAGAAAGTATAACAGACATTCTATTTTTTGTCAGTATATTGAGTGTGTGAGGCCATTTTCGCTTCATCAGGTGGACTTATGCAGATGGGAATTTTAGTGGTGCACAAGAATGTTGCAACATTTCAGTAGCAAATCTCATCATCCAGTCTCAACCAGAGCATAAGGGAAGTCTCTTAATGTTTTTCACAGAATAATATCCCTACTAAATTTCTTACGTAACATTAACTGAATCACAATACCTACCTCTTCAGGTTCACCATAAACAATATGCTGTACAGCCGACTCTGTATCATATTCTGTCATATCCTGTTCTGATGGAGTTATCACAATTTGTTTCTGGTCTTCTGTTACCTAAAAAAAAAAAATTTTTTTTTCTTTTTCATTTCTTTGAAGATTGCATAAATATAAGATGGAACAGGGACATTATGAACTTCAAATGTAAATCTAACTAAAAAAAAAGGAATAAATCAGTGCTTCCTCATTCACAGATATCTTAGCAGTTTAGTAACGTGCTAAAATTCTGTACACCATTCACTCATCACACACCAAGTATTTTACTCTTCTGACAAATGTCTTGGCTTCATACTGCACCCATTTATAAAAATCTGTTATATCAAATTCTGATACTGAATTCTGAAAAATTCAATAGACTCACTTGACATCCAAGACACAAGAGTTATACAAACTGTTCAAACACTGTTTGCACGCAGAGAAATGGAGGAAACGTTTGCCTACATCAAATCTAGATTTGGCTCCTTGTCAAGAAGAATTACCAGTCTTCAAGAGAGAGAGAGAGAGAGGAGCCTTTAAAAAATCATGATAGATTTAATAAGAATAACTGAAAACGTGGTGCAAAAAGTGTGTGGTGATGTTGGTAAGCACACTGCCAGAAAAACTTCAGCATATTTTTGACAAATATCCTGCATTTAAAGTATTCTGCTCCATTAGTCAAGTGTTACGGGTAGATTTCATAATTAATAGCATCCAAAAGGAATTAAAATCCAATGATTTGCCACATTTGAAGTATGCTCCTGTTTCATCAGTTGAAGTGGTAACAAGCATTTAACGTACAAGAATCTGCTGGGTGACAACGGTATTCATTCTCCTTGACAATGTCATCTTGAGATTTTGCAATCACACAATAGATGCTTATAAATATGCAATTGATATTGCAATTGATAATATACAATAGATATTGCAATATACAATAGATGACTGTTCATTCTCATGATCAGTTGTCTATTCCAATGCTCATTCTGAATGGGGCGAGAACAATTTCCCTACACATAATACTTATTATTTGTAGATTATTTTCTTTAAAAAAATCGGTAAAATAATGCGTTCTTCCACCTTCAAATGGCATTTTCCTCTTTTCTAGATGATCAGAGCCAATTATTACATTTCCTCCTAAAATAAAGACTTTATATTTATTCAAAATTGAAAAATTCATAGACCACATAGACCTTTTTCCACAAATTTTTGAATATTTAAAAAAAAAAATTAGGTAATTTTCCCCTTATTTTTAAGTCATTTTATAGGTCATTTTCAAAGAACTTCGAGGTCAAAAGAATCTGAACCCTGATTATTACACTATCTGCTTGAGTACACTATTGCATTAAAAGCACATAATATTAATTGTGACAAGTCTATATTTTCCCTACATTTTCTGTTTTCCTTACATTAATTTTATTAGAAATGTACCCATCCACCCCCGCCAAAAAACAACGAAATCAACAACTTATGAATAGCAACAAAAACATTTGATATTTTTTTCTCTTACCTGATAACCAGCAGCTCGGATAGCATCAACAAGAGCACTCAAACTGTTCTGATTCATAATAGTATCATTATCATCATCAGCCTGCAATCATGAAGTCATTCAACTGAAGTATATTTCTCAAGAAAGTACATATCAATAAATTACATTGTCATTATTTAGCCCAAATATCAGATAAATACCGAATTTTCTCTAATGTTGGGTTGTGTATGATCTACAATACAAAAAACATGTTAGGGGTGAAAAATTTAATCTAATTAAATATTGTTTATGGTTCGATTTCACGAGTCAGAGAATATAAACTTTCAATCACAGCAATATGTTGAAATAGATTATTATTGACATGCTTCATAACTGAAGTCAGTTTTTCTCGCAAATTCAGTTTTTAACAAAATGAAAATATGAAACACACACATATAGAATTAATAGGCATGTAAGGAATGCTCCTTTCTTTTTAGATTTAAAAAAAATAAGGTTTTTAACGTTTTTTTAAAGAAGTTATATAAAGCCAAGTGAACTGAAATATATCATTTATAGGACAGTAACATCTTGACGGTAACACAATTTCAATTTTGATGATGTCTTGACTTATTTGAAGAAACCGCTTTGCATTGCTTTCTGCATGTAAGCTACAACTGAATTTTCTCTAGTGAGTAGAATTCTGCCAGCATGTATTAGTTCAATTTCCCTTGATATCGATGTTCCATTTCCATTAGACACTTTTGGAATATTTCTCATTGCTTTTCCACTCAGCCTTCCCAGGATTCCAGTGAAATAGTGCACGAGAACATTTGCACATTTGAGCTCATGTTGCTTACAAAGAAACAAGAATTCTATTCATCATGTTTTGTAGTTTGGATCCTGTGTGTTACCAATGAACTCCCACCTCTGTTTCGCAGAATCATACTGATAGTACTGTTGTGTGAATGAAATATTGAAAATTAGCATTAAAGAGAAGTTTTCTGATATCTGATCTAGTGACAACACCTCTTTTTTCATTTTTGCATCTCTAATACTTGGGAATTGATGACAGATATTGAAAAGCATTCAGCAGTGTTACAAGCCTTAATGAATAAGCACTAGACTTACACAATGCAGAGGTAACAGTTTGTTGAACTAGTCCACGAGACTTATTTGCTTTATGCATTTCATGTCTACAATCAACTGTTCACATGGCCATTCCTTTTGGATCCAGTAATATGACCTTGCTCAACTGTCCCACTCACACAGAAAGCTTTTGGAACCAGTCTAGTCTTTAGATTTAAAAGATGTCCTGAGCTGTCTCTGTTTATGTTTTCTATATTCTCGCTTGTTTTTCTGTTTATGTAGTATTTTGGCATCTTCATTATTTATCCCATGGATAAGTTCTCAAGTTTTCTGGTGATCTAATGGTAAAGGTCGTCATTTGCTGCAAATTCTCTCTCGTTCTCATAAGCGAGAAAGGCTGAACAAGAGTGAGACCCAAAAGAATATCTTGCAAAGAGAATGCATTCTCAAGATCACAGCAACTCTATTTTTCTGATAGCCAAGGCCTCAGACACAGGGGCATGCTCATGTTCCTTGCAAATATCAACTTGGGCTTGTTCAAGTGACATTGGATCTTCTATCTAGGTGGAGTGGTAACATGTGATACTGAGTTGCAAATTCATTGAATTTCTTTGAACAGATATCCTTGCCGTGATTTTGACTATCACAAAATTCACTCATTCACTCCATTAATTAATTAATTAATTAATTAATTAATTAATTAATTTTCAATTTAACGGGAAATTCATCCAAGCAAGTACGTAAAAGCTGGTAAGCTACATAAAAACTCAATTCACATCACATGTCACAATTATTTAAAGTACATTCAAGTTTGCATCAAGTACAGTTCACGTTTTTAGATGTAAAGACCTACACTTGTAGAAAACAAAACAATAGACTAGAGCATTACAATGAAAATTACAGCAATAAGAACAAAGGAGAATATTTCAATTACAGCTTTTAAAAAAAAAAAAAAAAAAAAAAAGGATTAAAAAAAATTACAGGAGTAAAAAAAAAAAAAAAAAAAGAGAATCTTATCAAACAATAAATTAAAAATAAAAAAAAATAAAACATTCCCACGAAAAAATCATTGCTGAAAGCTGCATCACTTGACAAATTTATATCAGACTTATTAGCAGTTATACATATTCTGTTAACAGAGTTGTTAGCTTTATAAGAACGTTAACAAAAGTTCCGAGCAAAAATTTCAAATTTCAGGTCTTCTGGATTGAATTAAAACTCAATATTCAGCAAAAGGGAATTTTGCTTAAATTCAGCCCTATTGCTAACACTTGCAAAAACAATAACACAATTTCATTTACCTAATTCAGTTGTGCAGTAATATTCCATAATCACTGGTATACTTTTGTTGTGCTTATCATTACAGCATCAAAAGAGTGCCATGATTGATTACTATAACTAAAACATTACTGAAACTAGTGTTCCAACAGAAATGCAGTGCCCTGTCTGTGCAATGAAACTCGCAGCTCAAAATACAAATTATTCCTTTGAAATATTTTCATGCCACAAAACGAACATGGGAAGACTTGGAGGTAGACCATTCAGAGTGGTTGCAACGCTGAACACAATATTTTATATTGTATCACTTCCTGTGACCAGTATTTTAGTACTACTGTATGGTTTTCATCACTAATCACAACTAATCAACTTCATCACAACTAATGTCACTCACAGGGAAGTGAACTACTCCCTTCACTTCATGGATCCTGTAATTGAGGATAACACAAACGTTGAATTCAGATGGCATCCCTTGCACAGAAGATTAAGTCCAGGGGGTGCCAGGGACATTCTGAGGACATGACTACTCACTCAGCATAGTATCTTTAAAGAAAAAGAGAGAAAAAAGAAAAGATAGCCACTTGTTTTGATGGGATTCATTCTGGGCTACGTTGAAAGTCATTGGTAGGAATTGAATTGGGTGCTACTTCTGTAATAAACATGCATAAATCAGTCTACTAATAACTTTATTTCTTTAATGCATCTCCATTTTTATGATCCTTGTTGCTTTTGTGCCATATGTTAGGTTGATAACGTTGAATAGAGTAGATGTCTTAGGACAAGTAAACATCACTCTCCAGTCATACCCAGTATATCACTAGAATTCTCAGGTTTTCTGATGTCATTCACTATTATCACAAATGAAGAGGAACAAAAGATATCACTCTAAACACATTGTATTGTAGTCTCTCTAGATTGCCTCATGCTTTTATGAAATTTTAAGAACTTATGATTTTAAATGTAAAGTTCATTTTGCTGTTGTCTTTCTTTATGTCAGATAGCATCCCACCTCTCACCTTTCTCATATCTAGCAAAATGAGAGGGCAAGAAAATGTGTGTGGATTAAATTGTCTGGAAGCAAATGTAGCCAAACAAACCATACCGTGTTGTGTGTACCTGACATTTTTCATTCATGGTTTTAGGCAATTCTAGATTGCAACTGCATTTCTTTAAAGGCGTTTTTGAAAATTATGTGTTCTCGAGTCTTGAAGTTGTTAGATGTTAATCATATAGGCCAAAAGTCAAAGTCTCATCAACAACTAGAAATACACAAGTAAATTTAGTCTTAAAATCATTTCGACCTGTAAGTGCTGGACAATGCTGACAACACTTCAAAAGTCTCATAACTCCCACCATCTTCAACATTATTTGCACTTGCCTTGTAACGTGCAGTACCACACTTGGGTGGCTTCAAGACTGGCCAACACGAAGATTCAATTTTGGATAGAAAGGTATACCCGGTTAGAATTTAGAAACATGCCCACCCCCACTGATGCATTTTCACCCTGGTGTGGGATGGTGGAAACTGACAATTGTGTTGTGGAAAGCAAAAGAAGTGATGTGCGATATTATGATAAAATATTCTCTTTAAGCTGACTGCACATTGGGTTGGTACTGCATTGATGGATGGATGGATGGATGGATGGATGGTCGCACACGCTAGGTCAGAACAGACAGATGAGACCATGTACACTTCAGACAGTTCTGGAATAAGTTTGGCTCTTTTCTCCATGTCTTTTAATGTGTGCAATGGCTTCATGATGTTAAGTAAAGAAGCAGTCACTTTGTGTTCATTTTGAACATTAGAAGAAGAAAATGAGGCAAGGAGTCAAAGAAAGCCAATTCTAGGTTCATTATGTAAATGGAACGAGAATGACAAAAGAAGAATTTCACATATTATATTATGGAAGATGAAAAATTATTCTTACTTTAGGATGCCTCATGATAAATATAAATAAATAAATATTTTGGTAAATATTTTAAGCCTATACAATCATACTGGACTGGGGGACTGAATAATTGCATTAATTTGGAAACGTACGAAAATAATGACCACCGACAAGACAAAATAATATATGCAACTAACACCTACACATTTTTATTAATTTACATTGATTAACAAATCAATTTAGCATTCCAAAATACGGTTTAATATTGATACAATGTATCAATATTCACTAATATTACACATTTTCTTACAAACATCTATTTTGAATTTGGCAGATGTTCACATCTTGACACAGACAGTTTAGCTAACCCATTCAATTACTCTTCTTAGGGCCAGTTGTACGAACACAGAATAAACTCTGGATAAATTTTATCACGCTGTTAGCGTTTAAATCAGTTGTACGAACACAGGATACGGGTTAACCAGGGGTTAACCGAGGGATAACAAGGTGTTAAGTTACCCCGTGATCTCGCATGCAGTTAACAGTGTGTTAACCTTTACACCTCATTTTGCCGGCAAAATCTGTAGTACTTCAGGCTGAAATGATCGAAATTCTGAGTATTTGTTTTCTGACGAGTGAAGAAGAAGAAATACTCCAAATGTATTTAAAAGCGAAAGTTGAGGAGAGTGCTGAAGAAGGCCAGACTTGCTGAATGAATACGACGATTTCGATTTTTTGCAAGATTCAGGTTAAGAAAGCAAACTGTTCTTGAACTTTTAATGCTTATAAATGACGACATCGAACACAATACAAACCGTAAGTTCACGAAATATTAGTTTTGTATAAAATATGTTCTATCGCTATTATATTTGGAACTATGTTCGCTTGGTGCAGTATAAAATGTTACGTAAGGTGATGTTTATCTTACAGGAATCAATCTATACCTCCTATAATCCAGCTCCTCCTGACATTAAGGTATTATGCTACTGGAGCATTTGTAATTTGCATTGGAGATTTTTGTGGGCTTGATAAAAGTACCGCAAGCAGAATAATTAAAAAAACTAGCCAGTCAATAGCCAAATTAGCCCCAAAATTTATATACTTTCCCAAAAGTGCACTGGAAAGGAATCGTGTCCAACAAGGGTTTTACGAAAGTAGCATTCCCAAGAGTAATTGGTGCTATTGACTGCACCCATATTAAAATAAAATGCCCAGGTGGAGACTGTTCAGAAGATTACAGAGGGAGAGATGGCACATTCTTGTTGAACGTACAAACTGTGTGCAGTGCAGATCTGAAAATTCAGAATATTGTTGCTCGCTGGCCAGGAGCAGTGCATGACCAAACTATTTTTAATAACTCATCGCTGAAAGCAATATTTGAGTTAGGTCATATGAACAATTTGATTTTAGTGGAGATTCTGGATATGCCTTGACCAGTTACTTACTGACACCCTTTGCAAATCCACAGACAAGAGCCCAAAATTTTTATAATGAGTCACATGCAAGAACAAGAAACGTTGTTGAAAGGAGCTATGGTGTGTGGAAAAGACGTTTTCCTGTTCTGGTTAATACATTAAGGTTAAAAAACGACAGACTTGAAGCTGTCATTGTTGCATGTGCTGTTTTGCATAACTTGGCAATTGACAGAAAAGAAGAACCTCCAACTGATGATCAAGTAACAAGATTAGTTGAGGAAACCATTGCAGCTGAGCGACAAATCCAACAAAATGAAAACATTCAAAATCAACAAGCTAGAAACAATTTTGAGCAATATTTTGAAAGTCTGTTGATATAAGTAAATCTCAGTAACCTTTGTTATTCGTAATAGTATGTGAACAGTTCACTGGCTTTAATGTGTCAAGGTTATAAGTCAGGAAAATTGAAAACAATAAGTTTTTAATGTTAGAATTTTTTCAGTTAATGAGAGACATAAAATATTCTCAGCAAGATAATGAATTTCTGAAAATAATCACTAAATTTTACTTAATTTTGGGAGTGAATAAGTTATTCATTGCATATTTGCACATGCTGAATAATTGCTGAACCACCCTAATTGTTGATTCTGCAGAGGAGTATTGTCAATTTGTGCAAAATATTGCATTGCTTGAATATTTATTTTTAATGTTTAATTAGCTTTAATTCTAGTAATATCATAAGTAATAATAAGACTTGTTAAACATGATTGACAGTTCAATTTTTTGTTTTGCAAAACCGTTAACAAAATGTATTTACTATTTTGTACTTATGAAAGGGCAAACTTTTCAGTTGAATTACCATGACAAAATAAAATAAACTATAAAATATTCACATTGATAACAAATAAATCCTGAGCATACTAAGGATACAACCATTAGTTTTGAAATTATATTAATTAAAATATCAAAAGGCTTTAATTTTAATCGATAGTTCTAAGTCCCTTTTTTGGAGCTCAAACAATTCCTCCTTCCTTCTTTGCTCCTCTTCATGCTCTTTTAGCAACAGAGCTTTAGTTTGCTCAATTAGGTCAGTTTTAGCTTTGAGCCAAGACTCCATTCTTCTTCCTCTTGCAGATAGTGGTGTTTCTGCATGTTTCACCTCTGGAATTCTTCTGCGTTTGCCATATTTAGACTTCATAACAGACTGAATTACCTCCGGCTCGGATCCATCACTTGTGTCCGACAGATCCTCTGCAGTTACACGATTCACTTGTAAAGCAGGATGCTTACGTTTCCTCAGCATTTGAGGAGTGTATTTTCCCCAACTAGAAAATACAGTCGATTCGTTTCGCCTTGTGTGCTTGGGCGCCGAGACTCGGATGGGCCTCTGCACTTGGGCTGACCACTGCAGTTTGATCAGCTACTGCACATGAACTGGCCACTGCACTTGGATCGACCCCTGCACTTGGACCAGCCACAACACTTAAGTCTTGAATATCAGGGTCGATGCCCTGAAATTCAATAACAATAGGCTGAGAATTCAATAATTCATCAGCCAATGTTCTGTCCGAATCAAAATTGCTCTCAAGCCCTTCGCAGACAATTTGATTAAACCTAATACTTTCTCATGCAAAATGCTATGCTTCTCGGTTGCCGGCCCTCCACCAGTTTGCAATCTTTCTTGCCTCAACCGAGCAGCATACTTCCTTGTTTCTTTTTTGAGAGAAACATACTTTGATTTCAACTGCCCGGGAGCCCTCGGAACAGTTGTTTCTGCATTGAATTTCAATGCAATATTATTCAATGCTTTGTCCTGCAAAATATAAAATTGTGATGTAGTATTATGACTATGCATAAAATTCAAAATAAAATACTAATGTAAAATTTCACCGCTTCGCCAATATAGGTAAATCAGTATTCTTATTTTAATATATCAATAATAATTTACTAATCTTACCATCTCGTTTGACGTTGCGGCATCGGTGATTTTATTTTCAATCACGTGTCGAAAGCGTGTACACCAAGTCTACAAGCTTCATCGTATCTTCCTGGTGTAATTTTGAGTTGAATTGTTTGAATCGCTCATTCTCAAAATAATGATTAATAACAATAATAATTTATAACTATATAACAAAAACGAATAATAATAATAAGTTATAAAGATATGAATAACAATAACGAATAATAACAATAATTTATAACGATGTGAAAACTAAACACTGCGAAAACAGCAACAAACCAACACAATCCAAACATCAATCAGTACACCTTCGCAGAATATCGAACTATAACCAATATCCCGTTGCGGCTTTTAAAGAAACACGTGAAACACGTCAGGGAAAATAAAGCTTTTACTTCGACAAATGACAATCGCCAGTTTTGCCAACAAACTTTTATTCAGCTTATTCGATGGGTACGTAACACCGGTGACGTAAAGGGTCGTACAACTGGTCGCTCCATTTAACCCAGGGTTAGGCAATACTTGAGGATTACTATCCACAGTTTTAACCTCCGTTCGTACAACCGGCCCTTAGTGTTGGATAAAAAATATTTAAAAACAAACAAACAATTAACACTAAAAAAAAAAAAAAAAATTATTAAAATCTTTCCTTCAGACTTCTTGCAAAGGTGGGTATCATCCCGTCCTGTGTGTCACAGCCTAGAGTGTGTACTCTTATGGGAAACAACTTTATCAACTTTTAAAAAAGTACTGTCCATTCCAACCCAGAAAGCACTATTCTTAAGAGCAAGTTTCTTAAACATGTAAGAGGAATCTGTCAGTTCATTATTTTACTGAGCACAAACAATAAACATTAAACAGTTTATGATCACATGACATTAGTCAAAATTATTTTTGTGCTAGCAATTTCATAGGAAAATGTCAGGTAACGTGTAACAATTAATTATTTTTTTTATTTTGTTTAAATTTTTTTAATTTAAATTTAATTTCCCATTTGAAAAAGTTAACTAAAAACAAAATTTCATCAGAATAATTTTCAAGGCAATCTAATATTTGTGAATGTGAATGTTACTTACGTCAATATCTTCACCACTATTGACAATTTCAATTGTTTGCCCTGGCTGTTGCATAATCTCTGCAGCTTCTTCCTGAGTAAGTACTTCAAATGTGCCATTTACTGAAGGTTTTACAAACTGAATTCCTCCCGCTGCAGCCAATTCCAGTAGACCTTTAATAATAAAATAGTGCAATGTATTATTCATTTTAAGTAACATAAAACACATAACTACATTCAGTCCTGATGCTTCTACAATTTATCAAAACCTAATCTTGTAGTTTCTTAAGTTTAAATTTGAGAGTTGCATTTTCGAGAATTTTTGAGATGATTACTAAATAAAATCCTAAAAGGTCAATGAGATTTCAAAATCTATTAACTAAAAAGTATGCTATTGTATTTTCACACATTCTTGAACAGGGAAAGACACTGTAAAAACATTGATCCTAGCTGACCATGCTTAATCTGAGTACAGTAAACATACGCTTTTATGTTCCTACAATTTACATTTTCCTGGCATTCCAACATTTCTTGTCAATCCCATTAGTGCATAATGTCAATTTTCCCACAATTTACAAGTCTGCTTGCCACACAACATCGTCTGGAAAACACTTTGCATTGCGCACAATGGGCACTGTGACTCCACTTTCTCACCACCTTGCCGCATTAAAAATGGCCATAACAGAAATAATATTGAAATGATGCGATATTATAAAGAGTTATGAAATGTTACAGGAAGACTAGAAGATTTAAATACAGTGAAAATTATTATTGAGCAGCTCAGCCTATACAAATTTTCATTTCATGTCAAAACAGTGGTATTTAAAAAAGTAGAAAAATGACCAACGTGTAAAAACATAAAGTCAGTTTAACATGAGCATTGTGTTGACGCGGCCCAATGCTTGCACCAGCTGCACGATGCCTACGCACGAGTTATTAAAGGTGGTTAAATTTATTTAGCGAAACAAAACAAGCGCTCTTCCCTACTGTTGTTACCAAACTTGTCACCTAGGCTTCAGGCGTAGAAAGCTAGAAAACGTGCTTTATTTCAACTTACATTGTAGCATCTTGCTTGGGCTGCGAGTACAACGCACATTGCCATGAGAGCTTGTGTGCCGTTTCACATAAGTAGTGTTAATCTGCAACACATTTTATGCGACTTGTGCACAGGCATCGATGCAGCTGCTGTCATCAGCATTAGGTGACGCACGTCATTTCATTGCAATGCTCATGTGACACAGGCCTAAGAGAGGTAGCCTCACAAACAAATGTTCATTTTACATCATCTTTCTTTACAATTTCACACTTTCTCATTCTAAAACAAACGTAATTTTTCCCATCCTTTAATAGTTCAAACATCAAAGTATGGAATTTTTTTCATGAACACCTTTCTATTATTTCATAAATAAATAATTAAAAAATTACTAGTTGGAATCATTACGAACTCAAAACAAACATTTTTTGAGTTTGGGAAAATGTCAACGTCTCATTTTTTTCTTACAGTAGAAATACCATTTCCCTCCCTTCATCCAACAAATGAGTACACTCTTGCATTGTTAAAGGCTACCAGCAGTGGATTGCAGGGACACGTGGAAGTGTCGTTGCAACATTTAAAATTCACTGTGCTTTGGTGTTGATTACACCTTCGATCTCTGATGTCAATTTCCATCAGATTTCTATTTCACCTTGTAATATTGTTTATTATGTACCTAATACCGGATATTAAAGCATATTACAATCCTTATTGGTTGTATGTACCTAAATACATTATACTGTACTCATAGTTTTGAAGAAAAAAATAATTTCCCCTTATTTACACTTCCTGCGATTTACACCATTTTCTCTAAGGTCTCATGAAAAGTGTATGAGGGGTTTTACTGTACATAAAAAAAATCTCCAATTTTTTGAATTTGTTATCTGGGAGAGAGTATAAAAGAAAACTTGTCTTATATCTGGGTAAATGTGGTATTTCCAGAATATTACTATTTTCAAAAGAGTCTATTAATCTCCAGTCCTGTTTTTATAACACATTTCAATCACTAGTTTAAGCCATTTCACTAATCATTCAAGTTACCTTGTTCTGCAGTCATACTTTCTTCATTTATTTCTACAGTTTTTTCATGAATAATTTCCTGGTCTGTAGATGAAGCTTCAAGGAGATCAACAGAACTTTCTATTTCTTCTACTTCTTCGTCTTCCTGTAAAATTACTCCACTTTGCTGAACATACTGAACTTTGGAAGTAGTGGTCACAGCAGCATCTGCAGTAGGACAAATACAATATTACCAAGAACCATTTGCATTTTAAATATTTTTAATTTTGTTAGGTATTGTAACAATCTTAAAAGTGGTAGCTGTTGAATAGGGCTTCATCAATAATATGTTCTTGTTTTTGTAATTTCTTTGGCAATAAATTCTTCTCTTTATTTACTCATAGAGAGTAGAATCTCATTAGTACATTTTCAAGGGACCAAAAGTGTTGAAAATCATAACCAAGAAAATATGTTATTGAAAAAATGCTCAATTAGTACTTTTCACAATTCCCTGTTCAGAAGATGGAAGAAAATAGAAACTATTTTACAAGTAAACATCACGCAAAATCACTGGATAACCTGAATAAAAAATCAAATTTCATGCAAATAAAACACAAACAGTAACTCGTAACTTTTAGAATTTTAAAAAATTCAGAGTTCAACAAAAATGAGGGCTGCACCATTATTTAAGAATCCATTGCTCTATCTAAAAATTTGGAGCATTTTTAAAAGAAACATTTTTTATAAATTGTATTTATTTATTTATTTTTTTAAAATTCGTTGCGACGTTGTTGATGCAACGCGTCTCTTAACCATTGTTGGGCATTGAGCACTTTTTTCTGGAGTAATCCTCCGTTACTGAGCATACTATACTCATACATATACTCCATTACTGAGAATAATCTCAAGTCAAGTCTTGTCACGTCGCAGTCAGTCAGTGCCTTTTATCCCTTCAGCCAGGGGCTCGACGACGTTAGATCCCGGGGTTCCTGGCCGGTCATCCAACCAAGAATCCGCGAGTCTCGAATTCGCTTAACTTTCGTGACTTCACGGAGAATAGTAAATGAATTCAGCTAGCGCTGCCGGCTTTTTTTACTTAAAAAATTACGCATAAACTACAAGTTTTTTAAAAGAAAAAAATTACTTTATTTAAAGACTTAATTTTTTTAGGACAGATATCTTTAAGCAAAAAATCTCTATAATTATTGCACTTTTGCAATGTTAATTTTTTGCAATTTTCAAAAATGAGTTCTCTGAAAATGGAGCATGTGCCATTTTTAAAGCATTCTTAGTTCTATTCAATGAAAAAATTAAAAGAAAAAATTAACTGTATTTAATGCAATTTAAGAACAAATTAAGGAAAAAAATCTCCATCTTTCATGTTGTTGTAGGAAGGTATCAACAATATTTTAAACTTTTGCAATTTCCAAACATTCAGAGAGTTTAATGAAAACAAACACACGGATGTTTTTAGGAGTCATTTACTCTATCCAAGGAAAAGTTCAATAAAAAAATGTGTAGCTATTTTTGAGAAAATTTTGAAAATGTTGAGGCTACATGCATAATATCCTCCCAAAAATCAAAATATTCATTTCAAACTTGCAGAACCACAAGATCGGTCAGATCAATTTTGTAGAAAATTGTTTGAAAGGTTTAGTTGCTAGCATTGATCACAGACAGGTAGACATTTAGCTGTCAACTAATTTCTCGGCACCAAGGACCCATAAAACATGGATTGTGACTTCACAACCTGTGCGAATAATAGTAATGTATTACATTTCTTTCACATGCAACTGAAGAGCACAAAACAATTTGGGACATACTGAACAGAGGAATAATGATTGTCACTTACTATTTGGATTCATTTCAGTCTCTTCCGCTTCTTCCGAATCACAGTTTGCTTCATGTTCATAATTTGGTTCTTGTTCTGGACCTGGAGGCTCCACTTCAATAGACAACTGGCCATCTGCAGTAACTCGCTGAATAACAGTCGCAACCACTGGAACCTATAGAACCCACATTGTTTAATAAAAAAACCCAAACAGATTTTCCACAACTTAGTATTCTATGAAAATAACTCGTGCACAACTCATATCAACACAAATTACTGTCTTGTCTTTCATTAACCTAAACATTTTACACTAGAATGCATATATTTATGTTAACGAAAATTCATACCATCAATACTACACATATTTCGGTCCAGGAAAAGTTATACCCCCAGTATTGACATCCATTTATGTCCAGCTCCTAGTTTGTTGTTTCACTCAGAAAATTGGGTCCGTTTCTTGACATGCAGAGCGATCTGTGGAGGCTCTTTACAGAACTAGTCTAACATTGCTCCAAGACAGGGCATATTTCTTTATAATGAAAGTGGAAGTGCAGGTGCAATAAGCACCAACCATCTGTAAGGTCCGTTTGTCGTAACTTCCCTCAGCATGTAAACAAATGTACGTGGTCATCATTCCTTTTCATTTACTGACGGACACCCCACTTCATGGTGTAATGTGTTATACAAATTAGATTCCTTTCAAAATTGTAATATTTATTAACTCTACACAAACGAACTCAAAATAATGTTCTCTTCTAACTTGAAAAATCAGACACCGAGTGTGACCCTAATAGCAGTGAAGCTGTCAATGGTACCCTTTGAGATAACCAGCTAATTCGTTAGCCAGGCCATCGCCACACCTCCGTGTAAGTGGACTATGTCTATAATGTATAATTATATCAATGTGTTTCCTGTTTCACATGACACCACAGTATTGAAACACATTTTTGACCAGTTACAGTTCCATTCTTTTATGAGAAGGTTCTGCAAGTGCTGTATTTGTTTTGTTGCTGAAACCAGTAGCGTAAGTTCAACCGAGGATGTCTTTGGACCGAGCAGGGGCTGCACCTTTGGGCACCTTTGCAGGGGTCCCCTAATTAAAGACATGCCATTAATTTAACTTTGTGATTATAAACTGAATTTTAGGAGTGAAAATAATTACAATATAAAATTACAGAAAATAAATTATTATTTTCGCAATTTCATGATATAATTTGAAATTAAATTTTGGTATTTTCTTCGGATTTACAATTTTACCAATGCCAGTAGAAATATTATTTTCAACCACATTACTGTTCGTGCTCAATTGATATAATACTTCAATTACTCAGTCTTGTGCCATTGTACTTCGTAAATAATTTTTAATCAGTTTTAATTTTGAAAACATTCTTTCAGCTCAGGCAACCAAGACAGAAAACATCAAAAATAATGTCAATATTGTGCACACATCGAGAGAACTTGCTAATAACGAGAACTTGCTTGGCATAACGAGTAATGTTCAAATATTAATAAGCTTGCAAAACCTTTAACAGATCTTAAGTTTTCAAATTTCACTCTTTAAACAAATTCTCAAAGACAATAACTGAGACAACTTTTCCGTAATATCTGCATAGTATTTTGAGAGAGGTTTTTGTGCTTCTTCCTAAATTTCATTGTCCAACAGAGCTATCAAAACTTGTGAATGAATAGCTTTGAAAATTGTCACTGTATTTTTCAATCGTTCCAACTGGTTAATGGCATTATCTAGGCATATATAGTAAACATTAAGTTTGTATTTTTGTTCACCTCAGTGATCATCGCATACTTCGTCAAAATGTGGTTTCGGTTTCTTTACTTGTTTAGCACTAAATTTCATTTCAAGTTTCCAGACTTCGCATAACTGAATTGCATCTCTCTTGCATAATTGCATAATTCTATTGCATCAAATCATCATCAGTGATTATGAACAGTCTTTAATTCTTTGCAAGCTCCTTCGAGTAAATTCTGTGCCATTTGTGAATCCAAGTCAGAGCTTTGAATGTATTTCGAAACAGTGTTAGTTGACGTTAGTATTTTGGATTGCAGTACCACATGGAAAACAAATTCAAAATTTTCCATTTCCTTTTTCAAATACAAGCTTTACAGGCTTCATTCACTTCAGATGTCTTTAAAAAAAATGTAATTCTTTTCAAACCTCGCAAAATCTTAAAATATCCAATCTTATAGCTATTAAGAAATTGTTGTGTGATCATCCAGAAGGAAAAAGTAGTTTTAATGCAAGATTATTTCTTTTTTTATCTAAATCGATCGCAATTAATGTTCCACCGATTAATGCTATAACCAAAGAAAAAAAATTGTACCAGCAAATGGTACAATGTCTCAGAAAGGATCTAATATCTCATTCATGGCATCATTAAGCACAAGATTTAAATTATGAGCAGCACAATGCACAAACAATGCATGTCCAATATTTAAGAAAAATAAACCTTTTTCCTTTATGTTTGTGATGCATAGTTTGGAAAAAAAAGTTTTCCCCTGGTCTTATTAGACTGAATTTATACCAGGAACCATACCTTCCTTTTGATTTAATATTCACTTTTACCTGTTTCTCATTTGTTTTTAAACATCTGTTTAAACATTCGGCAGGGGCTCCTGAAAGGCACAGCCGTCATCGAATTATTGTCAGGGTGTGCCGCATGAGGTCGTGTTACTTAATAATAACTAGGCGTACAATTACTTCTTAACGAAACTCTCAGCAAATAACTTGCTTATTTGATCAGGAAATTGTTTTCTATGAAAGAATTCCTTATTTAACACTGAAATTTACTTCATGGACCCCCAAACAATCCCATGATAGCAATACTGTAAATGTTTAAATGTGAAATATTACTGATGGTAACATTGTTAGTTTATGTGTTGGAACCAAAGGAACACTGTTTGTACTACCTTCATCAATCACACTTTCTCACCCAAGAAGGCCCCCATCCTTTTATTTCCTCTTTCTTCACATTTATTTCGCATTTTGAGAAGTTGTCAACAAATGAGTTGTGTGTGTAGGGTCTGCCACTTGTTCTCGTACTCCTATTCAGTGAATTGATAAAAACGAATACTGTCGAATTTAATTGTGTTTTACACGAAAGTAATGTTAGATGTTACTAAATTAGCTCGATGTCGAAAAACATCGATGGTTTTTAGTTGATATATCATTAACATCGATGGTTGCTAACTTGGACATTTTGTTATCGATGTCACATAACTAATAAAAATGCCAAATTACTTGTAGGCTTTCTGAGCGCATGCGGTACTTTTTCTTTCTTTACTTGTTATTTTCCCTCAAATTAATATCTCTTTAGAAAATGTAAAAAAGGGGTCCATGATTTTGACCCAAAAAGGAACTAGAGGTGCTACAGAATGGTGCAGACTTGCTCGTAGCAATTTTTTCTAGTTTCCTTGGCGTGGTCTGACTTTAAGGTGTCTTCTCTGGCCAGCTGCCATCTATCGTCACCGAAAGACCATTTTCTTGACTTCTTAACTTTTTCGTAACTTAATAGTAGAACCAAAATATTACTAAAAGAATTTTAAAGAAGAGTAAAATCTCGTCCAAAATAGACATTTTCATTGAAAATTTTGAAGCTGTTTTTAAAAAAATGGCAATTAAGCAATACAGTAAGTGCGAAATTTGAAGTTGTTTTTCACAGGAATCTACTGAGTTTTCAAAAAACTACATTTGAAGTCCTTTCAAGCACTTGTACTCACAAATTTAAAAATATATATTGGGAAAGTTGTTAATTGGAAATGCGAATATTAATGGCGTGAGAGATATCAAAAAAAAAAAAAATACATTTGAGTATTTTTGAGAAAACTAAAGACACAGAAATTAACTTTATTCATTAACTTATTGTCATATTAAACAGTGGAATTAGCACTATCCACTGGAGAAATTTAAAGAAAAAAATGGGAGCAATTTTTGAAAAAACTCTTTGAGCATTTTTGAAAATTCAGAATTTTGAGCTCATTTTCACAGAAAATTGTTGATTTTTTGAGAAACTTTATTTGACATTATTTAACACACATGTACTCATAAATCTAATATTGTGAAGAAATCGCCTCCAAGGTAAATATTACAAAAGTGAGACACATGTAAAAAAAATTAAATTTTTATAATTTTTGAAACAACAAAAGAATAGAGCAATATGACGTTTATGTCATCGGATAGAGTTGGTTGGGCATTAACACTACCAAAAATTTAAAAAAAAATTTGGAGCAGTTTTTGAGAAAAACAGGCTTTTGTAATTAATCGAAATTGCAAATATTTCACGCTTTATTGAACAAAAAGTAGTAAAATTTTCAAAAAAGTGTACATGGCCTTTATGAAAGAACTACTTATGGGTAACAAACTTCATTTGAAGGAAAAATCTGTCTACAATTTCATACTTGTAGGACAGACGGGCATTAAGACGGACGGACGGACGGACGGAGGGAGGGAGGGAGGGAGGGAGGGAGGGAGGGAGGGAGGAGGAGGGAGGGAGGAGGGAGGGAGGGACGGACGGACGGACGGACGGACGGACGGACGGACGGACGGACGGACGGACGGACGGACGGCCATATTGAAAAACTACCTTTTCGGTATCAGGGGACCCCAAAACGTGATTTTCTGTTTAAATGTCGAAATCGATTTTCCGCAGTATTACGTAACTTTCTCTATAAATTACTCCCATATATACGTATGTATACGAGAAAGTAACTAAAGGTGATACAGAATGACACAAACGTTCTCCTAGTAAAAATTTTCTTATTTCCTTGACGTGGACTGGTACTGTACAGCCTGGTCGCTCCTTCGTGCCTGCTACCATCTATTGCAGCCCAAAGATTTTTTTTTTTAAATTTTCGCAACTTTTCGGTTTCTAAATAGTAGAACCTAAATTATAATTTAAGAATATTAAATAAGGCTATAACGTCGTCCTAAATTCCAATTTTCATTGAAAAATTTGAAGCCATTTTTAAGAAAATGACGATTAAGCATTACTGTAAATGCGAAAATTGAAGCCCTTTTTTCACAGGAATCTATTGAGTTTTCGGAAAATTTCATTTGAAATCATTTGAAGCATTTCCATTCACAAATGCAATATTGTATACAAATCGACAGAAATGTACATGTTAATAGCGTGAGAGACATTTCAAAAAAATTACATTTGTGTAATTTTTTAAAAAATAAAAGAATACACCAAAATTAACTTTACGTCATATTAAACAGTGCAATTAGCACTATCTTCTGGAAAATTTTGAAGAAAGAAATTGGGGCCATTTTTAAGAAAATGGCGTTTGAGCGTTTCTGAAAATGCCATATTTTGAGCTCTTTTTTCACAGAGTTGTCGAGACTGTTGAGTTTTCGAGAAAATTTATTTGACTGTTAAGTTTAAAGGGCACTTTATCTACTAAGGTCATTGGCGCCCATGTCGAAGTATTTCTAAAATAAATAAAAGTTCTAGCAAAAGTGTTGCTGATGCAACTTACCAGCTAATTAAAAAGCACATACACATCAATTCAATTCAAATACATACCCTAAAAAGGAAAGCTCCAGTTACCCATAAAAGATACAAGTAGGTATGACAAAGTTCAAAAAATGTAAATCTGGGGCCAGGAAAACAAAAATATTATTATTGCCCTTATATGTCAGATAAAATTATATATTGCGCTTTCTGTCAAAAAAAAAAAAAAAAGCTTTGAGAGCGCGGAATCGTCATCTCCGAGCACCCCTCATAGTCCCAGATCATGTCCTCGTCGTCTGCCAACAAATTTCAAACAATGCAGGGCGTGTTCCACAGAAAGAACCGCCCTGCATGAATCACAGGTAAGAGGAGATTCACGTCAAATGAGGAAACTGTAAGAAAAGTGGCAGTGTCCGATACGAAGACTGGTTGAAATAACTAGAAGGTCGGTATGAAGAACGCCAGGAATTAACAGATTCTTTTATTGCACTTAGTTTATAGGTGGTATTGGGCCAGTCTGTTGGCCACGCTCTTAAGATGGATCGTTTTAAAGAAGCTTTAACATCGGACGATGGTACAAAATGAATGTGAACATGAGTATTCTCTGTCGCCGATTTCGCCGCCTGGTCAGCTAGCTCGTTCCCCACGATTCCCACATGGCCTGGGACACAACTCAGGCGATGAAAGAGGAACGGATGACCGCTTATAAGCGACTCACTATAGTGAGCCGAGAGAATTAGAACAGAGAACTGCTCAGCGCAAAGTCTCTGAGTGGGTTAATTTTAGGTCTTTAAGAATCGCATACATTTCAGCAGTGAAGGTACTGCACTGAGAATGTAGCTGATATGATTTGGTGAATCTGATGTAATAAAAACTACATGCTACTGCATGATGAACCATCTGTGTATAAGAATACATGATCTAGATAGGCTACCCTCATTTCTTGAAAATGCATCTGGTAAACAAGAGGGCTGTTTGGGAAGATTGGATATTCTGAGGTCAAAATTCGGGCGGAGAAGTTTCCCAGGGGGAATGGAGTGATTTGGCGGTTTCACAGGGGTGGGAAGACCAACATTAAGGTCCCGCAAAAGATTATGCAATCGAATACCTGGGGGCTGAGGCAGCGATGTGCGAAGAATATATGTTTCATATTCAGAATGGATAATTATTAGACGACAAGGATGATTAGAGAGTCCTCATACTTTAGCACCATAAGATGCTAATAAAATATTCCGCCTTCTTTTTAAGAAGGGCTCTCCAGCCTCGGCTAGAAGGCACTCAATTCAGTTGTGCGGTACGCACCTGTTGATAGACGGATACCGGCGCGGTGTATACTATTGATGGGTCGCAGAGTGGAGAGAGCTGCCTACATCAAATAATATGGCCACAAGATGTCTCAAGACGAACGATGTAGAGAAAGCTATTGCCAGCGAAACGAGGTGGTCCAAGGTTGACCGGTTTCTTCTAATCCCGCTTTGGATTGGCGTCAACAGATTCCAAGGTTCAAACCAGACGCTGATTCACCTTGCGTTCCAGCACTTTGCGTACACAGCTTGTGAGAGAAAGAGGTTGATAACTTGATGGCAGTGATCGATCTTTCCCTTCTTTGGGAACTGGGACGATGATGGCTTCTCGCCAAAAGGTAGAGATGGTGTGCTCTTCCCAGATACGGTTATAGAACCTGAGAAGGAATTGCATGGCCGTTTCGGGAAGATGTTGCAGCATTAAGGATTTTGTGTGGACCTGGTGTGGTTCTTTTCGCGAGCATCAGAGCAGCACGCATTTCATACATGGAGAAAGGGGTATTATAATCCTCATGTGCTCTGCTCGAAAAATCCAAAGCGCGGTTTTCCATTCTTTCTTTAAGCAAAAGGAAGTATGGAACATTGTTTGCCGAACTCGTCGTATTTTCATGAGTGTCAAGTTCCTCTGCAATGGCGTCTCGAGCTACGATCATCTGACCATTTTTAAGAAGACCTGGCACTGAGTTTAGGGAAGGGTATCCTTTAATTTCACGCACTTTCCTCCATACCAGATGTGGTGGCGTATGGCAATTCAGAGAGGAGACGTATGCTCTCCATGATGCATTTTTACTTTCTAAAATGTATCTCCTCGCCTTCGCTCTGCACCTCTTGAAATAGATTAGGTTATCTGTGACTGGATAGTGTTTAAGACACGCCAACGCTTTTTTTACGAGCACCGACAGCCCTTCAGCAATGCAAGTTCAACCACGGAACAAACGGGTGTCGCGATTTACCGGTCGACTTGGGAATTGCCATGTCCGCAGCTTGTAGTACAGCACTGTTAAAATGTGCTGCCATTTCCTCAACACTGACGAACTCGCCCTCCGACAGACTGACGTTCGCTTGGAATGTCAGCCAGTCAGCACGTCGGACACAGCATTGAGCGGGGCGCGCCAACCCACGAGCAAGTCATCAACGTGTACGGAAACTATCATTACCCCACTATCGTCCATGTCATCTAGAATGGACCATTGCAGGACGGTTGCAAGAGAAGGGCTGCAGCGAGCTAGATCGATACACGTGCTCGAGTTTGTGGCAACGGCAAAATGAGTTGGTTCACCGGAATTCAGAATAACTAAGCTTGCTGTGTCTATTACCGATTCTAACACATTGCCTCTCGGACAAGTGCGGGAAGAGAGAGGTGTGTGGACATTTACATCCCCGACTATCACGAACGGAGAGGGCAGTTGGTTTATCAAGCCCAGGCATTCATCAGCTGATACACTCAGTCGTGGGGGGATGTAAATGTTGCATACTGTGAGTGTGAGGGATGGGACGTGCACCTGAACAAACACACACGCACGCACGCACTGCTTGAAAGTCGGTCTGAAGAGGAATCTCTGTAGACAGCAGCTAATCATGTACCAGTGAAGCAACTCCATGAGCACAGAGACTATTAACCAAATCGAACCTATAAGGGGGAAAACACGAAGAGACAGGGTGAGGTGAGGCGAGTCTCATGGAGACAGATTAGAAGATTGTGAAGAGACAACAGTTTAAGATCTTCCCGTCGCAAGGAGAAACAATTAGTGTTCCATGACATGAGAGCCATGGTGGAATTAAGTGTTGTCTTTTTTCCTCCGACGTTGGGAACAGAATACACGAGCTTCCTCCGAAGCTGAGACTTCCTGGGCATTCCCAAGGGGCTGGATGCTCGCTCAGTGTGTGTTTGTTTTAACTAGTCGAGGCCTTGAAAATAAGCTTTTTGAAGCCAGTTCTGAGGTAGTTGTCCGACCGACATCCACCTCAAGTGAAGGAGGCTTGTTTGTCGTTTTGGTCGTCTGCGACGGCTGAGCTTTTCTGAGGCTGAGATCTTCTTATATTTGGTAGGGATGATCACTCTCACATTGCAGGGGCGAGGCATCCACAGGGAGGTCCACTGGAGACACCTGACATGCAAAGCTCACCATTTGGGGGGGGGGGGGACCGGCAGCCCGCTGCTATAGAACGATTTTCCTAAGGATGAGCCAAAGTGACAGCTAGTGCTGGCAACATAACTGAATGTTCCGTGGTCGTTGTGACCTCGAGCCCATTAGACTCGCTTCCTGCATTCATTCGTTTGCAGTTGGCTAACTTGTAAATGGCTCCGACACTTCCATTTGTGATGTCCTCGTCCGACAAAAATATAGTGCGCCGCGAGAAATAGTTGAAATTAGAAGTGCAGTGCTATGTGCTCTTCTGTAAATATTCTTTTTTCTATAAACATTACATATAATTTCCGTTTGTGTGATAAATATTATGTTTATTTTAAAACCGAGACTTGGATGCGAGATGCGTACCGGTACACGTGTTTTCGGCATAAAATAATTTTTCTTTGTATTTACATTCGTGACAGTTTTCTTTTACTGATTGTGAGAGCACGTTAAGAGATTTTCCACATACGCAATTAAATTTAAATATTTCCTGGACTCGCATACGTGCATATACCTCATGGAAACTCTTACTTTTGCGTAGGAATGTTTTCACAGGAGCCATTAGCACTTTACGAAGGGGCGTGGCTGAACAGCTGTCGCGGCGGAGGGATACTTCCCTGAATTACATGTGATGTTCACTTGTTTAGAGAACTGTCATTTTGACTCATCCTTAGGAAAATCATTCTATACACTCAGTTATCTTTCACGACGTCGGAGAAGGATCGAGAGAGATCAATAGTTTTCCTCGCTTGGAACCGACGTTTGGCCTCAGGAAAGGACACTCTCTCAGCGGCTCTAATTTTATGGATCTCTCGTTCTCTGAGAAAAAGTAGGGCACTGTTTAAAGTTGGACGGGTGGTCATGGTCGCAATTAACACAATGCGATGTACTAGCGCAGGGTTTAGGTTCGTGCATCGTTTTCCCACACTTACAGCACACGGGGTTATCTGCCATGCACCGCTGTTGTGTATGGCCGAACCTCTAGCACTTAAAACACCGCAAAGGGTTAGGGACATGTTGCCGTATGTGAAGGCTTTAGAAACCGCATGTGATCTTTTGAGGGAGAGTTGGAAGATTGAATATCAGAATAAGAGTGGAAGATGGGATTTCTCGCCCAAGCTCCCTCCTCTTGATCCTATAGACGTGTCACACCCTGGCTCTTAAAAAAGGAGACTAGATCTTCACTCTCCGCAAAGAAATCCTCATGGTCGACCACTCCCCCTTGTGTTGGATGAGTGGTCACTTCCACCTGGAGGCCGGTAACCTGCTCTGTTTTTATAATTTTCTCGATTTGATCATCCGAGCGTGCTTCAAACAGAATGGTACCATTCCTCTGTCGCACCACAGCTTGTAGCTCTCCATACGTTTCTTCAATTGCGCGCGCCAAACGGACAGTACTTACCATTTTAAAAGATTTCCCTTCCTCAGCGCATGCCACCGTGAATCTAGGCTTCTTTGGCCCATCATCTTGCGATCTGAATGCCAGGGTTGCCACGGGGATATAGTGGGGGAATAACACAGCGCTGCACCACCGTGAATCCCTCCGCACACCCTGGATTTTAGTAACAGACCTAATCCAAGCCGATTGATCGGGAGTGGGTTAGCTCCCGACCGCCCGTCTAGAAGAGTCCGAGGTCAAAGCAAACATATTGAAGCCTAGAAGGAATGTTTCCCAAAATACGTACACAACGTATCCCTAAGAGCAAAGCAGAACGTAGCACAAGATGAGTACTAGGGAAACAAACACTCCTCAACCGCCAGGACACACATTCCCTCCGAGTCGCCACGCACGGCAAACACATGGGTAGGCATTCATCATACAGAGGGGCCAGTGAAATAGAAGAGGAAGAAAAGAAACAGGATGTTATAAAAGAACGAGAATGAACATTGGGAAGAAAAATGATTGGTGAAAGAAAGGAATACTTGAGAGCCGTCCCTCCATCCCCCGTCAGGACGTGGACCAACCCACCTAGACAGACTTTATTTTACGTTATTTAAAGTGCATGTACTCATAAATCTAATAAAGTGATGAAATCACCACTAGTGTAAATATTTCCGACGTGAGAGACTAGTCAAAATAAATTACATTTTAGTAATTTTTGGGAAAACAAAAGGATATCGCAATATGGCGTTTACGTCATGGTGTAGGGTTCGTTTGGCACTAACGCCACCAAAAATTTAAAGAAAAAATTTGGAGCGGTTTTTGAGAAAATCAGGTTTTGTAATTTTTTAAAATTGCAAATATTTGCAAGCAATATTGCATGAAAACTACTAAAATTTCCAAAAAAAATCTGCATGACCTGCAGAGAAAGAACTATTTATGGACAACCAATTTCATTTGAAGGAAAAATCTGTCAATTTTGTAGTTGTAGGAAGACGCCGAAAAAATTCAAAAATTTTGCAATTTTCGAAAATTCAGAGTTAACCGTGAAAATGGGACCTATGCGACCTTTATAAGTGCATTTTACTTAATTACAAGAAATTAAAAAAAAATTGGAGCAGTTATTGAGAAAATTTTGAAAATGTCCGCGTGTTTCATGTTAAGTACCCCAATTTTTAAAGAATGTTTTTTAAAATTTCAAAGCTTCAACTAGAGCCAGATGGACAGGAGTTTCTTCAATTTCGAAAAGATCGTACGTGTGGTTTAGGCGCTAAGTTTGTTCACACACGACAGACGGACGTTTAGAAGAAAAAGAAAAGAAACAATTTTTTTTCGTTATCAGGGGACCCCAAAACGTGCATTTTCGTTGAAATCTCGAAATCTATTTTTCGCAGCATTACATAACTTTATTCTACGTATATTACTCCCGTATGTATGTATATATATAAAGTAAAAAAAGTACGGAGAATTTCACATCTTGATGCTACAAAGAATGAAAAACTCTCTTCATTTACTAGAATGACTTGCGCCTGTTTTGAAGAAATTTTGAATCTGATTGCAGAAGACGCAAGATGATTTTTTCGCTACGTGACGCGAAATTTCCCTTGCGGACGATCCGCGTAGGCAGCGGATGTTCTCGCCGGTCTGTGGGAGCCTTAATACAACCTCTAATTGGCTGCTTGGATTTGCAGACGTGTACGTGTAACATTTCGCTTCTGAAAATAGTTCTTATTTTTGTTGAAATTGTAAATTTCCTTGTTTAAATGCAAGTTTGAAATACAAGAAGGAATTTATAGAAAGAAAAACGATCGTAGAATTCAGAAAACGGTTACTTGAGACTGAATACGGCCACTGTTCTGAAATACGCCGAAGGCGAAGGCATCAAGCAAATGGCGGCGAAGAACCCTTATACCCATCGTCCGGTACAGATTATTTTATTGGCGGTTGACTCATAATAAAACTTCCAAATGCAGCCTGCATGTGTTAGACTCCGTGAGCAATAGAACAATCAGTTCTCCTTGCTGAGGGCAGAAGGATCGTCGTACATCTTTTCATAATTTTTATTTGTGTGCTATCTTATTTTATAATGGAGAATGTTGAGGCAGGACCGTCTTTTACAAAACACGTGATAGGTAACTCAATTAATACGCGATGAAAAAATCTAGTTTTAAGTGTGTTTTCTCGTTTGTCTAAAGAAAATCCCTCGTTGGCCGTTAAACACATCATGAATCACGGGCGTGTCTTCAAGTGTAACGAATACACGCAGAGAGGTGAGTACGCGCAGAAAACTTGTCACTCCACGGAAATAATCGAATTTTGTTCGTGGGAACGAACTGCATCTATTAAATGAAATTTCAAATGTGGTTAACGATTCGGGCTTACCTAGTTTGAAAGGAACGTCTCTTAATATTTTGTTGAAATCTTCCACCGCTATCTGGAGAGGGCACATCGTATATGTAACTACTCTGATAATTAAGCGAATTATCTGCATGTTCTGACTGGTATTTCGGACTATTTAAGAAATAAAAGTGAAAATAGTATGTATGACTTCCTATGACATGTGCTGGCATTTAAGTATGATCGTGGCATGAAAGGCGCAGCGAATCAGAAACTACATGGCGGAAGGATAAAGTTTGTTTACATGCGGAGTAAAGTTAGAGCGAACGGACCTTAGGAGAGCCAATCAATTCCAAAGATTGGATGGGACTTTACAATAATATGTAGTAACAAGAAGAAAGGTCATTTTCCTACTTCAATATATTCAAGTAACTTAAATTAAATGTGCTTCTACGATGGTCAGTGTAGAGTATGTTTACTATTTTATTTTAGGAATGGGAAACAAGCCATGGAGCTGTAATGAGATTTGCTGTATTACACCCGATTTACAAGCTTCCTTTTGACGAAAAATCCCAGATTTGTAGATGGATAGGCGTCGTGGTTAGGCGGAAGAGCAGGCCTCAAGGCCTGGGCATCGCCAAAAATAAAGACAATTTTATTATTATTATTATTATTATTATTATTATTATTATTATTATGATGGAGTGAGTGATTCTTTGTTTCGGGCACGTAAAAAAGTTTTATCCCAAGAGGTGACGTTATTCCTCCCCTGTGGGATGGTGAAGTGCTACAAACCTATGGGCCGATTAATTTAAGATAGTGTGATTGTTGTGACGTAACGCTACTCCCGTTACCTCTGAAGCTACCAATCAGAGTGAACACGTGTCGTCGCTGAGTTGTCCCTGACAAACCGGAAACATGTGAGCATCGTGCAGCGAAACATCCCTCCTCCGCGTTTCTGCCTTCGCTGCATGCGCATTTCGTTCTGTGTTGTGGTAAGTTGTGTTGAGGTTAGGAGTCTCTCGTTCGAATTTTGTGTGAGCGTTTTATGGTAGAGCTTTTTTGTGTTCGTCAGTTTTTTTTAACTTAACTTTCTGTTAGATTAATTTTTATTATTTGGTTTTTATTAGTTTTAAGTTTTATTACCATTGACTTGACAATGTCTGAACCACAACGAAGTTGCGAACCCCCCAGAAAACGTCCTGAAATATACAGGAAATCATCTGCAAGGAGCGCAGTATATAGACATGCGCGTGCTACTGTGAAAGTGTTCAAGAGCATTTTGAAAGAGAGAATGCAGGTCCATTTATTCCCGTTTCAAAAGTGCTTAAACGACCAGCTACTGTACTGAAAACCAGCAAGAATACGATGGTTATAATTGGCAGGCAGAAATTCGAAGCAGAGAAGGTAGGTCCATCTTAATATGGGCCAAGTAAAAGATAATGTGGCACGAAACAGTCATTTACTTTAATTGAAGTGGAAAGGCTTCTGAATTAGGCAGTAACCAAACTAACAGCGTTACGATGGCGAAACGTTCGCAATGGATGGAAAACGACGTAGAAGAAATCATTATTAATCTAGAGTATTAAAGAAGCTTGAGTGGTAATCTTGCAGCATGTGACAGTGAAAGTGTCAGTGACTCAGTCATGAGCGGTGTATTTTCTAACACCATATAAATTAGTGTACCTAAGTGTAAATAGAACCAGTTGCTGCTTCATATAATGTGAATATATGATTTGGTTACTTTTATACTATTTATTTTAAGTGTTTATTTTCGTGTCCCGGGGACTCGTAAAGGAAGGCTGTAGTTCAGTGATATGCAACCTGGCAACGTAAATTAGCTTGCGAGGGGTTTCCCCCAATGAAGCACCGCCATAGCCGGACAAGCTCTAAGCTTCTGACGTGTGGTAGTATAGTGCATACAAATGTGAATGTATGCGAGGAGAAAAAGAGAGGATAAGGCAAAGAAGAGGAAAGAAAGATCACGCATCCTCTGTAGTGTTTAGGTTGGCTATACTGTATTTTGATACGTAAATATGTTCGGGGATTCGGAATAAAAATAGGCGTCGGTAACGGAAAGGTCGTTTTGATTTAATTCGCAATAACCCGCCCGAACAGGTACTTTAAGGTAGTACTTTAAGGTAAATCGGCCCTTACCGGCCTAATTTTTGAATTAAGTTAAAATTAGTAGAGATTCTTATTGAAAAACTTTCGTGGGCATAGGTTTTGTGTTATTGAAGAAGTTGTACAGTGAAAGTACAGTCGACTCAGGTTATAGTGAACTTCTGGGGACTAACATTTTTGGTTCACTATATTCGAAAACGTCAAAATTAAATAGAATTTCTTCAAAACGATTAATGTTGAGATACAGCAAAATACTTTAACAGCACGAACTGAAAATTTCAATACCTTTATTTGTCCTTAAAAAATGAATTATTGGCAATTGTTTGCTTCCTACTTTTTCATTAGTAATTTCTCTATTAGATAGATACTTCTCCCGAGTTCGTGCTATCTCCGTATTTGATTCTGCATTGTCCTCTGTGTCTAAGTATTGTAATGCAGTCCGACACCCTTCAATGCCTCTTGCACTTTTGGAACACAGTACCACTCTCCCAAGGTCCTTTTACTTGCCTAAAAACATTCGAGATGCTTTCAATGGCAAGATGGTGCAAGCGACTTATGAAACCGATTTCTTTTCCGGGCGGCACGGCGGATATCGCCCGACTGTGGCAGTCTCATGCTTCCTGTCACCTAGGTAGAACTCAACGCGCTTTATTCCGCGGAATATCAAGTGACACAAATATTGAAACGGAGCAATTTGCTCGCCGCCACCAGTTGTAGCCCACGCAGGATACGGCTCTTGTTTCCGCAGTGAAACTGAGGCTGCGAAATAGCTTCATCAAAGTGTTTGGGAGAGCCATAGAAGCTGAATCGGGTTGTCTACAAGAGCTTGGCCACAATTCCACGCTTGGCAGAATGAAAAATTCTGAAAGACAATTATTTAAGAACTATTAGTTTATCTCAGCTTAAAAATTATTGAATATTGAAGAAGTTGTCAATGTTACTTCGTCTGGGGGAAAAAAATTGTTCTCTCTCGTAATGCGGGCATGGTAGGTCTTGTGCGCCAATAACTCTCAGCTGGAGTCGCTATAGCAACCCTGCATAATTAAATTGATAAAATCAGAAGCATATATACGTGCATCGTAAGAGCTTTTTACTCGAGCGAGGCGTTTCCGCGAAACTGTTTCGGCCACCTTCGTTTCCAACAATGCGATCCCGAAAGACGTCTGATTCTCAGAATGTTGACAGTGTACTATTCTGACTACGCGGCGTCTCCAGTAGTTAGCGCGATCTTCCGAGCGTCTATGAAAGCGGTTTGTCCTTCCAAAGAGGTCTTTGTTTGCCTTCTCTCTGGAAACCAGCCCGCGGTTTTTAGAGAAAAATATTGTGTCCAACGCGAGACGTTTAAAATGCATACCCTTTTGCTGCTAATTAGCGCCAAGGAATTGTTATAAAAGATCGTATTTCAAGTAAGGCGTCAAAATTGAATTAATTTTGGTCGTCTATGTGCCAACACTGATTGTGAGTGGCACAAGGTCATCAGAAAGGTGCCCATTCCAGCTACCTCACAGGAGACTTCGATTATGACCTTTGGCCGACGATATTTTTTTCATAGCTGCCTAAGTTTAAATGAGTGGCACTCAGGCTATTTACATTCTTTTCCAGGACGTATTTCACTATAGACGAGGTTCAGGTTCACTATAATCGAAACTTATGATTTATAATATAAGTGAAAAGAGACCTGTGACTTAAGTTCACTATAACTGAGGGTTCAGTATATCCGAGTTCACTATAACCGGAGTCGACTACTTTTTTTTCTTTTATTCAGTTAACTAATTTTTTAGGAATCAAATGGCATTAAATGTAACCTCACCGGGCATCCAGAGAAGTAATTGACAAAAAAAAAAAAAAACTGCTGCGAAATTCATCGCAACCGGGAGTATTGCCTCTCGGCCTTGGATTTATGCTGTACAAATCATGGTATTGTCCCCACTGTTTCTCTTGAGATAAGAGATAAAACAACACGAACTTAAAATTTTGTACCACACACAACCACATTTAACGATAATTCACTTTCATTGTAAACAATATAGACTAATATCCAACGCAGAAAAAAGTCAACCTAACCTCTATTAGGTATTGCCAACTTAAGAAAGTGAAAAATCCTGCGATAGATTAATTTCTTTAGTAAACACTGTTTTTCTAGAACTACTATTCGATACTCCTCTTTTAACTATTTACAAATAATTATTTAAATGTTCCGTTCAAGTTTACAAGCAGCTATTGCTAACCTGTAGTTACAATAATTGGTTGAGTGTTAAGACGGCTCCACACATTCGGCATTCGCCGAGCAGCGAGCTAGTGCTCTCCCAATCCCGAGCAGCTGACGTGTTCGGCGAATGTTCGTTCACTTTGATGTGTCCAAAAGACCGACACTCGGTGGGTAGGGCGAACCCCGAATGTTCGTCAGTCGGCAAATACCAAGCAACTCATCCACACTACTCGGGATTCGGCGAGCGGTTGCTCGGTGTTCGCCGAATAACGAATGTGTGGAGCCGCCTTTAGACTAGCGACTGGCACAAACATACCACCTTAAATACGTTTTGCTTCATTCACTGAGAGATAGCCCATTTTACATTGGCGACGAGGTAAATCGGGATAAAACTGGGTTCTGTGCAAGAGTAAAGAGAGTACGCGCGCGATCAAGATGTGAACACAAAGAGAATCTGGTAAAATGAATCGAAATTCATTGAGAGAACGTTTTTCGGTCAACGATGATAGCGAGACTGTGGGAACATTGGAAGAAATGGATGCTGTCATTCGAGTTCGTGACAAAAACTAACCTTACCAACGTGCAGAAGCGTGTTTGTTTCATTTGGCAGGATACGAAGTACATTATTTTATACAATAAAAGCTGTCGTGCCAGGAGGAGGAAATGTAAATGATTGAACGAAAGCAGCACTGAGAAATCAGTTTGCACCGCAAGTAAACGTACCGTACAAAAGACATGGTTTTCGTTGTTTATCTCAGCAGGTAAAGGAATCTATTTTCAATTACGTAATTCGATTGCAGCAACAAACAATAAATCGTGATTTCGGTGCCAGAAAAGACAAAATGGTTCGAGATAAAATACTTGAGAAGTTTTGTTCAAATGAATTACGTCGTCAATCGTTGAAAGAAGGAACAGCATTGACATTTGCACGGGCAAAGGAAATTTCACGATTATGGGAAATATCAAACACACAAGCACAAGTTACGACATTAAACGAAGTTAAAAAAGAACAAATTAATTGTGTTAATTTCAAGAATAGAAGAAAGCAACAAAGTAAACATGACAACAAAGGTGAGCATGAAGACTCGAATATAAATGTTATCGCTGTAACCATACAGGACATTTTGGGAGAGACGAGAACTGCCCGACTTGGTCAAGTATTTATTAACAGTGTGAAAAATGGCACCATAAAATTGTTTGTAAGACGAAGGTAGAAAAGAGACTAGAAAAGGAAGCAAAGACACGCAACAAATCGAAGAGGACGCTGAGGATAGCAACGAAGAGTCAATAAGCAGCAAGTTTGTATTCAGACTGCGTGGAAAATTTAGGCCTTGGGGATGATCGACCAAGACGAGACGACTGAGGTTATCCTCGGTGGAGTAAAATTTAATATGATACTCAGCTCTGGTGCAAAATTCAACATTACTAGTAAAATGTTGGGACCTGCTTAAAAGGAGTCAAATTGTGTGTAACCGCTCGAAAATGATTTTGTACCCTTATGGAAGCCAAGTATCATTAAATATTTTGGGTGCTTTTATAACCAAAACTAGACTAATGGAGCAGCTGAGCTGGAAGCAGAAGTATTCTTTATTGATTGATTGATTTTTTCGTGTTTCCGGGCGCGTCAACTGCTTCGGTCATTAGTCCCGTGAGTGTAGTGCATGTTTTTTCTCTCGGGAGATGGCAGTGATCTTTCCCCGCTGGATGGCGAGATCCGGCGCCGACCTACCGTCGGCTAGTGGGGTTTCCCCCTAACCAGGACTCTCCCACCAGCGGGGCACCGCCCCAGCCGGGACCAGGTTTAAGCTCCCGACCGGTCTCCCGGAATATGTGATAGTGTGATGCATGTTAGTGTAAGTGTGTAAGAGGAGAGGATAGGGCAAGGAAGTGGAAGGAAAGATCGCGCGCGGTCCGTGACTCGTTTGGGAGGGTACTGCTCCGGCATTCGTCTGGAGTTGATCGGAGAAACCACAGAAAACTACCGATCAGAGCAGCCGGCCGCTAGAATTCTCCTCCAGACAGTGACTGAATTCGGCCTAGCTGAGAAGCTAGTGTCGAAAATTCTGCCGCCGTCAGGACTCGAACCTAGGACTTCCCGGTCAGAGGCGCTGCAGTGACAGTTGATGCACTGAGCTACCGCTACAGGAAGAAGTATTCTTCATGGATGGAATAGATTAAGCACTTCTGGGAAGGAGGACAGCATTGGGAATGCTCATGATCTACAAAGGAGCAGTGAGAACTCTTCATGAAAGGGACATTCCCTCAATATTTTCAAGGGAATTGGTAAACAAAGATTTTCAGCGGAAGATTCCAATTGACAACTCAGCAAGTCCAATCGCTCGTCCAGTTCAAAGACAACCGTAAAATTTAAATGATAAGTGAAAGCTGATTTGATGATAGATTGAAGGAGATATCATGGAGAAAATCGCGGTTCCCGCACCTTTGGCATCACTGGTACAGGTACCAAAGGACAAAGAGTGGAAGTCATTTATGGACATGAGAAGAGCTAACCAGACTGTTCTTAGAGAATGATAACCAATTCCAACAATTGAGGAACTTTTACTCGACCCGAATGTATTGACAATATTTTAAAAATTAGATTTGAAATGGGGTTATCATCAAGTGGAGCTGGAGGAAGAATCGTATTTATCACATTACATTTATCACGGACTTTTCATGGATATCATGGTTCATGGCAGGAACATACAAGAATATGACATAAGGCTAACATTGGTTCAGGAAAGATTTGAGAAAACTGGGCTTCTTCTGAATAGAACAAAATGTGAATTTCGATAGTAGATAATTGTGTATTTGGGACATCAAATCTCAGAAAAAGGCACCAAACCATTGGAAACTAGTTATGAAAAGATATGTCTATTTCATCGACCGAAGAACGTGAAAGAAGTGAGGAAATTTTACGAGACAGATCAATTTTTCATTCCCGATTTGTCTTCAAGGAGTGAACCTTCATGTCAAATGACAAGGAGGAACATTTTCAGATGGAGGAAAAGTCAAGAGGATATATTTCAGGGCTTGGAGTGAATGATATGACCAGAAGTTTTGGGATTCTACGACAAAAATGCAGAAACCAAAGTGAACGCAGACGCAATTCTGGTAGGACTTGGAGCGATGCCTGTTCAAATACAAAAAGGAGGGCCTCGTGTAATTCGATAAGCAAGTCTGGCATTATCTGATGTTGAAAGAAAATTCAAACCGAGAAGGAAGCCTTGCCTTTGGTTCAGGTATGTGAGAAGTTTCAGTTATATTTTTACGGGAAGAATTTTGAACTAGTTACGGATCACAAAACACTTGAAGCAATTTTTGCTCCAAAATCAAGACCGTGTGCTAGAATCAAGAGATGAGTATTGAGGCAGCAATTGTACAAAGTTTATAATTGTATACATGAAAGGGAAATTAATATGGCAGATCCGTTGTCAAGATTACTGGGGATACAAGTTCCTCAAGAGATTTCTTTGAAGGACAAGTATGCAGAGAGTAGAGGCTTCAGTTCCAAAGCATTACTCAATGGACGAACTCGAAGATGCCACAAGACAGGATTCAGAATTGCAGCAGTTACAAAAGTGTATGGAGACATTTGGATTTCAGAAATGAAGTACAAGTTCATAAAGGAGGATATTATACACAGAGCTCATATATTTGAAGGACTTCTTGTAAGAGGCACACAAATCATACCAAAGGCACTGCAAGAAACAATATTGCGAATAGCACATGAAGGACATTTGGGTATTGTCGGGATGAAGCAACGACTGCAGACTAAAGTTTGGTGGAAAACAATGGATAAAAATGCTGAAAACTGGGTGAAACGTTGCCATGGGTGTCAGATTACCTCGCTTCCAGATACTCCAGGACCAATAACAAGAACTCAACTGCCAGCAAAATTTTGGCAATAAATTTCCATTGATTACCAAGAACCGCTACCCACAGAACATTATTAGTTGTTTTCTCCTTCTTCCATGAGCTCTTTCAAACTTCAGGGGAAGCCGATGATTGACTACCTGCACCGAGAACTCACTATGTCCTTTATGGGGCACATGATAACCTATACACTAGACTAGGGTTGTCCAACTTGCAATGCCTCAAGGGCCACAACTAAAACCTTTAATTTGGTTGCGGGCCATATTTTCATTACTTGGGTGATCCCCAACTATCTTTCCCATATTGTTGATCTCGGCACTTTGCCCGGCTACTCTGAAACGGGGGAGGGGAGATTGGAATCAGGCGTGATATCAGGCCTTAGAATGCATAATGCAGTGAAACACATTGGGATGATTTTAAATTTCTGGATTTACTAGAAAAACTTCTTAAATATAAACCCGAATCTAATTTTACCTTACAGAGGTGTTGACTCCGACAGGGCATGCACTAGGTGTGCTATGTTCTGGCTCAATATGCAAGGGACTTTGACTTTTGACTACAAACCTTTCGCGGGCCACAATAAATGACACCTCGTGCCACATGCGGCCTGCATGCTGCCAGTTGGACAATCCTGCACAAGACACTGACAATATGGACAGCAGGTGATCTTCGCAAGGTTTGGAATCAGTGTAATTTTAATTAGTGACAACGCTGGGACATTGAAAAACTAGTTTGACACGTTTCTCTGAGAATATGGAGTAGAATGTCGATTCTCAACACTGCTTTGGCCACAAGAAAACTGAGAAGTCGAGAGAAAACAGATTCATCTTGAAGAGCTGAAGTTTTACATTGGACAGGCGAATTATATTCTTACTTAATGAATTAACGTGAAACACCACATTCAAGTACCGGAAAAGCCACTACAGAGCTCATCTTTGGCCAAAAATACACGCAAAACTTTCTGAACTCCGCAACTCAAGAAAGGAACATCTCTATGAAATGCATGATGACAGGGAGAAAAAAGGAGGAAAGAGACATGCAGATACTAGTCAGAACCCAAGGTGACCTGGTGCTGATAACTCAAGAAAGCAAAATAAACTTTTGAACGTAAACAGACAGGCAATATTCCAAATTCCAAAGAGCCTGTGTTGTCGACATTCATCATGCAACTCGCATCTTAACCAAAGACTTATTCATAGAAAAACTGTAAAACCTGTCCAAAGAGAACAGGGCAGCCTCAGAACTGGCTACTTTCCAATTCAAAGCACAGTGGATAAACTGGAAATCTGCCTAAAGTGGAACCAGAAAGGAATTTTTTGTACGACAGTATGAAAAATTCTGGATAAAATGGAAAACAAATTGTTTTAAAATTATACATTTAAAACAAACTGTTTTAAATTAAATACTGTAAGTGTGGCAACACCTTACCACAAGGCACTCAGAGCTGTGCTCTTCCATTCGCTTTCTCCGCTACCTTCATCCCAACATCACATTTCCCACCCTACTTGTGCAAAAGCCACTATATACATGCAATAGCACAGACCTTCACAAGACCATAGGAAGGAGATGCGAAGAGCAATCCTTCCAAAATTCTTGTAAAGCGAGCTTTGGGTTCAGTGATTTGAAGTTCAATGGTACTGTTGTTCACTTCAATGAATTGCAGGTGTAGTGTTAATCAAGTGTTTATGACGCCAGGTGGTAAATTAAGAATGTTAACTTTTGGTGAGAAAATTAGACTAACTGAAGAACATTACAGAGCAACACTTCTCTCAAGGCTTTCATAAAGAAATTTATAGTTGGAAAAACTCAAATGTATGACACTTTAAAAAACAAAGACAAAATCAAGAATGAGAGGTTTAAAAGATTTTTTTTATAGGTGGTCACCACAATGTTCATGTGACCTAGACAAATAACCAAAGCCTAAATCAGACGAATTCATTGTTCCTACAAGTATAGAAAATAATATTTCTTTCACTCTTCATGGACTTATTTGTTTGATTACACTTCGTGTTGCGTTTCTATATGTCATTTTCTTTGTCTCTCCTGGAGCATCTTCCTTTCTTTGAAATGTAGTTACAGGCGAGATAAACTACTCATACAACCTATTCCGTTTTTGAACGATTACGTTTCCTGAATCGAGTTTTTACTGCAAACCTGATTAAGCCATAAAATTTGTATAAGAAGGAAGAAAATGTTGGACCCAAATGATTCCTTAGATAGACTTTACTGTATTTTTTAAAAGAATATTTTGAAGTGTACTTTTCATGCATGATTCACTGACTTCATGTGAACATTCTCCAGTTGGTGAAATGACAAAAAAAAAAATCAGAAGTCAAACAACTCCAGGACAAGTTAGCCAAGTATGTGAAATGATTCCAAATCATTTGGGTGAGTGTTACTCACCATGCCGCCCAATTCAGTTTGGCAAATACGAGTGGAAAACAAACAACAAAAAAGGCAAAAACCCATACTCACACGACTGAACAGACTGTACCATGGTCTATCCGTCATCCAGTTTTTTTACTCGAAAGGGTGAAAGTGTAGTGAATAATAAACAGATATTGTCTGCAGTTGACAGAATTGAACAAGTGGTTTATCATTGTTGGTCAATATTCTTAGAGGGGCAAATGACACACATGATGAGCAGTGGAGAGAAAGGTTTAGGTGGCTAAACAGACATACATGATTAACAGAGGCAAATAGTTTAGAAGGGCAAACCAACATGCACAATTAGCAGTGGGGCAGAAGGTTTCGAGATGCATTCATGAATTAGAAGATAGTTGAATGAGGGAGTAGAGCACCAATAGACCATGTTCCCACAAATTTACCTCTTGGAATTTCACATCCATTCTAAAAGTTTTGAAAGACGGCCTTCAGTAGCAGGAACTTAGAAGATAAGGCCAGTTAGAGCATTAAGGTGATGATCTTACAAATAATTCTATCAGATGAATGTACAAAATTAATTTGACAATAAACCAAAAATTTGAAATCGCCCAACAGATTTTCAAGGCCAAGCATAAATACAAATTTCTCAGTAATGAGAAAGTACTCTAAAGACTTCCATGAATTTATGAATTACTGGTTAAAAAAAAAAATAGAAACTTAACTGTAATATTAAATAAGTCACAATAGATTTGTACTAAGTTTATCAACTTCAGTATAGACCAGTTATAATCTGTAAATAATGCATTTTAAAATGTTATGAATAACTTCCTTGAATATTATCATTTCTATATAATTAAATGGATTGCAAATGGACGCATGTACACTAAAATAACTCTTCCGGTCAACATTAAAAGTAGAAATACAGATTTACACTGTTGCACAATGCCTAAGCAGCACATAATTAACAAAATTCTATTGTGATAAGTAAGAAAGCATAAACTACACAGTACAAATAATACAGAATATTTTTCATATACAGTCTCCAAAATGTCTGCAAATGAAATTTTTCTCTCTTACAGGTAAGTGTTATAAAAGCTGTAACCCGATCATCTAGTCATTTCACCCATAACAATATTTACAATTACATAAGCGTTCACTACAAAAATAAATAATTACTTTTATTTGGACAGCTTTCACGCCCCCATTGTTCGGACTTCCTCCAGAGAAATTTGGAGAAACTGTTATTTTACCAGCAGATTTCAGGTCTTCTGCAGTGGCAGGCACTAACATCTGTTAACAGGCAATGTGACAAAATACTCTGAATAGCTGAAACATTAATAAAAAGTATGTTAATAAAAGTGGATTTACACATTTTGAGATCTCTAAAACATGACTTGTGTTTATATAAAGTGAAAAAAATCAAATATAAAAAATGTGTGTATAAAATATGCATTATTAATTGTTAAATTAAATTAAGCAATTCATTATGTAAAAATAAAACATATTATAAAAAAATTTTTTTTTTTAAAATTTAATTTTTTTGTAAGGTATCAATTATACCATCATAGTTGCAAATTTTGGATGCTTTGATATGAAGAATAGTGTGTGTCCAAGATAGTTCCATGTATAACATAAGTAGTATATAGAATGTCCCATAATAAACGTTACAAACTTCTAGGGCAAGTAATAGGGATCAAAGATGATAACTTTTGGCCAATGTACAAGTTACGGGAAAACTTTTACAATGACGTCACACATGCAATTTTGAATATTGCACCCCTGGCACGCAAATGCACTGGTGGCACTTTGGCAGCATCACGTTTTGGCACAGTCAAAGATTTTGTTATAGTTGTATTTTACTACACTAAAACTCTTATGTTAACACTAAATGTTAAGACTAAAATTTAAATTTTCTTAAAACCTACCACCTTTTAACAGAATTAATTGTATTCAGTAAATGCCTCTGCAAACACAGTAAAATATCAACTTTCCAGGTTAATTTTTAAAAAAGACCAAATTATTGAACTTGAATGAAGCTTCTCTTCTTCCAAATTTTCCTTTCCATTTCTTACCAATTAAAAAACCTTTGAAATGAAGTTGTTAATAGTGAAGAAAGGTACAGTAATTTTGCAACAAACACTTTAAATACGTGTTACATGAATTCATATATTATAGAACACGAGCACCATAATCCATAATTATTCAAATTACAACTAACATTTCAAACGAAACCAATTATACACCTAAATTGATATTCTACAGAAAAACACCCACACACTTCACATAGATATTGCAGAACTTAAACAATCAGCCATAAATATTTGCAATACAAACCACATTTTCAAAAGAAATATTTTGGTATAAAGGTAACAAAATTTGATACAACTGCCACATATTCAAGTTGTACAAGACTTTGGTACCATTTTAAAATAATAATCACAGTGCTCAGAAGGATCAAAAACATGAAGGGAGACAAAGCAGGGAAAGGAGGACAAAGAGGGCAAGAGGACAAAATGGGAGAAAAAAGGGAAATTAGACGGAAAACAAGAAAAATGAGAAGGGAGCAAATAAAAAAGGGAGGCAAATGGGACACGTGGGGTATGGTGACAAAACGGACAAAAGGGGGCAAATGTGACAAGTGAGGCATGGGACAAAAAGGACAAGTGGGGCATGGTGACGAAATGGGGCAAAAAGGACAAGAGACACGAAAGGATCATATTTATCATAAGATTTATAAGCACTGGTAAATCTAAACCTCAGAGTCCACTAAAATATTTTTCTTAGACTCTCAAGCATTTTAACAGCTGTTGCTATGGACGCACTTTTAAAGTGTTGTTTAGATGGTTGGTTGCTAAGGAGCTAAGCACGGGTTTACTGGTGTAAATAACAAAAAAGTATATTTTTATAACATATTTCAACTACTGTCTAAATTTGGTGGATCTGAGGATTTTAGCTTAGGCGTAAAATATAACCACTGGAGCTAGTGTTTCTGCAACAACAACTTAGGAGTTACTTCATAAAAATAGTCCGTTTTAAAGAGTACTATTCTATTCGTCTTCATGCACAAATTGAATTTCAGAATTTCAATCAACTTAATCCAAATATATTCACAAACATTATTTGAAGGGTTGGGGGAAGTTGGTGCTAACCCACAACTAATTTTTATCAGCCAGAGCAAAAACAAAAGTTTTTGTAAATTCAGACATGTAGTTTCTATACACACTTCTTGCTGCTTTCTATATACATACCGTAGTTCTATGAACAAGTTTGCACAGCATTTCAGATGAAGTTTGTTTTTAGGAGACATGATTGTTATTTTGGATTCCTGAAATGAGGGTTAGCACATCTTTCCCTGACCGTTCATTTCATTCATTCAATTTTAATGAAATTTTACTAACTTGCTTGTTATTGGCAGCAGCCATGACCTTAACCAGAACAGGAATACCTCTAGCTGGCTTCAAAAGTGCAAAAGGTGTTTGACCACCTCGTCTAGCTGCAGTCATAGCTCTAGTGTTTATAGGATCAATGATTACTCCAGCACTAGGATCCTGGAACATTAATAAACAACATTAGATAGATATTTTTATTTTATATTCTGACACACACACACACACACACACACACACACACACACACACACACACACACACAGGAAATCAATAGAATAGAACAAATACTATATGCTCTGTAAAACACATGCAGAAAAAAATATCAAAAATATTTTACGTTATTCTTATTCTATTCACCCACATCAGCGATTACTTCACCATACTACCAAGACCCACACAACACACCAGTCAATTACACATCAACAAATAGAGACAATATAGACTAAATTATCATTTTTGTCATTCATCTATCATCCAATATTTGGGAATCTGTCATGTCGGTCAAAACAAACAATGTAGTAGAGATTATTTCCCCGTAAATGTACCTGTACCTACAGACACATTTACTAGCATACACAGGTGTATGTAAAAACAAAAATGAGTTACAGTAAAAATAGTTACTGTCTGTTTCATAACTTTTCAAGGGTCTGAGAAAAAAATAGTTGTAAATTGTGGGTACATGTAATGACTTAAATACACAACATTAATTCTTTGTTTCCTAATAATAATAATCTAATATTATGTTAATAATAACCTTAAATCAACGGATAAATAAATGGAACTACAATGGCACCTACTTCCTCATATTGAAATTACAGGAAAATGCTGAAACAAATTTGAACCTTTGCAATTTATGAAAATTCAAAGTTCAACAGAAATGGGCCATTTTTTAAAGTATCCTTTCCTCTATCCAAGGAAAAATGTACAATCAAAACATTTGAAGCCATTTTTCAGAAAATTTTGAAAATATTTTTCAAGCTTCATGTAAAGTACCACCCAAAAATCAAAATCTGTTTCAAACTTGTTGAGCTTCAGCCAGATCAAATCGGAAATATATATTTTGGAGAAAATCATCTGAACGGTAACATATAGAGATGTTTTGTCATCAATCAAATTTTCAGTATATTTCAAGTTCAAGGACTGTATCTAGAACAACAAAACGTGGATTCCGACTACACAAAATGTTAGAAGAAGTAATTTACTACATATATGAACAAAAGTTATCCACTTTTTGATATCAGAACCACACAATACAAATATTCACTTTTGATTATTTGATCACAACGAGGATTCAATTTTTGAACATAGAAAATGAATTTGAAGAAATTAAAGCAACTTTCCAAAATCAGGGCAGAAAAAATGTAAATTCCAGGAATGTAAGAGTGAGGTTTTACTGTTTCTGTTGTTGAAAAAGTTGATTGTGTCATTTATATTAAATCTCAAAAATTAAACATTTAAAGGGTAAAAGGGTTATGTTTGCAATAATTTACATACTATTTTTAAACAATTGTTCCTTCCTGAGAGTACATCAAAGTCAACAATCAAACTTTCCTCACATTATGTAATCATTTTAAAAATAGATTTAAAATTTACTCTCACTTCTCAAAGATTATATGCTTTTTTAACTTTAGAAAGGATTTTAGGTCCACCTCCGGACAAAATACTAATTTTCCCGGTGGTCAGTGCAAAATCTGGTCAATATTACAAAAACAACAACAATGCAACAGATGACCAATTCTTCACACTAAGGAATGTTTTCATATCTTTTCCAGACTAGTCAGAGATCCAGGAATTGCAATAGCAATTGCAATGTGTCTCAGCTGGCTGATAAGTACTGGGCTCATTAAAATCGCTGAGATGACATTTCTGTGCTCCACCTTTCACCTAGACTCATTCATACCATTCAACTCATTAACAAATAATGACAGGAATATATGTACAGGTGTTAAACAATTTACATTTGTTTCATGTGCACTCACAAATGCATAACATGCCTGCCCACATTTGAAATAATATTGCATACTATAACATCTGCAAAAACATCACATTTAGAATATTTCAACAATTCAAAACACTCAACTGATGCATACAAAAAAATATGGTAAAATTAATTTTGTCACAATATTAATGACTGGTAAGTTCCTGAATTTTAAGTATGGCTATTTAGTAGGCATGTTGTACATTTTCCCCTTTAAAACAAATAACCTAAACACTTTCACACAGGGCATCATTTCTGAATTCATTAAATATTCCTTTCACACCCACACTGATGAAGCAATGTAACAAAAGCAAGGATGTACCTTTTGCTGGTTCCCCTGTCCAAATATTCTTTCTCTGTTTTCTGGAGGACAGCCAGACGTTATTAAATTGTTAATATCAGCCAAAGTTCTGTCCCCATTAGGTAGATGAATAATTCGCAAATTTTTCCTGTAAACATTTACATGTGATGAGGGTTTGTTGAATATTGACAAGAGAATGGTGTTAATAATTAATCCAATGTTTGGAAAAAGACACACTAAAAGATTAAAACACAATACACCATTTTTTTATCTAACTCTTAACTTTCTCAATCAAATAAGAAACAAACTTTTTGTTTTATTTCCACAAACAGATTGTAAAGGTAATTGAAGATATAAATACATGTTCATGCACTGAAGTAAAACATATTTATTGTAGTCACTCCATTAAAAATAGCAATCTTGAAATTCTCTTTGGCACATTCCATTAAGATATGGTTTTGCATTCACGTTTCTCTTTCTGTGAAATTTACACCAGTTCTTTGGCCATGAAACCAATAAATTCCCTTTCTTGTACGAGTTGAAGCAAATCTGAATATTCATATAAACCTACAGTTTACAAAATAGAAACCCAACAAACAAAATATCACATAAAATCCTACTCTTCCCGTCGCTTTTGTTTCCTTGAAACAATATCCTTGAAGTTATTTGGATCCATTTCTTGTATTCGCATCCCTCCTCGATATTTAATGCCATGTTTGTATTCTTCATGAGATCTAAGAGCATATTTCCGAGGAAATTCTATATGACATATTGAACACATGAAGTGTGTTTTGTTTCCATGGGAATGTGCCTGCAAACAATTAAAAAATAAATGTAAAACCTAAATCCAAGGTTAATATATAATCTAGAATATTTTAGTGTAAAATTAAATTACTTTAAAAACTTTTAATTCAATTATAACTTGTACACATTCTTTTTATCTTCCAGCATTTCAAAAATATAATATATTATGGCAGTTTACTAAAATATCATGATACATCAAAACAAGAGAACCAGTTACAGTAAAATACATATGGTTTTCCACCAACTCTTCAGAAATACACTCAATTTATGAAGCAATGTCTCTTGATTTGCTCTAGGAAAATTTGTGTGGTAAACAAATCAACACGAAACAACTGATGCCCATACTAAGACAGACTCAGTAAAGACATCAATATCATTTGTGAACATATTTTGGAACCACTTACGGGAAATCCCTTACCTTGTGACACATTAAATTGGACATTTGATTGAATCCTTTGCCGCAAATTTCGCATTTATAAGGCCGCTCATTGGTGTGAGTAAAAATATGGTTTCTTAGATTGCCTTTAAAAATAAAATAACATTAATTGATAAACATATTGCATTACACTTGAATGAAATGTGTATGGTTTGAGCTCAGATACAGTAATATTAAACATTAAACACTGAGGAGAGCTAAGAATTTCAATATCAACCCTTTTTTCATTATTTTCTGTAGTGTAACAACAAATGCAGGTTTGGATTTTTTCTATAATTCAACACTTCCCCAAATAAAAAAAAAACATTAGTTAGTTTCCTTAGATTTGAAGAACTACTTGCTACAAAGTGGCTAGTGCAAGCAAGTTACTGTTACAAACTACTGATTGGGAGCAGACAAAATTGTAACCTTGAAGGCAATTAAATCACTTAAAATATTCTATAAACATACAAATATACAATAGCACAACCTTGTGTAATTTAAAAAGCAATAAATGAAATAGAACAATAGTTTAAATACCAGAAAAGGTATATTCACAATTGTCTAAAAACAAGTAAAATGTGTGGAAAAGGTTTCAAATAGATTATTGGAAAGATCTGCACTAAATATTAATATAAAAATAATATCCAATACAGATTTTACAGGTAATGTCCAAATCTAGCTAATTCAGGAATTAGTCACTTAACATTCACATTTTCCAAAATGGGAGAATGAAGATCAAAATACAAGCAGCTGGGTAGCATACTTTGGACTTAACCTGAATGATAGGCACATTAAGGGCACAAAACGGCTACAGTAGGTGAAGCACATTAGTGACATAATATAGCAGATAACATGTGATAAAAGGGATCATACTGCTGGTGGAAATTACTGGTGGCAACGCTACAACCTTTGCAATTCACATAAAACTACCTTGAGCTTGTGCAACACAATTCCAAATGTATTTATAATTCCAAAATGCAAATACCCAAGGCATCATTCACTCATTTTACTTTAGCCAGCGCCTTGTGGCTAATGCTAACATAAGCTGCTTGAATCTGATCTGTTCATCATCATTCATACTGTATAATCCAAACTGCCAGACTAATGTACCAATTAACCGACTACTACCTAATTAGCCATACTTTGGAATTTAGTTGTAACATATACACAACCCAGATATGGTAACCTATTCATCAATGAAAATTAAGGAAAGAAGTTCCCTAGATCCTTTGAAACCATTAATATGCACTTAAATGTGTATTAAACTGCTCAAAAAGGAACAATTTTCCTTTTCTAACAATTTTTTTTTAAAAAAAGAAAGAAAGAAATTTATAGAAAACAAACCTTTCTGATGGAAGCCCTTCCCACAAACAGTGCATTTGTGTGGCTTGTGCTCGGAATGAGTTTTACGATGAGATATTAATGTAGACACTCTATTAAAAGTCTTTTTACACAATTCACATACATATGGACGAGCATCACTATGAATTGCTCGGTGCTGAGACAATGTACTCATCTAAAAAAATTCACACAACACAATTAGAAAAGAACCAATACTTTAAATGGAAAATATTATACTATCAAGCTTGAATATTATGCAAATATTTTCAAAAAATAAACAAACCAAGTTTTACATGTAAAATATCATTAGAATTTATCTACAGCAACTACAGTGGTTTCCATTAATACACCTAAGAACTGTCAGCTGTCAGGAATCCCTGGCTATTGTTTGGGATGAATGAACCACTAACATCAACACAGAAATGAATTCTAAAATTAGTACATACTTGTCGGAAAGCTTTTCCACATGCCTCACATTTAAAATTCCTTTCATCTGTATGAGTGGGCAAATGTCTCATCAAAGTATATTGGTGTCGAAACTCCTTCCCACCTACATTCACAATGAAAAGAAATGAATGAAAGAGTTTCCTAATGTTAATCAAAATTTTGAGTAAAACATATTCATTAAGTTGTAATACTCACAAATTCCACATTCCCAAATTTTTACAGTTTTATTTTCCACTTTTACATACTTGACAAAATGCATACGAGTGCGTGGGTCACTTTTTATAATTTGGTAATCTTCCTGTTCAGTTGCGGGAAAATATTCCACTCCATCTTCAATTACCTATATAAATTTTGTAATTAGAACAACTATATAAGCCAAAAGAATTGGAAAAATTGGAACCAAGGAAGAACACGAACAAAACATCTCTGAGACAATGAGTTTATAGATTTTAATTTCAACTCTTGTGCAAATAACGAATAAATACTGAGACAAGCCTCACAACACTGATATACTAATTATCATTTCTACACATATCAAAAGAAAATTTTTTACCTTGTATCTGATCTTATTTTGTCTCATGCGAGAGTTGGTAGTAAAGTTGGATTTTAAATGAGAATTGCCTTGCACATCACCTTCATCTGATCTTTTTCCTTGTCTCTAAAAACAACAAGGAAAATGGGGTGGATATACGAAAGAACGTTTAAAGAAAGAATGACTGTTCTATGTATATAAATCAAATTTGAAGCACAGAATAGTAAGCAAGCAAATTCTGTGACTGTGGGAATTCAAATTATAATGAGGTGTCTTTACAACAAGGAAAGTTCAATCAATATCAGAAAAAAAGATCAGGTATCAATGTTTTCCTAATGCAAATTTTGGCATCGCAATCAAGTTTTTCTTCCTTTATAAGACAACAACAGGAAGAGAGACGTACAAATGATTTTAAAATAAGATTAACACAATAACCTACGTACCTGCTGTGATGTGCTAGTTTCCACAAGTTGGTCAGTTACACGACATTTGCTGATTCCAACATTGTCCAATTGTTCCGGAATTACATCCTCATCTTCACTATCATATTTTTCTTGTTTTACATACACTTGTTCACTGCACATGAAATATATTTTATTAGGAGACAAAAATATTTTGAGCTTGTTAATCATCAGCACCCTTAATTTCTAACTGACAAAAAGAAGTATTAGAGTGTGTGAGAGAATGTGAATTCTTTATGCAAATACTCATATACCAATGATGTTTACTTCTTCACCCTAGCAATACCATGGTATAAACTGCCCTGTGCATGAAGAGGGGGGTGCCTCTGGGGTCCATCGCTTAAATTTTGATTTTATTGATGTTTTGGATAATTTTGCTAAAGTAATAATTTGATATTTCTCACAATATACGTGTGAATTCAGTTAAACAATAAGTATTATTCAATTTCATTCTCTGCAAATGAAAAAATCCTACTTCCTGGAATCACCATTTGTCTTTAACAACCAAACCTATTATATTTTTACATCAAAGGCTGGTGTATCATCACAAACCAACAACATATTATATTCTTTCATACCAACACTTAAAATACTACAAATGTTTCCAAAATTTATTTTGTGTTCAGTTTTAGAGTGAACATTGGGTGAAACGTCCTGAATATCCTACAGCCAAAAACACTAATAACTCAAATTCTAACAACCACTTCTAATTAATTGCATCATATTTTCAACAAAAAGCACATTGTTAACAATATCAATTAATTCCCTAATAATTGAAACCTATAAAAATCAAACAATATTGTTGGGCCTCAGCATGTCAACTCCCTCTTTCATTGTGCATCTCAATTATTTTCTATCCACACTCATATCCACACACCTACTAGTAACACTAGATTTTTTGAAGTTGCAAAACAGAATTATGTAGCTAAAAGCACTTAAAGAATACAACACAAGAACATAACATATCACTTCCAAAATAAATACAATTAAAATCATTTTACCTCATGGTGGATTCTCTTGGCACATCTACAATTTGTTCCTCCAGTTCTTCTGATGGGTTCAAAACCAATGATATAACATGCTGAATCTTGTCCAAATCTTGCAATTTGTTAACAGCTTGAGATCCAGTTTTAAATTCCAATTGCAATACTTCTGCGTCATGCTGTGGTACTGCAACACGATAAATCAAGAGAAATATATAACAAATAAAATTATTCAGCAGTATTATACAAGCTGTAAAGTTATAAGTTATGAAAAGTTTGAAGCTTCCAACAATCATTTACCCATCTCATCCTTTCCTTAGAAATTCAAGAAAATATTCAAAATTCCATTCAGTTAAATTTTTTAACAATCATTTTTGTCTCCAAACAAATTGCCAAAAAAATTCACTGTGCATCATGAAGACGAAAATACATTTTATAAGTGCTAATCACAAATATTTGCACACATGGCCATCACTGTCAAAAATTCTTAACTCTAATCCCATATTTTCTAAACACAAAATTTACAATCATACGCACACCAATAATGCAAAATCTTAACGAGTTTGATCTTCAATTACTCCTTGTGACAAATTCTATTTTACATTATAAAAATGTACTACTTTTCTATGGTTTTTAACTGAGCAGTCACAAAATAAAAGAAGAACAAACTAAATATTACACAACTGTGTATAACGTGCACCGATTGCTATGGGGCAACATCAATGAAAAAATTAGAAATTAATATGAATATAATTCACTGACTTTTGATAATAAATTGAATTTGAATTCACTGGGCATTCGTAGAGCTTCTGACGAAGTGTGGTAAGAGTTCAACTAGAAAGAAAATAAGCAGGAAGAATTATATTGCAAAATTATTACTATAAATGAATTTATTAATATATCAATTCAATGTAGCATATTTTATAGAGAAACAATATACATACTTTGCAAGTTTAAGGTATACAAATACAACATTCATATAAATTCAATTATTTCAAATAATTTCCCTTTTTCCTCCTACAGCTTTTATTCTCTTTACATATTTACATAATTATGACAAAACTAAAAGAAACATTGCCAGATCAAGAGTCACAATGGCTCAGAGCAAGTGTGAGAGAAAATTAAGATATTATTTTCCTTTCACATCAAAGTTGATATCAAATTTCATGGCATAAAATATTGTAAAATGATACATGTAATAGAAATTTTAACTGGAAGAAGTTTATAATTAATTATCCATTTCTGTAACAATAGTACAAAAAAAGGGCTGATTCTCTTAAACATATATTAAAGACTAAAGAAGAAATAGCAAATCATCTTCAAGCACAGTGAACATAAACAATCCAGATTTATGAATATGTTTCAGAATTATTAACATTTCACACTAATTTCTGCATTTAGTATTGACCTCAAGAGGCTCCTTGAAAGCATAATCCAAAAACCCAGAAGCATTTTAAGTATTAAAGTTCATACAGTTCATAAGTGATGGACCATGCTACTGTAAATCTATAAATGCTTCTACACAAATTAATAATGGGGATGTTGGAAACTTATTCAGAAAAATGTACAGGAGAAGTAATGGAAGAAGTGTCAACAGATAGGTAAATGCAGGTTCATGAAATTGTACTGAACCTACCACAGAAATAACCAATGCAAGCTTAGGGAATGGTGGAAAAAAACTGAACTTTAACATGACTATGCGCATTATGATTACCACACTGCCGATTAATCCACTTTTTCACACACAAACGTAGTTACAATAAAGTAATATAATAAACACACATTTTTAACTATGGAAAAGAAAAAAGTAATTTGAAACAGGTATACAGCGACGACACCATTCACACGCAAGATGGATACAGATGCATCATTAACACACGATAAACACGCACCTTCTTTCTTTTAAAGCTATCACTTCCTATAAAATAGGCGCGCTCCACGTTAATACGAATGGGTACACTATCACAGTTAAATTTATTGAAATTACGAAACAAAAGACTGACGCCATAGTGAGATCGTCTTCTGCTCTTCGGCTCTATAAACACAAGACGAACGGAGTTCGTTTCTTTTTCATGCCGCATGGCATGCGTAAAATTACGCCGTTTATCAGTTTTGTTTTTACTGCTTACCTTTTCCTACTCTAACCGTTCCATGAGCGCTCATACTCATGTAAAAGTTCTGTTCGCCTCTAAGCAGGCTAAAAGTAATATCCAATATCCCCCCGTGAATCTACAGCAGCTACGGATCTGATTTTCAACATGCGCAAAAGCCCCAGGATGCGTTTGCGCATGAGCGGGAAAGTCACGAATTTTGAAGAACACATTAGTTAACCAATGCACTAATTTATACTCTTGCTCGCCCGAAAAACAATTAGCCACTTGCAGAATTTTTTTTAATAGTACAATTTTATTCATGCTGATGCTGCAACAAAATGTAAAAAATACTCAAATCACCACTATTTCTTAGTCTCATATTGAGATTGACCCCAAAACAAAGAATAATATAGTTCCGTTATTATTTAATTGTGAATTCGAATAATCTAATCCACTGATGCACGCTTACCGGGTAACTCAACAAACAAGAACGAAATATGAGCAAATTGCAAGCGTAATATTTAAATTATTGGGAGAAAAACTTGAGAAAAAATTCTATAAATGATTTTTCTTTATTTAATTTCCTTTCGGGATCATTGACTCATTATCCCTTTTCTTGGTGTCATTTGGATGGATTGTAAAAACACAAACTAAATCTAATAACGAATACTAACGTACCAGTATATTTTTGTCATAAAAATCGTAGTTTACAAGAACATATTAAAACGTTGGTCAGTCATTAGTGAAAAGTTAGTAAGTCATTAGCCGAATTATATAACTATACTTTGTGAAGTGATGGAAGTTAAGCAAATCGAGACACCACGGAGTACCAGATGGGTGACCACCTGGGAACCCCAGTTATAGTAATTGCGTCGAACCCATGACCGGAAGGGTAAAAAGCAAAGACTGACTGGGATGTCACGCGTCAAGACAAAACTTAATGGACTATTATCCGTAATATGTACGCTCAAAGCCCAAAAGATGAGTACCTTGGTCATGGGCTTAGAGAAGGCGGCAACTCTAGGTACTCATTAATAACAAATTAATAGTAAACGAAGTGGGAAAAGGTTTTAATGCAGTTTTTTTTTAATTTCAAACAATCATACACTCTACTGAATATGAATAGAGATTGACCAAAGACAAGATGAGTTCATTATGCTACGCCTAGTTTTTTCCTTTCCTTTTTTTTCAATCAGCCTTCATACTGCTCGTCCGCGAATGAGGTATGGAATAATATTCTGGGAGAACATATTCTATAGTTCCAACACTTTTAGATTACAGGATAGTATAGTACGAATAATAAGCAAACCCAACCCACGTGATTCTTGTCTCTCTTTATTAAGCTAGGAATTCTACCATTGCCTTAGCTCTTTATTTACGAATCAGTGTTTTTTGTCAAAACTACCTTACTCAAGGATAGGAACACACTCTCATTTTCAGCCAGTACAGATATCTAGAACACTCGACGTTAACAACATATATCGCTTACAAAAATGACGCATGTCTCATTTTTGCCAAATTTGCTAAATTTTTGGAAATTGCATAAGTTCAGATTTTTTGGGGGGGTTCCTATAATTACAATATTAAAGATAAAGACTTTTTCCTTAACGAAATCTGTTCCACAATGTAATCTACTGTTCTCTTTAAATATTGCCATTACTAGGGAACGGATTTATATGAATTTGCATTTTTATTATAGGCCATTCAGAGAATGTTCTTAGCGACTCTACAATATTTTTCATATTTAATGTTTGTTTTAACATTGGTTATATATACAGTACATTGCTTACAATACCAGTGAGATTATTTAAAAATGCATAACTTGGCACCTAATTTTGGTTGGTACGATAAAATGTACATGAATTCACTTACATTTTATTAAATATATTAGTTTTCTGGCAAAATTTTGCAATATTCTGTTGGTAGGGCTTGGAATGGATGATTGCTTCGAATTGTTGATCTGGTGGTAGGTGTTGTCTTTCATCCTGAAACTTAGGACAGGCTTTCACTATTTGCGTATTTTTGTCCGTTGTTTCAGTGAATAGCCAATGGAAATTTCTTGACATTTGGTTACAATATGATGCTTTATAGATTTATATATTAGTGCATATTTGGTTGATTTTTCCTGTTGGTGCATATTCGTGTAATTGTATGAACATATTTTGCATTTTTCGTTATCAGAGTCTTATCTATAAAACGTTACATCTTTTCATTGATTCGAAAGAGCTTCTCACAGGTTGCGTTTTTTTCTACAGATGATAAAATACTTGTGCAAATGTGAAATATTTCTTGATATATTTTTTTTAAACGTCACAAAAAATACAACAAGACATACAATGTACTTTACTAAGGTGAATGTTTACTTCAATTATTTCTCTTGCGAAGAAGGGTAGATTATATTATGTTTGCACAAAAATTATCTTCTCATTCCAAGTATGTTTCTCCTGAATTTTATCAAGAAAGGTTTATAGAGGAAATGAAATTTTGTTAATTTTCAATTGCATATTAAATTGCATATTTCAGAATTTTTAGGTCATAAATGCATATTTTTAAAAGCATATTTCAATATTTTTAGGGCCTAAAATTCTCCCTAGTCATCACAATTTTTCAAATATCTGAGTTTCGCACCAGGAGCGGTAGCTCATTGAATCAACTGATGTCCGGGAGACCTACGTCAGCCTCTGACCGGGAGGTCCTAGGTTCGAGTCCTGAAGGCGGCACGATTTTCGACACTAGCTTTTCAGCTAGGTCGAATTCAGTCGCTGTCTGGAGGAAAATTCTAGCGGCTGGCTGCTCTGATCGGTAGTTTTCCGTGGTTTCTCCGATCAACAATCCGGCGAATGCCGGAGCAGTACCCTAACAAACGGGCCACGGACCGCGCGCGATCTGTCCTTCCCCTTCCTTGTCCTATCCTCTCCCCTTACAGACACACTTACACTATCATATACACTACACTACCACATATTCCGGGAAATCGGTCGGGAATTTAGAGCTTGTCCCGGATGGAGCGGTGCCCCGCTGGTGGGAGAGTTCTGGTTAGGAGGGAAATTCCACTAGCCGACGGTAGGTCGGTGCTGGAACTCGCCATTCAGCAGGGGAAAATCGCCGTCCTCTCCCTATAAAAAACATGCACTACACTAACGGGACTAATTACCAAAGTTGTTGACGCGCCCAGAAACACGAAAAAATCAATCAATTAATCAATCTGTTTCGCGTAACTTAGTTTGAAATATAGACATTTTTCCAAAAAATATTTTCTCTAAACGGCTCCAAATTATTTCTGCAATTATGGAGCCATATCGAACAGGGAACATTAATTTTGGTGAAAACTGAGTACGTTCTAGGCGTTGTAGGCGCTAGTGTTGTACACAGACGGATGGACAGACAGTGTCGCCTTAACGCATGGGCGAACCCGGCGACCACCAGAGGCCTCGGTCTCTTAGGGGGCCTCAAAATATAACAAATTAACACGCCGGTCATATTATACTTATTTATTGGTAAAAAAATCAAGTTCACTGCAATAAGTTCAAATATCGGAGTCAAGTTTATCTTTATCTTATTGCTCGTTAACCTGCGGATCACTCTGAAATAATACGCCAGTCCAACTGGCTTCAGACAAGCGTGAGCGCTCGGATCTCCGTTCCCAGCTGCGACGGGAGATATCGCGGGAAGAGTTACTTGTGGTGGGAAGAGGAGGTGTAGAGTGAGTACTGTGCAGGCAGCGCCTTTTGCGAAAAGGCAAGCGAATAACTTTCAGAACGCTTTGAGGAACGCATAATGTATCGCGGACTCCATGACCAATTCCCAATGAGGGGAAGATGCGAATGGGACGCAACAAACGCGTTGGTCCTTCATAGTCATTGTCTAATTACTGAAACTGTTTAATATTAATTAACATGTACAAAAGAATACACATCTCATTATCTATTCAAGTATTGTTCATAATAAAATAGGTTCTATAAGTATAATACGGTAAAAAGCCAAATAAAGAAAAATGTATAGTTCAATTATTTGATCCAAAATAAATTTTCATTGGTTCATGCCCCATACATACACGAAAAACGCATATTTTTCTTTTCTATTTTTAATGAATTTATTGTTCGACTTTTTTAACCAAGGAGGTTATAATATATGGAAGTGGCATGGCCGATCTTTTCCATTGCGGAAAACGAAGCCAACCCCTTACAAGCTCGGTTAGGCTACCCACTACACAGTGTGACCAAAAAGCCTGAAATCTACCTTTCCACCCTTCTATTTTCTTTATACATATTTTGATATTTCTGCAAAGAAGATGTTTTATATATAATTATTTGTAATTATCAGATAGAAATATTCAGAGAATAAAGCAAAACAGACCTGGGAAGAATATAAAATCTCCCCAAAATTCATTAAATGCCAGAGGAAATATATTTTAAAAATTGTTTCATTTGTGTGAAGCTGATTAGAATTTAATTTATATGCTTGATGACATGTACTCTTAAAACAAAACTGTACCTTTCACTTCATGGGAGTGAGCAAATACAAAATTTTAAAATAGAGATTTGAAAAAAAAAAATCAACCAGCAGTGAACACATTCTGAATGCAGGAGCTTTTACAATATGTTGCGTTCAATATGCAAGCATTTAATGTCATATAAATTGATACTGTGGAAACTGCTCATCATGTTCCAAATTTATATAATATAAATAAAATTAAAAATAGACCAAATAAATTAGAAACTTTGTAGAGAATGTTTTAAAATATAACTATATAAATGTGAACGACCCGGCAACAGTTGCTACTCTCTTTAACCAATACTTTTCGAGAATTGCTGCCGAACTCACTACGTGTCTTCAGCCACAAAATTATATAACAGATATTTCCCCCCAAATTTTAGACATAATGTTCCTTTTCGAATCTTCTTCCCATGAAATTCTCAAAATAATCGGAAAACTAAAAAGTAAATATTCGGCGGGTTTAGATGAATTCCCGGATTCTTTGTTAAAGACCTGTGTGTTTGCCATTATACACCCGTTAACTCACATATTTAATGCATCCTTATGCACCGGAACGTTTCCAGATAGTTTCAAAACTGCTAAGATTAAACCGCTCTTCAAAAAAGGCAACAAAAATGAAATTCAAAATTATCGGACTAGTTATCTTCTCTCATTTTTTGCAAAAATATTACAGAGACTTTTTTACGTACGAATGGAAACCTTTCTCCGTAAACACGACGCGCTTTCAGATTGCCAACATGGATTCAGAAAATCAAAATCTACGGAAACAACCATATTTTCGCCGGCCCGGTGGCCGAGATCGCTAAGGCAGTAGTGTCGTAGTGATCTCGGACCGAAGGGTCGTGGGTTCGAGTCCCGCTTTGGGCATGGTTGTAATTGTGTTCGTCCTTTCACCCCTTATCATCAATCACCATATCGTTTCATCCACATAGTTACCATACCGTTAACAGCAATAGTGGTCGCTAATGACCTTAGATGTTGAAGCGACCATAAATAAACCAATTAAAAAAAACAACCATATTTTCCTTTCTTAAAGATGTCGCCTCATCATTGGACCAAAACAAAGCACCTATTGGATTATTTTTAGATCTCTCAAAAGCTTTTGACGTCATTGATAATGATATTTTACTTTCAAAATTACCTTCATATGGAATCCGTGGTATTGTCCTAGATTGGTTATGTTCGTACCTTAAACAACGATCTCTGAGAGTGGAAATACCTTACTGGAATGGAATACTTACTCGATATGAAGTTGAAACAAAAGATTTAGGATACAGTGACCACGATGCACAAATTCTTACCATTATAAGAAATGCGATCACTGACACAATAAATAATACACGTATGACTAGATTGTTTACTAGAAGTAAAATTAAATTATTCATTACTTAATGCAGGAGTCATTAGAAACGGTTTATAATACTGCTGATACAAACGACAAATATAATTCTTTTTTTTCAACTCTTTCATTTCATTTTAACACTTGCTTTCCTCTTCAAAAACGAAAATTAAATATTTCACGGAAAAGCAATTCTTGGATAACACAAGGGATTAGGACATCTTGTAAAAACAAGCGAATTCTTTCTTTCATTTCTAAACGTCATGACGTATCTCTAGATTTCCTTATCTACTTTAAAAAATACAAAACATTGTTACGAAAAGTCATAAGGCAGGCTAAAATCATGAAAAACGATCAGGATATTTTGAACTCAAATAATAAAACAAAAGAAATGTGGAATATAATAAAAAATACTACCAAATCAACTAGAAAACCTGTAGAGAATGTTGTTTTAAAATATAACGATATAAATGTGAACGATCCGGCAACAGTTTCTGGAATGATGGAACATTACGTACGCACCTTTCCGACTCTTTGCCCGTTGCATGTGGAGTTCCTCAAGGATCGATTTTAGGCCCTATTCTGTTCCTACTTTACGTAAACGATATGCCCTCGACGATTCGAAACGGAAGAACGGTTCTCTTTGCGGATGATACGAACATCCTTTGCAATAAAGAAACAGTAAATAGTATAATATCAGATGTTTCAAATTGGTTCCGAAATAACAAATTAATAGTAAACGAAAAGAAAACGGTTTTAATGCAGTTTTCCATTTCAAATAAACAATTCTGTGCCCCATTGAAAATGAACAGTGTACCATTGACTGATGTTAAGGCAACAAAATTTTTAGGTCTCTCAATTCAGTCAAACCTTAAATGGAACGTCCATTTAAATGAATTGAAACAAAATTAAGTTCATTATGTTACGCATTCAGAATTCTTGCAAATTCAGTCAGCCTTCATACTGCTCGTTGTGTATACTTCGCGAATGTTCATTCCCGCCTGAGATATGGCATACTATTCTGGGGAAATACATCTTATAGCTCCCAGACTTTTAGATTACAAAAACGAATTGTACGAATAATAACCAAATCACACCCACGTGATTCATGTAAGCCTCTCTTCATTAGTCTAGGAATTCTACCATTACCGTGTCTTCTTATTTACGAATCAGTGGTTTTGTCAAAAATGACTTGCTCAAGGGCGGGAATATATTTTCAGAAAATGCCGAAGTCTATTACTATAACACTCGACGTAGAAATCATATTCATCAGGTGACAGTATCAACAGCTCATTACAAAAAATTCACATACAATACATGTACATTATTTTACAACACTTTGCCAGATGACATTAAACGATTAAATTCAATAGAAATTTAATTAGACTGAGCATCACAAAAAAGTAACATTAATTTTAACAATGATACATAATGCATTATTTACCATTTGAACTGTATAAATGAGTATAAACAACCTGTAACAACTATTGTACTACAGCTTCCGGGTCAATGACCCCCATCTCGATCAGGTTTTTCGTCCAGTTTCCCTGATTCATTGAGCAAATGCTGAGATGGCCCCTTGTTTTGCTTCTGGACATAAATGTAACTTAATTATCTGTGCACGTCTTCTAAAATTCAGTGGGAAATATATTTATTCAAATTATCGTTCCCATGTCGCTTCAGGAAATATTATTCCTTGACGAAGTACATGTTGGCTAAGAGCTCAAACTTTATTGCTGATTTATCCTTGGAAATAGATTTTATTACATCGGAGCGTTTTTTAAAATTTAAAGTAGTATATGGCTTAGTGTAGGGATCACAGAATTTTGAAAACGTGCAGAATATTCACTTCTCTCCATAGCACATCATACACAGTTTTTAACTGTTTTGACGTAAATAAATAAAATAAATTTGACATAAGAATATAATTAAGTTTGTCTATATGGAAGGAGCCTGAAAATTGAAAAATTCTGAAAGGATATGGTAACCAATTGCCAAAGCAAATCCAATAATAAGTTTTAATTCAAATTGCCCTGAACAGAAGCGTTCAGGATTCAATAATGACTTCGAGGTGAAATTCATAGACAAGAATAAAATTATAAATATGCTCAAATTTAGCTGACGCCAAATCAATTTAAACATATTTTAAAACAAATATTTTTCAAATGCAAATTCATAATTTTATTTGATAAAGCAATAAATATGTGTAATTAATATAACATTTCTTACAGATTTAAGGAATAGGCAATTCAAAGAGGGAATATATTTAATTTTTTTTTCATGAATAAGGTAAACAAATTATATTTTTGCAGATGAACTGGTTGATTTATTTCAACAAATTATTATATTGTGACATTACTAAAGCAAAATAATTTTATAAAAATAGCTTCAAGATAGCTTGAAGCTTTTAAAAAAGCTAAAGAGTAAAAAGCAGCTGCTAATTCGTAATAAAAATAGGCCTTGATTTACGATGTGTAATTACGTCTGGCTCTTTCGTTAGATATTCACCTTGAAAAATATACCTCCAAATAATTTATTTTTCAGGAAAAAATGTTTATTAAACGTTTCTCCCCAGGAATAAAAATAAATAACTCGCGGTACAGTGGAACGCAAAGCAATAAACAGAAAGAAACTAGCAACTAGCTAGCTAGCCGGAATACACCGAGATGCACTCTTATGTTTTGGTCTACAAAATATGGCGGACACACCAGCGATCTGTTTCACTTTCTGGGGCCGATGTCACCTCCATATATTATAACCTCCTAGTTTTTAACCCTTCGTTAGGAGCGTCATTTTTTGGAACGTGGCAAAGGCAGGCGCGCAAAGTCCAGTAGACCCATGCTACATTTTTTTCTGGAACATTCTACGGGTTCTTTGGAGAAAATTTATTATGTAGTACGTTGTGTGAGGAAGTGTTAACATGATATTTAAGGAGAAATCAGTTTTTATTGTGTGTATTATGAATCATTCATGTTACATAATGCTGTGAAAAAAGAAAACAATATTGTGTAAATCATCACTAAGCAGTAAGTCACTATTATTTCTCAGTCTTAATCACTAATATTAGCTGTAGAATTTGTATTACTGTATTTTTAACAAATAATTCTTGCATGTTTGTGTAAACATAAGAAATTATCACATTTTACACAAGCATATTTTGGGATTTTGGGCGACAATCTTATCTTCCTTGAATCAGAACTGACGCCTTTTTCTTTTTGTGCTTTGTGGTACCATAGGAATCGTATTTTGATTTTCTTGTTTTCTGTATTTAGTTAGCATTTGTTGAATTTCTCTTGGAAGACTAGTAATTGTGGATCTTCTCTCCTCTTGTTGGAGTATCAAATTTCGAGCTAAGTTCTTCATATTCTTAATTCACTCATATTGAAAATTATAATGCAGACGGAATATTACGACACCCTAACAGACAGGAACACAAGAAACATGCGCGAAAGATTCGGCGCTAGAGGAACACAAAGCTACAGTACAGAGAAATTCAGCGAACTGGATGTGACGCCTTTGGGCGCGTGGGATCTAGCAGTCCCTTGCATCGCGCGCGATCGAAAAGACGAGCTTCGTGACCTATCGCCCCCCGGGTATATCTTGTGATAATCTCGCCACCAGATGCAGGATCGTTCAACACAGGACGTCACCATCTCAATCCTACACCTATGGCTCAGCGAGGTGTTGAGTTCATAAAATGCAGGGTTAAGCGAAAACCCCATCATAAAGGTTAAACAAAAACCCCATCATAATATTTTTTAATTCAAATTATATTACTAATTCAAACTACAATTACAATAAAACATAATTTCGAAATTTTTTGAAGTACCAATCTTGGGTTTGCTCATAATAGTTTTTACTAATAACTTCTTAGGTACGAGACAGTCTGCAAATATGCAACTTCACACTGCTTTGTGATCTTTTACGATGACAACAGCAAAAGGATTTTCAAGAAGTTATTCATCGTCTTACAATTATTAAATCTATTCAACTACTTTCGAGTTCTATTCGCTGTCTTGCATGTTTACACACACACTGTTCCATACGAAGGCCGGAAAGCGAAAGATAATTCGCGTTGCCCTTCTTGTCACGCTCTTCATAGCCGATAGCTGTTAGAAGTTCAATCGCCCTGCACTCCTCTGCCGACGCCATTTCTCCTGTCGATGAACGACGTCCATCTCATCCTCGTCACAACGCAGCTCGCCGGCTGATTTTCGGGCTTGGGGAGCAACTGACTGAGTTGAGCAGGCCTACAGCTACACAACTTTCTACAGACACAGACTTCATTTGTCTTTCAAAATGTTCGTGTCAGCGAGAGTCTATTAGCCTAAGTTTTCTAATTTAACATTCTTCCCAGTTAACGTATTTATTTCTATCATTAATAATGAAGCGTTTTGAAAGTGGTTGTGCTAAACGTTAGAAAGTTAAAGAACTAGAAAAAACATAAGGAGAATCCAGAAACTAATTAATTATTTCAATTATACTGTCAACAAAAAAGATAATACTGCATATGATAATGCACCGATAAATCACATTCCTGGTCCATCAACTTCGAGTTTATAGAAAAACAATTTACAGAAACAAGCAGAAGTAACATATAGTGTGCTACAACGTAAAGATTAGGACGGACAAGGGAAGATATTCAAAAACAGGTGACCGACTTGCTTCAGGTAACTATGTAAGTACCATTATTTCAGAAAACAGTCACTATATAATGTCAGACCTGATCTTCAGCTTCATACTGATGACATCTTACGGGATTATTGGGCAGAAAAAGGATCTTCCGCTTGTATCTAATTATTAACCTAATGCAAATAACTATACATAAATATTGAAGAAAAATATTGGAATCAATTTAAAGTGAAAATAATGACAAGAAAAAACAAAAACAAATATACCACTTCAGTGCACAAAAGTGTAAATTTGCTCAGATCTCCGAGGGTCAAGCTACGTGAATGATTGATCTTTATAGATCTGCACTTTGTCCATTCTTTTTAAACATTGTCCATGGAGTGGTTTGTCTCTCCACGATTTCTTTAACGTTTTTGTCTCCCATTTCATGTTAAGTAGCATCAGCTTAATATCCATTTTTGTTGTTGCTGTTGCTGTTGCTGTTGCTGTTGTTGTTGTTATTATTGCTATTGTTATTATTATTATTATTATTATTATTATTATTATTATTATTATTATTATTATTATTACTAGTGAGAACCCGTCAAAATTTGACGGTGAAATCTGAGATAAATGTAAAATACTGTACCCAGACAATGTTCACAATATATTGCATTGTTTGGATCTTGAGGGTATAATGAAGATATTCTGTGATGAGGAGTTCCCAAAATGTTGAACATGTATGGCCCATGACCAGTTGGCAATGCTATATCGGCACAAAAGTATAGCACTATTATACTGAAGGATATTATTTCTAAAGTTTTTTGATGTGTCATCGTCTCCTATAAACAATTGTTTGATTTCTTCTGACATATTGCTGGAAGGTATACTTATTTTCACATTTAAGCAACACAGTTAATCGTTGGCAGAATTTCCCTCACATGGAAATTACAAAGCAGAACAAAACTGACATTTCATAGACAATGACCCAATAGAAAACGAAATGGCCTCACTATCACGACACCTACGCCGACTTTCTGTTTCCCTGCGCCCAGGTAATGTATGTTTGCGTCTTTTGAGGCGCGTGGACAACGATTCGGAATTCTACATAACCTGTAAACAACTTCACTACTTCAGTACAACCGAGCAAAACCCACTGTGCGAATGTTCTCTACAAAATACACCACAGAAGCAAATGCATGCAAACTGTAACACCACAATCCAATTATTACACTGAAACCAAACCTTGACGAATTGTAAACAAATCTCAACAATCAAAACAAAACATCAAACATCATGGACTCACATCTATGGACTCATGTATATCGATTTTGAAACTGTCACCCTTTGAAAGAAAACAATTTACTATTGATAAGCGTACTATTAAAGAATGATTTAATTAATTAATTTACACCGTAAATGTTGGTGAATTACCACAAACAATATTTGATAACACATCTAGGGATCATATTCTTTCATTTAAAAGAAAAAATACAACAATCGGTTCAGTGGAAGCTCTAAACGAAGCCATGGCAGAATACCTTATTTTTTTTAAATATATAGATTACATTCGCCTGGGGCCTCTAATTTCTTGGCTCGGCATTGAAATTCCTTATTTATTGGTAGTAATGCAACTATAACTTGTAGAGATGTATTTATCACTAAATGATGTACACGCGCATACGCGCGTGTATGTGTATTTGTTTGTTGTGAAGGGAGGCCTCATTTTCGAATCTGCCGGGGGCCTCTGAGGTTCTAAGAAACGGCCCTGTGGAAGGACGTTTTGAAAGAAAAAAGTTTCGATCTTAACAGAGGCTCTCAAAACGAGCATTTCTGTCAAAATATCGTCAAAGATTTTTTTGAAAAATTTCATAGTAACATTTTCTATACTACATAGTATCCGAGAAAGTAAAAAGACGCACGATTATTAGCAAATAATTTGTTTACTTGCTCGCACTTCGTAAGAAGAAAAAGTTACTTCGTCCCGGAAACTTCGTAAGTAATGCCTTACTTACTTCGTAAGTAAAGAAAGTATTGTAATCGTGCGCCAAAAATCAGCAATCTTTCATTTGTAAAGCTTATTGCCGGGCCCAGGTAACGACAAAGCGGATAAATTATGTTCCTTTATGTACTTATGTTACTTCATCTCTCTAACGTTGCGTAGTCAGAATCCTTGTTTTCTGGATACTTGATACAGGAAAATCGATTGATGGCAAAACGTCAATGGATATTTTTATTTTGTAGAGTACTTTACACGAAGCATCAGCAACATTTTCGAAATTTCCTCAAAATTAGATCATTTGCTTTTATTAAACTTTGTCCTCGATTAGTGTTAAGGACACTTAAAACAATGGTGAAAGTCTCATTTTGGTTGAAATCCCTGATTCTTTCAAAATTGCAAAAGTTCAAAATGTTTTCGGCGTCTTCTTGCAACTACAATATTGAAAAATAGATAATTCTTACTTGATGAAATCTATTGTTTAAAAAGACATCTTGAATTAAGGTTACGAACAATTTAAAAAAATTAGTAGTTTCGCGTAATTTTTCGTGAAATTTAGACAATTTTTAAACAATTATTTTCTCAAAATAATTTTCTCTTTTTTTAATTTCTCGCTCTTACTTCACAAGAAGAGAAAGTTAATAATCATGCGCCAGAAAACGGTGAATTTTCGTCAGAAAAACTCTTATTGCCGGGCCCTTGTTATGAAAATGTTGATAAATCTGGTTTCTATGTAGGAAGGTGGGGCAAAGTGCAATTTGCATTTAAAGCCCACAGATTTTGAGACATTCAGTTCTAGAACAAGTATTTTGTCGAGAAGTGTGTTGGCACGACCGTACGAAAGTATCATGGGGCTACCATATCAGAAGAGCGAATTATTGCTGTTTTTCTGATTTTCCTCTGTGCCTTACAAAAATGCCTACCCAGGGATGAGGCAAAGTGGGGAAAACGCAGACTCCCAGAGAGAAAAAGAAAATAAGAACCAGTTTTACAGAAAGCAGCACAGACTTTCTACATGTTATGGCAGAAGGTATCTAATATTTTTTTAAGTATACATCAATATTTGTTAAAACAAAATATACACATTATTGTTGCTACAAGCTTATCGGTTCCACTACATCCCACATTCTCCTGTAGTAAATTACTTCAGGCACGCTGGCGACACGTAGTAGACGGTGACCTTGTGTAGTGAGAATCCATATTTTGTGGGTCCTTGATACTGAAGAATCGATTGACGGCAACACATTTCTGTCCGCCAGCCAGTCGGTCCGTCGGTCCGTCGGTCCGTCGGTCCGTCGGTCCGTCGGTCCGTCGGTCCGACCGTCCGTCAGTCAGTCTGTGTGAGGTAAACGCTAGCGCCTAAACCATCAGTCGATTTTCTCCAAAATTGATATACCCCGTTCGATTTAAACGAACTAGAGGCCCTCTGAGTTTGTTTGTTTGTTTGTTTGTTTGTTTGTTTGTTTGTTTGTTTGTTTGTTTGTTTGTTTGTTTGTTTGCTTGTTTGTTTGTTTGCTTGTTTGCTTGTTTGCTGTCTTGTTTGCTGTGCCTGTTTGCCTGTTCCGGCCTGTTCGCTGTTTGCTTGTTCTTGTGTGTTTGCCTGCTCCGCTCTGTGTTGTTGCTTGTCGCCTTTCTCCGCCTTGTTTGCTTCGCTTGCTGCCTGCTCTGGCCTGCTGGCCTGCTGCTGGCCTCGTTGCCTGGGCCCGCTCCGCCTGCCGCCTGCCGCCTGGGCCCGGGCCCGCTCCGGGCGCCCCTGCCTCCTGGTCCCCGCCGGTCCCCCCCCCTCCGGCCCCGCCCCCGGGCGCCCGGCCTGCCTTGGCCCCCTCACCCCCCGGCCGCCCCCGCCCGCCGGCCTCGTCTTCGGCTCGCCTGCCTTTTGGCCGCCGTTTTTGCCTGTGGGGTTTCCCCTTTGCTTTTTGTTCCGCTTGTTTTTCCCTTCGGCCCTTCGTTTGTTTGTTTGGGGTTTGCTTGTTGTTGTTGTTTGGTTTGTTTGTTGTTTGTTTTCGTTTGTTGTTTTTGTTGTTGTTTGCTTGTTGCTTGTTTGCTTTTTTTTGTTTTTGTTTGCTTTTTTGTTGTTGTTTGCTTGTTTTTGCTTGTTTGCTTGTTTGTTTGTTTGCTTGTTGTTTGTTTGTTTTTTTCTTTTGCTTGTTTTTTGTTTGTTGCTTGTTGTTTGTTGTTTGTTTTTTGTTTTTTGTTGCTTGTTTGCTTGGTTTGTTGCTTTTTGCTTGCTTGTTTGCTGTTGTTTGCTTGTTTGTTTGTTGTTGCTTGTTGTTTTTGTTGTTTGCTTGCTTGTTGTTGGTGTGCTTCAGGTGCTTGCTTGTTTCTTTTGCTGCTTGCTTTACTTGCTTGCTTGCTTCTTCTTTTGCTTGTTTACTTGCTTGCCGTTGCTTGCTTGCTTGGGCCTTGCTTGTGGGCCTTGATATGTTGATTGACGGCTTTTGCTTCGCTGCTTGTCTTGTTTGTCTTGCTTGGCTTCGTCCGCCTTGCTTGTTGGTTGCTGCGCTAACTCGTTTGTTTCCTTGATTCCTTGTTTGCTAGCTTGCTTTGTTTGCTTTGTTGTTTGCTTGTTTGCTTGCTTGTTTGCTTGCTTGCTTGTTTGTTGTTTGCTTGTTTGTTGCTTGCTTGCTTGTTTGTTGCTGTTTGCTTGTTGTTTGCTTGTTTGTTTGTTTGTTTGCTTGCTTCTTGTTTGCTTGCTTGTTTGCTTGCTTGCTTGCTTGCTTGTTTGCTTGCTTGTTGTTTGCTTGCTTGCTTGCTTGCTTGCTTGTTTGCTTGTTTGTTTGCTTGTTTGCTTGCTTGCTTGCTTGCTTGTTGTTTGCTTGTTTGTTTGCTTGCTTGTTTGCTTGCTTGTTTGCTTGCTTGTTTGCTTGTTTGTTTTGCTTGCTTGCTTGTTTTGTTTGTTGCTTGCTTGTTTGCTTGCTTGTTTGCTTTGTTTGTTTGCTTGCTTGCTTGTTTGTTTGCTTGTTTGTTTGTTTGTTTGCTTGCTTGCTTGTTTGTTTGTTTGCTTGTTTGCTTGCTTGTTTGCTTGTTTGCTTGCTTGCTTGTTTGCTTGCTTGTTTGCTTGCTTGCTTCGCTTGCTTGCTTCTGTTTTGCTGTTTGCTTGTTTGTTTGCTTGTTCTTGCTTGTTTGCTTGGTTTGCTTGGTTTGCTTGTTTGCTTGCTTGTTTGCTTGTTTGTTGTTTGCTTGCTTGTTTGCTTGTTTGCTTGTTGTTTGCTTGTTTGCTTGCTTGCTTGTTTGTTTGCTTGCTTGTTTGTTTGTTGTTGTTTGCTTGCTTGCTTGTTTGCTTGCTTGTTTGGGTTGCTTGCTTGTTTGCTTGCTTGTTTGCTTGCTTGCTTGCTTGCTTGCTTGTTTGCTTGCTTGCTTGTTTGTGCTTGCTTGTTTGCTTGTTTGCTTGCTTGCTTGCTTGTTTGCTTGCTTGTTTGTTTGCTTGTTTGCTTGCTTTGTTGCTTGCTTGTTTGCTTTGCTTGTTTGCTTGTTTGTTTGCTTGTTGTTGCTTGCTTGCTTGTTTGCTTGCTTGTTGCTTGCTTGCTTTGCTTGTTTGTTGTTTGCTTGTTTGCTTGCTTGCTTGCTTGCTTGCTTGCTTGTTTGCTTGTTTGCTTGTTGCTTGCTTGCTTGCTTGCTTGCTTGTTTGCTTGCTTGCTTGCTTGTTTGCTTGCTTGCTTGCTTGTTTGCTTGCTTGCTTGCTTGCTTGCTTGCTTGCTTGCTTGCTTGTTTGCTTGCTTGCTTGCTTGCTTGCTTGCTTGCTTGTTTGCTTGCTTGGTTTGGCTTGCTTGTTTGTTTGCTTGCTTGCTTTTTTGCTTGCTTGTTTTGCTTGCTTGCTTGCTTGTTTGCTTGCTTGTTTGTTTGTTTGCTTGCTTTGTTTGCTTGTTTGCTTTGCTTGTTTGCTTGTTTGCTTGTTTGTTGCTTGCTTGCTTGCTTGTTTGCTTGTTTGCTTGCTTGTTTGTTTGTTTCCCTTGTTTGCTTGCTTGCTTTGTTTGTTTGCTTGCTTGCTTGTTTGCTTGTTTGCTTGTTTGCTTGCTTGTTTGTTTTGTTTGTTTGTTTGCTTGTTTGCTTGTTTGTTTGCTTGTTTGCTTGCTTGTTTGCTTGTTTGTTTTGCTTGTTTGCTTGCTTGCTTGTTTGCTTGCTTGCTTGCTTGTTTGCTTGTTTGCTTGCTTGTTTGCTTGTTTTGCTTGTTTGGCTTGCTTGTTGCTTGTTTGTTTGCTTCTGTTTGCTTTGTTTGTTTGTTTGTTTGTTTGCTTGTTTGCTTTGCTTGCTTGCTTGTTTGCTTGCTTGTTGCTTGCTTGTTGTTTGCTTGTTTGCTTTTGCTTGCTTGTTTGTTTTTGTTTGCTTTGTTTGCTTGTTTGTTTGCTTGTTTGTTGTTTGTTTTGTTTGCTTGCTTGTTTGCTTGCTTGCTTGCTTGCTTGTTTGTTTGTTTGCTTGTTTGTTGCTTGTTTGTTTGCTTCTTGCTTTGCTTGCTTGCTTGCTTCGTTTGCTTGCTTGCTTGTTTGCTTTGCTTGCTTGCTTGTTTGCTTGCTTGTTTGCTTTTGTTTGTTTGCTTGCTTGCTTGCTTGCTTGCTTGCTTGTTGCTTGCTTGCTTGTTTGCTTGTTTGCTTGCTTGTTTGGGCTTGTTTGTTGTTTGTTTGCTTGCTTGTTTTTTGTTTGCTTGCTTGCTTGCTTGCTTGCTTGCTTGCTTGTTTGTTTGCTTGTTTGTTTGCTTGTTTGTTTGTTTGTTTGTTTGCTTGTTTGCTTGTTTGCTTTGTTTGCTTGTTTGCTTGCTTGTTTGCTTGCTTGTTTGCTTGTTTGTTTGTTTGCTTGCTTGCTTGGTTTGCTTGCTTGCTTGTTTGTTGCTTGTTTGTTTGTTTGCTTGCTTGTTTGCTTGTTTGCTTGCTTGTTTGTTTTGTTTGCTTGCTTGCTTGCTTGGTTGTTTGCTTGCTTGGTTGTTTGCTTGCTTGGTTGTTTGCTTGCTTGGTTGTGTTTGCTTGTTTGGTTGCTTGTTTGGTTGGTTGCTTGCTTGCTTGTTTGGTTGTTTGCTTGCTTGCTTGGTTGTTTGCTGCTTGTTTGCTTGTTTGTTTGCTTGTTTGTTGCTTGTTTGCTTGCTTGTTTGTTTGCTTGTTTGCTTGCTTGCTTGCTTGTTTGTTGTTTGCTTGCTTGTTTTTGCTTGCTTGTTTGCTTGTTTTGCTTTGCTTGCTTGCTTGCTTGTTGCTTGCTTGCTTGTTTGCTTGTTGTTGTTTGCTTGCTTGCTTGTTGCTTGCTTGTTGCTTGTTTGTTTGCTTGCTTGTTTTGCTTGTTTGCTTGTTTGTTTGCTTGTTTGTTTGCTTGCTTGCTTGTTGCTTGTTTGCTTGCTTGTTTGTTTGCTTGCTTGTTTGTTGCTTGCTTGCTTGCTTGCTTGCTTGCTTGCTTGCTTGCTTGTTTGTTTGCTTGTTTGCTTGTTTGTTTGCTTGTTTGCTTGCTTGTTTGTTTGCTTGCTTGCTTGCTTGCTTGCTTGCTTGCTTGCTTGCTTGCTTGCTTGCTTGCTTGCTTGCTTGCTTGCTTGCTTGCTTGCTTGCTTGCTTGCTTGCTTGCTTGCTTGCTTGCTTGCTTGCTGCTTGTTTGCTTGTTTGCTTGCTTGCTTGCTTGCTTTGCTTGCTTTGCTTGCTTGCTTTGCTTGCTTGCTTGTTTGCTTGTTTGCTTGCTTGTTTGTTTGCTTGTTTGTTTTGCTTGTTTTTGCTTGCTTGTTTGCTTGCTTGTTTCTTGTTTGTTGCTTGTTGTTGCTTGTTTGTTTGTTTTTGTTTGCTTGCTTGTTTGTTTGTTTTGCTTGTTTGTTTGCTTGCTTGCTTTGTTGTTTGCTTGCTTGCTTGCTTGTTTGTTTGCTTGTTTGTTTGCTTGTTTGCTTGTTTGCTTGTTTGTTTGCTTGTTTGCTTGTTCTTGCTTGTTTGCTTGCTTGCTTGCTTGCTTGTTTGCTTGCTTTGCTTGTTTGCTTGCTTGCTTGCTTGTTTGCTTGTTTGCGCTTGCTTGTTTGCTTGTTTGCTTGCTTTTGTTTGTTGTTTGCTTGCTTTGTTTGCTTGCTTGCTTGCTTGTTTGCTTGCTTGCTTGTTGTTGCTTGTTTGCTGTTTGTTTGCTTGCTTGCTTGTTTGTTTGTTTGCTTGTTTGTTTGTTTGTTTGCTTGCTTGCTTGTTTGCTTGCTTGCTTGCTTGCTTGTTTTGTTTGCTTGTTGCTTGCTTGCTTGCTTGCTTTGCTTGCTTGTTTGCTTTGTTTCTTGTTTTTCTGTTTGTTTGCTTGTTTGCTTGTTTGTTTGTTTGTTTGTTTGTTTTGCTTGTTTGTTTGTTTGCTTGTTTGTTTGCTTGCTTGCTTGCTTGCTTGCTGTTTGCTTGCTTGTTTGTTTGCTTGCTTGCTTGCTTGTTTGCTTGCTTGCTTGCTTGCTTGCTTGCGCTTGTTTGTTTGCTTGCTTGCTTGCTTTGCTTGTTTGTTTGCTTGCTTGCTTGTTTGCTTGTTTGCTTGTTTGCTTGTTTGCTTGTTTGCTTGTTTGCTTCTTGTTTGCTCGCTTGCTTGCTTGTTTGCTTGTTTGCTTGTTTGGTTGCTTGCTTGTTTGCTTGCTTGTTTGCTTGCTTGCTTGCTTGCTTGCTTGCTTGCTTGTTTGCTTCGCTTGCTTGTTTGCTTGCTTGCTTTTGCTTGTTTGCTTGTTTTCTTGTTTGTTTGCTTGCTTGCTTGCTTGCTTGCTTGCTTGCTTGCTTGCTTGCTTGCTTGCTTGCGCTTGTTTGCTTGCTTGTTTGCTTGCTTTTGCTTGCTTTTGCTTGCTTTTGCTTGCTTTTGCTTGCTTTTGCTTGCTTTTGCTTGCTTTTGCTTGCTTTTGCTTGCTTGCTTGCTTGTTGTTGTTTGTTTTGCTTGTTTGCTTGTTTGCTTGCTTGCTTGCTTGTTTGCTTGCTTGTTTGTTTGCTTGCTTGCTTGCTTGTTTGCTTGTTTGCTTGCTTTGCTTGCTTGCTTGTTTGCTTGCTTGTTGTTTGTTTGCTTGTTTGCTTGTTTGCTTGTTTGCTTGCTTGCTTGCTTGCTTGCTTTGTTTGCTTGCTTTGCTTGTTTGCTTGTTTGTTTGTTTGTTTGGGCTTGTTTGTTTTGCTTGTTTGTTTGTTTGCTTGCTTGCTTCTGTTTGTTTGTTTGTTGCTTGTTTGTTTGCTTGCTTGTTTGCTTGCTTGCTTGTTTGCTTGCTTTGTTTGGCTTGCTTTGTTTGCTTGTTTGCTTGTTTGTTTGTTGTTGCTTGCTTGTTTGCTTGCTTGCTTGCTTGCTTGTTTGTTTGCTTGCTTGTTTGCTTGCTTGTTTTGTTTGCTTGCTTGCTTGCTTGCTTGCTTGCTTGTTTTGCTTGTTTGCTTGCTTGTTTGCTTGCTTGCTTGTTTGCTTGTTTGTTTGTTTGCTTGTTTGTTGCTTGCTTGCTTGTTTTTGTTTGGGTTTGCTTGCTTGCTTGCTTGCTTGCTTGCTTGTTTGTTTGTTTGCTTGCTTGTTTGTCTTGTTTGTTTGCTTGTTGTTTGTTTGCTTGTTGTTTGCTTGCTTGCTTGCTTGTTTGCTTGCTTGCTTGCTTGCTTGTTTGTTTGTTGCTTGTTTGCTTGTTTGCTTGTTTGCTTGCTTGCTTGTTTGCTTGTTTGTTTGCTTGCTTGCTTGTTTGCTTGTTGTTTGTTTGTTTGCTTGTTTGCTTGTTTTGTTTGTTTGCTTGCTTGTTGCTTGTTTGCTTGCTTGCTTGCTTGCTTGCTTGCTTGCTTGCTTGCTTGCTTGCTTGCTTGCTTGCTTGCTTGCTTGCTTGCTTGCTTGCTTGCTTGCTTGCTTGCTTGTTTGTTTGTTTGTTTGTTTGTTTATTTGTTTGTTTGTTTGTTTGTTTGTTTGTTTATTTGTTTGTTTGTTTGTTTGTTTATTTATTTAATTTGAAACGGATATTTTGATTTTGCAAGGTACTTTACAAGAAGCCTCAACAAAATTGAGTTTTCAAATTTGAATTTTCAAATTTTTCTAAAAAATTACTCCTAATTTTTTATTAAACTTGGTCCTCGGATTATCGTAAAAGACGTTTAAGAGAATGATGCAGGTCTCATTTTCGTTGAAATTCCTGATTTCGCAAAATTTTCAAAAGTTCACATTTTTTGCCGTCTTCCAACAATTACCATTTTTAAGACAGAGGTTTTTTCTCTTAATAAAATCTGTTCGTTAATGACAGATCTTGAAACAACCTCATGTACAATTATTCGAACATATGCGTAGTATTGGCGTCATTGTGCGTGAAATTCAGGAAATTTTAGTTTTTTAAACCGTTTTTTTTTCTGAAGAGCTCCAAATTTTAAAAAACCTTCTCATATGTATCAAAGAACAGTACAATACTTTGTGCTAATTTCATTTCCAGTAAACACTCTGTATTTACGAAAATTGTAAAACTTTAACTTGAAAAATTGCAAAAGTTAAGATAGATTTTTGCTTGAAACAAAATCAGTTTTCAAAAACAACTCGTAAGGATAGTTATTGTGTAATTTGTGCTTCAAATTAATGCAATTTATTTTTAAAAAACATTTTCTCAAAAATTGCTCCAAATTTTTTTCTTCAATTTGTTTCCATGACAGAAAAAGGAACGCTCAAAAAAATGCCGTATGCCACATTTTCATTGAACTCCCGGAATTTTCAAATATTTCGAATTTAGAAATAATACGAGAAAGTACGTGGTGTTGTAGCACAACTTGTATCATAAATAGTGTCATCGCACTTATCAAATGACGGTATAAAAATTGATGCTGATTCCAAATCCCCGAACTATTTTCGAAAATTGAAAAAATACCGCAAAAGTACAATAATTTTTGTCTTAAATATTCTAAAATTCAGTTCTTTAAATAAGGTCGAGTACAATTTTTTGTTGAATAAAAAAACGAGGTTTCAGGGAATTTCTGATTGAAATTAATGCAATATATGTAAAAAATATTTATTTATTATCGCCTGTATAGACCCCATTAGGGGCTAAAGCCTCCCGCGTCAATTAGGGTGAAAACTTGGTTGGTTCCTCCAGTTTAAATCAACAATTTGTTTTTCCAAATTCTGACACGAAGCATCATACAATAGATATAACCTATAAGGATAATACAACTACTAAAAGCACTTCATAGATAGTTCTGGATACATATGATTATATACAAGGAAACACATAATTAATTTTATGTATTCTAACACACCCACCTACTACCTTCCACACGTGGTGTGGGCGTGATAGTATGAATGCTCCTGAAGCGAGCCTAAATATATCAGGAAGCAGGATCTTTTGGGTATGAGAAAGGTCTGAACCCTTGACACAATGAATCAGATAAAATACGAATAAAATGAGCATATATTCAATGTAAAATACATTGACGCATTTATATAACAGGATAATGCACTTTAAGTAGTTGGTCACTGAGAAAACAGAAAACAAGGCAAAACAAAAAAAATTGGCGTCACCTCGACTGCCTGAACACACTTTCACCAATTACAATTTACAATTTTCTCATTCCTCTTTCTGAATTTTCATCTACCAAATTATTTTACTCTTTTTACTCTCTAGTTTTTTCATGCACAGCTTTTAAAATGAATTTTACACTTGTTTTAAGGTATCCCGTTCACAGGTGCTAGCCTTGGGCTTCGCACTCACTGTAGCACTGATATTTAAAGAGAAAAAAAACAATAAAACGTAACATAAACGTTACTTAAATCTGACCCCTTTACATATCACAGAAAACAATTACTTGTAACACAATACAATAAACTATGACTTTTCCAGATAACATCAACTGTACAACGTGAAAATTACGAATTATTTAAGTAAAATTGTACAAGGTATGGCCTCTTTGAATGAATTTAATGACACGTGCAGTAAATGAACTTGAAACTGCCACTCACATCGTTCGGAATTCCTCTCCCACCTATTCTGGACTTTTCACCCACTCTTAGCACGAATTGTCGTGTATTTTACGGCTATTTTCTTTCCCCGACTGATCGTCGCATAAAAGTTACCAGTTCCTTTACCTCAATAGCTCCGCATCGCTCGCCTGTAGGTAACCTTGAGGATTTTCTGCCGTTCGCAGCCCCGCGTCGCCACTCTTCTTCGCTTGCTGTCCCACGACGTTAACCGTTTCCTTCCTTCGAACTCTGGATTCCGCCACGCCTACAATTTTCACACCTTGCACCCGTTCTCCGGACTCGTATGATTTTCGTTCCAGTCCAAATCTTTCTCACCTACGCTCTTCCTGGGGTCGTTCTTCTTCTGCCGCGCCTCGTACAAGTTTGTTCGCGCTTCCAGCCTCGAATAATTAATGTTGCTGAAGTTATGCTTTAAATGCTCGGTCTACCTACCACACTTCGTGCATGTGTGGTCTCAGCGTAAAATATGAGATGCTGGATTTAGTTAATATCCTTCTGCGCGAATTTTACAAATTTGAAATTATTTCGGAGTCAAACAGTCACTTCGCTTGCTCTCTCAAATATTGTGAATGCGAAGAATGTTTGTGCACTCCACTTCTTAATTACCTCACTTTCGAAGATACGCTTCACAAGCTAACTTTTAACTACCAAGTTAAATTAAACTCCTAGGCTATCAAGTTACAATCGCCTCTATCTCAATCTCCATATCCATCTCAATCTCCATCATCACTCTATAGCAATTTCCATCTCCATATCAACGTCCATGTATATCTCCATCGCAACTTTTTTTTTTTCGACTATCACATCTTTCTACTCTCTCTTTTCTTCTTCTTCTTCTTCTTCCCTTGTCTGAACTGTTAGAGAATACGATGTTTCGGTAACTGCCTCCATTTTTTCTTTAAATTCTTTTCATGGATGGAACAAAGAATTCTGAAAATGACGCAGGTCTCACTTTCGTTGCAATTTGAAGTTACAAATAATGCGAGAAAGTATGTGTTGTTGTAACACCACTAGTTAATTGGTTCATGTTTTACATGCTTCGAAAGCCCTCGCGACGCAACCTTTGTCCGCTGGGAAAGAGGACATTTGGCACTCAGGTACGGGTAACGATAGAACGATCTGCCTTAAACGCAACGGTCGCATTGGAGAGAGAAATAAAGTTAGGGAATTGATTTGTGCAAAAACGCTCTGCCCACATTCTCGAGGAGTTAAAATTTTGGGCAAACAGGAATCGGTTGTCGCGTAGGAGGGAGTAATCCGTATTTGCCCTCGGAAATTTTGAAATCATAAATGAGTATATAAGGTTCACGCAAAAATTAAAATATCCGTTTCAAACTCGCAAGATCACAAGTTCATTTAAATCGATTGGAGAGCATCAATTTTAAAGAAAATCGTATGAGCGGTTTTAGGCGTTAGCGTTGACCACAGATGGACACGCGTACAGATATTTTGCCCTCAATGGATTTTCCCGGTATCAGGAACCCACAAAAGATGGATACTGAGTACACAATGTGTTGAATAGGTAATTTACTCTACATACGTAACAGATTTATCTCATTTATTGTTACCAGGGAGCGGCAATAAGAGTTTTGTAGCCATTTTCTGGTGGGCGTTTACAATACTTTCTCTTCTTACGAAGTATGGGTGAGGAAGTAATATGTTGTTTAATTTCTGCTGCTTAGAAAATAAGTGAACATATTTTTGTGCATAAAACCATTAAATATGTGAGTTAACAGATGTATAAAGGCAAACACTGATTGCTTCGGTGATGTAATGGCTGGCGTACCAGGTAATTACACGTAAGTTCGCGGTTTCAAATTCTATCAGAACAGTGCAGTTTTTTTACAGCAAAAAAGTCCTTCATATGCCATTCGTCTAAGGCGGCAGTCCTGTGTAAAAGGTTCTCAAGCCTTTAGGCTAAAGCCACTAAGCTAAATTCAAATCATCTGTTTCGTCGCTAGAACGATACTGCCTTTCTCTGCTATTGCCGAATGAATTGTAGCGAAATTCGCGTGGTCAGGCGGAAGGACAGCCCAGAAATAAACATTGTGTGGATTTTTTGAGAAACGTCTGATGTTAAATTTTGCTGTTTTAGACCCTTTGTGGGGTCAACCGCAATTCTCGAAATGTGTTGGTCGAAGAGGTTTGCAACTTTTGCCGGAACGCTCACTGTCGCTACCTTTTATAACAATATTCTCTACAAAGTTTCGAGATGATATGGAAATGATATTGATATTCCACATTGCGTTGGTTTTGTTATTGAAAATATTTTGTTATTGACAGTGAAAATATTGATTTTCACTATCATTTGATCATTACTTTTGCCTGTGCTATTACTTTTCTTAACATTATTTTTTCGGTATTGTCGGAAGTAGATAGAAACGGGATGATACGTTATGATGTTTAGAAATAGAGAATGTTTGTTTTTACATGATTTTTTAATTCCTTGTGTTACCCAAGAACTGCTTTTTTCGCGAAATGTTTAGTTTTCTCTTTTTAAGAAGAAAGCATGCGTCAAAGTGAAATTAATGCCTTGAGAAAAACATATTTATCGTTTGTAGCAACAGCATTATTAACCGCGTCTCAAGATTCCTACAGCAAGTAGTTCCTAAATAATTATATTCTAGCTTTAGTAAATAATCTATACATGCGTGTATTATTTAATGTGTCAGTGATCAAATTACTAGTAACTATTGTAATAATAATTACTCACAATGACTGCCCAGTATTGCAGCAAACACATGGCTGAAGGAAGAATTTCAACTTTAGAACCCAAAATTCAATTCAACGGTTGATTGTCAGTGACTAAAAAACATGTTCTACCATAAATGTATTGATGAAACTGTTTTACTGACAAAACTTAGTCCAAAACTTCCCTGATATCCTGGTTCATCTGATTATAATTTTGTTGAGCTTCGAATAATGGAGCTGATGCAAATATTGTTGGTTTCTCTACGGCACCTATAATGTGGCATGAAACTACTCCTTCTACATAGGAGGATCTAAAATTACATATACAGGTTTGTTCGGGTCGTAATGAGTTAGAAAATGTTTTTCTTTAATAATTGATTACTACGTGGGGAAGCCTTGGGATAAGATAACCCTCAAATGAATTCTGAACAAGCTTATGATAATATACATAAATTTTTTAAGTATGAGATTAAGTTTAGAATTAATTTGCCAAAAAATATAGTAATTCCCATACGATTGGGTATTTTGTTTTGTTTCAGGACAATTTAAAATGGCAGAAGTTGACTGCCGCTTGAACTCCATTTTCCTTTACAGTCTGACCTAGGTGTTCCACTGATTTTTGGAAAAATCGACACTTAGAAACATTAACCCGTACGTCATTGTTGTGTCCACATAATATGCAGTTTGGCATCCAGGACTTTGTAAGAATGGTAGCGTCACGGTTGATGCAATGAAGCAGGCGCATTTCATGACGATGTGCGGGGAACCGTTGTACAATTTCGTCGTGCAATATCCTCCAACGGCAAGAAGTAGACGCAGTCGAGTAGGACGCAATCAACGCTCAGTTAACCGTGCATTTTAAATCGCAAGTGAACGAAGTAGCGGCATATCACAGATTCCAGCACTGGAACTTGATGGTGAGGAAGACAGTTAAAGTGATCGTGACTTAACTCTGGCATCTGGAAGCGGACTGCGGTTTTGGAACGGTGCTGAGTAGCAACCAGCTTGTGTGTAGCAACGGCGATGACAACGTGCGCACGAGGCTACTACAACGAGCCGACCTCAAACTGACGACAGCCGTGAATTCAGCGTCCTGTGCGGAAACAGCGCTTAAGCACGTGCAAGAGATGACAGACATCGCGTCCCTGAACTATCCTTGAGTTTTCGTAACGTGGCGCGTGGGGGGCTTGTGTTCACGAAGGAATATGGCACGACCTTTCGCATCTTTTTCGGTAGTATTGTTAGATTCGCTTGACCTGCAGCACAGACTGATTCGGTCGTGATCATGCGACATCTGGTGGAACGATCGAGAAAGACGCAAAAAACCGTGACATATTCCATCGTGAAGATAATTCCCCACGTGTCACGTTACGAAAATCCAAGTATACCCGTCGGAAGACGCGGCAACGAGGGAGCGTCCACCCTGTCAGCATGCGGTTCGCCCAAGGTTCAAGGGGAGCGGCGGTGGCCACAAACGAAGCGGATTGTGTACTTCCGGTGCGCGGACGACAACAACGTAGCATTACGCGGATCCAGAATCGCTGTTCTGTACCCCGTGCGGGGAGAAAGTCCACGTGGCTAATGTGTGTGAGATGCCACAACGCCGCAACAGGCAGTGAAAGTTCTGGAAGACTAAGAAAGACAGCAGGGTTGCGCCCGTGGTGGACCACCAGGCAGCTCCTTCATTTGTAGTCCACAGGTGTTTAGCAAGCAGGAATGTCCGTCTTCGGATGAACCACATCAGACCTTGTGTTACCCGCACTCGCGACAGCGGAACCATTTTTTGCCGTAGGAGCAGTGGAAGGGAAGTACAGACGCCCGTTTTCGCTTCTCTCACGGTGACCGCGAGCATCAGCTGTCAACTACTCACCGTGAAGTGAAGTCAAGGAATGGTGATTCATCAGGGATCTTTCGGCACGGTGACCAGAGGCACCCACAATGGACAACTACGCGGAGTTGACGCTGAATGACTGCCATAGAAGCCTATAGTTTATGGGAGTCATGTGTTTCGGGACCACACCCTTCTCCCTTGTGGTGTAGGATGGTTGAAAGAACCACAGTCACCTGGATCGGAATTGCTTCGGAGTTTTGGGAATGTCGTTTGCCGGTCTGCAAGCCCTGCGAGCTGAGGCTAGATAGGACGACGGTCGGCCGAATTTTGTCCACCGGCGTTGCAAGACGACGGCAACCATTTCGAGCTGTTCAAAAGAAGCTCCAGTACACCTGTATTTCGACAAAGAAGCTCAACCCGTATACAACCCGCGGGAAAGTGGCGTACGCTCTGGAGACACGAGTGCTTGACGAGCTCCACAAATTCCAAGAGTCGGAGATAGTTCGACCAGTGCGCTTCGCGACTTAGGCGACACCGGTGGTGGTGGTGGTGGTCCGGAAGAGTGATGGGTCCCAGAGGCTGTGTGGGAAATACAATGCCAGAGAAAATTGTATGGCCAGAACCCATGCCCATTATTGGAGGACATATTTGTAAATCTGAGGGTACAGTGATCTCCAAGCTTGACTGGACTAAGCTTTTACACAGCTGCTGTTGGACGAGGAAGTTGCACGACTCTTGACAATCACAATAGTGAAGAGTCTATTAATAGTCCACCGACTGCCATTTGGCCAACGTAAGTATTTTCCACCGCCAACGTAGGTATTTTCCACCGCCTGATGGAGGGGTTGTTGTGGTCGCCGGGTAGAGAAGAGAGAAGCATAATGGAACCTCGATAGAGGCGCTGGATAGACTGGAGACAGGTTTCCGACTCGTACAAGAGATGATAGAGGCCATGTGTGAGACACCAGCCCCATGTAACAGGTTGGAACCGCAGGCTCTCATCGGAATCATCAATTTCTATGACTAATTCGTGGACTATCGAGTAACCGAATATTAACCCTAGTACAGGTTGCTTCATTCAGAAGCAAAGTGGAAATGGATAGATTGTTGTTCCGCACATGAAGCGGAACTATGAAGGACATGCTTACTAGTGAACCAGTGATGGCGCACTATGAGGCCAACCGCCCTTTGATCCTTGCATGTGATGCTCCACCACTTGGGGTGGCTGCAATGCTTTCACACACAGGCGAAGATGGATGGGTATTAGGCGCACCCGCCCCCGCCGTGCTCCGGACAGCGACTGACGGAGCCCCCAACCGATCAAGAGACCACCGTTGCGAGGGGACGCGCAACGGTGGCCTCTGATTGGTCAGGGGCCCGCAGATCCGCCGGAGGCGAGGCGAGACGGGGCGTCTGTTTTATTCATATGACTTGGTACAAAGTGAACATCAAATCGGCAAAAATTATAGACAATATGACATAACATACACGAATGTGGGTCACTCACATGAGCGACCCGACGCTTTAAATTAAAGAATACAGCTAAGTTATCTACAAAAAGGTTAATTCTAACATCACGGAAATCTAACAAGGCGCCTACTGCGGCTAAAAATTCACAATGAAAAATGTCATAGTCTGTTGGCGGGGTCCAGATCTTGCATACGCCATCCGAGAACCACGCACACTGTTGCGGCGTCGCATCGGAGTAGACGACGACGGCGTTTTCTCGTCCATCGAGTTTAAGACACGAACATTATCAAATGCAGATCTCAGCTACGTGCAGATTGACAAGGAAGCACTGACATATGCGTTTGATGCCGTCACACTTCATACATTTATCTCTCAACGTCCCAGGAAGAAATTTATGACAGGCCACAGCCTCTTGTTAAGTGTTTTTAAGGAAGACTCCAAGATGGTTGAACACGTTTCGTTGACATTTCAATGGTGGTATTTGATACTGTGGACGTATCGCCTTCCTTGAAACACTGTCACTAAACATTGCCAAAAAACAGACAGTTTGACATACACGTCACATGCACAATACCAAACAATCTCCATAACACATTTTCCCACAACAAAGATCCTATTCCCAAATCTCTATGTGAAGTATACTCCATTTCCTGTGGCAGTTCCAACGCGCAATACATTAGCCAGACCAGAAGATCCTTTAAACAAGGAATCAAAGAACACATACATGCTCTTACGCACAAAACAACACAATCACACTTTGCCAGCCATCTCTTAGAACAAGAACATTCATTTAATGCAGACAGTGAGATCAAACGTTTGGAGATGGTTAACAGATACACTCACAGACTTAAATTAGAAGCCATTTACATCAATAATTTGTTAAACAATCCTCAAAACACTATTCTGAGTGAACAAATTCCTTCCCGCTCACCCCTCTTGAAACTCGTCGCTTCCCACACACATTAACCCATCTGCCCGCCTCTTTTCCGCAACCCGGCTGGGTCTTTCCCCTAATGGCTATTTCCCAGAAAAACCCTGCGGTCCCTCACCTCTCCATTGAGAGCTGTCTTTTAAATAGCGGGCAATGCCCTGCGCCCTCGCTGACTTGTTTGGACCGAAGCCCCCTGCTGCCTCAGAATCGGTATGTCAGTTTGCTCACCTAAATTTATTTATGCACTTTTTTGCCTATATTATTTACCTATATTATATGTATTTCATTTATTTTTCTTCACTTTAGAATAGTACATCTGTTATTAGTACTCTCTATTCAAAATTATGTTTATATGTTCACATCTTATATTCCAAATTTCTATTTCACTTAAATTCAAAATTTATCCATAATAATATCCTATATTTGACTCTAAAAATTAATTTAGTATATTATTATTATTATTATTATTATTATTATTATTATTTGTTCCACTGAAGATGGCTTTCTGATGAAATAATAAACAAATACGACAAAACAACGCCTCAATTTTATTTCGATGATGCAAATGTGAACTCCACACCATTTCCTACCATAGAAACTTTTATTAGTCACGGGAAAATTATATGGTGCAAGATGTTGATTTTAATGATTCATTGAATGATTTGATTCTAATGAGTTTTAAGACGTCTGTTTTATTTTTAAAATTTGTTTAGGAAATTTTGATAAATGTAATTTCGTATTAGGTTTTTTTATAATTAATGTATTTTAATATTACATATTATATCCGATTACATATTTATTACATATTCTCAATGTTTTCATCACATATTTATGTACATATTTTGACGTTTGATACTACATATTTTTCCGGTCTCTACTTATTATTTGACCTGCAGGGCGGCTCCTTGTGTTGGTTGTGCGTGAGAGATTTCGGTGAGTTATCGGTCGTATTCGATCACATAATATTTCGGGAAAGTATTTGCGTTTCCATAAAACGAATTTCAAAAATCAGCAATTAAGATATGATCATTCTTTAAAATTATTTTTTAGGCAGTTGTAGGTAAAAAATATTAAAATAGACATCAACCCCCCTTTTAGGGCATTTCAGGCACTATTAAACGCTTTCAGTATGTATTTTCTCATGATTCGTAAAGATATGAAATTATTTTCCACAACATCCTAAAGGAACTAAATAGGCACGTGTCCAAACTTCTGTGGTCTAGTCATATTACAGATTATGTAGAATGACGCAGGCTACAACCAGCTCATTCTGCGATACGATTTTATTCATTTTAATGATTATCCGAACATTTTTACGGAGTAGAAACAAAGTTATGAAATGCTGCGAGAAAAAAACGGCGAATTTTCGGCAGAAAAACTCGTATTACAGGGCCCTGGTAACGAAAAAGTGGATAAATTCAGTTGCTAAATTTAGGAAAAACATCCTCTATACTTGGGATTTTTCTAACGTGGCATCTGAGGTTAGTATCTCCAAGATGGAATTGGCACGAGTTTTTGCGTCTTTCTCGGTCCTGCGGCATGATGTCGCATGATCGCGACCGTATCAAGCAGTGCTGCAGATTAAGCTCTAGCGGCACGACCGAGAAATACGCGAAAAGTCGTGCTTTATTTGATCTTGGAGATACTACCCTCAGATGCCTCGTTAGAAAACCCCAAGTATAGCAAGTGGTGTAGGCAGAATCCTTATTTGTGGGTCCATGATACCTAAAAATTGAATGACGTCTAAATGTTTGTCTGTCTGTCCGTCTGCGAACAACACTAGGCGCTAAACCGGTCAGCCGATTTTCTCCAAAATTGATATTCCCCAATCGATCTGACTGATGTTGCGATCCCTGAAATTTGAAACCGATATTTTAGTTTGAGATCAACTTCAATCTTGGTGGTGATTTTAGGCAAAGTTATGTAGGGTGCACCAATACACGTGAGTTCGAGTTTGATTCCTTCATCATTTGCAGCCATCATTGCTGAATTAATACACGTCGCATCTGGATTCATTAAAAGTGCAATTAAGTCCCTTCTTAATAGCTTCAATGTGCGACCAGTAATAAAGTACAGCATTGAGCCATGTTCCCCATCTGGTAATAACTGGCTCTGGTGGAAGGGAAGTTTCTTGTAGTTCCTCTTTGAATATCTGTGTCCTCGGGAGCTTTCACAAAAATTCTTTTAACAGAAGAAAAACCAATTATTAACTATATGGTGCTGCGAACACATCTCAGGCAGTAAGATGTAAGCCATGAACAACGAGAGTAATATGGAGCATTTTGGGGTAAAACACTTGAAAATACCGATGCTTTCAGTATGTATGCGGCATTATCCGTCAGAAATGCCAAGAATATCTCTTTGGGCTCCAGCTGGCCACAACATACGCAGTGTACCTCTCACAGTCCTTGCAATGAGATCCTGCATCTTTGGAATCCAATTTACCCTCAACTGCATTAGCTACATACCTTCCACAGGAATCAGTTGTTTCATCACTTGAAAGACAGATAAATGGATCTCCTATGTCATCTACAATTTCTCTGAGCACTTTTTCATATAATGAATTAATGTAGTTTTTTCGTGAAGTGTACTGTTGGGGAATTTTTCTATTGGTGTATTTCTTATAAAAACACGCTAAAAGAGAATTGTCCGGCTTATTTATAATATATTAGATGCAACAAGGGCTTTACATAACTCCTCAGTGAACTTATCATTTTCCTCTTGTTTTGGTTTCAAATCTAGAAGAGGTTGAATTGTATTTTTCGATGTATTTTTTACGTGAGACGCAGTTGGCAAATATCAATGCACTTGAATTTTTTTATACAGTTCACTTGCTTTAAACAAACTTGGCAAAATACATTTTTCCATCTAAAGTTAATTTTTCTCTCCTGCAATCCAACTATGCAAAAGGGAATCACTTTTGGGATGATGTGATTTAATTCACACATTACATAAGTTAATGAGATAGACAAAGAAACTGAACCAGCACTCCAAAACAGACAACAGGATCGAGTTGAAGCAGATTTCGAACTGGCAATAGAAATAATCATAATTTCAGAGCCAATGAGAGCTAAATTTCTCTCTCCAAACCTCGCTTCTTTCATTGCCAGCGCTCCTGCTGTCGTGACCTTCTGCTGACGACTAAACAGTTCAATGCAAGCAGGGAGAGGTAGGGAATGAGGCAGGCCACGGTTCGGGGCTGCTTCTTTCCTACGGACGCGCGGACACGTCTGGATATTGTAGCTGCACAGAACACCACGAGCTATTCTCGGCCACAAGCCGGTCGGCAACGGGAAGTCGAACAAAGGGACGGAAATCCCCAACTGCTTGTCGGACCCACGCCAAGGGAAAACACCCTAACGTCATGGAAAGGGCGCGTCTCACTAGAGACGCGAATTCTGAAATGGCGTGAAGGCCTACGTCACAGGGCGTTAGGTAGGTTGGCTGCAAGGGGGCGCCAGGTGACGGTTCCTGGGCCAGATGAGACATGTCACGTGACGCACAACCCGATGCGTGATTGGCGGGGAGCCACCGCATCATCATGACGGGAGGGGGAATGGCGCGTGCCATAAATAGGGAGATAGGAGCTTCCTCGGTCTTCTATTTAGAAACATTCTTCGGTGAGCGAGCTTCTGCTATTCTGAAATTCTTCGGTGAGCGAGTTTCTTCATAGTCGGAACTTCCTCGCTTCTGGTTCGGCTTCTCTAAGTGTCGTGTCGCCGTATGGCTGCCGAGTGCCGCGATCAGTGTCTCGCGCTGAGGTGTTAGCCGCCGAAGACTGTTACAAGCGTGAACGTAAATGCGTGTCCGCACGCAAGCGTGTCCGCCCTACATGTGATGGCGCCAGGAGAAGCAACGAAAGACGGAGGACGCCTTCCCTGAGGCATCGCTCTCGCCACGCCGATACTTCAGCGAGTTACGAGGGAGACCCAGCGTCGAGTGGAGTTGACTGCGCGGGCGCTATTCCGAACCCTCGCTTCCACCGGAGACCACCACCTACCAGCGCTAGTCAAGGAGCATTTCGGGTGAGATCGCCAAATGGGGCAACCGCACGCAAACATTTAAAAGGTGGAGAGAAAGATGGTCGAGATAGAGTTACGAGAAAGGAGTAGATCGTAAGAGCGCAGTAGGCGTCAATTCTGATTCAGCAGTGATAATAATGTATGGGGCGTAAGTGTTTGTAAAGGGTGGGTACTAGAATAATTAAAGCCATATTTCTTATATAATTAGATCATTTAATGATAGAAAACCATAATCCAGTACATGCATGTCTCCCGAATCCTCTGCCAGATACTATAAGTGACTATGCAGGTGAGTTCTCACTACCACTGGCAGCCGGGCAAGCAGCCAGCCCCATTGGACAAGGCAAAACCTCACAATATCGACTTACGGATGAACCATATCGCACAAATATGATGAAAAATCAAAAGCTATCTCAACATTTGCATTTTAAGAAGGAACAAAAAAATTAATTTAAAAAAGTAAAATATGCCAATAAATGCTCTTAAAAATAAAATATGCTGAAAAATGCCCACCACCTTTCTTTTCACATTCGAGCCCCTCCTTTGCGAGGTGTGCTGTGTGTTTTTATGGTTTACTATCCCGGAAGCGAGAGAGTTCAGCGGTGCGTAAGAGGTGCAGTTTCTGATAAGCCGTGTAAGTGTAGTCGATTCAGAGTCTAGTTCTTTACCAATATAAGATTCAAGCGCCCTTCACCATGAGGCCCATTGCGGGAACTCAAATAGAAGGTGAATCGATGTCTCCTCTTCCTCACAGAGACAACGGGAGGTATCTGACAGATCCAGCTTAGGGAGCTGCGCATTCAACGCGCCGTGCCCCAGGAGCATTTAAGTGAGTTGAGCATTACCAAATGCTTACCAGAGCTACTCTTTGAGCTTTGTGGAGTTCACTTTGTATGTGCGTGGTGTGGGCTCTGTCAGCCCATGCCGACGCACAATACATGATCATTGGAATGAACACCCCTGTGTAAATTTTGAGGACCGGAGGGTGGAACTGCACCGGCTCCAGCAACTCGGCGCAAATCATAGAAGAGCGCCCTCGCTTTACTGCATGACGCCTTGACATGCTGTACAAAGCATGTCAAAGTCTGTACAAGCTGTCAATGCAGGGTCTAGAGTCACTCCACGGTAGGTGTGCAAAGTGACATATTTGGGATGGCCACACCCTTGTTTCTGACGTCGGAGGGCTCCCTTTACAAGGCTTGGACACGCCGGGAGCGGCCCGTACATGGCTTGTAATTACCATGCATGCGGACCTTGCTGGAGCAATGGTGAATTTGGTTTCGCAGCTCCAATCACTTACGATTTCTAGAGCCATTTCTGAGTTCCTTTCTAACTCCCGTCGGGAGTGCCCCTGCGATAAGATAACTATATCCTCCTCGTAGGCTATGGCAGTTACCCCCAGTGGTAAGCCACGTGAGGAGGGTAGTTATTCTCAGATTCCAAAAGAAGGGGCACGAGTTGGACCCATGAGAACATCCTTTTGTCAATCTGTGCTGTACCTCATCCCCCGTGCTAGAGATGAGGGCGACTCTTCGCCAATTCGCCAAGCGCGAAACTGAGCAAAGATATACGGCACCACGCGTTATCGAACGCCCCAACAATGTCCAAGAAGATTGTCGGCAGGTATTTGTTTGTATTCAATATGAGAGTTTCGAGTAGTGCATTAACCGCGTCCTCTGGGAATCGGTGCGCACGGAACCCATACTGAGGGTAGGTAAGGTCTTCCACGTCCTTTATAGTTTCCTCCACACTGGCCACTTCCAGCTTGTCCGAAAGCTTCCCCTGGACGGCATATTGGTCGGTAGGCCTTTATGTCATCTGGTCTTCTATCATTGTCTTTCCTCAGCAACGCCAGCCGAGCGACCTGCCAGGCCGTCGGAAAATGGCCTGAATGCAGGCGGGTATTACAGAGTTCAAGCAATTCTGCCCGGATTAGAGGGAAAGCTTTCTTCACCATCTCCAAATGGATCATGTTCTTGAGAGCTGCGACTGTGGTTTCCAGCTCGTTGAAGCTGATGTCGGGAACTCCAGTCGCCAGGTTGTGCATCGGCTTTCTAAGCTCGGTGTGTTTTGTCAGGTCAACGGCCCAGGGATCTTGTGCAGTCGTGCTCGACACGTACTGCTCCCAGGAGAACATTTTGCGACTATTTATTGTGCTGGCTAGCTTGTTCCTGACCGTATCGAAGTTTCTGAGCCTTGCGCTCACGTCCTCCGTGCTTCTTCCAAGGCCGTGTTGATAGAATTTCCTGGCTAGTCTCTTCACCCGCACAAGCTCCGTGAGTCCCTGCTCCACCAATACACGGTTTTGGTTCTCTTTGGCGGTCCGTGAGGGATGTTCCTCATGGCCGCCTGAAGTATCGCCTCCGACAGCAGATGCACTTTTTCTTTGATCTCCGCTTCGGTCCAGCGGGACCCCCATAAGTTATCAAGCAAGTTCTGTCAAGCTCTCAGCAAAAAGGTCCCAGTGGGCATTCCTCATCCGGAATCTGGTTTCGGAAAAATTTACGTCTGGAGTAGATCCATCTTGCAAGGGCTCCAGATTATAGGCGAGGAAAATCTCTCTGTAGACACTGAGGACCGCGCCATCCACTACGCGCCACCCGGAAACCCGGGAGACGGCAGTGTCATTTAAAAGGATCAGATCAATGTTGGAGCATACCTCCCGACCTTCAAGGAGCCGAACGAATGTCTCCCTCTGCCCTGGTTCGTTAGCAACATGCAATCCTTGCAGAAGGATAATCCCTTCCACTTCTCCTCTTTCATATGTGGTAGCGTCATGCGATAATGCAGAGTTCGAATCGTCCCCCTGGTGGAAGGGAGTGCGTCTGTCCAGTGTGTCAAGTCCACGTTTCAGCACGTGTAGTCTGTCAGTAAAAGTCTCCTTTCGTGACCGATATGCCGAGGCTAGGAGAAAGGGCTTCGCGTCCCGCTCATAAACCTCGGCTATGGCCTAAACTGGTGTTGATTAATGTGCTAGATGGAGTACCCGAATATAGGGGTTGTTCATCAGTATCAGACGCAGTCCCTTCCACCTAGGGGTCGATTCGAACTCCCACTCTCCATTATGGCATGACGCTACCACAGATGAAAGAGGAGAAGTGGAAGAGATGCTCCTCCTGATGGAGGTTTTACCAGAATCGCCGCGCGGGCCGGCGAGCTGTCCAAAACTGTTTGTAAAACATTGATGCTCGTGGCTATTCCAGCCTCTTTCAGGTTAACCGTATAAGGTTCCTGTGGTAACACTTAAGTCCGGGGGTCTTCCAACTTGAGTATTTTTTCAATGCTTGCCATAAGCGCGATCCCTTGGCTTTAATTTGCAAAAGTTTCAAGGCCATAGTCGGTGCGCGACAGCTCTGCTTCCACGACCCTGGCGTGCTCCGGACATTTCGCTCGTTTGCATCGTGGCTGGTATCAGCACGTTTGGCCCGTATGCAATTCACACCATGGTCTCGGTTGCAGCACACGTCTTAGCTCCATGCTCTCCTGCACATATATGGTGGTTCTTACAGTGTTTCTGCGTAGGCCCGTAGGCATTGCATGTAAACCACCTTGTGGGTACGTAATTTTCGGCCCTATATGTCCAGTGCGCGTAAATACGGCGCTCAGCCCATACCGTCCGCCAGGCCCGTGGGGAGACCTGCAGTACCCAGTTCCTGTAGGAACGGTGCGTCCTTTCACTCCCCATACTCAAGAGCATTCCTAGTTTTCCCTTCTGTAAATCACCATTAAAGGTGTTTTCGTTGATCTCTCGAAGCAGATTTTCCTCTTTTTTCTCGCGAGGAATGGCGTGCAACAATACTTTAGGCCAATTTCATTGGCTGCCGTGAACTAGAAGTTCGACTTTTCTACTCATTTCATGAGCTCTGTGGCCCACTCGGAGGACGTCACGTTAACAAAATATCGATTTTTGCCCATTGCTGGAGGAGGTTCCGTAGGACGCGGACCTTTTTCCTTGGGAGACTTTCTGAGTTTCTGGCTCCGCTTGTCCTAACACGGAGGGATTTGCCCTCTTTGTCTCCGAAAACAACCGTGGTGGCGTTCTGGTTTGCGGGTGCGGGCGGATTTTCCCGTTTTACTATCTCATTTACCGCCAGGCGTGCAGCAAGAGCCGCCGCCCGAGCGGCGTGTGTGTTGTCCCTAGGTTGGGTGCAAGAAGTGGCCATCTTTCCCGCAGTCTGCACCACTGGTGTCACTTCTTTTTCCTTGCGCAGTCGCTATTTCTTATAAAGCGAGACGGAGCGGCGCAACAGTGCCGCCGACCGTCTCCTCTATCTTAGTCGCCAATGGACTTTGTGTATATTCTTCATTCACATCTAATGCCTCGTGGATGAGGTGGAGGTTCTTTTCTTGATCCATAAACATGCGGGCTTTGCCGGCCAGCTTTTGAAGACCTCCTCTTCGGAGGCAAAGACTTGTCCCTACCACCTCTCAGCCGACAAGGGAGCTTCTCTCCGGCAGCCCAGCCCGAGCCGACGAGGACGCGGGTGGAACCACTGCAAGCTCTGTCAATACCCGGTTTCGCCGGGTCTCTCTCGCAATTCCCAGAAAAAAAACCAGGCATCGCCATTTTGTCCCCGGGTAAAGAACGTCACTAACGGGTCCAACCACGATAAGCGCGCACAATTCGCACAGGAGGCTCAGGAACGTATATACACAGCTGTGGCACTCCGTTCGCAGATATAACGTGTAGGCGTTTGCGGACTTGTGTATCCACACTATCTATAATAAATAGTTCTTTGCAACCCTTAGTTTCTTTTCGAGGGTCAATTTGCTCAAAAGGTAAACCTTTTTGTTTCATTAGATCACTAATTTTCGAAGATATAACAACAGTCAACATTTTGTATAATGTTGACAGACATGTGATTGGCCAGTAATTTTGTGGTTGAAGACTGTCTCTGGTTTAGCACATATAAACGTATTACCTACTAATAGGTATTAAGACAATATAGCTGAATCTTGCAAAGCAGCGTTAAACAATCTTGCCAGGTGCAGACAGAAAGCAGTAAAGTATTTCCACCAAACATTACGTGGACTAGGTGATTTTCAGTTCTGCATCTTTTTGGTGTTTGCTCTAATATGGGCTTCAGTAATCATAACCGATGGAATTTCATCTCTATCTTGGCAAGATTCAATTTCTCTATGGATTCAATATGCGTGCTCATTGTGATGGGGAGGTACACACCAGAAATTAACCATAGCATTTTCATCTTCGGGTTGACATTGCCGCTCTCTTCCATCACCAGCCTCCAGTGTCTGTAAAATTTATTCTGATTGGCAGTAAAAATTGATTCCCGATGTCTTCGTTTTGATGCTTCGCTGTATCTCCTGATTCCCACGCCCAAAGCTGCAATCCTTTGTTTGAGTCTCTCTTCCTCTACTTCCAGTTTTTGCTAAAGATTTTTGGAGCTCATTCTAATTTTCAACCTACCTATCGATTTTATTCCGCTTTTCACTCTTTTGGAGATGGCGAAATACTTTGTCAAATGGCCAATATCTTTCCTTACTTTATTAATTTTGTCCTCGATTCTCCTCTTCCATAATGGCGCAATCTCAAGTTTCGATGTGAGAGAAATTACTAGCCTTTGTTTATTACATTGAATATCTCTCTCCATACTCTCAGCGACAGCTAAGGCAGCACAATGCACTTCTCCAGCTAGCTCTTCGAGAGAATTAGACTTGAGGGCAAGTTCTTCGAAAATGGTATTCATTACTTCGCAGATATCGTAAAACTTCTTCGTAGTTATTTTTAGCATACGTGGACGTATGCTAATTTTATGCCGATTTTAGCATACCGAAAGTATTAACAATAGCATCATTATCATCAACCGATATTATTTTCCGAGTTTGAGCTACAGGTTCCTCCTTTAGATGTTTCTTCTCCAGCTCTGCTGCCAGCATTTGAGAGTATTGATCCATATTTTATCTAGTTTCATTCTCACTTCCTGTTTTATCTGGTCCAATTCTGCAGATGATAGTGCATTTCTTCTCTGAATAGAATTCAGTTAACTATATATCCGTTGTTCATTCAAAGTGCTGTTAGGATACATTTTCTTCCACTTCGCGTGCACCCTTACCCTATACCCTTCACATTCTACCTCCACTTTTGTACATTGGTTATACGCACGCATTACAGAGATATTCATCTCTTTTGACCATTTCGTGCGTTGGCCAACCAGACTTGAAGCGGCGGAAGACATTGCAGATGGCCTGTCCTCAAGCCACTTCGTCTACAAACAGTTGGTGCAGTGTTCTGTGCGGTCGCCATGAGTGGCGCGGCGCCGCTCCTAGCATCTTCATCGGTCCACCGCTGACCACCGACACAAGTAACATATTTGACACAAAAGGCCCGGTCTCAAAACCTTCTTCGCGGTCCTACAAAAACCAATCGACCGCGACATTAATTCTTAGTATTCGTCTACTCATATTGGGGGTGTTGCATTTTAAAGCTACTGCCAGCGCTTTCATTTCTATTCGCGATATCGTCCTCTATACTTGTTTTTTTAATGTGGCATCTGTGGGTAGTATCTCCAATATGGAATTCGGCACTCCTTTTTGCGTCATTCTTGGTCCTATCGCAAGATGTCGCATGATCGCGACCGTATCAAGCGGTGCTTCAGATCAACCGACTCTCGCGGGAGGAATGAAAATGACGCAAAACGTCGTGCCGAATTTTATCTTCGAGACACTACCCACAGATGCTACGTTAGCAAAACCCCAAGAATAGACTGGCTGGCGCTCCCCTCTCGCCTTCAGAGCCCTGTCTGCCATACAGATCCTCTTCGGCATGACGGAGGTCTTCTTGGCTTTGTCCTCTTCTGGTCAAACCTCAGTCAACCCTTCAATTAAACCTCAATTGGAACGTCCATTTAAATGAATTGAACACAAAATTAAGTTCATTATGCTACGCGTTGAGAATTCTTTCAAATTCAGTCAGATTTCATACTGCTCGTTGTGTATATTTCGCGAATGTTCATTCCCGCCTGAGACATGGCATAATATTCTGGGGAAATATATCCCAGAATGTTAGGTTACAAAAGAGTTGTACGAATAACAACCAAATAACAACCAAACCCACGTGATTCTTGCAAGCCTCTCTTAATTAATCCAGGAATTTCACCATTATCTTGTCTGTTGATTTACGAATCAGTGTTTTTTGTCAAAAAATGACTTAAGGGCGGTAATATATTTTCAAAAAACGCCGATGTCTATAACTGTAACACTCGACGTAGTAATCGTATCCATCAGGGGACAGTATCAATAGCTCATTACAAAACATTCACATACAATACGTGTACATTATTTTACAACACTTTGCCAGATGACATTAAACGATTAAATTTGATAGACAATTTTAAATCCCCAGTAAAATCGTTTCTGCTTAATAACTGTTTCTACACATATATGAGTAAAGGTTTCCGGGCTGGTAGGCCGTGGTCCAGTAGGCATTGAAGAACCAGACGTTTCGTCCACAGCTGCGGTGGACTTCTTCAGTGGCGGCAGCGTCGTGGGGGTAGTCTCCGAGTCGGTGGCTGGCCAGCGACTGACAGTCAGGAAACATATGTTGGTGTTCAGCCAGCAGGACCTTATCGTTTGAGTAATTCTCCAATAGACGTTGTGCTGAGGTTAGTTGAACCAATAAAAGGCTCGCACAGAAATGTAACAGGAGACAATTGGTTCAGCAGTATACAGTTAGTCAATACATTGTTAGAAACCAAAAGGCTCACTTACGTTGGTACCCTCCGTAAAAACAAACCCGAAATTCCTAAGCATTTTCAGCCAAACAAGCATCGCTCTCAGTTCTCGTCAATGTTTGGATTCCAAAAAGACTTCACACTTGTTTCTTACTGCCCAAAAAAATCGGGCAGTGATTCTTATAACCATCCTTGCATCATACAAGTTGCACGGTGAAGAAACTGGAGACAAGTGTAAGTCTGAAATTGTAACTTTTTATAACCACACGAAAATTGGAGTTGATCTACTTGATCAGCTTATTGCTAAATACAATGTGGCGAGGAACACACGTCGATGGCCAATGGTTGTATTTTTCAACTTCTTGAATATTTCACAAAAGGAAGAGAAGGTGTTCGAGGAAGATGCTATGACTGGGGGGCGACAACGGGATAAAACGACAAGGAAATGGTGTGAAAAATGTGAGAAATTCATGTGCAATGATCACTTGAAAAGTGTTTGCAAAATTGTTTTTTCCTTTTCTTAGTCTGTTTTATTCTCAAGTAATAGTATGTTTGTTTTTAATTTTTTGCTGGATTTTACAATATATTTCTTTAACTTTTTTTACTTTAATTTTATTAATTCCGTCCTGGAACAGAATACATCGTCTCATTGCCACAAATTCCAACATTAGGTAGCTTGAAAAAATATCGTCGGTCAAAGGTTATAATAGAAGTTGTTAATAGAGAGTTTGTGCACGCCATAGCGGAGAGCACTATCTATATTCTGCGCATACGCAGATGCAGTAAAGTGATGCGAAACTTGAACTGCGCATGACCAGAAGATCGATAGTGCTTTAACGTTCGAGGATGCACAAACTCTCTGGTATGAAAAGAAAAATGCAGACAGTAACGCTATGTCTGAGTTTCTTAGAGCTTTTTGGACTAAGAACTGGTTAGGTTGATCTGTCGATTCGCGCTTGCTTTGTGACGGACGTTAATAAATACTTTTAAATTGTATATTCAAGATTTCAAATAACAAAGTTTATACAAATAAATTAGCAGGTTATGGGCCCAGGCCACGTGTGAATTGTACTCTCAAGTGAGTAGATCCCAAATTGAACGTCAGAAGAATATGTGTTTTTTTGTTGTTTTTTGTTTTACACGGCTGATCTGGAACTTTGTGTGAAAAAACATGGCTACCGGGAGTGACTACAAAAGACAAGTGAATCAGCTTGAAGGTACTGAAGACTGGGCAAAGTGGAAATGGCATATTTCGATGGTGTTGCATAGTATGAACTTGAAGACATTGTGAACGGTTCGCGAGCGTGTCCGGTTTCACGAGATGATGCAACTGCGGCACAACAAACAATTCTTCAGCAATGGAAAAAGGACGACGCTAAATCGGCAAGTTTCTTAGCAAATGCGTTAGGAAAAACTATTGCTGAGCTCGTGTTGACGTGCACCAGTGCTAAAGAGATTTGGACAAAATTGAGTGCACGGTTTGAACGTAGCAGTATGCAACGGCTGAATATGCTGATCGAGTCTTTTTTCCGCGTGACGCGTAAAGACAAAGAAGACATCAGTAAGCATGTCGTGAAATTGCAGAAGTTGTTCGTGGAATTGAATGATGATCTTACGAAGAATGAAGAAAATGTTTTGTCCGAGAGAATTTTGAATGGGTATTTTATCTACGTTGGGATTTGACTATTCTAAAGACTTGTGGAACACGATTTCGTCGAAAAATCAAACTGTGGCACCACAAATCACATCACCGCGAATAAACAGTATTTCACATCGTATGAGAAGCTTGCCGTTCCTGAAAAGAGTTTGCATGGGAAACAAGGTGTAAATATGCTGGCTCACGGACAAGGAAGTTTGAACATTCAAGTACGTCTGAATACTGCATGGTCGAATGCTGTACTGAAAAATGTTTTGTATGTTCCTGAAGCAAGTGCCCATTTATTTTCCGTGAAAGCAGCTACAAGAGAGGGGTTTTCTACGAGACTTGATCGAAATGTCAGTATTGAAGACCGTGTCACCGAGAAAAGGATGATGACAGGATATATTAGTCATGGTCTGTATGTATTGAACATGCGCATTGTGAAGCCAGCGCAACAAGTTCAAGCGAATATGATGACATCATCACAAACTGCAAGTTTATCATGAAAGGTTTGGTCATCAACATAGACAACATGCGAAGAGTGTCCTGAAGCAGAGAACATCAACTGGACGAGGGTGAGGAAGAATTATGCGATGGATGTGCACTGGGAAAAATGCATTGATTGCCACTCAATAAACGGATGAATCGACCGATGGTAACTGGTGAACAAATCCACGCTGATGTGAACGGTCCCATGTCGACTGAATCTCTCGGAAAGACGCGCTATTATGTGTGTTTTAAAGATGATTTTAGCAAGTAACGTCGAGTTTTCTTTTTGAAGTATAAAAGTGAAATTTGCACTCTTTTGGAGCAGTTCTTGAATGAAGTCAAGACGAATGGACATGGACACCTCAGTGTGATGGAGGAAAAGAATATGACAAGGTCTCTGAACAAACAGGGGCATAGATCATCGCATTACTGCGCCGTATACAGCACAGCAAAATGGTGTTGTGGAGCGTGAAAATCGAACCATTGTCGAATGCGCGCCTTCCATGTTGAACCCAAGCAAGTTGCCAAAAGAACGGGGAAGAAGCATGCAATACTGTCACATATCTCCTGAATCGCACTGGAAAGTCTTCCATTAAAAATAAGTCTCCCTATAAATTGTGGCATGGACGATCAGTATGAAGTCTCAATCATTTGAAAATCTTTGGAACAGAATACAAAGTGCACGTCAACAAGAACTTCCGCTCTAAGTTTGACGATAAAGTTGTTCACGAACATCTACGTTGGATACGTAAACGACAGAAATGGAGTAAGGGTCAGGATTCCGACCGGCAGATAGTCCTGAGCCACGATGTGAGATTCAAGTCTAGTTGTCTGCAATGTGCGCGTCAATACCGACAAGCTTGTAGTTTGATATTGTTACGATTCTAGGTGGTTAAACTCTGATATTATTTTAACAAAAACGTTTATTTTGTTTCTTAACACAATCACTGAAAACACTTGATTATACTTTACACGTCACACTTCTCTTGATTATTTATTTACACTGTTCATTTTTCTTACACTGCCGCACAGTCCTAAGCACTGACCACAGTTCGATGCACTGGCCACAGTCCATGCACTGACCACAGTTCGATGCACTGGCCACAGTCCACTGTACTGACCACGGTTCACGTCACTGAGCACAATCACTGCACTGCTATTCACCGCGATGCACACACTTCACAGCTCGGCTTCCACTTCAGACTTAAGACTGGCTCGCGGTCACCGGCCGCCGCGTATTTATACTCGAAGGGCGCCGTCGAGAATCTTCTCGACTTTGCGACATGACCCGCCAACCCTCTGGGACAATCTAGGGCGGGCCGGCCGATGACGCAATCCGCACATACAGGTAGTTCGTGGTGGCCGCCAGCAGATGACGCAATCCGCGCAGACAGATGCCGGCAGGTGACGCAATATTCGTTACAATTTGAAAAACTTGCATCATCTGATGTAAAGCCAGAAGAAGTCAACGACAAAGAAAAGGAAGAATGAAGTGGCGCTGAAGAAGGAGCTCCGGAGGAAGTGATGTTCTAGCTAAAGAAGTTGCCAAAGAAGAGACAACAAGAAAAAGCAAACGTGAATCGAAGAAACCATCGTGGATGACCAGCGGAGATTTCGTCTACATGGATCGTCGATCATTATCAGGACACTGCAGGACTTCAGTGTGCGAGTTTGTATTCTTGTTTTCAGAGAAGAATGGTTGAAGGCACTTGGAAAGAAGCTCGCTCAAGTTGATGTCAAAACCGCTTCTTGAACGACGTTCTTGAAATAGGCGTGTGTATGGAACAACCGGAAGATTTTGAGGACAATACTGAACTACTGTGTTACGTGAAGAAAAGTTTGTATGGTCGAAAACAAGCGCCGCGCTGCTGGAACAATTTGAGAAGTTTATGAAGAAAGCTGGATTCTAAAACAGTAGCGCTGATCCATGTCTATTCTACCGCAAGAGAGATGAAAAACATGTGTATGTTGTAATTTTCGTGGACGACGGTGTGATTATTGCAACTGATATAGAAGAATCGAGGAATTCATGGAAATGTTACAGCAGGAATTTCATACAAGAGTATCCCTCATAAACTTCTTGGGCATGAGAATACAGCATAAGTTAGATGGATTAATAACATTTAATGAAGAAGACTACATACAAGTTTTGGAAAAATTTAGAATGGCCGAATCGAAAGGAGTGTCTTCCAATTGAGTGCGAGGACAACGACGAAGGAGAAAAGGTCACAGCCAAGGTTTCTTATCGTGAGGCAGAGGGTTTGTTAATGTAACTGACTACAGCTACATGTCCTGATGTTGCTTTCGTAGTCAATAAAGCAGCTCGGTCATGAAAAATCCTACAAATCAAGATTGGAATCAAGTGAAACGAATATTTGATATTTGAAGAGCACCGTAAACCACGGAATCGTCTTTAGGAAGGACAGTTTGAAGGTCTACAGTGATGATGACTACGCTGGCGACAGGAAGACAAGACAGGAAGACAGGTGTCATTGTAACCTTCAGTGATGGAGCAGTTTCGTGGACCAGCCAGTTGCAACATCGACTACAGAAGCTGAAATAATAGCAGCACGTGAAGGTGCAAAGGAGTCAATCTGGCTGAAAAGATTATTATCTGAAAGGCTGGAAACTGTGGAAAAATCTCCTACGCCCTACATCGATTATGCTGGTGCCGTGAAACTAGCTAAGAAACCAGAATATCATCGCAGATCAAAACACATTAAGTTCACGATTTCAATGTATGGGAGAGAGTCTTGGACGGAGATCTGGAATTAAAGCACATCGACGGAACCAATCTGCTTGCTGACTAAACCTCTGGCGTGGGTTAGATTTGAGAAGCTACGTGAGAGGATTGGCATACAAAGGATTACGTCCACAAAAAGTATTAAATATAATCTATTTTGTGTAGTTTGTGATCATTTGATTTTTCTTTTGGAGGAAGTGTTATATGAAAAGAAAAATGCAGGTAGTAACGCCATCTGTTTCTTAGAACTTTTTGAACTAAGAACAGGTTAGGTTGATCTCTCGAGTCAGTGTGTATTCGGGCTTGCTTTGTGACGGACATTAATAAACACTTTTACTTTGTATATTCAAGATAACAAATAAAATAAAGTTTATACAAATAAATTAACTTTAGTTTCCCCTGCGGTGAAGGCAGGGAACCGGGAATTGGCACCTTTTCTTCGTATGCCACTGCGGAAACGAAGGCCGTGCTTTCGTGGGCTACAACTATACTTGGGTTTTTCTTACCTGGCAATTGACGGTGTCGTCCAATTGGGAGCTTAAACATCACAACAGTGACGTCACCGCGATGGCATTTTAGCTCTCAATTGGATGACAACGTAACAGCTGATTTACGTCAACTACCAGATTAAAAAAAAAAAGTATAGTGGGAGCGATGAACAATAGCCTGCTTCAGCTTCAATCTTGGTGTTACTTGATATTACGCAGGACAAAGCGCGTTGAATTCTACGTAGGCGACAGGCAGCACGCGACTGCCACAGACTGGCGATATCACGCGGAAAAGCAATCAGTTTCATTAGCCGCTTGCACCATCCCGCTACCAAAAGCATCTCGAATGTTATTAGGCGAGTAAAAGGGCCTTCGGAGAGTGGGACGTTATTTCAACAGCAAGAGACATTGAAGAGTGTTAAGACTGCATTACAATACTTTTACATAGAGAGCAATGCAGAATCAAGTATTTAGAGAGCACGAATTCTGGAGAAGGATATAGAGAAATTACTAATGAAAAAGTACGAAGCAAACAATTGAAAATAATTGATTTTTTTAAGGAAAAATAAAGATATTGATATTTTCAGTTCGTGCTGTTAATGTATTTTGCTGTATCTCTATATGAATAAAACCAAACGTTATGGATACATTCTATTTAATTTTGACATCCTCGGATATAGTGAACCAAAAATGTTGGTCCCCAGAAGTTCACTATAACCGAAGTCGACCGTACCACTCATTCACACTATTTAATAATCATATGAGAAAAATAATTAAAATTTTCAAATAAAATATTACTTCCTCAAATGAAAATCAGCGCTGATGAGGTTTGACAATCTATTTGTACCAGCTAAATGATTATTCCCCATCTACTGAGGTGACATCAGCATTTCTGAAAAGAGTTATTTCTGGATAAATAAATTAGCTCCACCTCGAAGATTCCATGGTCTTTTCCAAAATCGATGTCTGAAATGTTTAGCATCTTTTTCCAATCATGATTCCCTCTCTCAAAACATTCTTGGATTTCTTAGAGAGAAGCACGTGAAGGATGTTCTTTCTGGGAAGAGCTAGGTACCGTACTACGCTACATGTATCATACGGAATCTCTCTCGAAAGCACACAGATATTAAACAATCAAGTGATTGGGTCGTAATTTGTATCAGTTGAAACAAATTCTTGGGATGTTCATTCTCCACATACAAATAAAAAAACACAACAAACGAGTGAGTGACGGGAAACATGAAAACTGTGGGTTTTTACTGAAATAGTAGTATTTAAAAATATGTGGGATTCCATGGACTCAGAATGCCTCGAAACAAATGGTAACCCTTGATAAGTTATCTAGTTAGTGTAACCGTGCGCAAATATATTAACACATGGCAGAATTGTTTCAGTTAGTGTCAGTGGCCAGTATCAACAGGCCACTACAAAACATCTACAGATTATACTAGTAAAGTAATACTTGGCTGTCCGGGATGAGCCCCATCTGAGTCGATCGAGCTGACATATCGGCTATCGTGTTGTGGCCTTCTTCAGAGCTATACTGCAAGAAGTATATACCTCTGAAACGTAGTGTAGCCAGAATCCGTTTTGTGAGTCTGACACGGCAAAACTTTTATCTGTCTGCCTGTGGCTGTCTATAACTATACTGCTTGCAGTATAGCTCTGAAGGCCACAACATGATCGCCGAATCATCAGCTCAATTGACTGAGACATGGCTCATCTTGTACAGCCAAGAATCAAATGACAGTGGCTGCGGAAGACTACGAATCCAATACTTGTATGATATTTTCCCACACCTTACCAATGACCTAAAACAATTAAAATTCTACACACCATTTAAAACTTCCAGTAAAATCTCTGCTAAAAACTTTTTGTACACAATTGGTACGCAATGAAAATAATATTTAATTAACAATGAAGATACTAATACATTTATTATACATTGCCTTTTAATTCTAACAGCTTGAATATGGCTATAACAAGTATTGTAAATTGCTTCTGGGTCAATGACCTCCATATGGATCAGTTGTTTTGTTGTTTCCCTTGACACATTAAGCATCTGCCGAGATGGTCCCTTGTGTTACTTCCTGACAGTACACGTAGCTCCCCACCACCACCAAATGTCATGTACAGTTTTCACTATTTCTGATATAAATATGAAATTTTGACATTAATGAGATAGACAAATTTTTAGAAAAACGTAGATCTTCATCCAGATACTACAATGATATTGGGTAGATTATTGTAAGCATGAACACCATACAGCATGTAATGCATGTGAAAACGTTTAATTTGATCAATGTAAAAATGAAATAAGGAATTAAAAACCCAAACAATTTATTAAAAATAAAATAAAACAAATGAAACACATAAATAACAAAACATTATTTTATCTCATTTTTAATAACAGGTTTTTCACCCTCATAATTATGTTTAAAATTCAAATGAACTTTCTTAGCTATTATAAATTGAGCAATCAATTACAGTGCAATACACAGGACACAGAATTATCAAGGAGTTTACTCCAATATGATTTCAAAAATAAATGAGAAATGTAATGTGAATATCACAATCCTGTAGCCTATAGAGGAAACATTGTTGCCTGATAATTAAAGATAATTATGGCCATTTATAATTGATTAAAAAAAGTTGCATAATAATCAACATTAATATTTCAAATTTCATTTTAGAGAAAACAGTAGAGGACATTCACAAAATTCTCTGAGGTATTCTTATACTACATGCTCTTTGAACAAATGATTGTAGCATGAGGAATGATCAACTACCTGAAAAACATTAATTTCATTCGGTACTACTGTACTCTCTCCCAAAATAGACTACTTACAAACAACACAATTTTTCTGAATACAGAAATATACCAACTACTATTACTTTCAAGTCTGACTTGAAGTAAACTTCGACACTGTCCCACATTTAAAGACATCCTCAAAAACACTTTGACGATTCAGTTTAGAAAATAAGATTCCTAACAGAGTAAACAAAATAAATTTCAAGTGTCTATGTTTACTATTGCTTAGTGAATCACTTCATAACTTGACCTATCACATCACTGGTATATACAAAATAAATAAAGAATTACAAAGAATAGCATTGCACAAAAAATGCATTAGCTGTTCTACATTCAGAAAGATTAAGTTAAGAATAAGCTTGCAAAGAAGTTTTTTGTCTTCAGCAGTAACCTAAGGCATACATGATTTTACAAAATAACTAAATGTATGTTACGCCCTCGCTTATCCTTACTTTAATGATCAATATGAAGGTAAAAATAATTTTGAAGTCTTTGTTTTTATGTTTGTTATTGTTACTGATCAATTACATTAAGAAAAAAGAAAACAAAACAAGGATATTAATGTACAGAAATAATATTTATTCAATTGGGACTCTACTGCCTGATGCATTTTGTGGTTATATGGAGGATTTACAATCCCACCACAGGTTCTCAAGATACTCTTAAAGTTTGTAGAGATAAGGTTTGGCAATTAGTAGGCCTTGTCACTAGTAGGAGGTATTGAGGCTAATATGATCTTCTATAATGGGTGCAATAAGCTATCAATGGATGTTTCTGTCATGAATGATGGTTAGCTCTACGATTACAAAAACATCCAATTCACAGCGATCTGCTTTGTAAAGATAACTTATTCCACTGTCTAAAATAGTGGTACACTGCTCATACCATGATCAAGATCTGACCCTCTTCAAGCCTCACAATGTTCCAGTACAATATGCACATACAACTTGCTGCTATGGAGTCTGTCTAGACAATGAAAATAAGGGGAGATTAACAAGACACTACCATATTCATGTTGTATTGCTTTAACTAATCCTTTTTATTTGCCTGCAACTGTTATAAAAATTTTGAACACAACTAGTTGCAGAAAAGGAAAGTTAATGCTCAAACCGAATAACAAAAATAGTGGCTCAAACACAAAAATTTATGAAACCAAATGGATATCGATATATTTTATGTATATTGATTCTAAATAATTGTGAAAATATGGAACATAATGGAGGCATATGTTTTTCATTATTGGAAGTTTGAATGCGATAATAATTTTAACAAGGTGATTTTAATAAGGAGACCAACAGCGCAGACAAGCACTCGCACATGCACACAAAATGATAACTTAAGTAAATACTTTTTTGCATTAAAACTTTCATTCCCTGTAACAAAACATGTCTTAACATTCAAAGTGCAAATTTATTCTCACTAACCCTGCACTTAAAAAGCATTATTTTATTGATGTTGCTTATTTTATTAATGTTGAAGTAATGAAAGATGCAAAACAATTTATGCAAAATATTTCCAACTCTACACTGTGCAGAATTAAAAAACAATTCCTATTTATTGCAACACACAATATAAAGATTGACTTCTAGTCAATCTAAAACTATTTAAATCAAATTTTGGCTCCTTGTTTATGGTCCAAACAGAAAATTATCGATTATTTACTATTTTACAATTTCATTCATAATAAAACAAACTGGAATATTTTTTTCTGTAAAACGTAATGCTAACCGAGAGTAAACAGTATGAAGTGTATAGTGCTGTATTACCTGTTGACAAAGAAGAAAGTATTATTCAGAACTCTTCTTTCAATATGAGTGAGCTATTTTAAAAAACTGAATGCATCTTCCAACAAAACTCATATATACTCAACAACATCTTTTGGAAAGGCGATTAATGTAATTGAAAAAATATTCCCCTTGAGATGATAAAGGTGCAACACTGATAAACATAGTGCATTTTTAAGTGGCACGATTCAGGTCATTAAGACATTCCTTTGCATTTACATATATACAGGTAATTAAATTAGAACTTTGAAGAGCAATAAAAAATTAATACTTTAATATTGAAATATAATCACACAAATTTATCTATTAGGGCAATAATACCAAAAATCTGATATAAAATGGCTGTAATAATGGGAAATCTTAATGAACAATAAATTAGGCAATGGAGAGAATTGCTATGTTGCGTATGTGCTAGGATAATTTTGATCAGCATTTACATATTTTTGAAATATTAAAATACAATATGTATATAACCTGTTGTGCAATATTTTATACAATATTTTCATTTATGATTAAGATAAACACTTAATTGAGAGATGTAACTTGTACAATGAAAAACATGTTCTAGTGAAACCAACAAAAATATGTACAAAATTTTTAACATTTTAAAATTCAATGTTCTTGAGCTTGATATGCAAGAGATCCACATTTTATCAGCATTCTACGCACGCAATGTATTACATATTAACATGACAAAATTCTAAAATATCAGGCTATTAAATATAACATTTTATATCCATGATAAGAAATGTGTTTAACACAAGAAATAATAAGCTTGTTGAACACTCACTGAAGTACAGGGCCATAAAATTGACATAGTACACCACAATGAACATTATCATATACTGCAATATCACAACAAATAAGAATTTTGAACACTTACAGAATCAAAAGAAATTTTACTGATAATTTCAAAATTTGTGATATTAAAGACTCACAACACACTCTCCAAATCAAATCAATTCATTCAAAGTATATAGTATCAAAAAGACCAAAGGAAAATATATAGGGAGAGAAAGCATTAAACATCTGCACATGTAAGTAAATAATTATAGATTTAAATTTTGTTTTGACAAATACCAATATTATAAGATTATATTTTTTGAAATGTTATATATACAAGTCTGTATAGTAATGCATGAACAGCTTAGAATGATTTAGTGCTATATCAGGAAACTATTTTTTTGATCTACATTTAAATGTGGCTTATATGTCCCACTGACAAAGCTTGTATTAATAAAAATGCTATTTTAATACTTTCTAATATTGGCCAGGTTTCTCCTCATCGGTGTACTAAAAATCCTTTGTCTAAGTACAATGAAACCTGTTCCTTGTACATCACTTTTCAATTAGTATAAACCCTTTCAACCTCTAGAAAAACAAAACCTGCATTTTAAGTAAAATAATTAAAAATTGAAAACCTATCATAGAAAGGTAACCAACTTTCTGGGGGTGGACAACTGCAGGTTTTAACACACATGGCCAACTGTATTGCACAATTTCTACTTAAAATGTGTGGACATGATTAATTTCATCTAAAAAGAAATGCCATGTTCATTTTAACACTGTGACTAGGAAATTAAGCACTGAAAAGAACTGGAAAGTGAGAGGTAAATGCCCAGCCCTGAATAAGGAGTCAAAGTGCTAGAGCACTGTATCAAATATCTCTTACAAGATTTGAAAATTTAAGGTATTATATAAGTCACAAATAGTATTGCTTTCTTTCTCATGCTAAAAATGCAAACAACTTGTGAATTCTATTTCAATACCAACACAATTCACTGAGTCTGTAATATTACTTAGTTTTAATTTGCATGCATTTGCCCACATCTCTGAATGAAAAAAACATTTACATAATGAACAGTAACAACATATTCTTCTTAAAGATTGAATACCTGACTAAAAAATTTGTGTATGTTCCAGTGTCACACCTATAATAAAAAATAATTTAGTATTTTTTGGAGAAATTTGTGATTTAGTTATGTAGTACAGATCATTATCAAGATCAAAGACAATTTGATTCACGAAGACTGTTGCTACAAAATACAACACAGAGGCACTTGAATTTTTGTTTTGTGTAGAAAATGTCTAGAAATTCAAACAGTCAAATTTCCATTGCTATTAATATGAATAAAAACACATATTATAAATTCATCACAGTATCACTACTATAAAAGTAGTTTTCACAAGGTCCAAAATTTATTAACTAGCAGGCAACAAATTTTGCAGCTATATCGCAATCCCTGCATCAAATAATCAGAGTCAATTTTCTACATATCTAACTAGCAGTTATTATGCACTCAAAAATTTACCTTCTAATCTTAATATTTGTTTGCTTTTTCCTTGACCTCTTTATATATTAATAATGATAAATTCTCAATATGCAACACATACACATTGACAATACTATAGTAGATACAAAGCTTTTATTAAGAATGTGTAGTTTGCAAATACCCAAAATAAAATTAATGATGCAGTTCTTAATTAGGTGACAATTGACTTGCTAAATAATTTTCAAAAATTGTACCACTGGTATATAATAATGATGTTTATACGAAATGCATATTAACAATTATCATATAGCAAATAACTTCAAGGTCTCCTTCAAAAATATCTAGAATCCTGGGTTACTGCAAAATTTTCCCCTTTAAAACAATTATAGAATTATACAAGAGATAAAGAATAAATTCCTTTACGAGTGCTGGAACTAGAATGGTAAAATAGACACTAGGAAAATTTTCAATATTATGACAAAATGGCCCTGTTGTTGCACAATTTCAGCCAAATTGTTGGTTGGTAGATCAACTGGAATTTAAAAGATATTTCAAATAACTTCTTCCCTTAACAATAAATTAACAGGAGAAAACTGATGAAAAAACAATCGATATATTTAACTGAAGTTTGAAAAGAGCCAAGAATGCTAAACAAATCAATATATTCCAGGTTTTCTCAGTTTTTGCATGTCTGTTCAAAAGCGCCATTGTATGTTGACTTTCTGCCATGACGGTTCCAATTTTGGGATTTGTTACCTCTAATATAAGCCTAACCTAATATTAAAAGGCAAAGATTTTAGTTACCTTACTGAGAGAACTTGAATTATTCAAGTACATATATCTTAACAATGATCATTAAAGTTCACAATTGTTGCAGTTATTACAATTTATGAATAATGGCAGCAAACCATTTATTGAATGAATGCATGCAATAAGCACAGAAAAGTTAGAAGACTTATAGGTACAGAAGTAAAAGAAAAATGCAAAAGTACACAGGAAACGGAATAAAAAAAAAAAGAAGAGAAAAAAAGAAAAGAATAAAGGAAATGCAATAAATAGTAAGAAAACTAACTCAGCCAAGTAAAGGAGGACAGAAACTATGATGTTAATAGGAGAAAAAAAACAAGCACAAGGCACAGACAAGAGAGCAATATGTGACAACGGCAAGGAAGTGACGGAATTACTCTTCACACTAAATTTGCTAACATCGATTTTGGCTTGAAATTTTGATAATGATCTGTACTCGCTGGTTCAGTAGGCACAGAGCAAAAAGACAGCAGAGTATTAAGAGATTTGAATATAAGTTGTACAAGGCACTATTGCTCCTTGTTTTCCCATGGTGTATACACAACAAAAGTTTTATATATGAGACCGCAATCACACTCGGTTGCAAATCAATTAACAATTAACAACAATTAACTTTAATACAAAATTATTTTCTATTTCTGTTATCAACTGCCACACAACATTCAGAATTCCACTGGAATACTGAATATCATACTGACCAAGCACAACTATCACACAAGGCAAGAAAATGTAGTGCTACAAAAATATTTTTTATAAACATCAGACTAATTTTGTACTTCATTTTAATTTCAATATTTTCTGCTCTGCATTCTACAAAAAGTTTAGTGCATTATAAATCTTATTTAATTTAATTAACTTGCATCAGCATTTTAATTAAGTAATAGTCTAAATATGAAGATTTATCAATTCAGTAATTATTTGATTTTTTTAAAATAACTTGTGATTTACAATTAATACTAGCACAATGAAAAATTGCCAACTATGAATTGGTTTACATTTGAAAAGAAACAGATCAATATCATACAAGCTTTTAACTAGTACACTTGCCCTACACAGATTCTTAAGGAAAATGAACAAATTTGGAGCTCCAGTTACATATGAGATTCTGTCTTCAATAATACTATTTATCTTAAATTTGATGCCACTCATGAGTTATGTTATCAGCTAGAACACACAGATGCCACTATATGAGTTATGTTATCAGCTAATTGTCATGCTTTTAGTAACAGTTTCCGTGCAAATACATGGAATGGGGGGGAGATCGCAGTTTTCTAGCACAAATTACAATACTTTCTCTTCTTACAAAGTATGTGTGAGAAAATAATTATATTTTAGCAGTTTGCAGCAATCCTGACCTAGCAATTCAGCAAATCTACGACATCAATTTAGAAAGCAAGCCACAGAAAGATTTCACGCCAGAATGTAATAGAAGTAGCAGCTAATTAGTGAATAAGCCACATTTTTTAAATTGAATCCGCAGCGTCAAAAGTCTAGAAGGTAAAAACTAAATTAATACATTCAAAACATAAAGGTGTAGGTAAGACTGAAATATGTGAAGACATGACCTGACTAGATGAGGAATGTGTTAGTTAACTTCACTAAAATTCTCACTTTCCAAACGTGAACCCTTCACTTTTGATCTCTTTTTTAATGCCCATGTTCATCATAATCACTGTAAATTTAACTTCTTTCGTTTTATCTTAATAGAATTACTGGAAACCTAGCAAAACATCTTCTATTCCACAAAACTTCTTTAATTTTTTATTAATTGTTGGTTAAAAGAATCCTTTTCATACTTCCAAAAGTTTGTAACTCCAATAAACATTCTGCAGGAAAAGGTAAGGAGGACTCGTTTTTACATAACACTTCCAAATACATGTCAAACAAACATGTAATGATAATGCTCAATTAGCACATATAAAAACATAATGTAACTCTCAGAACAATATGGTACAAAAGAACTATGAAATAATTCAAAACAAAATGAAAAGAAAAGATGAATTCTAACATGTTTCTACCAGAAATTAGTTTAAAAAAGCCAAATAAAATATAATACCTTTTAAAGAAGACCACAAGGTTGATACAAGTTTGGAGAGATTTACAAGTAATCCTTCTGAATATTTTCTAGAATTTGCTCAATTTCCTGCATCTGCCACAATCTAACCAATCTACGACTGACTAAAATTACAACTACATTCTAAGATTTGAAGAGTTTCAAGTCTTTCAAAAGGCTGCTGAAAATGTTACAATGATGTTTAATGTACAGAAGATGTGATGTACATGATATACAGAAGCCAATTTCAATGGAACAAAATTCAGTATGAAATGATAATACATCCTGTAGCATCCTTCATGCACTGCATGGCATCTGTGTAGCAACCTTCATTTATGGACCTAGAAAGTTTGAAAAAATATTCGTAAAACGTCTAGGTTTTCCAAAATCATAATTGTTACACAAAATAAAAAAGAAACCTGGATTTATCCAGATATTCAAAATACAACTGGTAGTAACGGACTACACAAATTAATACTCAACTGGTAGTGCCTTTTAAACTGGTAACATTAGAAGTAATATCAGTCTCTAAGACTGCTACATATTTATTTCAATGTTATTAGTACAAATTGCACAGTGTATACTTTCTAATTGATTTTAAATGTTAGTGAAACATTTTTATACTGAATTACCATAAATAAAAAATAATGAAACATCACAAACTTTTCTGAAAATTTTCTTACAGTAAGATAAATAATTCTTCAAAAACATGATCTTATACACATACAAACATTTTCAACATGCATGTAGTACGTATTTACACTGCCAATTTTCTGGAAATTAGATAAGTGGCACTCTCTGATTGCCCTGCTGCCAATATTTAACATATACAAAGCACAACTGTAAGAATTAAAATATAACCAAATATAATCAAGTGCCTTCAAGTTAACAAGTAATTCAGATTATAAGTAGTACCAAGAATGAATACTGAAATGCCTTGCAGATGAACTACCCCAGTTATATGCAAAATATATTAACCACTTTTGTTAATAATAATGACATAATTTCCTAATTTTCTGCCTTTTGAAATTGCTCAAATATATTATATTCTGACCTTCTCTATATAGAGTGTATTATATTATAATTGTATCTTGAATCACAAGGTGAGGCGTACACAGCTCATTACCACAAGACGGAGAAACAAATATTTTTCAATGTCCTCACATTTAAGGCAAACACTCAAATGGCGCATAACTCTTGAGTTCAAGTCAATACGATGATCAGTGTAACCAATACCATACGCTTTTTTTCCCTAGAAGTCTGAGAAGCAAATGTTACCAGTTAACGGTTTACTACAGAATTTTGTATAATTACAAAATTATTTATAGATCGTGGAGACACACAGTAGTTGTTTCTCTGCAATTATGCTCTTTCTAGTTCAGAGATATGTTTAATGAGAAATTATTTAAAATATTTTTTATGTGACAACAGGCTGTTCGTATTCTTCAATGAATATAAATACAACAGAGCCTATCTTTTGTGGTAAGTGTCATGAACAAAACACACACATAACTACAAACAACTGCTTTATCGCTTATACTAGTTTCCAGGAAGCCGAATAACATTTCACTTGCCCTAGAGCATGAATGCTGTCTCAGAAATACTTTTTAAAAGAATAATTAGGAAAAAATGTTTTAAAGCTTAGAAATACAAGCAAAGACAAATGTTTAAAAAATTATTAAATATATATCTTACAAATCTTAAGATGGCTTTTCAGACTTTAAAATCTGAAAAGAAACTCAAAAACAGTGATATGGCTACATAGCCTCAATTTTTAATGTGTGCAAGGATGAGTGAGGAATCATTTGATGCCCTGGCACTGCAACTACAAATAGATTATGTTGATCATCTTTAGCATCAGATGGTTGAAGTTACTTTCATACTTTCAGAAATAGACATTCTCAATAACATCCTCTTTAAGCACAAAGATAATTGAGGAATTGCATCAGATCTATTGGCTGGGATGAGGCAACACCACCAGAACAAATAGATATGATATTTATTAATACATTTTGACACTTGCTCAATAAATCACATCTCGCACAAATTGATCCACTCACTCCTTGCAGCTATGTACTAACATTTCTTGTTAGTGTGCAAGACCAATACAAGAACAGACCTGAGGTCTTGATGAAACAACTTGACATGCATAACAGAAAGGATAGAACAAACTCTGCTCATGCCCCTAAAAGTACATAAGTACTTTCCTACTAAACTTTATAAATATGAAATCTCGTGGAGACACACACGCATACACACTATCACAAAACAAATAAAACTGCATCAGAGATTGCAGTCAATTTGTGTTTTACACTATACAGAAGATTAGATGACTACAATTTCTCATGCAGCTATTAAGATATATGCTACATACAGCAGTTCTAAATATACCAAAAGATCAGTAAAGACTTGTAACAAAAAATCTACTAACCTCCTACAAAACCCACGAACCTTTCATTATTGTAAGGGAGCTACAATAGTTTATTTGGCTAGTCATATTTCAACATATTGTACTAGTCTCTAACGTCAATTGATGATAAGAAACGTTTTACAAAACGACCGTAAAAAGGCCATAATCCAAAAAATAAGTGTCCTATGAAATATACAGATTTATACACTTGCCACCACTTAGCAAATGATAATAGTGCAAAGGGGACTAAACAATATCCCATAAAAACTAAAGTGTATAGCTTCAATATAACCCACACAAATGGTACAATCTTGGGATCCTCCAGGAATTTCTTCACTGTTCTGTTATTTATCAACTTAGGTTCCAGCTGCAATGAAACAAAAAATTATCAATTAATATTAAATTGGAACAAGTTGTAATGTAATAAGTTAACAATGTACTGTAATAAGTTCACAAGAAAATTTGGTCATTAGTTGATAGAAACATGAAGTCAAAGAAAAATTTAATGTATTTAAAACATTATTCTTGCTTTGAGAATGATATTTTTATCTGAAAGGACACTCATTTAAGTCCTCATATATTTTTTTGTTAATTTTCCAAGTAATTTTTGTCCTCCTGGACAGGAGAGTAAATTTGTAGAAAATGTATTGCAGTTCTGCTTAGCACAAACCATGATAAAATTTGTGATAGTCTAGTTAATATTTGAGAACAAGTTTCATGAAATTTAATTTCAAATCAACTTTGGTGGAAGATATTATACTCTTGCGTTCGTCTTTTTTTTTTTTTTTTTACTGCACACAAAAATTAATAAATTAGTTTTCTCATTTGAATTAACATGTAAGGTTAGACATAGTTAAGGTTTTCTTAATATTGTAAAACCTTTGAAACACTTCTGGATGCTCGGAAAGGTGTGAAATTGTAGCATGTCCTATACTGTGACTGTCAAACATCATTAAATCCCAGGAGGAATACAACATAGATATTTTACTGTATAAAATTGTTGCTGACATTTATCACATCACCATCAATCGTAGAAATCCTACTGTCCTATTGTACACAATCTAACATCAAGTACTTTCTGATCTGTTGATGTTCAGACTTAATACCCACGCAAAAGCTGTTCCTTGCCTTTCAAGTCATTCCTGCATTAGCCATACCAGTGACTATCCAAAAAAAATTTTCTGACAGTCGTGAGAGTAAGAAAATTATATATTAAGAAGTGCGCAATTGGACAATGTATACAGCAGTTCCCAGTGTTCTAGATAGTATGTAAATGTTTTTGTGGGTCCTTGATATCGAAAAATTGATTGATGGAAGAAGGTCTGTCTGCCTGGTCGTCTGTCTATCTACCCATCCATCTGTGGGAAAAGCTAGCAAACTGTTCAAACAATTTTCTACAAAATTAATATCCCTTATTGATCTGAATGGACCTGTTATGAAAGGATGCTTTAAAAAATGGTGCTTGTTTCATTTTTGTTAAAATCTCTGAATTTTAAAAAATTGCAAAAATATAAAAAAAATTAGTTATCTTCCTACAAAGACAAGATCAAAGATAGAGATTATTTTCCTTAATGAAATCTGATCTTCAAGGACAGATCTTGTACAATGTTTCAATAATGAGTAGTTTTTGCCTAACATTGCGTGAAATATAAGGAACTTTTAAACAATTATTATCTCAAAAATGGCTCCTATTGTTTCTTTGGATAAAGCATCAGACAACAGCAACAACAAAAAATAAACAAACACACACACACACCCTCAAAAGTACAGTATTCATGATAGAGGTTTTATCATCAATGAAATGTGTTCTAAAAATAAAGATCTTTAAATAAGATATGTACAACATTTTGTAAAAAGAAGTAGCCTTCACATAATTTTTGCTTGAAATTAATGCAATTTATAACAACAAAATCCCCCAAAATATCTCTGAATTTCTTTAATTTTTTCCCTCTCAAAAAGAAAAAATTGTGCAGATTTATTTGTAGCTGTATTTTTGAAAACTGCATGGTAGATTAAAATACGCACTAGGTCTATGTCGGGGTTAGTCTAAATTGAGAGCTACTTTGGTTATGTTTCAATTTTGCCTTTTCTTTGATCAGCAAATAAAAATTGCTTGATGAAAATTATGCCAAGTCCTTCATAAATAAGTCATCCTCTTTGGTATGTGAGAAAGTCCTTTTCCATAATATTGTAAAAGAAATAGTCTATTCTTTGTTTTAATTTTTTTAAATTTTTTATCTATCCTCTTTTTCGAATTTGGCCTCTCATTTTTGCAACCAACTTCCTGAAGATTGTTTGGATATGAACAGTAATCGATTAAATATATTTTTATTTTATTTTTATTAAAAGGAATTATTGATCAGGGTTTTATTTATTAAAAACTATGCCATGGCATTTGCCTTACTCTATATAGTTATACATTGTTACTTTAAGGTTTATATAATATGATGTAATTAGATCCTGATTATACAGTGGACCTTTATAAATTTTATTTTATTGTTTTAATTGCTATTAAGTTATTAATAGGGAGAAGATTTTTAAACTTAAATTGTGATTGTGGGGTAATAATATTTAGGTATTTATTTAGTCAAAAACAGTAAAAAACTGTATGTGACATATGGGGGAGAAAATCATATGTGCATGGATAATAATCACAATTTGCCTATCTGAACAGGTCGGTAAGTTAGTATACCATGACCATGCTGCATTGATGTTATGGTAGGAGGTTAGACAGGTGGTATCAAGTTACAAATATATTTTGTGGAAATTATGGTGTTTGAATTGGGTCAGGTTATATTGTGAGATATCACCAAGGAGTTATTGACCCGAGACATTGGATCTCCTTTTGGACATCTGCTTGTTTTAAATCTGTAATTCCTCAGATGTAATGGAAATATCTTTCAAACTTACAAAAATATTTTTATAATAATACATGATAATTACATAGATATTATTTAGAGATTTAAAAAAAATTCATTGCGTCTTTTTTGTAACGCATCTCTTTAGTCCTTTAGGGCATTGAGAGTACATATCAATGTAATCCGAGTAATCCTTCATTAAGTTCTTTGTCATGTCACTTAATAATGCCTTTTATCCCATTGGCCAGGGGCTCGGCGTCATTATAACTGGGGTACCGAGACAGTCACCCATCCAAGTCCACAAGTCACCCATCCACCCACCCACAAGTCACCCATCCACCAATCTGTGGTGTCTGGAATTGCCTAACTTCCATAACTTCACACAGCATAGTTAAGCAATTTGGCTAACAACGCCAACATTTTTCAAGTCTCTCTCTCTCTCTCTCTCTCAACTATCAGATTCAATTTAGGATTTTGTATGTATACATTGGTGGTCAGTGGATTTCAAGTAGACTTAACTTTCAATATTGTAATTAATTCTTTCAAGTCTTAAGCCTTTAACACCACGTTAATTCCCAAACTCTGCCCATTTTGAGGCATTTTGAAGAATTCTTATCAAGTGATATCAATTAAAGATAGGTGTATGAAATTCATGGTAAATGAAACTTCGAAATTTACTTAAGCAGGGGAAAAAAATTATAGACTTGGGATGTTTAATGAAACTTAAACATTATTAATTTGTATTCATCATCATCATCATCATCATTATCCTAAAAGCAAGAAGTGTCACAGCTGCCATGGCATTCTGTTCTCTTCAACTGTGAATTGTTTCTGTAGTGTAGTTTATTTTGAAAAAAATTCTATGTACTAAATATAATAATGAAACACAATTTATATAAGAAAGTGTGGGCTTCTGTGGGTGGAGTCAATATACACTTCACTGTCCAGATGATGCATTCTAGGCTCAGATTGAGTTTTGGTCATCACTCTGTAACTTTCCTCACGGTGAAACGCATGGAAGTGGACTCTGTATGGGACAGATATATGAGATAAAACCCAGTACAGACATGGGTGATGGTTGACTCTAAAACATCCTGTATACACAGAAAACCATGAGACTGATGATATTTTTCCACTTTACCAAAGACACTGTTTGTTACAGGCAACAAAACTCCATGTATATACCTGAGTTATACCTGGCTCCATCCAGTGAAATTAAAATGGTAGCCCAAGCCATGCTTCAGCATAGGACTGAAAGTGTTAAAACGTAAGTTCATTCCTGCGTAGGTACAGTTGTTTGAATAATATCTTCATGATTACTTGTGATAGTGAGAAGCACAGCAGTGAAGTTTGTAATTCTTATAATAGGCCTTTTTGAAAATGTGGTTTATTACTTAAGACTTATATTAGCACAACCAATGTTTCAACAATGCCTAATTGACCTTGACAGAGCTCAGAACAGACTTCAATTCTTTAGATTACACACCAGTGGTGACTCTTAAGAGAAAATTTTGAAGGGAGGGGGGGAAGACAAAATTCTTGAATGGGAATAAGCAAGCCAGATGCAAGCAAACAGAAAATATAGTATAAGTCATTGTGGAAGAAACACTTCCATCGTGGAATAGGTTTCATGCACTACTGCACCCTCTAAGCAAACTGGAGGAAACTTGTTTGGAAATGGAGTTCAAAATCTTATCAGTAGGTAGCTCTGGACATCCTGCAAGGAAACAGATCCCAGGCTGTGCCTGCAGTTAGCCACCATTTGCAAGTCCCATGATGCAATTTTCACAATTCCAAAGCTTATCACTGAAGGGAAATACAGAACATGAAATGCTGGGCTTTTTGAATTCTGAAATTTGGGAATAACGTGGCGAACACCTACTTTAAGATCAAATACTATACAAAAGGGAAGGAAAGGTGGATGTGAATTATTTGGGAGGGCAGTGCCTCTTGAATCTCCCTGTCCTAGCCGCCACTGTTACATACATCAAGTGCAATTAGTTTAAAACATCAATGATTACAAAAATCATAAATATTTCGTAAACACATACTTAATTACAAATAATTACATTAATATTAATACTGTAATTATGTGTAATTATGTATTTAAGTATGTGTAATAATTAAATAAAGGTCTTAGTGAACGCTATTTGAAACAGGATGCCAAATTCCATTAAATTCAATTTAAGCAGTAATACACATAAATACAGATAGGTCTTGTCAGCAATAATAACTATTACATATTACATTTCATATATGTAATATTATTCCTTATTACATACTATGAACTTTGTAATACGGAACTTCTTAAAATCAGCCAACATTTGTGAACACGAGTAAAATAGCAACAGATCAAATGTTACAAACAGAATTTTCCTCCTCTGTAATAATTATATACATATACAAGAGCAAAACGAGATCGAATGAATTACAGATTTAAAGCTAATAGATGTTAAAAATAATATCCTAAGACACATTTGAGTTACAAATAATTTTGCCACCATGAACGAACACATAGTCAAATGAATTAATAATTGAAGTCTTTTATAAGCTGAGGGGCTTTTACCTGTAGTCAATAACACAATAGCCATGCTACTTTCCCATATACATATGTATATACAGAGCAATACAAGCAGAAAAAAGAAAGTTACTTAATCCTGTGAAGAGTAAATTTCGAAATTTTAATGGAAATGCATGTTTTGGTGTCCCCTGATACTAAGAATGTGTTTTTTTTTACTACCTTCGTCTGTCTATGAACAACACTAGTGGCGAAACTATTCGCAGGAATTCTACCAGAATGAACCCTATTGATCTGGCCTGACTCTGAATTGAAGGCCCTACAATTTTTAAAATAATTCTTCAATTTTTCAGAGTACTTTACATCAAGCAGCTGGTACATTTTCAAAATAGTACAACAAAATGGTATGAAAAATTCTTAAAAATGGCTCAAAATGTTTTCTTTAAATTTCTTGTACGAAAAGTGTGAAATAGACATAAAGATAGTATAGGTTTGATTTTCACTGATAACTCAATTTTTTAAAATTATGCAAGTTTGAATATTTCTCGGCATCTTTCTACAATTACAATATTGACGATTGAGATTTTTTCTTCAAATAAAATTTGTTCTGCACAATTAGTTCTTCAATTTTTTATTTTAGTAGTTTAATTGATGTCGTGAACAGGTTCTTTTCCTTCTTTCTTTCTTCGTCACATTTTGAGTGGGCAATATTAAAAATATTAAAAACAAGATTTTCTAAAAAACTGCTCCAAATTATTTCTTCAAACTTTTTTAGAGATAGTACCAAATGCACTGTAAAAGATGACCTAAACCATTTAGCAATAGTATAATCTTTTTTTCAAAAATTACACAAAAGTAATAGTTTTATATCTCTCTCACATCGTTTATATTTTCATTAATGTGATTTGTATACATTATTGCATTTGTGAGTACAAGTGGTTTCAAATGATGTCTTCTAAAGTTTCTCAGAAACTCAAGTTTTCTGTGAAAATTATGCACTTTCAGAAAGGCTCAAACATCATTTTCTCAAGTGGCTCAAAATTTTTTCATTAAACTTTTTGTACAGCTGGTGCTAAATGCATCAAATGACATGACATTAATCTTCTTCTTCTTGCAAGTATTTTACAGCTCTTGCGGCTGCCCCTCGCATCCCAATCTTCACACCCCTCTATCATTCCAGTCATTCTCTTCTAGACCTCTTCTTTGCATATCGTTAAAAATGTGCTTCTGCCATTCCTCTCTGGATCTACCTCTTTTTCTTCTGTCTAAACAAACCCACTTACAAACCTTTCTTGGCCATCTCTCACAATCAAGCCTTCTCACATGTCCGTACCATTTCAGCCTTCACGTTTCCAATTCATCTATAATTGACTTTTGAACCTGCATTCGCTTAATTTTTAATTTCTAATATGTCCCTTTTTAGATACTCCACAATTTCTTCTCAAAAAATCCTTTTGTGGACTCATTAATTTTTCTCTTTCTCCTTTCCTTAATTTCCATGTTTCTGAGCCATACAAGGTTATACTTTGTATGATAAAAGACTTTTTGACTCTTTTTGTAGGCCTGGATATTTCTTTTCCCCAGAGCAGTGAGTTTAATTTTCTAATAGCTTGTCGTCCTTGTGTGACTTTTGAAACAATATCTTTGCTGGAATCTTTCTTCGCTAATAATTCCATGACATTAATGCCATTTTGATTTATTCTTTTGATATTTTAAAACAACACAAAAGTAAATTTTTTAAATATATCTCATGTTGTTAATTATTATATTATGGGCATTTTTTATACATAAATGCATTTGTGAGTAAAAGTGTTAAATGATTTCCAATTAAGTTTCGTGAAAACTCAAAAATTTTCAGCCAAAATGAGTTCAAACTTGCACATTTCCAGGAACACTTGAACGACATTTTCTCAGAAATGGCTCAAAATTATTAAATGAAAATTTGCATATAGGACCAATTTACCTTCTAAAATATTCTTAAAGTTATATTTCAGTTCTACCATGCAAGTGATAGCAGCTGGGATGAGGGTGTGGCAAAACCAAAAAGCCACCCCAGACTAAAGAGATTAAAAAACTAACTAGTAAGATAAAGTCTGTGCCATTCTGTAGCACTACTTGTTTCACAATATAACCTGTTACAATACAAAAAGCACAATTTCTACAAAATAAACTAGTAATTCAATACCAGAGACATCTAACCTACTATGATGACATTAAGAACATTAACACAGCTTCAAGTTTTAATACCAATGTAAAGCCCTGTAATGATAGACAAATTAGGACTATTGTGGTAATTTTGCAATCAAAATTCATTTATGGAGGACTTTTACAGAAACAACAAAGTATTGTCATAATTTTCATTGCACTACTTTGGTTTGATCGTTGGAGAAATTGTCATAATGAAACATAACCAATATCAGCTCTTGTCCTAGATCTGTGGAATTTATTTGAATCTCCGCATCCAATTGTTTTCAGATGTCAACCAAGCATAGGAGGTAATTTTCTTCAGGTTACAAATCAACATAAGGAATGCTAATATCTGTCTGCCCTCACCACACATCCTCCCTGCGTGTCTCCATAATACCAACCATGTTACCAACTACAACAGGAGTTTTATTTTCAAAATTAAATTTGGTTCCATTATAATTTATAAAGCTGTTATACAAAAAAAGCAGCTAACACAACTTGTTTATAATGATGCTTTATTGCATTTGTACAATTTTGAAAAGTTACTCCTAATGTCACTCGTTTTCAAAACGTGTACTGATGCAATTAAGGATAACCTTATAAACTAGTCACACAATTCACCACTAATAGTCATAAAAAAAATTTCATAGTTTTTAAGAAATCATTGTTTCTCCCATCTTAGTACTAAAGATGACACACTTGCCAGGTTGTGAGACATTCTTAAATCTTACTAAAGCAGATGAAATTCCATTTCCGAAAATTGGCACTTCAGATGTTTTACCATCAAATTACCGTATTTATTTACATAACTATACTCACATCTTTCTCCATTACCATGACAATGAACTCCAATAAAAAGCACACATAGTATCCGGAATGAAAACCATGCCAAATGGCAAGGAAGAGCAGAGCAACCGCTTGTGATATAAAACGATTGCCAAGGAATTTGAGTCGTTTATAGACATAGCTGAAAAAAAGAAGATATTATTGAAAAAAATTGGGCGACTAAAAATAAAAAAATAACAATAATAATAATAGTAATAATAATAATAATAATAATAATAGTAATAATAATAATAATAATAATAATAATAATAATCAATAATAATAATAATATGAAAATATTTTGAATATCTCCTTAACTATGTAGAACCATCACAAAGATTCCCCACACAAGAACTTGTAGGAACAAATTCAAACTCTATACCACCTGATGAAATTGAAATCCTCAAACTCAGGCTTAAAAACAACACAGCATCTGGTGAAGATGGAATAGTAGCAGAAATAATTAAACAAGCAGGACCAAACACAATAAAAGAAATCACTGAAGTTATGCAAGATATTTGGCAATCAGAAAAAATTCCAGAAGAATGGAAAACAGCATAATTCATCCATTACATAAAAAAGGAAATAGAACAGACGTTAATAATTATAGTGGAATTTTATTATTATCAGTTCCCTTCAAGATTTTATCCCTATGTCTTCTTGACAGAACAACAATAATTAGAAGCAAAAATTGGAGAATACCAGGCAGGCTTCAGACCAGGTTGATCATGTACAGAACAAATCTTAAATCTGAAGCTTATCCTAAGCCATCAGCGAATAGGTAAAAGAAATCTAGTATGCACATTTGTTGATTTCAAAAAAGTGAATGATTTAGTTGATCAGGAATCATTATTCGAAATATTAAGGTAACAAGGATTAGATTTGAAAACTCTAGCAGTGATAAAAGAAACCCTGACACGCACACAGGCCAAAGTTAAATTTATGGGATGCATTTCTAACCCCCTTTAAAATCAAAAGAGGGATAAGGCAAGGCGATGGACTCACACCTCTGCTATTTAATTGTATTGTTGAGAAAGTAATAATAGAACGGCATAAACAAAAAAAATCCTCAAAATTGCGCAACCAATCACATTAGGGAGAAGAAAAATAGCAATAGACTGTTCAGCATTTGCAGATGATTTGGCAATCCTGACATGTAATATTCAAACAGATTGAGCTCCTTAAAGAACTGGCAAAGAAAGTTAGTCTTCAGATATCATTTGAAAAAACTGAATTTATTACTTGTAACAAAGACGCACTTAAATCATGGAAACCAAATATGGCAAAGAGAGAGACAATTTAAATACCAGGGAGAAGTAATTCAGGAAAATGGATTTGAAACTAAGCCAATGAATCTAGATATAAAAAAATGGAAACAGCATATTGTCTCACCCAAAATATCTGTAACAAACAGTGTACGTCAAAGGACATGAAACTGAAACACTATAATTCAGTGATAAAACCAGAATGTCTATATGGCTCAGAAACACTAATTATGAACAGGAAAAAAAATTGGAAAGAAAGGAATGCAAAATCATTAGGAAAATTCTTGGTCCAAAATTCACAAACGAGCAGTAAAAACTCAGAAGCAAATTCAAAAGAATTTTAAGAGAATAGAAGTAAAGCAGTAACTGCCACTATAAAATGGATCAACAAAATTAAAAAGGACCTTAAATTATCAAGGATCACAGAAGAAGACATTCACAATAGGAACATGTTTAGTTCTACATACAGTCATGGTGGATTGATTTGGAAGAAGTACCAAAGTGTAGAACAGGAAAAGCTTAGACCGTAGGTGCTGGTAGCTAAGAAGGTCTCCGAGTACCTTATGAGGATTCTGGAGGACTACCTCAGAGAGAGGAAAATAATATACACGAATGGATGTAGGATAGAGGAAGACATGGTCCCACATGAGTGAAGGCTGGGCCCCTTTCTGTGGAATGTGCTATACGATGATCTGCTGAACATTGAGCCTCCAAAGAACTCTCAACTGATTGGTTATGCTGATGATCACTTATAGTGTGCCATAGTGAAAACGTGGAGTTACTAGAAATGAAGACCAATGAAACTTTGCAGGGTGAAAAGATGTGGATATAAGAAATCTCCGGGGGGAAAAACAGCCATACCCTTACAAATCAGAGAACATTCTGGCCCCTGGTGATCTGACTGGGAGACAAGCTTATTAGATGAAATCGGCAAATAACATATCTTGGTGACGAGATTGACTCGAGATTAAGCTTTAGACCCCATATCGTAAAAATGACAGCAAAAATTGATGCAAACCTCTATTGACTCATGCTAAACTCAAGAAAAAGAAAGAAAGAAACTGAAAGAAAAAGGAAGATTGATATCTAGCGCAGTACACTCGAGAATGTTGTATGCTGCCCCAGTACACCCTTTTAGCTCAAGAAAGTAAAGCAATGTACCTAAGCCTGAAAGTGGCTAAACAACAAATGTACCCACTGACAACAAAGCAGGTAAATAAAATCAAAGCAGGCTGCAAAGACATTTTGTGTATAAATAGCAATGCTGATGGGACTTGGAGGAAAAAGGCAGGCAGACGGATGTATAGTCCCCAACATCAAAGAATAGATAAGCAGAAAACACAGGGCAATAGATTACTATTTGTGGCAAGCTCTTACAGGAAGAAGGCTCTTTCAAGAAGATGATGCTTTGCACTTTATATATAATTACAAAGCCTTGGAGGAAGCCAGATCTAAATGCTATGACAAACTACAAGTGGAATTAACCCCTGGAAATACAATCGAAACTATGCTGCAATCTGCAGAAAACTGGAACACAACACATTTCATAAAGCATTTTCTTAAACAGGAGGCCATGATCGGAAGCAGATAAAGTACTTGCTCACACCCAATTCTACAAGTAACGTAATGTTTTGCTAGACGGTTCCACATGTGGTGCTATACGAGGACAGGCGAGTGGAGGGGGTTTTAGTCGGTAGACCAAGCCTGGGAGTCCGACAGTACCGGCTTCACCAGTCTCTATAAAGGATTTCCCCCAACTCAAAAAAACAAAACAACAACTTCCACAAAAATCCATAACATATAAAAATTTTCAGAGTACCTACAAAAGTAATTTAACGGATCAATGGTGTTCTACAGCGCATGGATAAGAAACTAGAATTTCTAACTTATGGCGTTACATATTTCAAACCCAAAGACCCAACAAAATACCGCCCATTTCATGCTTGTCAACTATGTATCAATTAACAAGTCTTTCACAACACATATATTCTCACTGCAGTAACAATAATATAATTGCAGTGCAACAGAAAGGCTGTAGCAATGGCTTCATGGGATGTAAAGAACAACTGGACATCGACACAGTGGTATATTGTCTCATTATTTCTGCCTGCCGCAGTAGCTTAGTGACTGAAGCCTCAGCTTATTTATCTGAAGGCTGAGTTTCAACTCTCATTGGTCCTAGGGGAACGTTTCTCATGGAATGTGTCCTTTGAGTATAGCAAAGCAAAGTTGTAAATATGTCAGATTTTCATTAAAACCTGTTAACTTTCAAAATTACTCATTTGAATCTCATGAACTTCTATTGCTGACGAATGTGTTCCAGGAGATGGCTCACAAATTTGTACAATACAATTTGAATATTAAATTTCCCCTAATTTTGTAATTTAATTCCATTTGATGAAAATAATTGTCACATGTTGATAGAATGACATTCCAAAGGAGTAATCCTAGTAAGCCCAAAAAGGAATGTACATTCTAAAAGTGGTAATTTTCATGGAAAAAAAATTGTAAGGCAGGAGGGGGATCTGAAATGCATTTGGCTACCCTTCTGAAATGCTATCATGATCTCTCCACCTGCTTCAAATTTACATTTTTGCATTTTTCTCGCTAGCATGATATACAACTACTCAAAATAGAAGTAGGTCGACAACTGAGGTAATTAGGAGTAGACAATGTTAGTTCCCAAAACAAGCAGGATTAAGATACAGCAAACCCCGTATTAAGAGAATCCCGTTTATAAGAGACAAAATTCACAGTCCCCAAGGTCAGCTGTTTATAAACAATGCATTTATTTCCACGCATTTAAGAGACCCTATCATACGAGAGTCCCACCTATTATGGACAAGATTTTGTTCCCCACCACGTGTTTCATCTCGCTTGTAAGAGACAAAGCGTTAAATTTTCTTCCAGATGACTTGAGAATTTCATCAGTATGGTAAGGGATTGGGGCCTACATTTCAAATAGACTGAGCAGGGGTTCGCAACTTCACCGTCACCAGGGGGCCTCAGGGGGGATGTGGCAAGTTCTCTTGAAGAAAGCTCATTCTGTAAGTTTGTGTCTTTTGACAAAAGGGAATTCGCTACAGTGCCTTTAGATTTAAGTGCTTTGCCCAATGTTTCCAATTGTTACTCAGTCATATATGTGCGCATATACAGAGTAATATAGAGCTATTATGTATGTATTAATTATGTACTCATACTGCAGCGCAAACTCAACTTCGAGATTTCAATAGAAACACACATTTCTGGGTCCCCTGATACCAAGTAGTGTTGTTTTTTATTTTCCTTCTTTCCAAGACATCCGTCTCTCTGTGAACAACACTAGCGCCTAAACTATTCGTATGATTTTTTCCAAAATGAATATTTCCTAATCGATCTGGCTCCCCTTGAAGCTCTGCAATTTTGAAAAACTTTCTTTAATTGTGGGGGGTACCTTTTCATGAAGTCCCTGGGACATTTTCAAAATTTTCTCCAAAATGGCTCCCAATTTTTTCCTTAAATTTCTTGTAAGAATAGAGTGAAATACACTTATAGAGTTGGCATAGTTTGGATTTTCACTGCTAACTATATTTTCAAAAACAACAAAAATTTGCAATTTTCCAGCATTTCCTGCAACTACAAATTGAAGATGGATTTTTCCGTAATACAATTTTTTTCTCCATAATTAGTTCTTTTATTAATGTTATGCACTCTAAAACAAATTTAGTTTTTGGGCAATATTAAAAAATAACAAAAACACAATTTTTTCAAACATGGCTCCAAATTTTTTCTTTAAACTTTTGGTAGGGATAGTGCTAAATGTACTGTGTACGATGACATAAACATCATTTTCCTCTATTCTTTTGTTTTTTCAAACATTACACAACTGTTAATTTTTTATATCTTTCTCACATTATCAATATTTACATTAGAGGCGGATTTTATGTTTTCCTCGATTTTGTGTCTGACTTGAGAAGTCCTACTGTGTATTAAAACCCCAATTTTAAGATTTTTGCATGGCAAAACTCTTTATTTAGGCAGACACTTTGAAAGAAAAGGCTAAAAGCTAAACTATTCAGCAGATTTTCTCCAATATTGATATTCTCCTATTGATCTGGCTGATGTCTAGCCCCTCAACTTAGAAACCAAGATTGTTATTTTTGAGGGTTCTTTTCATGAAGCCCCCTGAGACAGTTTCATAATTTTCAAAAAAATGACGCCATCCTTTATGATTAAATTTTGTTGTTGGATAGTGTAAAGGATGTTTAAAAGAATGGTACAGGTCCCATGCTCATTGAAAACTACGATTTTTCAAAAATTGCAAAAGTTGAAACATTTTTTGGCGTCTTCCGACAACTACAATTATGAAGATCAAGATTTGTTTCCCCTCAATGGAATCAGTTGCTTAAAGATAGATTTTGAAATAAGGACATGCACAATTTTTCGAAAATTTGAGTACTTTTCGCGAAATTTTGCATGACAGTATGGGCGAGAAAGTACATGCTATACACTAGTGTCTATTCATTTCTTTTCAATTGAATTAAAATGAGTTTTGAAAAAAAATCTGTGCAAAAAAATAATTTCCTCAATTTTACATTTTCCTTGATTTTACACTTTTTTTTTACCAGTCCCTAATGGCGCAAAATAGGGGTTTCACTAAAAATTTTTTTTTTTAATATTTAAAGACAGATAGTTAATCATGTTTTACATAATATGTATTAAAGCTCCAAAGAGAACAATTTTTATGACTTTCCTAATTGGCTGTAGGCAAACTGTTTTAAATAAGCGGAAAAATATTCAGTTTTCAATGAAAATGAGACCTGCACCATTGTCTTAAATGTCCTTCACACTATCCAACAACAAAATTAATAAAAACAATGGAGCCGTATTTTGAAAATTTTGAAAATGTCCCAGGTGTTTCATGTAATGTGCCCTCCAAAATTAAAATACTGGTTTCAAATTGAAGGGGCCATGACATCAGCCAGATTGATTCTGGAATATCAATTTTGAAGAAAATTGGCAGAGTGGTTTAACTGCTAACGTTGTTCAAATACAGACAGACCGACATTTTGCCGTCAATCAATTTTTTGGTATGAAGGACCCACAAAACATGGATTCTGGCTCTGGGATCCACACGTTAGAGGATTTTTCTCTAAATTTAGCAACTGGATTTATCCACTTTTTCATTACCAGGGTTCGGCAATAAGAGTTTTTCTGCCGAAAATTCACAGTTTTTTCTCCGCAGCATTAAATAACTTTCTCTTCTTAAGAAGTACTTTCGTAAAGCAAGAAAGTAAAAGTTACAGGGAAAAAGCAATTTTTTTAAAAAAAACTTATTAAAGGTTTCTTTTCAACTACTATGGTCATAAAATGACCATACTAATTAAACTTTATTCAACTAATGTAACTCTGGACTAACGGTAGTGAAACACATACGGACACACATGAACATCTGTGTCCAGAGCAGATTCAAACCCATGACTAGGGAGCATATTTTAATAAAATGTCATTGTTTTTCTTTTCACTTTAGAACAATGCCTTTTAGTTTAGAAATTCATTTCATATTACAACAAAAGGAAGTAATCCATTCTTATAGGTCATTATTTAGCATTTTTTGTCGATTTTGACTAATAAATCGTTTTTTACATTTTCAGTCATCTTTAAAACATTTTTTGCTGATTTCATCGATTTTAATGTAATTTTTAATGGTACTTGCTTCAAATGATATTTACAAAATGCAACAAATGTTCTTTACAGAATTCCTCAGTAGCCTATTCAATTTGTTTGCTCAGAAATTGTTTTGAGAGCCATTCTATGTAATGCTTGTGACTTATATCAATGCCATTTCCAGTTCGGCCAATTTCGGGATAACTAAAGACAGATTTCCTGGTACAGAACAGTCCAAACTAAAGGTTTACATGCTGAGATCACTCGAACAAATGGAAAAAAGCTTTAATTACATCAGTAATGTATCCAGAAGCCTGAGTTGTTCATCCGAATTGGTTTTGATAAGCTTTTTAACGTCATTTTGCTATGGTTTTAGGGCATTTTTAAAGCATTTTATTGATCATTTCAGGCAGTGTTTAGGTCATCAAAATCCGCCCCGTATTCATGAACCTTCACACCAATGTAGCCATGGCCCTTCGGCCTTAGTGACTTCGGCAAATCAGGCCACCAAAACAATTGTTTGTCATAGTATACTAACTGATATTTAGATTTTGGAAACAAATCCTAATGAAATAAAATCAGTTATTTGTTGTACCGCATTTAGCAAGTGTAGAAAATTCTCGTTTTGTCATGGAAGCCAAGTGATGATGAGTAGAGATAGAGCAGCATTTTCATTCTTCGTAATTTTTATGATACAAGAAATAGGACAATTTATAATCCAACACCAATTTGAAAGACTTTCAAATCTGTTAATATTCAAGAATTTGTCCTACCTTCCTTTATGAAATTTTATCTGATGGCAAATATTTAGGAAAAAATAAGATATACATTTTCAAAATTCAATAATATACAAGAAACAAAAATATAGACTCAATGCAGTGCTTTAAGAATTTGCAAGATACAAAATATTTTAAATTTGACTGAATTCTAGATTCATTACATTGTCTAAACATGCTCAACTAGTAGAGGGTTGGGATCATTATGTAAAGCTTGCTACTTTTAAGTAAATTGTGACAACCATAAGGGGCCAATAAACAAAAACTGTGCAAATAACATACTTACTAAGCAACCCAGTGATTGGTATTAGTATTAAATGATGCAATAAAATGACCAAATCTGGAAGCACCTTCAAATACTGATAAAATAACATTAGCACAACCGTCCCACTTGGGTTCGGTTTTGGGATCTGGTGGTACGTTACCACTGTATGTGATACCTGCAAAATACAAATGTTTCAATGTAGATAAAAACAAATACAGTTCCCACAAATTATATACTCATTTAAAGACTAAGCAATCAAAATAGCAAATAATGGATCATTACCAATTAGTTAAGACAAATTAGAGAATGAATATGTTCATAAGCACTCATCACATAATTACCTGTAATTATACAACCTCCCTCCGAAATAAGCCAACAAGAGATATATTTATAGAGAGTTACTTTTCCCCACACAGCTAAAACAAAACATTTATATACAAGGGTAGATTCCTGGAACAAAATGTAATAGTTAGTTTGCAGCACTTTTAATCATTAGAAAGGACATATCAAATCAAGGATCTGGTGAAATTTTATTCACAAACCATATTCTCATAAAAACTTGCAACTTACGTCAAAAGATTCTGAAATTAAATAGTTATCTGGATAAAATGATGTTCCAAGTTGAAACAGAGCCAAGTAAAAACAACCAGCACCAAATCGCTGCAAACCATAGGGAATACTATCCGGTAGAGCACCATCAACAGTCTGTAAAATATTTTCAGTAATAGTTCATTCCTGCAGATAAATTTGCAGGAATCACAGAAGTAAATTTGTTACTTTGTAAATCAAATTATTTTTTCACATAATACACACAATGTATTAAATACAAAATGCTGTAAAAATCAAAATTCAACATAAAACAAGTGGTGCTACAACTACAACAAGCAGGTTTGGTTTTTTGAGTTCTTTGGTATATCTAAGGAAGAAATTTGAAGCTGTTTTTGAGAAAATAATTGTTTGTTACGTGAAAACTACTTAAAAAAAAAACTTGCTTGGTAAAAGTGCATAGTACCAAAAACATACAGAATTACAATTCTGAATTAAAATGCAGAACGCAATACTCACATGACGACCATAGACAAAATTTAAGTAACGTTGCATTGGAAACTGCGGCCCTACCAGAAAACTGGAAGGGAAAAACGTGTGACCAGCTACTTCCAGAAAAGATGGAAATTTTTTCAAACACATTTTCTTTTGTTCAGCTGACAACTCTTCCTGTAAAAATAAAAGAATATAATTAGAAAGCGTTAGGGCAAAAATATGTAACAGTTTTGAGAATATATATTCAAATTATTCACTGCACATACAAATAAGTAAATTATAATTACAATAAATTTTAATGCATTAAATTCTTTATTTCAACTTGTAACATTAAACTATTAATTTGAATGCTAAATGAACTGGAACAGATTTAAAAAGTATTTTAATACATCAATATCGATACAGAATGAAAATAAATATTGTTAATGCGTGTTCTAACTGGTATGTTTTAGATTGTCTCGCAACAAAATACATAAAACAACACAACAATTATTGATTTATTACTTATTCTCTTAGGACTGTTGTTGTTTTAACACATTCAAACAGTAGCATAGTACCACCACCAGTACAACCACTATTTCTACTATTTCTATTACTGTTACCATCATCACTATAGCTAAAACCCAGAATTCTGTTGGTTGATGACATTAAAGAAACATGTCATTTCAAGTATTTTAAATTGTTCAAGACACTAAAATTCTGAATTTCAGAATTATGAAAGAGTGCTTTTTTTGTTTCTGGTAATTTTCAAAAGTATGTCAGTAAACATTCATTCCAGCAAGACCATTTCTATGTGCAAAATCATTTTTCTTTAGATACTTCATACCCATTTGTTGTGCTCTAGATACAATAGAGCAAAGAACGATTTTCATACTTCTTTTCCGTTCCTTAATAAAACAGGTACACAAAATAAAAAAAAAGTTGTCAGACCCAAAGACTTGATACATGTTTCTCTATGTATGTTGACGCGCTGACTGAATATGAAGCAAGAATTACATCATGACCCTCCAGTTCTTTTTAAATCGCAAAAAAACACTGAAAATATAAATTGTAAATTTAAGGGAGATTTTTCTCCATTTAAAAAACTCAAGGGTGATAGCACAATTCTGGCTTTGGATTTAGCGGGTCGACATACATAGATACATAGAGAAACATAGACATTCATAGATACATTGAGATACATAGAGAAACGTGTGAAAGTCTTTGGGTCTGACAACAACCCCCCAAAAACAAAATAATACAATTTCATGGGGGTTGTTGCGATTAAAAAAAAACAAACTGGAGGGTGATGGCATAATTCTGACTTCAGATTTGGATTCAAGACATTGACATACATAGAGAAATACGTGTCAAGTCTTTGGGTCTGACAACTTTTCATTTTGTGTGCTTGTGTAATTTACAAGCAAATCTTTACAATAATTTTAAAATACACAATAACTTCATTTTACAACCCTATTAACTTCACAAATGATTTTTCCAAATTATTTAACAGATATTCTTGTTAAATAGATGATAATTTAATGAAGATTATAACTAGTTGTTATGAATCTTGCAATCTCTGAAGTTATAACTTTTTTGAAAATTTCAGGAATAGGTCACACTTATCAAGATAATCTGTCAAACTTTGTATCATGTCATGAGACTTAAAGATAAATATTTGAGATTTTCTCTAAAAGGAACCGAAATGTGTTTGGAATCTGTTTGCTTCTCTCAATATGACTACCTTGATACAATAAAATTGGGCAATGTTTGCCTCATTGAGAGCTCATTGAAGAACTCATTTTACACTATAGTGATTGTAGGGAACAATGTCTGGAAGTTCTCAGGGGAATGCCATGGCAATGCTACAGCAGTATACAAATGTCTTTTCTACTAGAGTAATCATTCAATGCACCTGGAGATGCCTAAAGTGGTAGACCAGTCTACAGTGTCTTACTCCCAGCTAAGGAGAAAGTAACACTATTAATGAAATAGCAGAATTATCTTTTAGGAGATCTGCAATGATCCAAACAAACACTTTTGTAACATTTTGGTAGACTCTTTCTGTCATGGTAAAATTGTGGGGACACCCTTTAAACTATGAACATAGGTAATTTCCTTTCTCAGTTTCAGAAAACCAATTACAATGTTACGTACCCATATGTTCACGAAATTAATACATTCTGGACAACAACATACTACCACATTCACTTGTATCACTTTAATGCAAACGTACCTCAAGTTCTTGTACTAACGCCAACTTTCTGTAATCAGCTAACAAGGTGTTTGTTTGTTTGTTTGTTTGTTTGTTTGTTTGTTTGTTTGTTTGTTTGTATAGTAGATCGATAGCAACAGTCACACAATAATCCTTAAATACTTCAACACTACCATGCAATCAAAATCACTTCATGCAGCTCCAAATGTTGCAGTAAAAAGAAAAAAGTGCAAGATACTTTTACTACATGCCCCAATAAACATGTCAAAATTTACAGCAAATAAATCAACTCTAACTACCAACTCTCATTGCAATGAAATATTAAAGTATCTGACATCATTGAACATGCTCTAGTTTATTAAACATACCATAATTTACATTTATATTACAGCAAAAAAATGATAACTTCAGAAAAAAAAATTATCACTGAATTTTTTCTAAGTTACACTTCATCCAAACATGGCAACTACACTTTCCCAAAGAAATACTAAATATTTTAAAAACACATGAAGAACATTTAATCTCAATATATATTCCACTAAGTAAGGAAGAAGATAATTTTTTTCTCTCTCCCCCTGCCAAAGGGGACGTCAAGCCCAGTCGAAAGAATGCAGTTGGTTGCAAGCAATTGGTCCACCTTCTCCAGAGCTCAGAATTATGAACATGACGATACCTACTGACAAAATGAGTGAAATGTATGGGAGCTCTGAATATGATAAGTAATTAAATCCAAGGTCAAAACGTTACTGACAAATGTACAATAAACATGCAAATAAATGTACAGAACTGTTGCAGTCATTTTCAAAACATATTTGAAGTCATGAGTGATTTAAAGGCAGGAAAAGGGTACTTTTAGTTATTTTTTTAACTACAGCCCAGCAACACAAAAATTTGAAAAAAAATCACAATTGGTGTTTGAAGAGGTAGTTTTGAGACCTTTTTGCACATATTCCAGGGCTCTAAGACGCAGTAAAAAATATTTTAAAAACTTCTTTTTTGTTAGCGTTTGAATTTGGTGCTGAGAAAATATACCAAAATATTAGTCTGATAGTACACTTTCTTCACATAGTTCATATTTCTTTTCAATCAGATAAAATAATGTTAAGATGAAAAAACACAAACACGTTTACGGTGGTCGCGCGGTGGTGGTGGTGGTCGCGGTGGTGGTGGTGGTGGTGGTGGTCGCGGTGGTGGTGGTGGTCGCGGTGGTGGTGGTGGTGGTGGCGGTGGTGGTGGTGGTCGCGGTGGTGGTGGTGGTCGCGGTGGTGGTGGTGGTCGCGGTGGTGGTGGTGGTGGTCGCGGTGGTGGTGGTGGTGGTGGTGGTCGCGGTGGTGGGGTGGTGGTGGTGGTGGTCGCGGTGGTGGTGGTGGTGGTGGTGGTGGTGGTGGTGGTGGTGGTGGTGGTGGTGGTGGTGGTGGTGGTGGTGGTCGCGTGGTTTGTGGTGGTGAATATAACATGTCACTAATATTTTGCATCAGTAAATTACACGTCAAATCAGGGATTTAACATCTGGTTTAAAACAGATTGAATAAAACTAATTTTTCATTAACACTGCTACTGTTGGACTCCTGAAGCAGAACGCTATATTCAAAGAGTTGAACACAAAGTGATTCTTCTTACAGATGAATGGCAAACACTACTTTTTCACAAGAAAACTCGCTGGGATATAAATTTTTCTGGATATATTTGGAAGTAGAAATGCAAATTAGATGTTAAGTAATGCAGAAAAAATTATTCAAAGGACATCGACAACACATTCATATAAACACAGAAACAAGTTGATAAAATATAGATGATGACTTTATTCAATGACTTTGCAGGCAGCACATCAGTTCGTTCTTTGAACTGAAATACTTTGTATCTTTAGTCATGATCTAAAGGGGAAAATACCAACTGTTTTGTATTGTTTTGGAAAGACTGCAAACATACATTCTTTGCCCAACTGCCAATTAGGATTATTCAAATTTCCTTCAAAGGTCAGTGAAATGAGGAAATACTTTCATAATCCACAGTCAAAGCCAGACCTCAAAGTCACATGATTTTAAGAAATAATACTCAATTGCGTGACTGCACAACTGCCTATTAGCACTCAAACTAATTCGTGTAGCAAGTAAGCCAATAGTACAGCTGTAATAGTATTGCTGGCTACTGCAGTACTGCAGTTGCACCCTTTACCAATTCAAGAATCTACACCTCAGATCTTGTGAATTTCAAACCTCACACAGTTTTCAAAGAATAGTTACTATAAATTGGCTATCAGTTTCATGTTGAAGAGGTGATGGATATAATGTTTCACCACAGATAAGAAGGGTACTTAATATTCACACCAGCCACATATAGCCATATACAAATCCCTACATTCTTCTCTAAAATCTAAACCCTTTATTCACTGCCCATGAGCCTATTCGTGTCTGTGACCAGCAGTGAATACCTACAGCTCTGGGGATGTACTAAGAACAATTTTTTGCAAGAGAGTTCATCCTCTAGAAGAAATTAATTTTGCAGAATATTATATTCTTTGCTTTGCTCTACCAAAATGTTTCATTTATGACTATTGAATTTAATTAGGAATTCCTTTTCTCAAGAAGGAACTTTTCTCAATCTCTGTGATCTCTGAAAACATAACATCACAGAAATATGCAATATGGTTTAACTAAATTATCTATGAAGGGTATATTAAGGGAAAAAACCCTGAATTTTTGACACTTCAATTACAGAACAATTACATTATTTCTGCTGTTCAAATAAGCAAGCAAATAACAACAAGAAAATCAGTAATGCAAAATATATTTTTTTAGGTGATGAAAATGCTAGTCAATTGTATGTTTCACCAAGCAGGATTTCTAATCATTTCCATTATTACACTATATAAATAGATAGATATCAATAAAGAAAACTATTTTCTGGAGAGAAAAAAAAAGAAAGAAAAAGGTAGTATGAGAAGAACTTAAAGAAGAATTATGATTTGTACCCTCAGATAAGAGGTACATAGTAATTAATCAACAAGATGATTTGAAAGAAAATTCAAATTTATAGACAATTTCAAACTGACATTTGAATCAGACCATCTAACAGCGAAGTCGCTGCTCTGTCTGTAAACCAAATGAAATTTCATAGCACATGAATACCTATGAGCAAAGCCTGCGACTCATAATCTTTAAATTGGGAAAAATAAAGACAATTACTCCTCCATGAAAATATCTTCTATTATAAAATTATAAAATGTTAAGTGCAGTTACTGGAAACACCATGGTTAGTTTCAAAATCAAAAATCTTGAACATCTTCATGCAAACAAATCCAAACCATAAACAAGTATTCACAGTAAGAATAAAAATTCATACAAACATTCACATTAGGAATTTGCACATCATGCACAGAATTTAATTTCATACAATTTATTCTCTGAAGAGCAACACAACAAGTGAAAGTTAACAAAATTGTTTTATACAATTAAATTACATTAAACATTGAATTTTCCATAAGTATTTTACATCAGCACCATTTTCTCTGAACCTTTTTTGCAGTCTTGAAACAATTTGTCACCTCCAGCGAAGGACAGCTGTTCTCACACATACAACATCTAACTGACAAATTACACTAGTAACATTTTTTCCTACATACTGATTTCACATAACATAGAACAGCACACCTTACATGCCTCAAATTTAAACCATTATTTTGGTTAAAACACACATCTCTTTACCCCAGTAAGGTAGACATTTCTATATAAAAGAAAGGTACCTTTCAGTTTACTGAACCTTCAGCTAAGGTTGCAGAGGAGGCATTAGCCATGGGCTCTGCCCCTGGCTTGCCAGTCTGAGCTCATCCTTACTCGACTCTGCACGACAAAAATTATGGAAGTTATCAGCTGAACAGAGGTAGAGAAGCTATTTTGAGAGTGACAGAAGAAAAAAGAAGAAGGAAAAGCAGAAGAATAACATACAAAAAGAGAGGTCACAGTGAAAGAAGAAACAATATCTTTTGTCTTTCTAACCCAATAGTCATAATATCCAACACGACACAAATAAAATGTTGACATTTAACTTCAGGACTAAAGTGATTCACCAACAATTCCATGCACAGTTACATGTTCAGTTGCCCTCACTACATCAATGTCATAAGAATTGCGATGTAATTCAGCAAATGATACAATGATTAATCGGTTATTGACTTAATCACAAAGAGAAAATAAAGAAATCTAGTACAAACATTTGAGCAGGGTTTTACCCTATGCATATTAATATCAGCATATAACATATGAGAAAAGCAAGTGAGTATCTGCACAAATAAGCACAAAGGTAATCATTTCAAATATGACAGACCACCAGAAGGTGGCGTAGGTTCGATTTTCACGGTTAACTCTGAATTTTTCGAAAATTGCCAAATTTTGAATTTTTGCGGCGTCTTCCTACAACAAAATTGAAGATAGAAATTTTTCCTTCAAATGAAATTTGTGGTAAAAAATTAGTTCTTTCATTAAGATCGTGTACATTTAAAAAAATTTTAGTAGATTTTTCGCGAAATATTGCGTGCAATATTTGCAATTTTAAAAAAAATAAAAAAACAAGATTTTCAGAAAAATGGCTCTGAATTCGTTTTTTCAACTTTTGGTAGGGATAGTGCTAAATGCAGAAATTAGAAAACTTTCCTACGAGAAAGTCAGCCGTTCTGTACCAACACTAGTAACTATGTTTGACAAAATAAACCGAATAAAATTAAATCACGTCAAACGGAAAAGTGTAAAATATTTATTGAAAACTAAAATATCCGTTTCAAATTCAAGGTTCGCGACGTCGACCTTGTCAAAAAATCGGCACTTTTCTTCAGCATTACATAACTACATTTCCCCTACATACATATGACAAAGTAAAAGCCGTTCTGTCGATTAGTTTGACATATAAGATGAAATATGAGCTGTTCCTGGGTCCAAGGAGTGGATTTAATTAAGTTTCAAGTTCACGAAAGTATCCGAATATGAAATTTCAAGGCTTACGTGATCTGCAGAAAAAAAACGTTTATCTAAAAATCCACGGGCTGATTATCAGGTAAATACATTGGCTCCGTATTGTGAGAACGGGACACGCAACAAAACTTTCCATTCGTGGGTTCCTCCCGAACAGATACCCTTCTAACTCAATACATACTGGGACTTTCCTTGCTTTGCATTCCTGAACGAACTTCAATGCGTGCCAAGCGCGTACATCATAATCTTGCGCTACAGGATTTTGAATCTTAGGAAATTGGGTAGGAAGTATAAGCGTGCAGAACAAGAGAATGGTAATAGCAGTGCTAGATTTTAAGAATGTAACCAATCTTCGTACGGTAATTAATACCAATTAAATCAAAGCCATTCACTAAATAATCAATAAATGTATTCATTTCAATGCAAATTCAACGAATTAATGTCGATATTTTTTAAAATTTGAATCGAAAAAACACAGTGCTAAAAAATACTCATTGCTGCTTTGAATCCTGCCTTATTAGTCATTTTTGCATTTTGTAAAATGATCCTCAAAACCAACTTTGTTTAAAATAATGGAAACTACTATTTCAGTAAACGATATAATGCTAAAAATAAATTGACAGGTAAAATATTAAAACCATTTTGTGATAAAGAAAAATTTAAATTGGTTGCAAAAGATTTGGAAAGTAGAATTTTCATATATAATAACATGTAGTTCTGATAAAGTAAATGAAAGGAAAGGGTCCTAAAGGGGCGTTTGAAGTATACCTAAAAATTTGATAAGAAAAAAAAGTCGAGTCAACACAATATAATGCATGCTTTCCTAGATATTAAATAATTCAGTTCGTTTCAATGTGGCATTTATTTCAATGGCTCCGAAGAAAGTAACAGTATGGGATCGTACATTTCCAGCAAAACAATAGGTAGTATCCCACATTATTCTTTAATCAAATCAATGAATATTGAAGCGGAAGTAATATCTGAGTCACCTCTTTCGGTGTGCGTTATTGCGTTCAACTTGAGCGCTAATGTCGATGCGGCGATACCGGATAAATATTACTTGCAGTGTTCGCTGGGGACCCGACACACTCGTGAAGACGTTCTCTGCGTTGAATGGGTGAAACATTCTTAGGTGTAAACGCAGTGTGAACGGGAGTGAAAGAGTCTAAGGGGTGGTATTCTCTATTAGCAGTGTGCTTTCTTGCGGTAAGTGGAAGTTCTCGTTTACCTTTGTTTTTTACTTTTCTGGCATTATATTCATTTCTAACGGTTTTTTAGGATGCTCCCCCCATCTGTAATACATTTGAATTTATTTAGGAGTTTGTTAACATTTAACCCTTTGAATTCAATTACTCCTAGATATTACCGTGTTTGAAATTTGCATTACGATAACTAACAGGAAATTCGGTTCTCTTTGTTGATAGATGACAATCTCGTTAAGATGTAGTCACAAATGCAGGCACTGACACTCGAAACAATCCAACAGCAAGATATTGCAGCAGTTTCTAGAGATGGGGTTTCGAATCTGCATTTGTCGATTCTGGGATTTCGAGTCTGCGAGGTCACAAAGGATGACGGATGACTAGGATGACGTAGAGTGGCAATACAATTTTCACACTGCATGGTACAGAAAACATACACAACCAACTACGATATCGCTGAGATTTTCTACTACAAAGAAAAATAATTGCGAGAACGTTGACGATGAATTTCACATGCTACTGAAAAAGTTTTACACAATTGCTACCCAATTTTAGAAGCAATAGCTAGATAGAAAAGGAATGATCGATTGTAGTTCAATTTACAAGTAATTACAGTTCGAGCCAAGGTATCTGGAACAAAGAAACTATTAGTCAACAATCACGTTACTGTTAGCAAAGATCTCGCAACGGAAAAAAATATTAAGATGTACACATACATATTGCGTCCAAAACGGAATGAACTCAGAATGGCACTATGTTGAATTTAAGGATTGTAAAACTCAAATAAATATTTATGATATTGTGGCGTTGTGACAGAACACGCAAGCTATATTTCCTACAATATAGAGGTTTTAAGAAAACCGATTAACTATTCGGCACCATAAAAAAACAATAACACAATTATTTTTCTTTCCAATGGCGTCAAAGCCCAGTTCGAGCCTCGGTCTATCATCTATATACTCGCAGTTCTAGCGGAGTCTTTTGTGCTTCACAGACTAATTATATTGAGGTATGAAAGTTCACCCGAACCCTGATAACATGGAATTGGTATTAGTCAATTAGTATCACAGACAAAGCTCGTAAGCTTTGCAATACTTTCTTATATAAGATATGTGTTTTATCACATTGAATAACAGTGAAATTCAACAGTGGAATTGGAAACAGATGATATACATTTTTCTTTTAAATTGATTGGTGGCATATTTACCATTCATTCCAGAGGAACATAAGGAAAATTTGTTACATAGTATATATATATATATATATATATATATATATATATATATATATATATATAATTTAAAATCTGATATAACATGAACATTACAGACAGAATTACATTATATACATTTGAACTCTTTAAATATAATATCAGATGTAATTAGGGTGAGATGTCCCATTAAATTTCGCAGTGCAATTAGATAACGTTGATAATTGTATGATTTCATATCAGACTGGCTTAAGTATACCAGCAATACCCGGCATTTATCACAATCTAATAGGCAGGATTTTTGATTTTGATGTTCCCGGGCGCGTTAACTGCTAAGGTCATTAGTCCCGTAAGAGTAGCGCACGTTTTTATCGCGGTAGGTGGCGGTGATCTTTCTTCGCTGGATGGCGAGATCAGGCACCGACATACATGTCGGCTTGCGTTTTCCCCCCACCCAGGTTCAAATATCTTCCACCAGGGGGGGGCAACGCCCAAGCTCTAAGCTCCCAACAGGTCTCCTGACTTGTGTGGAACTGTAGTGAGGTGGGGAAGTGATGCACAATAGTGCATGTAAGTGTAGGTGTGTGCTAGTAAGGGGATGAGGACAGGACAGGACTTTCCTAGGAAAGCGGTCCGTGGCCCGTCCGCGGTCCAAGATTACTGCTCCGGCATTCGCCTTGTGTTGATCGGAGAAACAACGGAACACTACTGATCAGAGCAGCCGGCCGCCAGAATTCTCCTCCAGACAGCGACTGAATTCGACCCAACTGACAAGCTAGTGTCGAAAATCCTGCCGCCGTCAGGACTCGAACCTAGGACCTTCCGGTCACAGACACTGAGCCACCTCTCCCGGTACCTGTGTTTCGTGGTTGTGTTGGCTTTGAAATGTATGGTTTTAATCACGTCAAAGTTGAAGCTAACTATCGCTAACTTTTCATCATTTGGGTTTTTAGGTGATCTGAATAATTTACAATTTTTTAAATTGAATTTCTTTTTCTTTGTAAAATTAATTTAGAATGTGTGACCCACCAACCGTAAAGCGCAAGAGTGATAAAGTGCTTCATAGTGGGGAGAAACAAATGGTTATTAATATTTATATCCAATTAAAAGTGAAGAATCCAGGAAAACCAGTGCAATGGATTGTGGACGAAACAGCAGCAACAGTCTGTGTAAGTTCAACAACTATTTTTGCAACAAGACAAGCAGCAAGTAGTACAATTACAACTTCAAATATCGAAGTCTTGTAAAAATAGCTTTAGGTTTTAGGAAAGAGAAGAAAATAGGCTTTCAAAAAATTGGAAAGGTTCGAGACAGAGTGATTTAGCGCTAAACAAGCGCTCCACGCCATTCCGGGATTCGCCGATACAATCGAGCGCGTTACTTTTGGATCACATAGTACAACAGAAAAGCGGCACATTTGGCATCACTGTCGCCATAAGAGACCGTTCTTCACTCTTAACCTCGGACGCGATACAGCTAGTGTCGGAAATCTGCCACCGTCCGGACTCGTACCTTAGGACCCTCCGGGCAGAGGCACTACACTGACATCAATTGATGCCCTGAGTCACCTAAGCTACAATGAATTCTATCAAAACTAAAACTGAATTTTATTTCCATTGTCGCCACCCCCGCTCCACTCTGTCCCCATTTGCCTCCCCCGCTTCACCCCGCTCATTCTCTCCATCGAACTTCGCGCTGTCCACCCCAATTGTCTGAACCAGTTACGCCCCGCTGTGACGCAACCCGTAGTGCCTTGTACGCACCACTAATTGCCAAAAAACAATTATTTCCCTCCAAAAACCAAGAGTATGGCCGTCTCGCGCGTTACAAGCTAACTTTCAAAGGTACAGGAATGTTTAAGGGTAAAGAATTGTACGCTCAATTTCTTTCACGACATTCCCCTGAGCTCTCAGTTAATGTTTTCGCCATAATAATATTTCGCCATAATTTCGATAATAATCAGTAACAAAATACTGAATTTATCTAACATATTTGAAAACGTAACATTCTTTTACGGCATGATACAATGTAAAAGAAATCCAGCATACAATACGTTTTGCAAATAGGGGGATTCAAAATACATGACCGCATCAGCCGTGACTAAAATAAGTTTGTTTTCCGAATGCGAGGGAAGTATTTTGGAATAAAAACACATCAGAAATTACGATTGACTAACGTTGTTTTATGTAAATCACGACGGCTGGAACCAAGTCGTCTGAACTCTGAAATGCATCACGAAGTGTATGTGTATATGTATATAAACTACAATGTCACTAAAAAAATCTTAGAAACTTCCAAGCAGCTTCCAGTCTGATCATCGTTTACCACACATTGTCTGCTATTCCTTGTCACCGTATCGTACTTCACATACACTAGCCCCCGTAAATTGGCTAATGAGCACATCGTCCAGCTAAATTCCGAAGCTGTTTCTATTTAATACTTTATCCGCCCATTTTGGATAAAAAACTTAATGACTAATTTTCCTTAACAAAGTTTAGTGTTGTTGTTCTTCTTTTTCAAAAGTTGAAATGAAAAATGCTGTATGGTATTAAATTCGTCGTGTTGTATATTTTTACAAAACGTATGAAAAAATCTAACATTAAAGAAAAGATTGCATTAGAAATTAATATCTAGCTTCAAAATTGAAGGTGTAGAAGATGCTAATAGTAAATTAAATTATTGCAATTTTCGACATTCAAATTTAAACTTTTCTAGCGTTTTACACCTTCAATATTGAAGGTAAACATTAATTTAGTGCAATCAATTTTTCAATATTGATAAGTCCTTTCTTATAGATGCACTTTTTTTTTTAAATATTGGTTTTGAGGTAATTCTGAATTGTGTTAGAATCATTGCAACTTTTAGAATTCATTACAATATAATAAATGGTGTGGTTTTGACACATTTAAATATAGTTAGTGAAAGCTTCTTAAACTTATCATTGGAATGTTTGCGATCGAATCCCGGATACAGTAAATATTTCTTTAAAAAAATATGAATAAATAGAGCACCGTACAACAAATTCAATGGCAGAAAACCATTTTCATTTCAAATTTTCAATTTAAAAAAACTAAATTAAAAAATCGATCCTTTCAAACTTTGTTTGAGTAGGAATTTTTTGGGCGATGGCTGACGTTTTAGGATAAAAATGTCATAATATTGTTATCATAACGTTACAAATACGAGAAAGTATGTGCTGCTTCAGCACTACTAGTTTTTTTTATGCGTCAGGAGCGCTATTATTCTTAACCAGCACTGATGGCGTAAAGGATATGAAAATTTATCGTAGACTCTAAGGTCACGAGCGATTCCCAGCTCGGACAAATATTTTGGAGGATTGGAAACACTTTCATTGTGGGTTCAACGAGAATTATAATATTGCGTACACTTTAGGGGGAAAATACAAGAAAGCTTGTGCTAGTGGAGCATCATTATTTCACTTCGCGTTCATATCGAGTTTGTAGGATTCTGATAGCTTCAGATTCATGTGGCAGAATCCAGGAGACTTTTGAGCTTATTTTATGACTAAGAAACACAAATTTAATAAAAACAATCGTTATAAACACTACGAAAAAATTATTTCCTGCGGAAGGCAGGGTTGAAGTCAGTTGAAGCCACCTTCCCAAGCAGTTTCCTTTGCAGGAAAATATTCTTCCGGAAGTAAATAAAAACGTACGTTTCTGTAACCGGAGTCAAAGGAATCTAGTATCAAGGGGCATTTCAAGCAGTGTAGTTTTGAGAAAAGTTCCCCTCGCGATCACAATGATTTTGATGAAATTAATGTAAGACGAGTCCCACATGTTTTAAAGGCAAGTTATATAGTTACAAATTCACAGGTGAAATAGTTGGAAACGCTTTCATTGTGGGTTCAACGAGGAGTTTGACCCTTGTCCCATCTTCCCGTTTACTAACGAGGACGTCCGAGAAAAGCAGACATATGTTAATTTCGATCTCTAGAGTGAACTTAATGCTGTTGTGGATGTTGAAGGAGCAGCCTTGAAGACATTGCGAGGTAGACGAGATCTTGTTATTGTTTCAGTGGACAAAGGTAAAACATGAAAGCCTCAGATTACAACGACGAGTTGGCTTCTATTCTTTCCGACGATTGTACGTAAACGCTTCCGGAGCACAACCCTGGGCACAAGATGAGAACGGAGACCACTGCCCGAGAACGGTGTCTGCCTTTCCTGGACGTCCTGCTTAGTAAACGGGAAGATGGCACCTTGGAACACTCATTCTATTGGAAACCGACCTACACGGATCGATACCTCCACGAGGATTCACATCACCACTCATCCCTAAAATTAGGGATGTTGAAAATACACGCCTCGACTTAAGGAATATAGCGCATGGAAATCCCTACTACCACCAATCCGCGACAGTGAAAGAGCCGCCCCAGACCGTCCGACTACGAGGATGGCTGGCACGAGGTCCAGCTTGCCCAGACCACCAGCCTTTCCGTCAATCACGGCACACTGCCCCACCGGAGATAGTATATACACCTGGCGAGCAGCACTGCAGTGTCCTTGCCCTGAGGAAGTTTTCAATATTACTGGCTAAACGCTCAGTCTGCGACGCGGCGTCATCAAGGACAGCGAAGACAAAAAACAGTGGCGGTTCGGGCACGTTTTGGAGAGGAAAGAAGTCAATTGCGTATATTATTTAAATGAAACAAAAAATTAGATTACATGCGTCGACTTGCGATTTGATAAGGCAGACAGACCTATCTGATCAGGTGCACCCCTTCTCCCGGACTTTGACCAATCCACGGTAAAAGATTACTTTGTGCGCCTGCCTCTTCCCATGTCCTATACTTGGGATTTTCTAACGTGGCGGCTGAGGGTATTATCTCCAAGATGGAATTCGGCACGACTTTTTGAGTCATTCTCAGTCCTGCGGCTAGAGTAGCATGACATGTAGCACTGCTTGATGCGGTCGCGATCATGCGACATCCTGCGGCAGGACTGAGAATGGCTCAATTTTCTTGAACATATCGGCTGAAAAAATATACTTTTTTCTCACATAAAGCAATTGTACATTTTAAGTAAATTATAAAGTACACTTGCAGTAACTTTTTAACTAAATAAAAAAAAAGTGAGGACTCCTTTCCATCTCCTGAGAAACTAGCACTAGCAAAACTCTGAATAAACTCGGGCTAGGTTTCAATCTAAGGCTTGCGTTCAGTAGTCCCATTAAGCAAACTATTAAATTACACACAAAAGAAAGCGAATTATCACAACTTTTTACATACTACGGCTTTGTGTTCGTAGAGTGCAGTTCGAATTTCATGATCGTTGTATTCCATTTAGTTATGCTTCTTTTAAAGCTAGTCGAAAATTCTAATTGTGAGTCAAATCAAATCATGTACACGAAGCTTAAAGCCCGTTTTAAACGGCCAATATTTCGCAAAGGCCGGAAGTGACTATGGTGGCAGGTAGTATGTTATTATAGTGGCCGCCGTTGCGTTAGAATGGGTGTTTAAGAAGGAACGCTCGGTTTTGGACATCTTATTTACTTGAAGTGTTAGTACGAGAATGGTAATCTAAATGGATTTTGTTTTTTTAAAAAAATGATTTTTTATTCTTTACAAATTTCGACCAGTCTGACCTCCCCCTTTTCTGTGCAGACGAAAACAGGACTAGGTAATGCGAGCTTACTCCGCGAACCGGGTGCCAGAAGCTTAACTTTTTACACGGTCCTGCAAATGAAAACGTGGATAAATCCAGTTGCTAAATTTGGAAAAGAAAATCCTCAAACATGTGTAGCCAGAATCCTTGTTTTGTAAGTCCTTGATACTGAAAAATTGATTGATGCCAAAACGTCTGTCTGTCCGACTGTGAACAAACCTAACGGATAATCGTTCAGCTGATTTTCTCCAAAACTGATATTCCTCAATCGATCTGGCTGATGCCGCGACCCCTTGAATTTGAAACCGATATTTTAATTTGGGGGGGGGGGGGACTTTACATGATGAAGTCCCTGGAACATTTTCAAAATTTTCAAAAAAATGGCGCCAACGATTTTGATTAAATTTTGTTGTTGGATAGTCTGAAGGATGTTCAAGAGAATCGCAGGTCTCATGTTGGTTGAAAACCCTGATTTTCCGAAAATTGAAAACATTCAAACATTTTCCGGCGTCTTACTTCAACTACAATATGAATATACATTTTTTTTCTTCATGAAATGTGTTCATTAAAAACAGATCTTCATATGAGGTAATGTTAAACTTTTCGAAAATATGAGTATTTTTTAGGTAATTGGGCGTCAAACTTAATCACCCGCTCTGAAAATTCTATGCTTCGTGATCATATTTTAGAAATGTTTTGCGACAGTTGAATGCTACGCAAGTTCGTTGTATTGTTCGTTTCTTACATTAAAGATTTTGCTATCCGTTTACAAATTAATCTTGTAGGAACCCATTTGAAATACTATGAAATAGATTGATAACCTTCAGTCGTCCGCTCGCAATTTACGCAGTTGGATGCGTAAATCAGAACGTGTATATGTGTGTATATAACGTGTCTACGTAAGTCAGAATGTGTATATTATTTCGTTTTAATTTGCGTCCTTCAACTGTATTAAATGTAAAATCGAATAGATGAGCGGTCACTGTGGGTTGTTGTTGTAACGCCGCACTGATAAGGCGGTAATGACGGCTGCCTTTCGTTAGCGGTAATATAAACTAATACTTTTATATATTTGTAGAATACAATACCATAGAATTTAACAATTACTATTATATATTTTTAGATCTATTTGCATTTGTTAGCCAATGCTATTAGTATCGTATTATTTATTAAATTTTAATTATTTTACTTTCTCGCATATTGCTTACGAAGAATATTGTAAGGGTAAAAACCTCATCCCATATGTTCATGAATACAATGCATACCTTATACAATGAATTCAATGCCAGAAACATATTTTCATTTAAAGTTTTGAATTAAAAATCTATTGCTTGAAAGAATTTATTTTCCCATTACTAATGGCGAGAAAGTATGTGCTGCTTTAGAACCACTGGCTTTTGGAGTATGAATTTATTGTGCCAGTACGGTATGTTAGACAAGCCCATCCTTAAATGTCACATTACACGTAGACAACGCTTAAATTCTACGAAATGAAACTAAGCAGACATGACGTGACAGATACGTGCAAAGGAGCATTTATGAAGAAAGGAAATCGTTAATTTGAAAAAGAAATAATCTAAAACAATATTTTTACAATTTGTTCAAAACATCCCATGCCTTAATTGGAAATTATAATTGCTCCAACGATTCGAAAAAACAACGTCGACATTTTCTTGTCCATTCTCTTAGAAAAATTAAATAAAAATAATTTTGGGGATTGGCCCAACTCTTCTATCCAACAGAAATAAAACACATTCCAGGATAATTTTCTAGCATTCTCCAAAATTATGGCTACTGGGATTTAAAACACGGACATTCTATAAGGTAAACGAAAACAAAACAAAACAAAACAAAAAAAAACATACTTCTGAAATAATTTTAAGAAACCTACCTGAAGATACAGAATCTCACTAATCACTTTTCGGTTTCAGAGGTTATGTGGGTCTACGTGCAAAAACACGAGTACGGGAAACGTTGATTTAGGCGTCGGTGGAGAGACTGTCGTAACGTATGTATTGGAAAATGCGCTCATCTCAGCCGACAGCCCCCCTCGACTCCGTTACGCGTTACGGAAATTCGCACTTCGGAAGATTGTTGCTGTCAGGGGCAGATCCAGCCGATCATTTTGGAGGGGGCTCTCGTTGACTTTTGTTAAATAAACATTTCTTACTAAACTGAATATTATTTTTGTAGTGTATATATGACACCACAATATTCTTTTTTAAATATTTACATAATTCTAATATAAATATTTAAATCAATTTTGCCAAATAAAAGAAGGTAACAAATGAAAACCCACTTGGGGAGTGGCATGCTCACCTCCCTGGATCCGCCACTGGTTGCTGTTAATGCCGTAGTGCTTTCTCAGTTGTAATAGTAGTGCAGTACTTTGTTTGGCGACGAAGCCCTTCAGTTTTCTAGATCATTTTTTGGTACGTTTTTTTCTTTCAAAGAAGCAAAGCGTGTATAGTTAATTATGATTATTTATATTAGAAGCGCAAATTTTGTAAAACATAAAACGCCCCATCGACATTAAGGTTGTACGGTATAATAATATTCAAATCATCGTACTCAATGGCACTATTGTACTAAAAAACTATAAGTAATACCTGAAAATATTCTCTGAAACATTCACTTGTGTCAAATTCAAATAAGTGGGACACACACAATTGCATTCCCCGCCAAACAATCTACGTCGATTTGCAAACATTTACAACTCATGGAGACCACGTGCATAAGATACAAGCCCCTTAAAAGTGCCCATTTTACGCACCAACGGTTCTCAATGACTCGCGGACTTACGTTTCCGCGCCAGCTTGAGCGACCTCTAACGCGACGTTCAGATCTTAGGCTGTAGTGATGACAGGAAACACTCCTTTGCTAATAACTTGTCTGATTTTACTCATTAGAGACGATGTGCTAGAGACTGTCATTTTAGTAACGAGATACTATTTCGGTGGAGAAAAGTTATCAACTTAGGATATGACTATTTCTAAAATTACATACTTTATAAATTCGTTATTGATGCAAAGTAAAGAATAACCTTAAACATTCACCTTCATTCTTAAAATAATGTGCTGGTAAAAATATAGGATTAATACGTACAGGTGCTTTAATAGGAAACTCACATGTGGTTGCAAGAATAATTTGGATGGTGCACGTAAAACTGGACCGAAGCGAGCGAGTGCGGCAAGTCAGAGAAATGGGCAAATAATGACACGCTATTGCAAAATAATTTCGTCATCTCTAATACATTGTGAGCGGCTCACGAATCATATGCTGGTGCGCACAAAACGGTACAGATCTCGAGGCTGCAGTTCTTTTGATGAATTTGCCTATATAATTTGGATTGTAATTTGTCAGGATCAACATTTTCGTTCTGCACAACTTCACGAACATGGATATCTTTAGCGGCTCTCCTCAACCAAGTATTTCTCACCAGCGATGCACGGTCCCAGCCGGGGCAAGCCGTTCCCAACTGGCCTCCCAACAAATGTGGTAGTGTAGTGCATGTAAGTGTAATATGTGTAAGTAAGGGTGAGGACAGAACAAGGAAGAAGAGAGTGTGAGACAGCGCGAGAGCGAGTGTGTGTGAGTGTGAGACAGCGCGAGAGCGTGTGTGTGTGAGAGAGAGGGTGCGCGAGGGTGAGCGAGGGCGCGCGAGGGTGAGCGAGAGCGCGCGAGGGTGAGCAGGGCGCGAGGGAGCGAGGGTGAGCGAGGCACGCGAGGGTGAGCGAGGGCGCGAGGTGAGCGAGGGCGGCGAGGTGAGCGAGGGGCGAGGGCGCGCGAGTGTGAGCGAGGGCGCGCGAGTGTGAGCGAGGGCGCGCGAGTGTGAGCGAGGGCGCGCGAGGTGAGCGAGGGCGCGCGAGAGTGAGCGAGGGCGCGCGAGAGTGAGCGGGGGTGTGCGAGTGTAAGCGGGGATGTGCGAGTGTAAGCGGGGATGTGCGAGTGTAAGCGGGGATGTGCGAGTGTAAGCGGGGATGTGTGAGTGTAAGGGGATGTGTGAGTGTGAGCGGGGATGTAAGAGTGAGCAAATGCGTGCGTGAAAGAGGTGACAATAAGGCTGAGGTGTGGAGGGTGAATGAGATTGAGCGATGGTGTGTGAGATTGAGCGAGGGCGTGGGAGATTGAGCGAGGGCGTGGGAGATTGAGCGAGGGCGTGGGAGATTGAGCGAGGGCGTGGGAGATTGAGCGAGGGCGTGGGAGATTGAGCGAGGGCGTGGGAGATTGAGCGAGGGCGTGGGAGATTGAGCGAGGGCGTGGGAGATTGAGCGAGGGCGTGGGAGATTGAGCGAGGGCGTGGGAGATTGAGCGAGGGCGTGGGAGATTGAGCGAGGGCGTGGGAGATTGAGCGAGGGCGTGGGAGATTGAGCGAGGGCGTGGGAGATTGAGCGAGGGTATGAAATGAGCGAATGCGTGCATGAAAGAGCGCGCAAGGATGAGCGATTGTCAGTGCGGATGCGATTGAAAGTGGTCATGGTAGTTAGATAAATTGATTCTAATCTAACTCATGCATACATTTCAATATGAATGAAAAATGCAAAAAATTTATGGATTTCTACTTTCACAAACCCAAAACCAACAATGAATTAAGAGACAAGCAATTACTACAACGAATACAGCTTAAAACTACATTCATTTAATGTTCATAATAAGTTAAATTAAATGCAAAAAACGAGGGAAAAATATTTTTCAAGTGGGTTCAAATGAGGTGTGGAATCCTTTTACATGATTATAAGTCAATAATAGTATTTTCATTTAATAAATAATAGAGAAAAATTTGTTATGTAACTCTTTAAAAGGAACCTTAATAATGCTACCAACAATGTTATTTCCTCAAAAACAAATACAATATCACAGTATTACAAGGCCCTAAAGAATTAATACTAATTGGGAAACCCTATACTTTATCTTTTTCCTGGATTTGCTCTGAAATAGATATTTATGTATCTGAATCCAGAATCACACATAAGACATGCATGCAAATTGACTCCTATGGCATTCCAATCGGACCTTTAATTGGTAAACGTTCTAGAGGGCAAAAATGCAAGCTGTTGGAGAAGGGTATACACACTATCAGCGCCTTGGGCACCCAGCATAAATAAGAAAATAGTGAAAATGAAAAAAACATGTCATTGCTACTCACACTGAATTTCATAATAGCATTTCTAGTAAATTACACAATTTAAAGTAACTGCAGTATACAAGAAGGGTTCCTTTCTTAAAAGGACTTTCAACAACATTAATCTATTCTCTAGCTCACTTTTTGATTACTTCATTATTATTAAAGTCTGTTTTGTTAGTTTACCACTCAGTAAAACAAATAGTTTAAAAAATTATAGTACAAGCTCCCTAGCAGGAGCATGAAATTTTCCTGATATGGAGCTTGTGCTATAATTACAATCAGTATTAATTTTGTGTAATTGCAAACAATATTAATTGGGTACAAACAATATTAATTAACCCCCTTCATTTTTTTAAATTCAACTTCTTATAATACTATCCAATTTCTTAAATTTACTTCACTGATTCAGTAAAATTGCTTTTATTCCATACAATCTAGATATCATATTCAAGAAGTATCTCTGGGAAATAAAGTATTTCTAGATAAAAAACAAATTTTTGTTTTAGTATACAAGAAATCAAAGGCTTAAAACGAATGAATACCACCATTCTCACAAAAAGACTGGTTAAGTAATTAATATTCACATTGACATAACTTACAGTTGGTTTCTGTCCATCATACAGGTCATATGCTAGACCTATTAAGCGCAGTGTTAGCACACACTGTGGCATACTCCATTTTATATCATAAGTTTCTGTGCCAGTATAATAATAACCTGAAACAATATTTTCCTAAGTGCTGTACATTTCAAAATATGAAAGAAAATAAAAACAGTAAAGGATTTTTTTTTAATTAAAAACTATTCCTGGGTTATCTCCATTTATAACAGAAAAAATAATGTTTAGAAGTTAAAAAAATATTTTTCTAAAACACATCAATACAATACATAATACGTTCAATGATACTGACATTAAAATTATAAGGGTGTTAAAATAATTCCACAATATTCAGATGAATTTTCTCACACAGTAAAACCTCTTAAGATGACAATATCCTATAGGAGATCTGAGATTTCGAAATGATCCAAAACAATGGTGAAATTGGCACGAGCAAAATGCTTCAGAAAAAAGACCAATTGCAGAAAATATGTACTTGGCATCAAGATAAGCACGTCAGTTCGTTAATAAAGCAGGATCAAAGAGGCCAGAGCTCGGTGCTAGGCTGCGACAAAAACGCGCCTGACTCCTTTTGAGGTCAGCAAATGAATGCATACTCTTGTTTAGTGGTCACTGATCCTGTTCCAGGTCGAGAGAAATAAGGCAGAACTTTAAGCCATAAAATCACAGTAGGCCGCCAAACAGGACAACAATCACAGAGAAGAGGGGGTAGACAACTACTGGAAAATTAATGGTTTCACCGTTCCACTCTATTTATTATTCAATCCAACACTTTATTATTCCCCTTCATTAAGAATGCAAGGTTCTAAGTTCTGCCTTACCCTTCTCGACCTAAAATAGTGGCCATCCGTGCGACTCGAGCACGCATTGGTATGCTGACCTTGCAGGGAGAACGAACATGTTTTTTGACAGAGCCGAGCATAGTAACTGTAACTCCCTAAAGTGCTAAAGTAAACACGCGGGATTAAAAATTAAATAATACCACCTTCACAACAGAATGACTAGTTTATTTATCACGTCTGATTATATTTTCAAGATTAGTGTTGAGGGTTCTGTAAACTGATGCAGGAACACGAAATCTGCCACGTAGATCTAATCGAGGGATTATAACCTATTGGGATTGTCTATTGCCGTCCACCAGGTGAATTTCTGATATATTAATGCAATATATGCCAACATGAAAGATCAGAAATAAATAATTTGAGTTTTTATAACAGAATTAAAACTTATTTTGATAACAAAAATTTACACGAATGTATTTAATGAACCTATCAGGAATCAACATAAACCAAGTTACGATTCTACAACTGCAACAATAGTACTACAACTAGAATCAAGTTTCTTCTTTATTCTTATGAATTACAATTGCAAATATAACAAAAAAATTCAACACGGGATTAAATAGCTTCAGTCACAAAATGGATTAAGGTATGAGCGCAAATGCGTTTGGAACTTAACTTTTCTGCCTCGTGGATAAAAATATTTCAATGCCTTATTTAAAACTATTTAAAATATCTGTCGACTACCATTTCATTTCATTTCATTCTGGTTTAAAGTGGTATGTTCGTGCCAGTCGCTATCACTCGACCATTTATTACAGTATAGATTAACAATAGCTACATGTAAACGTGAACGGGGCATTTAAATAATTATTTGTAATTAGTTAAAAGAGAAGTAATAGTTGTTCTCGAAAAACAATGTTTACTAATAAATTCAGTATTTCGAATGATTTTTCATTTTCATAGGTTGGCAATACCTAAGTATATGATATGACCCTATGTTTGTGTAATGTATATGACACTATGTATGTCATTGAATTTTTTTTACGCTTGTCATAATAGACTCAAAAATATAAATTGTTCCATTTGAAAAAAGAAAATTACCTAAAAAATTTCGTAAAATACACGTGTTAAAATATAAATGAATACACGTATCAATTAGCACCATTACCTCATGCACTTTCGTGAAAACTACCACCACTATCACAACACTGTTTATGGTCACAAACACAGTTAGTAGAACTCTTGGTGAGGCGATGGCAAGGCAGCGAAGACATGGCAGGCGAGAGTAGAGAGAAGGAGAGAAGGCAGAACAGAAACAAGGAAGAAACGAAGAAAGAAAGAAAGAAGAGGGAAAAGAATAATAATAATAATAATAATAATAATAATAATAATAATAATAATAATAATAAATGCGCTCAGTTGCATGTGCGTTCCGCACCATCTCAAGTGAATCAGTTTGTTTATTTATTTTATTTATTTATTTTACTCCACAAACAGTTTAAAACTGAGTGACGTGCTACGGGGAGAGGTGAATTCTGTGCACGTTTTCATAATTCTCTGATTCCTACCCGAAGCCATATTCGACTTGAATTTTGAATACAGAAAAAAATGAGGGTTTTTTTTTGTTGCTAGAATTGTTAACAAAATATTAGCTCTGGTGTAATAAAATCTATTTTCAAGGGCAAATCAGCTATAATTTGGGCTCTTCGCCCTCATCATGTCCTTCGTCAAGGAATAATACTTCCTGCCGCGACAACATGGAGAACATTAATTTGAATAACTATACTTCCCATTGAATTCTAGAAGACTTGCAGATAATGAAGTTACATTTATGTCCAGAAGCAAAACAATGGGCCATGTCAGAATTTTCTCAAAGGATCAGGAAAACTGGACGAAAAACCCAATCGAGATAGGGGGTCATTGGTCCAGACGCTGCCGTACAATACTTGATACAGGTTGTTCAGAATTATACAGTCCAAATAGTAAATAATACATTACATATCACTGTTAAAATTAATGTTAATTTCCTTTTGATGCTCAGTATAGTCTCTAATTGTATAGAAACAGTTATGCAGCAGAAACGATTTCACTTTGAATTTTAACTTTTCTATCGAATTTAATCGTTTAATGTCATCTGGCAACGTGTTGTAAAATAATGTACATGTATTGTATGTGATTTTTTTGTAGTGAGTTATTGATACTGTCACCTGATCGATATGATTACTACGTCGAGTGTTATAGTTATAGAGATCGGAGTCTGCTGAAAATATATTCCCGCCCTTAAGTCATTTCTTAAAAAAAAAAACACCGATACTTAAAACATTAGGCAAGGTAATAGTAAAATTCCTGGATTAATAAAGAAAGTCTTAGAAGAATCACATGGGCGGGATTTGCTTATTTTATTCGTACAATTCTTTTTTGTAATCTAAAAGTCTGGGAACTATAAGATGAATTTCCCCACACAAGAATGGATTTTCTGTAGACTATGCTTAGAAGTTAAGAGGGTTCGTTAATTGTTAAGTCGAAGAATAAGGGAAAACTCTAGAATCTTGGATTGATTGATATTTCGGGTACGTCAACTGAGATTAGTCCTACTTGTGTAGAGCGACCTTTTATAGCGGGATAGAGTCGTAGGCTTCTATAGCGGGAGTTGGTAGTGATTATCCCTGTTGGATGGTGAAATCCGGCGACGAACTACACGTCGGCTTGCGGGATTTTCCCAAGCAGTATCTGCCGCTAGCGTTGCACTGTCCCAGCCGGGACAAGCCCGAAGCTCCTGGTTGGTCTATCGTTATGCGATAGTATAACGTATAAAAGTGAGTGTATACGTTAGCGTACAGCTCCAGCATTTGCCCGGAGTTGATTCATCGAAGTAACCACGGAAAACTACCGATCACAACAGCCGGCCGCTGGAATTCTCCCCAGACAGCGGCTGAATTCGAGCTGGCATCTAGCTATTTTCGGAAATCCCCTTACCGTCGGGACTCGAATCCTAGGACCTCCCGGACAGAGGCACTGCAGTGGCATCAGTTGATGCTCTGAACCGCCTCAGCCGGTGGAGAATCTTGGAGAAATAATATTTATCAGTGCTTCTTAATAAATGAAAATAAATTTTTGAAATTGTCGACCAGAACGTGAATCAAATAATTATGGTGATACAGGAAGAGTTTGCAGAAATCGTGTGAAATTAGTGGAGATAACGTGAATAGAGAGTCGCCTTATTAAAAAAAAGTCAATTCTCTTCCCAGTTGGCCCAACAGTCCTTTCGTTAATACAGCAACTTTTCGTGTTTGTATTAAAGAAATTACATATATAAATGTAATTTTGTGTGACAGATGTTTCACGTCGAATGGTGCGAAAAAAGTTTAGTTTATGGGACACATGTCATCGGTCAATTCTCGAACGACTCTCAAGCGATGAGACGTACAGTGCCTCAAACTGCGAGTAAAGCACGCATGGAAGTCTTTGAAAATTTCGAATTCAAAGGCGATTGGGAAACGAATAATTGGAGCGGAGGCAACCAGCCTGTTATTTCATGTTTCATTTATTGGTCACCGTCACGAGTCTAAAAGCAGGAACTTGAGGAAATGTTGAGTGCGTTCTTTCTACACTCAACAAATAAGTTTCCAAAGACCTTCACAAAATATATTATTCATTTTAAGGATTCCTAAAACTGTATTCACTATTACCTCTAATTCGTTTATTGTCAGTTTCGACCCCTGTTTTCAATTCGCTGTGCGAATATAATATAGAAGGGTAAAAACAAGAGTGTATGAGTTATTTAATGTTTTTACGCAAAATAAACATTATAAAGCACTGACATTTTGGACTGGTAACTAACCACGGATATAAAGTGACATGCGTGGTGACGATTGACGGAAATTGCCAAATTATAATTTTTTAAAAATAAAAGAATCAATGAACTGTTGAATTTTTTTGTTTATACCGTACAAATTCTTACCGTCTTGGAAGATATTTCATATACTACAGAAAAACGTTGCCTCCAATAACGTAAAACCAGCAGTATGTATTTAAATATATTGCATGACCGTTTATTTCCGGTCATGTTCGTACCAGACAAATTACATAATTTTAAATATATTTTATACTGAAGGAACAGCAAAATAATTAAATTAAAAGTCAATTTTGCATTATTTTTGTAACAGACTTCACTAATTTATTCCAATGCCCTCTAAGATAATTCGATCTCCTCTAAGAAAATAATAAAAGGAGACCCACCAAATTTGCCCAACTTAATACTTCTAACCAAGTCATACGATGGCTATTATATAAAGAGACTGCGCGCGTAGAAGGCGGCCCAGAAGGGTGGGGGAACGAACGCAGCGTTGGATTCCTGGAAGTGTCTACTATTCCAGGATGAAAACACTATTTTCTCGCTGTAGTAGTATATGTTCTGTAGAGGTTAGAAACGAACGTGTATTGTTCTTGTGCCAATAACAATGTGTGATGAAAAACACGAGCAACAGTTCAATGGAAAAGGCTATAGCCGAATAAAGGGGTGAAAATTGCTCGCGAACCAAATCGATAATCGCGATGCTCATACGAAAGAAAAAATGTCGTAGATTCACAAAAATATCAGCCTCCTAGGGCAATCTGTTGCAGAGATACAACGAAAAACGTGTTTTTCATGTTTAATTTTTTTCTCAGCTTCTATTGCGTGTATCAGGCTGAAAAAAATTGGAGAGACGGGAAAAAGAAGCTTCATTTTAAGTTATTTTTGGAAACCAAATCTGACGCCAAATTCAAATATAAAAAATAAATAAATTTTTGAAATGGATTTCAGATATGACGACGTAGTGTAGTGTCTCGGTTCCCCCTTAAAATGTGTCTATATTCTGTGGCTACATTCATATATTCATTCATATATTTTTTTCAGATTTTTTAACAATGTGGACGATAGAGAAAAAAATTAAAACCAATTATATCAGTTCAAAAATTTGAAATACGCGCCAAAATTGGGAAAACCCCTTTTACCAATATTTAAACATAGATTCAATCACGACATATGAACTCGAAATCTTATATGTGTTACATCATTTATGAACCAAACTCAACCGGACTGTCCATGGTGGAAAGATATGGGTGGGTTCTCTCATATCTGACTTCAGCCAATGAGCTTAAAGCGCCAGTTTGCGTCATATTAGCGTGAATTTTAAATGCCAAAATTATCACAGTTGCAAGTCATTGAAACAGAAACAGATAAGCGCTTTCTTTTTTTAAATATATGTATTGCATCTTTTATTTCAAGTATACCTTCATCCTGTTATTTTCGGATGGTCACTCTCGCAAATTGTCACCTTACGCCACTTTCAAAATGTTTCTCAACACTTCTTGCTCTCCATGTAACATAGCAGCCAACGTCTGGTCTCGCTTTTCAACCGTGTTGTGATCACGTGGTTCGTGACGCAAACTGGCGCTGTGCAGAAATGGTTCGCGCAGCAAAAATCGGTGCATTAGAGGAGCTCACCTATCTCTTTCCGCCATAGGAATATGGGCGAAACGATATTATTGTGAATGTGCGAACGGAAGTCGCAGCCTGGGATGCTGGGATAGCTGCGATAATTTATTACACGCTCGTTACTTGGCGCAAATTGTTAAACCGTCAGAAATTTTGAGTAGACTGTTTATACATAAAGGTACTCGTGATCCCAGTTATTGAAGACAGTGACAATGATTAATTGCCTGTGATAGTATAATTGTCAATAATGAATAAATCTACAACTAAGTAATTTGATTTATGTTAGATGCAATACATAAATCTAAAAACAAAAGGTGCCTGATGATTTTATTTCAATATTATAAATACACATCCACATAAAGACAAATATTCGTCAGCAAAAAGTTGTAAATCATACTTTTGTCAGTGAGATTTTTCAATAATTTAAATATAAATTGTTTAAACAATTTTGACGCAAATTTCAAATTTTTGAACTGATAAAATTGGTTTTAATTGTTTTCCACATTATTTAAAAATCCGAAAAAAAAATTATAGAATGTTATGAGACATTCTATGGGGAAAACTGAGACAGTACTCCAACGTTATGTTGAAAATCCATTTCAAAAAAAAATTTTTTTCGTTTTGATTTGGTATCATACTTGGTTGCCAAAAATATCTTAAAATTCAATTACTTTTCTCCATCTCTCCAATGGTTTTCAGTCAGATACATTCACTAGAAGCTGAGAAAAAAATAAAACGTGAAAAACACATTTTTCGTTGTATCTCTGCAACAGATTGCCCTAGGATGCTAATTTTTTGCGCATCTACATTTTTTTTCTTTCGTATGAGCATCGCGATTATCGATTTGGTTTGGGGGCACTTTTCACCTCCTTAATCGGCTATACCCTCACTCAAATAAAAAAAAAAAAACTCCGACTGAGTGCAATAAGTTGTTGAAAGAGGCTTATGGTGAGCATTCTCTATTTCGTGGGCGCGACATGTCTGTTTCAACGCCGCAAACAGTGACCAAAATCAATGATATTGTGTGCGGAGATCGTATGAGCATTCGAATGATTGCTGAGACTGTAAACGCCGATAAAGAAACTGTCAGAAAAATTTTACACGACAAATTGAACATGAACGTCTGCCCCAGAAGTTGGTCCCAAAGATTTGACCCCTGACCAAAAGCTCGTCCGTCAACAGATCTGCTCAGACCTTCTTCAAAGGTTAGTTGAAGAGCCTGAATTGATGACTGATGACCCGCTCGATTTAGCACCGTGTGATTTTTTTCTCTTTCCGAAGATCAAGTCTGCCTCAAAAGGAACCCGGTTTGAATCGGTAGAAGAGGAAGCGAAAATCGGTGCTCCTAAATGCTCTTACAAAAGACGACTTCCAGCATTGCTTTGCACAAACGGAACGGTGTGTGGCGAGGGGAGGGGATTGAATGGGGGCATTCGATTATAGAATAACTTTTAAAATAAAACTCTTTTTCATAAGCGGTCTCGTTATTTAATAGCCACACCTCGTATAAATAGTATCTAACCTGTAGACTATAGGTTAGATATAGTATTAAATGTCTATGTTCTAACCGCACATTTGTACAAAGACGTGGCGAATTCTCCGATACACCGCGTTTACCGCCGGTGTACCTAGTAATTCAAAGAGTATAATAAATATTTCATGTTTGGTTATCCTCTAAAAAATTAGAGATTTTGAAAACTGACACAGATGCGAAAAAAATGACTGTGTCGCTACCGAGAGCCAGTTAGTATTCCGCATCCGTAAATGCTATAAAGTGCAGTAGAGTAAGAAATTTCAAACAGTTCTTAATGCTGTCCAGAGATATCGCTAGCGGCAGCGAAGGCACCGCATGCCAGCCGGGATAACCTAGGTCTCAATGTTTCAAGGGCGGGGAGAGGGAAGGATGCGCATCTGGACGGTCGGGAGGCACCGCAAAATATTGCGAGGAACAGTCCTTCTCTGGTCGTTTGTAAGTTACGCTTCTCTCAAGTTTTTATGAAAATGGAGTGTGTTAATGATCCAGAAGTTCGTGATTTGTGTAATTGTCTTATAGAATAACTATTAAGGACGGAATTGCATAGTATTGGGATTTCAGAAAAGCTCAAAATAAAAGAACGTCAGAGGTACCTTCCATAAAGTGCTGTATACTTAAAATAATGTTCAGGATTCGCCACTAGCACAAAGTATGGAATCGCATTAATGAGAAGGCCTCTTTCCACCGCAAACACTTTTCATTAATGTTGACAATTTAACAAATTAGTAATCTACATTTACCCTCAATTATTCGTTACTTTAGCCTCGATTCTTAACCTTTAGAATTACTTTACAGTAAAGAAAGCATCAGAAATAAAATAGTTAGCAATATATAACAATATAATAGTTGGCAATAACGGAAACAGGATATCAATTACCACTAATTTTCTAAGGTAAGGTTCTCTTTCCTTCCAACAGCAGGCCCTCTTTTTAAAAAGATATGTATGTACACCAGATTACAAAACTTGCACAGGAAGTTAAATGGGATCATTACAGGATGCATTATATTATGCATAAATGAAGAGAAAGTGACAGAAGTACTACAAAGTTAATATTATCTCATTAACATCTATTTGGATAATTTGCAAATGAAACTCAATAATATTTGACAGTGAATAAGTGAAACTAACGAAAGAATACTATAGCAAATCTCACTGATACAAGTCTCAAGAGGGAAGAGAGAGTCATATGCATAATGGTCTACGCAAATGATTATTAGCTAGTTTTCAAGGAAAAATTATAAAATTGTGTTCCAGTTCCTGAAAAATCAGCATCAATGTTAGACATGATCTAAAACCGAACTTGATGGAAAAGCTGCTCCCCCCCTTTGTTCATCCTCACCGCAATTTAAGACAACGGTATAGACAAAAAAACGTAATGCACATTTAAATTAGTTTAAAATATACTCATCACTACTGAAACATACAGGATCAATATGTTACACCATACATACATTTGTTGAACTACATAAAATCTAATAATATACTCAATATGATTTATTAGTAATTGATTACTAAAATGGAGTAAAAAACATGAGCAAAACTGTCAACAAATCTCTCAAACAATGTTTTTTGTGGGCTAAAAATGGATGTTTTTAGCTTTCCAATTACAGGGAATTTTCATTAAGAGATAAATTATTACACAATTACTCCTACAAACCAAGTTTAAAAAAAGAAAAAAGAAAGAAAGAAAGAAAGAAAAAAAAAAAGAAAAGAAAAAGAAATGGTATACATCAATTTCTATAAATTTTGATATCCACATCATACAATTACTTTCATAGATGCAATACTTCATCAACCTTAAAATAATTTTTTGCCAAACATCATTAGGAGATTCCTCAACATCATTTTCATATTTTTTAGCTTCAATATAACTTCAATGGTCTTGTAATATTCGCTAGGTTTCACACTTTAGATGCCACACTATAAATGCACAAATATAGCTTTTCTCAAGACTTTACATTTGCAGCTGAGAGCTTCCTTCTTTCTTGGTAGGGAAGAGATAGTTCCTTAAGAATATTCCTGTTTCCTCACTTCCAAACTCTACTTGCCACTTGCTTTGTCTTTTTCTATGGCAATGTTGTAAGTTCTCTGTGTATTTCACAAGGTCTTCTGCAACACACGTTTCACAGAATACTAAGAACAAAACAAAAGTAGTGAGGGAAAATAACACCTGCTACCTCTTGATTTTTGTTATATGAAAGGTTGTTTTGGTGTGCTGCTCTTATACTCTCAATTCAATTCTCTGAAGAGTTATCTGCTGGTATGAGCTTCTTCCCTCTCAATAATTGCAAAATGTCATAATGAAGAATGGTAAGTCCTGGAAGAGGTAATTCATGCACTTCATGAGAGACATAGATCATGTACTAAGTGGTACCACAAGACTACAACGTTCTTATTCTTGTTCTGGCCACTGCAAGAATCAGACCATGCTATTTTTTTAGATCACTCTTTCTTCTAGAACTCTCTAATTATTTGGTAAAGAAGACACCAACCGGATACTGCTCCTTTTAACCTATGTTGGTTATGTCCCTGCCCAGACACGCACTGATTTAAATATTGTCATGAATTCCCATTGAAAGCCCATTGAAGCCGGTAGTATGAATAGCATATTAATATGGATATGAGGGGTTAGGAGTGGCTGCTACAAATTAAATGGTGTTCTCCTTCACTATATTTGAATAGTTTTTCACAGCTAGAGATCATTAGCCATTGTATTTTAAGCAACTTCGACTTTTCATAAATAATTTTCTTTTTCTTGCTCTCTATCACTTTTTCTCTCCTTTCTCATTTGCATCTTCACCTCACAGAACACTGATGTCTATTGCAAGTTTGTTGAATGTTTTGTAAATATATTCTTGATTATTAAAATGAGGATTAAATTCTGTCGTAAATACTTCTCTCAAGGACCACAAGTTTTGCACATTATATAGTTCTTGATTAGGGTAGTATTTGTATTTATGAGATTTTTTCACATGCAGAGGATAAAGATCTGTTCATGTCTCAATGACATTGTCAAGTTTTGTGAGATTTATTAACTTATTAGGACTCTGGGTTTCTGCAGAATATTAGAGGAGCATCTTAGGTTTTTCCAAAGCAAAATTCACTTATAGACAAAATGTTATACTTCAAGTTCTTGCATGCACCTTCAAAATTTACTAGCCAAGGCATCATCATTAATTCCTGCTTTCAATATTCTACACACATCATGACATTCCTCAAAAGATGGTTGCACACTAACTATAACTCTATGTAGTCTAATTAAGCAGATAAGACGTTCTGTGTCTTGATTCACTTCTTTCAAAGCCATAACCACTTCAGATCAGCTTCAAATTTTGATTTTAGGACTGCTTTCTCGTTAATTTGAATATACATAGAAAAACATGTTCTTACAGTTAGCATAAGTTATGCGTTAATTCTTATCCATTATTGAGAACCTTCCTCTCTCTGATACACGCATATGAATACACAAATATTCACTCATAAAATTCTGACTCGCACCGACTATTGTTTGCTAAAGTACAATACTAATATACTTAATACAATACAATAGTAAAATACTTAGTGTTCCCCTTCATACCCCACCACTAAAATAGAGTAATTCATAATTGTTGATGATTAATTCTTAGAAAAAACTTTCAAGGGAAAAATCGTACCTGAATTCTTAACTACATACGACCTGATTTCCTAGTGCACCTAGAATTAAAAGATCATAATAATTCACATACTATGTGTATACTGAACAAAGCCCAGAAAAATCTTCCAAACTTTTTTTGGATCATATTAAGAATAAATTAATTGCATAACTACACATAATGAGATCCATGTATGTTTCAATGTTCATTACAAATCAATTAAAAATTACACATCCACAAATCCCACCATAAATTGTTCAATACTTATTTCATTCTTCAAAATTTGATAAGAGTTTATTACAGGACCTTCAGGTTGATTTTCTCTTGTGCCATTTTTTTTCTCCTATCAACCTCATTTCAATGACACGGATGAGACAAGTGATTGCACAAATTCATATTTAAGTAATATTCACTTTTGCATTATTAACAAAGAATTCCAGTGGAAGAAGAAGAGTAACATTGTTTTTCTGAACAATGAAGTCTAATGGACAGTTATGTCTATCAGAAGTAGATTATTTTCAATTTTAGGTGCATTAATTCTAAAAATAAGAAATTGGCAACACAATCTGACGCAACATCTTGACAACCACAGACATTGAAATGAAAGGTTAAATCATAAATATGAGTTTTTTTTTAAGGAATTTAAAAAAAAAATAACCAAAATTCGAATTTTAAAAATAATTTACTATACAAAAGAACATGTCCTTGTAACATTGAACCACAATTCAAAATATACTCACCCATTAAAAGGTAACCCATTGTAAACCCAAAAACTAAACATACAGATGCCAGTGTACCACCACAGATGACTAGTATTACATATGTACTTCCAACTGTTATCAATGCATGTAGGATGTCAGTGCCTGAAATAAATGATTGACAAATTTGAATATTGTATCATATGATATAATTTGGACCGATTATTCACTTAAAACTAAAAAAGTTTATAAAATAACTGTCAACATCACCAACTTACCATAGTTAAAGTAACCAATCAATAATCCACTAATGCAGAAAAAGAGATGTTGCTGCAATGGTTTTCTCCCATACAAGAAGTATCTATGTACAAATGCCAAAGGATATGCTATAAAAGATAGAAAATTGAATTTAAACAGCATGAAAAAAATTAAATATTATTCAAGTGCAGGTTTTAGGTTACAAATCCTGCCATCATTCAAAACACTATGACAAAACATGATAAATTGAAAATTATGCTTACCAAGTAATATAGAAAGTAATAAGCGTAATGCTGGCTCTGTAGCGCCTAAAGCCAACGCTGTCCTACTTAAAATAGAGCTTTGTACAGCCATGTCGACAGTATAACTCACAAGGAGAACACTGTAAGTAATTTATTTGCTGGTTTCGATTAGACACTGAAACGGATGACAGTCCCTTCTTGTTTTACAGACACTGGTCTTCACCAAACAAACGATTTACATAAGCACGTGAAATGCTGTCAGGCCGCCTAATAGGAGCAATGAGAACCCACATACTCCCACACCTCTAACCACCCATTACTACCCACAACTGACAATACACTGCGGCGCACTGTGGACCGGACGGACACTGAGCATCGCTAAGCATATTCAGTTGCCGCTACTCATCTGGCCAATGCGCAGTGGGTACAGTTGGTACGTCGGTGATCATACGAGTTCCGCTTAAAGTACATTTTTCTTTCGCAATTCTCATAAAAAACGTCATTTTCCGGGAGGACATTGCTCTCCTTACTCTAACATAATAGAGAATTGTAACAGTTATTTCACAGGAGCTTAATAGAGATTTTCTGGTCACTCCGCAGGCGATGGAAAAAGTCTTCAAAGAAATGGCGCAGCATTTGAATAGCTCCATTACACGAGCATGTGGCTCAGTGCGCCTTCCCTTAGGTGTTCGTGCCCTACGAATTCTCATTTGTGTTTTAGAAACAACCTTTGGTCCATTCATTTCTAAATTCCGATGTTGCTTCGTCCCTCTCCAGAATTTTATATCAATTTTTTCCTATTTTGTATTTTCTTCATGTATTCTTTCGCAGTCGGTTGTTCCCGTGTACCGAAAATACGACATACAGCATCTGTTCCTTGACCAAACCATTTCGTCCATATTCTCGCAAAACTGTTCTCTTTACAATTCACTTATTTTCTAAAAGATTACTTATTTTTCCTTGATTATCAACATATTACTTATGGCATTTTCTGTTAAATAGCTTTCTAATTTCTCGCATTCTACGTACTCCTCCAGTAAGGAGAAAGTATTGTAATGCTTCACCAAAAAAGTCAATTTTTCGACAAAAACTAGCATTGTTGGCCCGTGATACCGAAAAAATTGATGATTCTTGGTTCTATGAGTAGTAAATTACTTACACCAGGTAGTTCGAATTCAGCAGCAGAGAAACATTGGTGTTGGTCCTAGGAAATCCAATAAGGGTGCGGTTTACGCCGATTTACGAAAGAAATGATATCGATTCTATATCCTTGACGGAATTTAACGTGTAGGCCTATTTAGTTGAAAACGTTTTTCAAATACCTATTGTACATCTTCCTGCATCCAAAATATTCTTACTTTGTATCTACAGGCCTCTAACAAAGCGAGTAATATATTACACAACGTTCTTAGAAAACCTACAGATAAATGTAAACGAAGTCAGTAATCACTCTTTTGACTACATTGTTGTTTGCGAAGCATTTAATATTTAATAATATTTAATAAATAATAATATTAAATCTCGAAGAAAAGCAGTTCCTCGATTTAATTAATTTTTTTTCGATGCAGATAATAAAATAAATAATCTACACAGACCACACATAATTCGATGAAGACAATCCATCAAATCATAATTAACAAAACCATTTTTAGGAATGAAGTTGCAAGGAAATAATTCTGATACAGTGACCACGATGCACAAATTATTACAAGAAATGAGAACACCGACACATTAGATAGGTTAAAACACGTAGGTGTAGATTGTTTGCTAAAAGTAAAATCTAATTATTTATTGACTTATTGCCATACTACAGAAATAATAGATTGCAGTTTACATTGCTGTTTATACAAATGAATAATGTAATTCGATTTTATCGACTTATTTCACTTTAATGGTTCTTTTCTCTTGAAAACTAGTGGTGCTACAATAGCAATCTAGTTAGAAAAGGTAGAAATAATTTCTTGCGTTATTTCTAAATTTTGTACTTTTCGAAATTTCAGAGAGTTCGACAAAAATGAGACGTGCACCATTTTAAGCGCCCTTTGCTCTATACGAGAGGAAAATTAAAGAAAACATTTGGAGCCATTTTCCAAATTGTTTTCATATAAATTGCCGGTACTTGAGGTAAACTTAACGCGAAAACTACTTACTTTAAAAAATATACATGCCTTTATTTAAAGATCTATTGTTTTAGCACACATTTCATAAACGAAAAAAAATTCAATCGTCAATATTCAAGTTTTGCCATGTGAATTATTTGCAATTTTCTATTCTTTGTTCTATCCGCAGAAACAATTTAAAACAGTATTTTTGCAAGGAATAAATCTGGATCCGTTTTTGAGAAAACAATTGTACAAAAATTTCATAACATTCAATTTCAATTCAATTGTACATTTATTTCATGCACAATTACGCAAAATCTACTCACATTTTTGAAAAAAAAGTGGACTAACATGTCGTTTTTAAAAATCTATAATTGATGACTAGATTTCATTAAGGAAAAAATATCTTTAATATTGTAGTTGTAGGTTTTTCTACTTTTTCTTTGTATTGTGAAATAATCTCTACCCAGACATGTTTACATTGGAGAATACTAGATCTAGAATTGTTGAGCTATGACTATCCACTTTAGTTTTATCAATTGGTTTAGTTCCAAGTTATATTCGTTTAATTTAAAATTACTTAATAACTTGTTCGTTACATAAGTTTCTCTTATCACATTTATATTAAAATTTACACAGCAACTACTATTAATGAAACAATACTACAGCAAAATATGAAATTTGAAATAACAAATTAAAACAAAATGGGGAAAGGGCAAAAAGGGGACATTTTACGTCCACCCTCAAACTATGGGCCTCTTCAATATCCATAAATACAGCCAGTGTCAGTTCATCGTGTGGCATTCTCGCAAATAACAGTGGATTCGAATTGGACACCAGTTCCAAAGAGATAACTTTTTAAATAATGTTTTTCATAATATTAAATGAGATAAGATAAATTTATTTAAGGTGCAATTGGGTATAATCCGGTGGCAGCTAATTGCATAAATAAGATAATATAAATAACATACAAGTTATATAATAATAATGTTAATAATAATAAAAATATAATAATAATAATAACAATAATAATAATAATAATAATAATAATAATAATAATAATAATAATAATAATAATAATAATAGTATAAAAACTGACTGATTCATAAAACACTAAGTTACATTAAGAAAAAGAAACTTCCACGTATAATCTAACTCCGCACTGAATATTAGCATAAGTAAGACTGCAATGCACTGGCACCACATAGCACTTCACTTCACTATGACCCTTAAATCACTTCATTCTTTATTTCTCTGCTCCACCCTTTACGACACCTCACTTTACAATATAACATTTTTGCATACCTATATAATCTACTATTTTCAGTTAAGTTCCTCATTTACTTAGTAATACCCTAAATTAATTTTGTAAACTGTTGAACGCTTCAAGGAAAGGGTCCAAAAATTTTGCATCTATTCCATTCCCTTATCGTTCGATTTGTCAAAGAAAATTTCCCGACATCCGTTCTCTGCGGTCTTCAATTTATTTTGTGCTTGTGATCCCCTCTTCTGATGTTCGCAGGAATACTTAGCGGCCGGTTAATTTCTTTCCAAGCTGGATAACCGCTATAAGTTTATAATATAATATACAAATATACAAAGCGCAGTCTTGCTATGCCTGTTTTCGAGCGATCACCTATTTTCGAGTGAATCCCACCCTGCCATTTTCTTGTCCCGAAAAGTAAGGCCTAGGCTGAATCTTCATAATTTTGTGCGGATTCCAACATTGTTCCATATCCCATTACCGGACGAACATGCGATAAATAAGCAATTTCCTTCGCGTTTGTCGTACTCTTTTTTAAGTTGCGCATTACAAAGTCAAGAGATCTCTAGTCTTTCTCTACAACAAAATCTACGTGACGTTTCCAACTTAATTTACTATCGAATTGGATTCCTAGGTTCTTACCCGATGAAACTCGCGTAATAATGTCTTTATTTAAACGATAATTTGTGTCTCTGTATTTATGACCTCTACCAAAAGAGACGGATTTACTTTTAGAGCTATTTATAGACATTTCATTATTTTTCGACAGTAATATAACGCATCAAGATCCCGCTGCAGCATTTCTTCATCTTCTTTCGAATTCATACTACAATATATTATGCAATCGTCTGCAAATAGCCGAACATTTGAGATTAAGTGCGCTGCCAGATCACTGACGAACGCTAGAAATAGAAGAGGTCCAATGACACTCCCCTGCGATATTCTTGACGCAACGCGTGTACCGGAAGATAACTCCTGCTCAATTCGGACTTTCTGTTTTCTATCTCACAGAAGCTCGCTAATCCACGCCACCATCCTGGGATCGATGCCTCAATTCACTAATTTCTGAACAAGCCGATTGTGGGGAACGGCATCGTACGCTTTGACAAAAATTGTTTTCTTGCATTCATCATACCGAATCTCAATGCACAGAATTCCATATTTCAAGGGTTTTCTTTTCTTACATTGATATACATTGTTAATTCACATAGTGGATTAAGAATGAATATTAAGAATTATTTTTTCCCTTTACGCAGAAAGACTATTTAAAAAATTTTATTGGTCAAAGAACGATGGCATAATTAATTATTTATATTCGTTTATTTATTTATTTATTTTTTATGTTACGTGAAAAATAGTTAAAAACTGTGTGATGTACTGTGTGAGAAGTAAATTCTGTGCATCTTTTCACAATTCTGTGATCTCTACCCTAAGACATATACTTCTTGAATTTTGAATATAGAAAGAAAATGAGTTTTTTGCAAGGATTGTTAACGAAATATTCACGCCGATGTAATAAAATATATTTTCAAGGGTAAATCAGCAATAAATTTGGGCTCTAATCCCTCATCATGTCCTTTGTCAAGGAATAATACTTCCTGCCACGACAACATGGAGAACGATAATTTGAATAACTAAATTTCCTACTGAATTCTATAAGACGTGCACAGATAATGATGTTGCATTTATGTCCAGAAGCGAAACGAGGGATCATCTCAGCATTTGCTCAATGGATCAGGGAAACGACGAAAAACCTGATCGAGATGGGGGTCATAGACAAAGAGTTTGCCGTACAGTACTTGTTACAGGTTGTTGAGAAATTTACAGTCAAAATGGTAAATAAATACATTAAATATAACTGTTAAAATTAATGTTTTTGATTTTTGATACTCAGTATAGTCGCTAATTGCACAGAAAGAGTTATGAAACAGAAACTTGGGATTTAAACTTTTCTATCGAATTTAATCGTTTAATGTCATTTGGGAAAGTGTTGTAAAATAATATACATGTATTATATGTGAATTTTTTGTAATGATCTGCTGATAATGTCACCTGATGAATATGATTTCTACGTCGAATATTAAAATTATAGACTTCGGCGTTTTCTGAAAATATATTCCCGCCTTTAAGCAAGTCATTTTGACAAAAACTATTGATTCGTAAATCAACAGACAAGGTAATGGTAAAATTCCTAGATTAATAGAGTGGCTTACAAGAACAACGCGGGTGGAATTTGGATATTATTTGTACTTTTTTACAAATTTGTTGCGACCATGTTGACGCAACGCGTCTCCAAGCCCCTGGGGGGCGTTGAGCACTTTTTGTTCTTGGGGAGTAATCCTGCATTATCTTTAGCATCTCCGGGTACGCGCCTCCCACTACGCCCTCCTGCATCACTACCCAACGGCCAGAATTGGAAAGGAATAAGGATATGGGTAGGGTTTAGGACACTTCGCAGGGGTTGGACTAGCCCGTGTAAAGCAGCCAAACTCGTTTTGTTAGAGCAAATTTCACATGAGATTCGACGGGAATCGAACCCGGACCTCAATGGTGAAAGGGTAGCGACTTCGCTATGCGCCACGAGCGAGCTCACCAACACTATTTTTTGTAATCTAAAAGTCTGGGAGCTATAAGATTATTTCCTCAGAATATTATGTCATATTTCAGGCGGGAATGAACATTCGCGAAATATACACAACGAGCTGCACGAAGGCTGAATGAATTTGAATGAATTCTGAAGCGTAACATAATGAACTTAATTTTGTGTTGAATTCATTTAAATGAATGTGCCATATGAGGATTCACTGAATTGAGAGACCTAAAAATTTTGTTGCCTTAATATCAGTCAATGTACTCTTTTCAATGGAGTACACAATTGTTTATTTGAAATGGAAAACTGCATGAAAACAGTTTTCTTCTCATTTACTACTAATTTTTTATTACGGAACCAATGTGAAACATAAGATATTGTACTATTTACGGTTTCTTTATTGCAAAGAATGTTTGAATCCTTCTCAAAGAAAACTGTTCTTCCGTTTCGAATAGTCGAGAGCATATCGTTTACGTATATTAAGAAAAGAATATGGCCTAAAATCGATCCTTGAGGGACTCCACGTGCAATTGACAAAGAGTCAGAAAGCTGTGTACATTATGTTCCATCATTCCAGTAAGGTATTTCTACTCTCTGAGATCGTTGTTTAAGGTACGAACATAACCAATCTAGAACAATATCACGGATTCCATATGAAGGTAGTTTTGAAAGTAAAATGTCATGATCGATGACGTCAAAAGATTTTGAAAGATCTAAAAATAATCCAATAGTTGCTTCGTTGTGATTTAATGATGGGACGACAGCTTCAAGAGAAGAAAATATGGCTGTTTCCGTAGATTTTGATTTTCTAAAAACATGTGGGCAATCTAAAAGCCCGTCTTGTTTACTGAGAAAGGTTTCCATTCATACGTAGAAACATCTCTCTAATAATTTTTGAAAAACTGACAGAAGAGAAATTGGCCAATAATTTTGAATTTTTGTTGCCATTTTTGAAGAACGGCTTAATCTTAGCTGTTTTGAAAATATCTGAAAATGCTTCGGTGCATAAGGGTACATTAAATATGTGCGTTAATAATGGCAGGCGCAAACGATGTATAATGGCAGGCACACAGGCCTTTAACTAACAATCCTGAAATTCATCTAAACCGGCTGAATGTTTATTTTTTAGTTTACCGAGGAAGAAATTTCGGAAACGAACATCGTATCTAAAATTTTTGGGGAACTGTCTGATGTTGAATTTTGTGGCTGAAGACCCTTAGTGAGATCGACAGCAATTCTCAAAAAGTATTGGTTAAAGAGACCTGTAGATACAGATTGGAGGCCTGTAGATACAAAGTAATATCATTTTTAGCGAAGGAAGATGTAGTACAACAGAAATTTCAAAAATATTTTCAACGGAATACACATTTAATTCCGTCAAAGGTATAGAATCGATATTATTTCTAACGTAAATACAAGAACACCCATATGTATGTCCTTTATGCGATTTTCTCTCTTTACAATAAAAGCCTACCAGGTAAAATATTGGAATTTGTAAAATGCTTAAGTTCATTGGAAGATAACCAATGTTCTGTAAAGCAGAGAACATCCGTTTGATTTAAATCGCTTAGTAGAGCTGTCTCGATAAACGCAGTTCTATTTGAAAAGGGATTGAACATTATGGTGCAGTTTGCTTATCTTTTGCAAGTACCTACACGAATGTTTTCCGCTGCATCTAATTGTAGTTTCTATATAATTAACTCCATTTTTATCTCGAGTGCGTGGTCGAAGGTTGTAATGTGTCCCAGCAGTGACAGGTTGTGAGGAAATTGGGGCAATAGGTGTAGATGAATTGGTAATGAGAAAGGGAGAAACGGGATTGGGTTCAGAGGAGGAGGTAAGGTGGTTCGAAATTAGGGTGGGGATTGGAGAACGTAAGGTGAAAGGGTTCTATATTTGGAAGGAGAGAGAGTATGACCGGAGTTGATGTATTGTGCAAGCTTGTTACCTACTGCATGTTTTCCAGCAAGGTTCATGTAAAGACCATGCCGGGTGAAGTGTTTTGCTGAGAGGAAATTAATTTCAAAAAGTGTTATATTTGTTTCTCTCAGTTGCAGTTTTAATTGTTGGTTTGCGTGCTTAATCTCGCTGCATAGTGTTGGTCTGTTTTACCAGAAGGACAGAGTCGAGACTACAATGTTAGTATTTTGGGCGTCACATTGTAATTTGTTTGCGCTGTTCAGATGTAAAGTTACCGCCAAAATTAATGTCATTCTGCCCTCCTATGATAAAGCATGTGTCCTGATTGGTCAGTGTCTTCGTGTGCAACTCTGCGGTCACATCTGAAAACCTCCCATTAGGTTTAAAAATAGATGAGACTGAGTAGTTGGATGGTAACTGCGTACTGAGAATGGAGGAAAGAGTGCGGTCATGACTATCAGCTAAAGCAAGTAACTGTTTTTTAGGCTCAGTAGAAATGTCTTTGTTTTCAAATGACCACTTGAAAACAGGATGCGCAGCTTTACTTTGGTTTTGACGGCTTCCTAGCCTGTTTGCGTTGGTTTGTGCATGTATTTGTCGATGGTAGAGAAGGGTTGTAAGGATCAGGAAGGCGAGAAAAATCTGTTTCATAATCTGAAACACTAAATTTGTTTTGAGTTGCAATTGGATGGGGTGTGTGTGTCTTTTGTGCAGTCACGGGTGTACGGTTGGCATTATTCGCGGTGTTGCCGACTTTTACCCAACCGCCTGTGTAGAGGACGACCTCTTCCAACCTTCGGATATGTTGATCTAATTATTGTTTATGTGTGTGAAGCCTTTCAAACGGTCGGCTTTGCGAGTGTAGAGAGTTAAACGAGCAGTAGAAATGTCGCTAGTGCGTTTTAATATACGTGATAAAAATTGGAAAAATACAAGGAAACTCAGTAAGAGCAACAAGCAATAGCTTAATATTTTAAAAGTGTAAGATTGATATGTATTCGATAAATTAAAAGTAAGATTCAATACAAGAATGAGAAGGTATGCTATCTACAAATTCTATTGAAGTTAGTACTTACGAAGTTTGGCAATGGTATTACGTAAATTTTCGTCCACGTAAGCTGCAACTGTTTAATACTAGTAGACTATACTTTACCGTAAATATATAAAAGATATTCACTCAAAATTTTTCTTGGAAATATATAGTAAGATTTGAAACACAAATTGAAGTCTATTCGATACACCGTCTTCGTAACGTTCAAAACAACGGAATCGTCACTCGTCACAGAAATACAATAAATCTTTCAGTAGTTAAATTAGCACAGTGATATATCGAAAATAAACGGAACTGGTTATAGGTTTTAACACTTATTACCACCTCGTAAATCTGAAGTTCGTTAAGGTTCCAATATCCGTTTAAAATTCGTAATCTGTTGTTCGAGAAAAAAACATCGAAATTATATTTTCAGCTTATCTGCAACAATAAAAAACTTAAACACACCAAAACAGTACAATCGCTAAAATAATAGATAAATCACAAAAATTCAAGAGCACAACCAGATGCGTCCGTCTGGTAAGATGGCGTCAACCCGTCAAGGTCGTTAAAGGGAAATAGTTAACTTTTTCTATATTAATAAAATTGAAGTGTGTCTGTGATTTCAAAATAACTGATTTTACTTTATTGCTACTGCTTATTCAGTACAGGGAAAGTATTGTAATGCTGCGAGAAAAAGTTTTTTGCGAATTTTCAACAGAAAAAATCTTATTGTCGGGCCCTGCTGACGAAAAAGTGAATAAATCTTGTTAATATATATTGTAAATTACTTCTTCTGACACATTGTGTAGAGTGAATCCATGTTTTGTGGGCCCTTGATACCGAAAAATCGATTGACGGCAAAAACGTCTCTGACTTTTTGTCTGTCCGTCCGTCTATCTGCGATCAACGCTAGTGCCTAAACCGTTTAGCTGACTTTCTCCAAAATTGATATTCCTCAATTGATCTGGCTGTTGTCACGGCCCCTTGAATATGAAACAGATATTTTAATTTTGGAGTGATACTTTACATGAAACCCCTGGAACATTTTTAAACAAATGGCACCAACATTTTTGATTAAATTTTGACTTCGGATACCGTAAAGAATACTTCAGAGAGCATAAAGGACACAGAAATTAGTCCTACATAGTTCATGTAAGACTCATTTTCCTTGAAATCCCTGATTTTTCGCAAACTGCAAAAGTTCAATTTTTTCCGGCGTCTACGTTCTACGAAAATATTAAAGATTAAGATATTTTTCTAAATGAAATCTGTTATTTAAAGACAGATCTTGAAATAAGATCATATACATTTTTTCGAAAATTTGAGTAGTTTTCGTGCAATTTTTCGACTGGTGTAGACAACTTTCAATTTTTTTGAAACATTTATTTTCATAAAGGCATCACATTTCTTTAAATTAAATTTTGACTTCCGAAAGGGTAAAGGACTTAAGGGAATGAGTAGGTTATGGTCTTAAATCCCTTTTTTTTTGAAAATTGCAAATTATAATAATTGTTAACTTATTAAAAAAGATGCTTTTATATTCTACGGGATTAGACAATTAAAATTATTTGAAGAAATTTAGTTTATTGGAATGAACATAATATGAGAGGACAAGATAGAAGTGAGTAATATTTAACTGCGATATCTACAAATTTATTTATAATAGTATCCTTCCATATTATTTCATATTATTTAAACTTAAAAATACGATTTAACGTAAAAGAATAATTGAAAAAATTATTACGACACTTTAATTACGATAATTTGATATTACCACTGTACGCGCGGCATTGTTGCCGTACAATTCAGCGATGGATATTTGAGATTTCATTGCTAAACGGCGATATGATGGAGTGATAACGTAAGACGGTTTTATTTGCATAACGTTAATGTTACAATGTTCTTACGTTCAATAAAATGGTATATTAAACTTTATCGAAGTCGGGAAGAGTGTATATACAGATATGCATAAAGAAATGATATCGTAATTTCGAATGCTTTCATAATGCGATACATTGGATGGTCTTTAATTCTGGATGTTCAATTTATATGTGATATTATCCTTGCTTGTCTGTTCGCTGTGTTGAAAATAATGGAAACAGTTACAAATAATAGGAGAACGTATGTGATGTTGTAACACCACTAGTTATAGTCGCATGTAGTTATTTAGATTCTATGGAAGCCAATTTATTAGCTTTTCCAATTACTGTCTGGCTGTATCCGGGGTAATCCCTGGAACGGCTCAACAGATTTAGATGTGGCTTTCACTGAAGAATTGAGTGTTCTGTTGGCTACTCTTTTTTTTTAAATTGTTATTTAGTCTTCTGTAAAAAAAAAGTATGATCATTTATGTACAGTTTTATTCTTATCTTCAAGAAATTTTGTACCTTATCCCGCCCCACCTTCTTTTTCCTCACCCTGCCTCGACCCTCCCGATTTTGTGTCACCTGCCCCATCCTGTCCCGCCATGCTTTCTAGAATTATCTTTGCTACCACTATTGTTGCTATCGACAGCTCGTACCAGATGTATTGTTTCATACTCCCAGCAATTTCCATAACAATTTTGTTATTTCCATTTCAATTACTCAAAATCAATTTTGACCTTCAATTACTCAATGTCATTATCGAAATGAAACAATATATAGGGTCATGGACCTGGAAGCTGAAGTCCATTACTTGTTACAGGCATATTAAGTCCTTTTTTATTATACAATGCAAATGTAAACTAATTCATTATACTACATCATTGCTTCGACAAATTAAATATTATTTTTCTTTTTGACGATCAGAATAAACTCTAATTGTATTGAAACAATTATGAAGCAGAAAAGATTTTACTTTTAACTTAAATTTGTGTACCGATTTTAATTATTTAATGTCATCTGCCAATGCGTTGTAAAGTAACGTACTACATGTATTGTATGTGGATTTCTTGTAGTGATCTGATGATACTGACACTTGATGAACATGATTTATACAACGTGTTGTAATTATAAATATCAGTATTACATGAAAATATGTTCCCACCGTTAAGTAAGTCAGTTTTGACAAATTTGATACAATATTAATGACTAAAATCGCGGAAAGACAATAATGATAATTCAGTTCCTAAATGGTGAAATAGATAGTACCACTCGTCAGATGCATTATGTGCACATTATGCATATTACCATCGCCTCTAGCAGAAACAACACAACGTAGTATAAGGCAATAATTTTCTAAAAGTCGCGGTGGCACAAAGTCACCTGCGCGGCACAAACCCCGGTTTACGATATTTATATTTTGTAATCTTAAAAAAATTCCAAACCCTTTCCAAATAAAACGGACGTCCACAGTTACTACTTAAATGTTTGTAAATTGATTCATGTTTCCGGGCGCGTCAACTGCTTTGGTCATTAGTCCCGTTAGTGTGGTGCATGTTTTTTCGGAAGGTGGCGGTGATATACCCCCGCTGGATTACGAGATCTGGCGCCGACCTACCGTGGGCTAGTGGGGTTACCCCAACCAGGGCTCTCCCACCAGCGGGGCACCGCCCCAGCCGAGACAAGCTCTAAGCCCCCGACCGGTCTCCCGGAATATGTGGTAGTGTAGTGCATGTTAGTGTAAGTGTGTGTGTGTAAGGGAAGAGGATAGGACAAGGAAGAGGAAGGACAGATCGCGCGCGGTCCGTGGCCCGTTTGTTAGGGTACTGCTCCGGCATTCACCTGGTGTTGATCGGAGAAACCACGGAAAACTATCGATCAGAGCAGCCGGACGCTAGAAGTCTCCTCCAGAAAGCGACTGAATTCGACCTAGCTGAAAATATAGTGCCGAAAATCCTGCCGCCGTCAGGACTCGAACCTAGGACCTCCCGGTCAGAGGCGCTGCAGTAACATCAGTTGATACACTGAGCTAAATATTTGTAAATGTATTCCATAAAAAATATGGAATACATTTACAAAAGCCTTTTTTTCATTAATGAAGAGTATAAAAATAAACAGATAAAAGTATATTAGCATTTTAAGAGGGAGAAAGGGGAAACGAGTATAAAATCACTTGTATACAAGAATTTTACCAATTGATTTATTTTGTCCAACGGCAATTTTTCAAAGACCTTTATGCATCACAGATATGCCTTAACTGCATGCTCGAATCATAGTGCTTTGGCCATTGGAACTAAACACATTTTTTGCTGAACTTAAAGAGTATCCAGGTAAAATTACGTTCATGGCAAACGGTGATTACTCATCCGTACCCGAATAATTTGCGACCCTATTTTAGAAAACAAATATTACCAGAATAAGGATTAAACATTACCGAAACAAATCACAATTACTTTAAAAACTTAGTTTACCTCCGTAAAATTATGATGTGTTTCAATTTGCAAGCAAATACGACTAACAATGATTATATAACCATTTGGCATCACCATTGATTTTAAAAGAAATAGCTTAACGTAGAACATATAACTGCTTAAACTTTTCATTCACTTTCATATCAACAGTTCATAGGCGTGCGAAGTGTAGAACAAGTGGGGCGACAACTAACATTTCTAGAATCCCCTTTTCCCCCGAACTTCTTTATTTTCATTGGACATATTTTATTAGTAAAGAAATAAAACATACTACAAGGAGAAGGGGATTGTATTTTAATCGTATTTAGAATTAATGATTGCAATTAATTTTGTGTCGAATCATTTACATCAGAATTCCCAGATAGCTTGGGGAGCCTCTTCCTCAATTTATAACAATTGCACTAATTGTCATAAGTTGATCGCGTCTGTGTTTTAAACATACGAGATTATGTGTCATATTTATTATATAAAACATACTACAAGAAGAAAGGAATTATATTTTAATCATACAATTAATGATTACAATTAATTTTGTGTCTAATCATTTACATCAGAATTCCCTGATAGCTTGGAGAGCCTCTTCACCAAATTATAACAATTGCACCAATTGTCATAAGTTGATCGCCTCTGTGTTTTAAACGTACGAGATTATGTGTCATATTTATTATACGACGTAATTTTACTTTTTCACATATCTTTCTTCCTCCTCCTCCTTCTTTTTCCCTCTTATAAACCTTTCTCCTGATCATATTAATAATCTGTCATGTACTTTCTATTCGCACAGTTTGATGTTCAGCCTGATGTCATTCTGTTTGAGGGTTTTACTCACTCGCTTACAGGATATCGGGATAGCCCCTTCTTTGCACTCTGATGTAAATGCTACAGTACGCGTAATGTTCAATACGTTTTTGACACCGCAGGAAATGAAAATATGCATCAAGTATTGAATGTGTAACTATGCGAATATGTAACTATAGCCCACAATCCACAAGGGATTCCACAGTGCGTGTAATAAGGTCAGATGGCCGAATGGATGACTTCAAACGTAGGGAAAGGAGAGAATAAAGATTAAATATAATACTCGTATATATTTGAGGAAAGAATTTGTTTTTTCGCAATGAAGTTTACAAAGTTACCCGAAGTAGTTATGCTTGCAAAGTGTAGGACGTTTAACATTAATGTTTAATTGTCCACAACTCTCTTGAATATATTTAATATGGGCATTTGTCCGTATATTACGTGGATATTGAAAGAGGATATTGAAAATTACCCTATTTACACCCAAAAGTCTAAATTATTTCAACGCGTTTATGTTATTAAAATAATTGTGCAGTGATAGTTTTAATATTATAAACGTTTGGATATAATTTAGAGTTTTTGGTGTACATCAAGTAATTTTCAGTATCCTCTATCAATGTCCGCCTACTATTTGGCCAAATGGCCACAATAAATATATTCTAAGACGTCTACTATATCCGGTATTGCAAATCAAGTCATGTTATTGACATGATTTACTAAAACATCCTCTCCCGAATCGATCTTGATTGTACAATCGGTGGCCTCAATTGCACAATCGCTGTTGCGTTAGCAAATATGATTCGATATTCTTCCTTTAAATTTTTGTGTTCTGACCTTCGGTTTTTCAACTCTTCCAGGAAGTAGGTCCTGGTCATTCGATTCAATACGCAAGGCTATTCGGGAAACCTGTGCAAATGAAGCACGCCTACATATTACTCAAATAAATACAACCAAAATTCAAACAGATTGCATGTGCTTAAAATTCTTCGTTTTAATGCTGTCACATAGGGCACCTAATTGTAAAATTTATTGAATGGTGTAAATTGCAAACCGTATTTAGTTCAGACGGAGGCGGTAAAAGTAAAACCAATTTTACATTCTCGCATACTACTTACGTAGTATAGAGAAAGTATTTCAAAGCTTTTGCAAAAATCGGCAAATTTCGGCAGAAAAACTCGCATCATGGCGCCCTGATATAAAAAACTAGTGGTGTAAACAACAGCAAATACTTTCTCGCGTTATTGGAAACAGCTATGTAATAATGATACTGCATTTTCTGCGCTACTAACACCTCAACTATTGCTTGAAAATGCCCAGTTTAATCAATACAAACAAAGTGCCTGTGATTCATATCTGCATTCATTTCGATAGTCTGGAGCAGCAATCATTTCTTACTATGACCAATGAAACAAAGAGAAATACATTTGACTGATACAGTATTCGCAGCAAATTATATAGAAGCGGGCAACGCCCTATTGCCAGCGCAGCATTATCAAAACTATGCACATTCGCTTGGTGAATAATCATTCCTTTGCAAAAACGCTTATTTACATCTGTATTTAGATTTCAACTTGTTTATCCGCTTGATGAATAATATCATTCCTTTGTAAAAACGCTTATTTACACCTGTATTCAGATTTCAATTTGTTTATCGGTTAGTCATAGTACGTCATACACAGTTGATAAACAACTCTAATACTAATAAACTAATTAAGTGACTAATATTCTACGATTTGTAATACCAAGATTGTTTATTATTGCCTTTTTATTTATTGACACAGTCTCAAACAAAGCGCAGGAAAATAAAACTTTAAGGCAGTATGTTCGTCAAAACGACCACGGTAAGGTACCCTCAAAACATACTTTAAATGAAAGTAAAATCTCTGTTCTTTAAGACGGAAAGAAACACTTTGGGCCTTACGGGTCTACATTTTCAATAGAAGAAGTTCAAATTAGTACAGGCTGTTATGGAAAAACGTTCGCGGGCATAGGTTTCTTTAAGTTATTGAAGAAGTTATACGGTTAATGTACCTTTTACTTTTATTAATGCGCAGTAAATTTTTTTAGGGATCAGATGATATTAAATGGTTATAACATACCTCACCGGGCATTCTGAGGAGTAATTTATAAAAAACTGCCGCGAAATTGATCGCAAACGAAAGTAATGGCACTCGGTCTAAGAGTTACGCTCTACAAATCATGTGTTTGAGAGCACTGGTTCTTTTACCGTCTGATTTCTTACCATTCCTTATTACATATGTAGAAAAATGTAAAGATAAAAATTGGAGGGGTTTTTGAGAACAAATCCATTTTTAAGGAAGAGACTACATTACGAAAAAATCTCTATCATCAATATTATATTTGTAGGAAGACGTTCCAAAAAAAGCACTTTTTCAATTTTCAAAAATAAAAAAAGTAAAAATCAAAAGTAAAAATGGAAAAAGCTTGTTCCAATATAAAAATTACATCCGCTAACACATTGTGTAGTCAGAATTCATGTTTTGTGGGGCCTTGTACGAAAAATTGGTAAACGGTAAAATGTCTATCAGTCCGTTTGTTTGCCGTTTGTCCCTCTGCGGTAAACGCTGTCACCCAAACTGTTCAGATGAGTTTCTCAAAATCGATATCCCCATCGACGTGACCGAATTCGACGTTCTGAAAATTTGGAACGGATATTATGATTTTGCGGGGACTTTACACGAAGCCTTAACAATATTTTAATTTTTTTTCTTAAAATTTGTTCCAAATTATTTGGATAAATATTGTCCTCGGATAGAGGAGACAATGCTTAAAAAATGGCCCACATCTTATTTTCTCTGAAAACACTGAATTTTCAAACATTGCAAAATTCGATTTTTTTTGCGTCTCCCTACTAGTATAATATTGAAGATAGGAATACTTTCCTTAACAAAATCTGTTCTTCAAAGACCGATCATTAAATAAGACCAGGAACTATTTTGTGGAAGTCTGAGTAGTTTTCTCGTAATTTTGCGTAACATTCAGACAATGAAAATATTTTCAAATCGGTTCAAAATATTTTCTTTAACTTTTTTCGAATAGAGTAAAGAACGTTTATACAAGTAAAATAGGCTCTTTAAGGAATAGAGCAGGTTTCATTTTCCTTGAAGTCTCTGAATTCTTGAAAATTGCAAAAAATTAACATTGCAAAAGAAGAATTGAAGATAGAGACTTTTATCATAAATAACATCTGTTCACAAAATTATATTTTAAAAAGGTCTTTTTTAAGTTATTGGTGCTGTTTTCCATTGTCTGAGTTCCATTTAAATCGAACGCTGTAGTTTTGAATATTACAAAAAACTGACATTGCAAAAGTACAATGTTAAAGATGTTACATCAAATTTGTTAAAAAAAATAAATCTAAAAAAAATGTCATATTTTATGATAAAAGGCTGCTTTTCGCGAAATTTCTGCTTGAAGTTAATGGATTTTTTAAAAAATATTCTCATAAACGGCAATCAATTTTTTCTTCATTTTTTTTATAACGGATAGAGCAAAGGACTCTTTAAAAAATTGCGCACGTCGTATTATTGTTGAACTCTGAATTATCGAAATTACATGTTAGAAATAATTGGAGAGATCATTAGTTTTTATGCGTCGGCAAAAGACAAGGGTCGAGCAACTGCATGATGTAGTGGCAAAGCGCATAGCACACGACGGACATGTGTGCGAGTCTCGGCGCGGAGAAAAAAAATGTTGCTGGTCGGAAATAATTTTGCAGGTTCATGTAACAGTATAATTAGGAATTGCAAAAAAATCAACGTTTTTAAAACACCGATGTTTTTCACCAGAAACATCGATATATTAATATCGATATTTTGCTTTCGATGTTTTCTTCACATCGATATTTTGTTGCAAAAACATCGATGTTTTTGAATTTTTTTTAATAAAGGGATTTAAGCACGTAGAGCAGTAGCAATTCACAGAAATATCGTTGTTTTGCGTCATCCTTTTTACCACGCTGCACTTTTCGCATATACAATCTGAGGAAGTTTGGGAGCTGCTCGTGTTGTACGAATGTATGTTATCACAAGGCATGTCATTGCCTAAATCGACAGAAGTGTTAGAAATGGCCCTCAGACGTTTTGACAAGTCGTGAACCAGACTCTCTCCATCCTGGAAAGTCCCACAGTAACATGTGATGTGTATAACCATCTTTCACCATATATTTATAAATAATATATATGTTTTATATGTGCGAATAAATTTATATTTGTTCAACATTTATCACCAAATTATTTGAGGGTTTTTTTTTTTTTTTTTTAATTTAGTAGTTTTTCCAGCGCTATTAGAGATAAAGTGCTTGAGTATATCTGGCAATACTGACTTTCTCATATTTTCGTTAGTTCATTGTGGTGCACGAGCGGTACACACGATTCAGGCAGAAGAGCATCGTTTCTCTTGAAATTCCTTGTTAATTCTAGTTGTCGGTAGTACCTCCCAGGTATTACCCAACCAGGTATCTCCCACCAGCGCGGCACCATACTAGCCGGGACAAGCTCTAAGCTCCGAACTGGTTTTCCAGAATGTGTGGAAGTGAAGTGCATGTAAATGTAAGTGCGTGTGTAAGGTATTGGTGAGGATAGGACAACGAAGAGGAAGGAAAGATCGCGCGCGGTCCGTGGCTCGTGAGTTGGGGCATAGACTAAAGAGGTATAATTCTTTACTCTAAGGTTAGGGAACTGTTCCGGTAGTCGCCTGGTGTTGAGGAACCAGAAATTGAACTCAAGCTCGCTAATCAGGAATGGAAATCAAGCTAGCTAAGCTGAAAAATCAGCCTAGCTGTGTAGCTAGTGTCGAAAATCCTGCAACCGTCATGACTCGAACTTGAGAATTCCTTATCAGAAGCAGTGCAGGTAGATCAATTGATGCCTTGAGCCACCGAAACCGGTCCTGAATTTTCGAAAATGAGAAAGAAGTAATGCGAGTAAGTACGTGCTGATGTAGCACCGTTAGATAATATTTATTTACTTTATTGATAAAAGATTAACTACAAAGGAACAAGATGCTCTAAATCAGCAAATATATTCATAAGCATTTCAAATTCATTATTAAGATTTCATACTAGAACTAAATAAAATAAAATGATGGAAATTAAAGGATAATATAGCTGAAAGGATACCAGAAATTCTAAATACCGCATCTGAAATTGATGAAAAAGTATCCCGAATCAATAATATCATGACAAACAAAATTACCGGGAGCGGTAGCTCAGTGCATCAACTGATGTCACTGCAGCGCCTCTGACCGGGAGGTCCTAGGTTCGAGTCCTGACGGCGGCAGGATTTTCGACACTAGCTTTTCAGCTAGGTCGAATTCAGTCGCTGTCTGGAGAATTCTAGCGGTCGGCTGCTCTGATCGGTAGTTTTCCGTGGTTTCTCCGATCAACACCAGGCGAATGCCGGTGCAGTACCCTACCAAACCGGCCACGGACCGCGCGCGATCTGTCCTTCCTCTTCCTAGTCCTATTCTCTCCCCTTACACAGATGCACTACACTATCACATATACCGGGAGACCGTTCGGGAGCTTAGAGCTTGTCCCGGCTGGGGCGGTGCCCCGCTGGTGGGAGAGTCCTGGTTAGGGGAAACCCCACTAGCCGACGGTAGGTCGGCGCCGGATCTCACCATCCAGCAGGGGAAGATCGCCGCCATCTCCCGCATACACTACACTAACGGGACTAATGACCAAAGCAGTTGACACGCCCGGAAACACGAAAAAAGCAATCAATTAATCAATGGAACAAACAATATTAACTCTTTATCAGAAGTATCCACATCACTATTTCTTACTCAGCATAAGAAATAGTGAAAGATTATAAATCGATTAATACATAGCGGTGAAGTAGGAACTTTCCGCTCGGCGGCGCCCGTCATAGGACGGCATTTGCAAGCCTCATGCATTTCAGAACTCATCGGCGTCAGTATAGTGTGTATACAAGTCCCAGAGCAGTGCCGCGTTTAGGGAACACGAGTGAGGGCTCCCAAATAATGAAATAGAAGACGTGAAGAATCAGGATTATGAATTCAACGGATATGTTCGAATCGAGGATATCGTTAACAAAATGGATAGGTGTGCTACACAGATTGTTTTAAAAGAGTCCAAGGAAAAAATGATTAGTCTGTGAAGAGGCAGTGGCCCTGGCGCCTCTCTGCCACAGCCAGCTCTGTCAAATATATTGGTATTAAAACTGTTTTTAATTTTAACATGTTCTTTACATCTTTTTTTTAGCAAATTGGAATGGATTATGATGAATGGAGGATGTATAGTAAACATTGTTGCTGTTGTATGTCTTTTTCATCATAAAAACTATCCAAAAATGACTTATCCTCTATCCCTGAAATTGAGAATGCTAGATTCCAAAAATTCAGTTTCAGCTCAGAGCACCATCAGAACCTTAGCATATATTTGAAACCAAGCCGGTAAAATTCGGAAAGTTTCTTTTCAGCAAACAAAATTCGTCGCACATTATTATACGGAACTTTGTCGCCAACGGCCAGGAGAAATGTGCGGAAACGACCGATCGGAGCAGGGTCTCTAGAATTTTCATCAAGGCTGCGGCTCGCAGTTATGGTTTTTAGGCTAGTTAGTGTGTGTGTGTGTCTCTCTCTTTCTCTCTCCCCTCCCCCTCTCTCTGTCTCTCTCCCTCTCTCTGTATCTCTCTCCTTCTCCCTGTCTCTCTCTCCCTCTCTCTGTCTCTCTCCCTCCCTCTTTCCCCCCTCTCCCCTCTCTCTCCCCTTCATCCCTATCTGTCTCTCTCTCCCTCTCTCTCGCCCCTTTCTCTCCCTCCCTCTCTCTGTCTTTCTTTCTCTCTCTCTCCCTCCCCCTCCCTCTGTCTCTCCCTCTTTCTCTTCCCCTCTCTCCCTCTTTCTCCCTCTCTCCGTCTCTCTCCCTCTCTCTCCCTCCCTCTCTCTCTCCCTTCCTCACTCTCTCTCTCTCACACACGCACACACACACTCTCTCTCCCTCTTTGCCGCTGGCAGAAAGACTCCCGCCCCACGTTGGCACCGCGGCTTCCTTGCGGCCTGACATACGAAATTTAAATGGTCGTGTGTGACCATGGAAGAAGTCTTTTCTACTGTTCTTTGAAAAGGCCACCAAAATGACCGATCACACGCGAGTACAACTTCCTCTCTGAGGATGAATTAATTTAGATTCACCAAGCATTGTATTATGTAATTTTCGACCACATTTTCATGGAAATGGATGAGGGATTTCACGATTGTGGAAAAAACTTAATTTCTTTGCCTTATTGCACAAATATAGCACACTTACGGCACAACATTTGAATAAAACAATACATGCTTTCCTTCAAATGCACTTGAAAATCTGCAAACTTTCATTGGATGTCTTCCTCAAAACAACGCTTACGAAACAAAATGTTCGTTTATTCTTCGCAAATTATTATTGTATACATGTGAACAACTGAGGCAGATTTCTGCAGGAAATAGTGTTTGAAATATTTAATAAGCATAATGACATTTTTACGGACGCTTATAAATTGTTCTGCCTCGTTCTAACCATCTCCTCTACTGCAGCATTTTGTACGAGTTCTTTACGCTCTCCGAGTACACAGTTTAATTAAAAGCTTTTTGTGAAAATTTTGAAACTGATGTTGAGGCTTCACCTAAAGTACCTCCAAGTCCAAACAACAAAATATCCGTTTCCAACTCGCAGTCTTGAGTTCGTTCTGATCAATCTGGAATATCAAAATTTTGGAGAAAATTGTCTAAATAGTTTAGGCATTAGTTCTGACCACATGCATGAGGACGGACAGGTGTACATACGTTTTTACGTCAATCATTTTTTCGGTGTTAAGAATTCACAAATCATGAATTCTGACAACAGAACTTCTACACAACGTATTACAGGAATTATTTTACAACATATAAGGAACAAGATTTATCTACTTTTTCGATATCAAGACACTAGAATACGAGATTTTCTGTCATAAAAATCGCAAATTCCTGCCACAATTTACAATACTTCCTCTTTAATATGTGAGCACGTAGAAAGAATATAATTCAGAAATTAGGGTTATCAAATACGTTTTTTATAGTTACTAAAGTGTGTTCTTGTTGTGGATAATTCCGTCAAAATACACGTGTTTCACCCACAGAGTGCAATGGTTCAATTTGTTGTGAGTAGTTGCTGATGACACACCGAGTAGAACAAACGAATAATTGTTTGAATTTAGTTAATGTGGATTGTAGTCATTATGTGTACGTGATGTGAAGCTCAAGGGCAGTAGATTCCATGCGCCACTTCAAATACCTATTATTTCATTCCGTCTAACATTAGGTACTATGATTGCCAACCGCCATTCGAAAAATGAAAACCGTACCAAAGAAAGTATGTGACAGCAATCCCCGGTGAACAGGTGGCAAGTAAATCTGGAATATCTATGTTGCCCGCTGTTGAAAATTGAAAACAAGAACATAATCAATTATTCAGTTAGATTCGTTGTAATTAAATTTCATTTTAGGTGTTTTTACTTATTTTGATGCATTTTACATATTTCGTCTTCTGTGATTTATGGACAGACTTTCCAGTCTCTGCTAAGTGGTACGCAGATGGAGACATCGGCTTATGCAGCAACTGTGGACTTTATGTCAGTCAGCCAAGAAGACGTCCTCACTCGCAACTATAGGAAACAAATTCAAAAAGATCATAAAACAATCTGAAAAACATTGCAGGTGCGAAAATATAGATCATATCGCAACCACAGACAAATTACACAGTACCCCGTTACCAGATCGCTTCTATTCTACCGACCAATTGTAAATTCATTCAAAATGTAGTGCTCATTATGCTCTCTACCACACATACAAACCTGATAATATATTGGAAAGTGAAAAGGTCAGAATTTATTTCTGCCGCACAATTTTGACACATAAAACTGTGAATAATAGATAAGATATTGTAATAACTCTTAGGGAGCAAAACCTATGTTTCTTTTTTTTTTAATTTATTTATTTATTGCCGCATCAACTACATGGTCATTAGCGACAGGTATAAGGTTACAATTGTTTACATTGTATTACAAGGATAAACAGTCCGTTGTATATACAGTTTAGATTCCAGAAAATTCGATGAGGATACAGCACAAAATTATACAATAGAAAAAATATCACGAAAACAAAAAATGCAATACAAAATACATAAATGATTACAATAGTAATTACATGATTACATGATTAATACATGACTACAATAGTAATTACAGAAGGTGCGGTGAAAAGGGTTTTCATTTTTTGTTATGTTTTTGATTTCTTTTTGTTTCATTGTACTTCCCGTAGTAGACTTTTCCTGGGTTGTGATTCCTTGGGATTTGGTGCATTCAATACTTTTAATGCACATACTCTTATTTGGACTCTTAGCATACTTATTTGGTAAAGAGACTTGTTCACTCCGCAGATAATCGCCAAGATATAATACATATTGTACTTTGTTTCTTATTAAACTTTCTTATTGAACTTTCCAAAAGGAACTAGTAAAAGAACCTCCTCTAAGAAAAATGAAAATTGTAGCGTTCTGGCATAAAATCAAAAAATAATGGAAGAAAGGCGTCGTATTCATTCTCCCAATCTTAACCTCTAGAGGGCTCCTAGAAAACATTAAAGAACATATACCAACTACGGACCACCTCCATGACTTCTAAAAAATATCGGTCCACGATATCGAAATGAAGATTTGCCGCGAACGATACTGACTTATTGGGCAAATAATATACCGTAGAGATATCGTCCAAAATATTTTTTGTTTTGGATAATTCAATCATCTTTCATTTTTTAAATGGAAATATATATTTTTTTTCACCTGCAGTAGATTATTATATATAAAGTAAATATATAAAAAGAGGAATATAATGACGTAATGTTTGGTCATATTGAGTAAAAATATATTTCCGACACGTGAATTGAAATGGACAATAATTCCTTCTAACAGCCTTGTTTTTTATTACACTTCAATAAAAATAAGAAGTTAAGTAAACGTTACCATTAGCAGGTATTCACAACCTTACTTACATGCTTGCAATTTCAAATCTTACATGCTTTTAAAAGGGGTGAGAAATTCCCACTTGGGTCCTCAGTCTCAATTAATTCAACAATTATTTCCATAAATATGTGAAATGGATATTTTTTATTCTGGTTTGATAAGTGGGGAGTCAGAAACGTCATAAGCTGGGATTTGAGAGAAGTTATGATAAACGTTAATGACCAGATGTGTTTTGTATTGATAGCAGGTTCCAGGTTGAAGTCGTGTGTTGAGTTAGGTGTTGGCTATGTACCAAAGAACATTAAGAATTTAAGTTCTTGAGAATTGTTTTGCAGGACTTGGCGTTTGTGCCTGTTCTTTTTGGCGGAATAAGTCCACATCGGACTGGCGTACATCATAGGGGCCTTACACTTGTAAATTGCCAAGGCGGATTTATGTTGGATGGGGCTGTTTCTATAAATTAATGGTCGTAGTTGTATAAGCTTTGTTTTAGTTTAGGTCATTTTTACATTGATATTTTTGCCAATTTAGCTTTGAATCAAAGAATAAATCTTTGCGGGCTTGTTAGGGGGATATTAGTTGAGAAACAGTGTGATTTAAAATCTTGACATTGACAATGCCCACAAACATCTAGGCGTTGAAGAATATGACATCTTAAACCACACGATGAAAAAGAGAATTCGAAAGAAATATTACAGAAGACCAAGACTCGTCCTGCACTTCGCACAAGACTCGACGAATAAAATTTCCGTAAGAGGTCGTTTGGTGGTGCCTATAGATTGGTGGATTAGAATGAAACAGAAATTTCAATTACGGACGGAGGAAGCAGAAAACTCCTTACAATGTGTCGTGTCGCCCATTCGCTAACTGTTAAAGTGTATTTCCGTATGAGAAAATGCGAAATATCCAGTGGTTGCACATTCTGTAGATACCTAAACTGTTAGATTGCCGATAAAACTGTAAGAAAAGGAAGCAAATGCTATCCACATTATTCCTGCTATTCTCTCTTCATTGAGGATGGTATCTTATCTTTGTCGTACTTATTTATTTACGAATCTATAAATTTTGTAGAAATTGACTTACTTAAAGGTGGTATCCAGTGACGAGGCGTGGCACTTTTGGGTTCTTGAATATTGTAGGTGTGCAATGGTAATTTTTTACTCTTTTTTAAAAAAACGATAGTTAGATCTAAATGGAACCTACACCATTTTTTAAACATCTAATAATCATGCCGAGGGAAAATTTAAACAAAAAGTTTAGAATCATTTTGGAGAAAATAATTGTTTAAAAAGTTCCTGCATTTTATGCAAAATTACCCGAAACTTCTTCATATTTTCGAAAAATTGTATATGACCTTATTTTAAATATCTATCTTTGAAGACAAAATTTCATTTAGGAAAAAATATCTTATTAATTAAGAGTTGATTGAGGTAATTATACTGAACGGTAAAAATAACGATTTATTTTTGGGTGCTTTTATCACTTTTTTAAAGTTTGTTTTCGAAAAGTACACCCCGATATAATGTAACTCGTCATCAGTGTGGCCTATGGAACTATTTGGGTTGACCAAGACTTTTCACAATTTGGTCCAGAAACCGTTCACAAATTGCAAGTATATAGCTCTACAAATCTTATTCCTCTTTCACTTCTCTTATTTGTTATTTTGTCTTTCGTTTCCTGCGAATAAAAATCTTCTGCGCACCAATTCGTGGTTTGATTTATTTGCGGCAGGAACTGATCATGAACCGATCTCCTCCTGTGTTCAGCGAGAGATCATGTCCTCGCAAGCCTCGCCAAGAAACGCCCAGAACCGCTATGAGTCGCGCTTTAAAAGCAGAATGTCCACACTGTTTATATTACCTCATTTCTCAGATGACCCGACTGGAACCGTTACCGGTTAATCAAATACAAGCCGGCTGCGACATGCTTAAAAAGTCAACTTCGGTGGAGTTCTCATAGCCAACTGGAGTCATGTGAATGGTAATCATAAAGTGTCAAGTCAATGGTAATCATAAAGTGTCAAGTCAATGGTTTCATAAAGTTAAAGGTCCGGTGTGGCGTATAAAATGTAAAAGTAAAATAATGGGTCAAAAGGACAACCGACAGTAAAAGCTTCAAGCAGGTGGTTACTTAGTTAAGTTCATTCGCTGATAATACCTTGCAATATATTTATAATTAATAAAAATGTGTGTGTGTGTATATATATATATATATATATATATATATATATATATATATATATATGAATATTTTACACATTATTTAAAAAAAGTATATTTGCACGATATTAAAGATAATTTGTAGATTATTTTATGATTTTTATATATATATATAATTTTTAAATAAATCATTATCATTATATAATTCGAACTGTAAAATTTTCTAATTGGTGTCACCCCTGCAATGGTGTCACCCGGGACTCACCGCCCCCCCCACACACACACCCGTAGCTACGCCACTGCTGAATACGAGACTTGAGTTAACCCTGCAGGAAGCGCTCTTAAGTATTCCATACTATCCATTATATGTGGCCAAAATTCGCATGAATTTTTAGAATAAGCCTATATTTCATTTTAATAAAAGATCCAAAATTGAAATTATGCGTAAGTGTAGAGGAGATTGGGGAAGGTTGGCACCAGTGGGTAGTTTTTCTCTCTTCACAACTCTGGTTACGACAAATTTGATTGCGTCTGAAGAAACTACATCTACAAGTATGAGGTTATCTTATGATATTTTTTATTTGTAAATGTTCTCCTGTCGAACATTCGGAGTCCTTCAAAATCACGTAAGCAAGATGTGCCATCTTATTCCACTCGCGGGGTTGCTTGGCGCAGGCCTTCGGGCAGGTTGGCATTACCCTGAGATGTTAACTACGGTCATTAACCATTAACCATTAAATAAATCATTACCCTGAGATGTTAACTACGGTCGTGGAAGCGGAAAGTTACAAACGAATAATTTTTCAATGATTTACTTGAACGAATAACTCCCAACAAGTTTATTGCATTTTGCTCATACAGTATGGCAAGTAGAAGAATCTCGGTAGTTGAAAAATTAAATAATTAAAATTTTTTTTGTACCTCTTTCTAATAAAAATGATTTTTCTTTTCTTTTTTGGAATACTGAGTAGGGAATGTCATTTCGTTTTTAAAACTTCACGTCAAGAAAAACTTAAACTTACGTTAGGAGATGAACAGAAGAAACGTTATACCTTTAAGCTGCAAAGAAAATTAAATCTTTAAAAGGAATAATTCAATAATAACATTTATAGAAAACTTAGTGCCCTTTCATGCCCATTACCAGGGACCGGCAATGAGTTTTTGTGTCGAAAATTCACCATTTCCCGGCTCACGATTTCAATACTTGTTCTTCTTACGTTAATAAGTGTGAGAAAGTAAAAAGGTAGTTTCTCAAAGCCAGTACATACGTTGCACATGTTTGAAACTGCGTGCCATGTAGCTGCGGTCACCCGTAAATTCTTAAAATTTAAAGGAGCATTTATCAAACACATAATTTGCATTGTTACATTCTTTCTAAAGAATGTCTTTATAAATATTCACTGATACGAAAATGAGATTCGCTACAAGTAATAACTGACTTTTTTGAAGAAAATAGTCCAGATTCATAGCTGATGAAAACAACCAACTCAGAAAAGAATATTTTCTTAGTTGACCGTTAATTTTTAATCATAAATATATAATAAATATAATAATAATAATAATAATAATAATAATAATAATAATAATAATAATAATAATAATAATACAAATCATTCTCTCCACCACTTTACAAGAAGGAAGTCTTTCCTCATATACTAAGAAAAACTCATTGAGCAGGTAAACTGCGAATGAGGCTCAACCATAAACTAAACGCCAATCGTTCTGAAATACTTGTGACGACCAAGGTGCTACCAGGCACTTACCAATTCACTTCGTTGGCTGTACTGCATTTTCCATTTCCCATGATTAGGCATTCGAAGGAGTGATGTTTATGCCCCGGAAAAGTCCTTGATCTTACGTAGACCAGACAGTTTTTGCATACCTCAATTAGACAGTAATTAGTAAGAAATTTGTATCCCACACGCAGTTGTTTTTACTCTCTCAGTGAATCTTCAGTAGTGATTCTTCGTTTGAGAAACTCGTATTCTGGGACAGTGATATCAAAACAAGTGTAAACATATTTTTGTCATACACAGTAAATTACTGGATCTAGCACGTTATGTTGTCAGAATCCACATTATGTGGCTCTTTGATATCGACACATTGATTTACGATAAATGTTGATCGCCATTCTACATATATACGTAGTAAACAGAAAGTATTGTAATGCTGCAGCGGAAAGAAACGATTTTTCGTTATAAAACTTGTATTGTGGGGCTCTGATACCAAGAAAGTGAATAAATCATGTTCCAAAATGTGTAGCCAATTACTTCCTCTAACAAGGTCTAAAGTCAGAATTCACGTCTTTTGGTTCCATGATACTGAAAAATTCGTTTACGGCAAAATGTCTGTCAGACTGTCCGTCCGTTATGTCATTCGTCCGACTCGTCGGTTCGTATGTGTTAAACGCTAACGTCGAAACAGTTCGGACGATTTTCTCCAAAAATGGCATCCCCAATCTAATCAAATGGGGGGATCTTTACACGAAGTCTTAAACACATTTTAAAAATTTTCTCAAAAATAGCTCAATTTTTTATTTGTTTAAAATTGTTTTTCGAATAAAGCAAACTACGATTTAGAAAATAGCGTAGGTCACATTTTTGTTGAACGCTCTTAATTTTCAAAATTCCTCAATAAAATCTGCTTTTCACACTGCGTGTAAGTGTGTGTGTGTGTAAGTAAGTAAGTAAGTAAGTAAGTATGTAAGTAAGTAAGCAAGTAAGTAAGTAAGTAAAAGGCAAAGGTAAAATTTGCAATGCAAATGCCCCGGCATTTGTCTGATGATAGGAGAAGCCCTGTCGATCAGAACAGTCGCTCGCTAGAATTCTCCTACAGACAACGAATGAATTAGACCTAGCTATGTAACTACTGTCGAAAATTTAGCCACCATTGGAACTCGAACCATAGGATCTCCCGGTCAGAGGCACTGCAGTGACATCATTATTGATGCCATGAGCCACCTAAGTCGGTACAATTTTTCGAAAATATGAGTATTTTTTGGGAACTCTTGCGTGAAATCTATGCATTTTGTACACAATTATTTTCTCAAAAACGACTCCAAATGTTTTCTTTAAACATTCTCCTCGTATGTATCAAAGAACGTTGAAAACGTTGGTGCTAGTCCCATTTCAGCCATACTTTCTGTATTTTCGAAAATTACGGTAAGTTTACATTTGCAAAACTACAATAACAAAGATAGATACTCGTCATGTACAATTTCTTGAAAAAACTATTTATTTTCGAAGAATTTCTGTTTGAAGTTAACACAAAAAGCCATTGACCATAAAAAACCAAACCATGAAAAAAATTTCTCTTCTTCCCCAAAAAAACGCTTCAAATTATCCATTCCGCTCTACATTTTTCACGGATAGAATAAGGGACGCTTAAAGAATCGCAGGTCTCATTTTCGTTGAACTAACTGAAAAATGCAAAAGTTGGAAATAATGTCAGAAATTATGAATTGTTTTACCACCACTGGTTTCGACTTAATCTTTCTGTTACTCTTAAAATCACGAAAAGATGTTCCTGGGTTATGGTGATGTTTTACCTACAAGTAAGATTGGCAATTGCTTAAGGGCCCCCATCTATATAAGTGCTCGCGTCCCGAAAAAATCATGAAATATTTTGTAAAAATATTATAATATATCTGTAAAATGATTGTTAATCAAATAGTCTTCTTCTTGCGATTATTTTACAGCTCTGGCGGCCTCCTCTTGCATCGAAATCTCCATACCCCTATAGCTCGTCATTCTATTCTAGGCATCTTTTTTGCATATCTTAAAAAGCCTGATTCTGCCATTCCTCTCACCGGGAGCGGTAGGTCAGTGCATCAACTGATGTTACTGCAGCGCCTCTGACCGGGAGGTTCTAGGTTCGAGTCCTGACGGCGGCAGGATTTTCGGCACTATATTTTCAGCTAGGTCGAATTCAGTCGCTTTCTGGAGGAGACTTCTAGCGGCCGGCTGCTATGACCGATAGTTTTCCGTGATTTCTCCAATCAACACCAGGCGAATGCCGGAGCAGTACCCTAACAAACGGGCCACGGACCGCGCGCGATCTTTCCTTCCTCTTCCTTGTCATATCAACTCCCCCTTACACACACACTTACACTAACATGCACTACACTACCACATATTCCGGGAGACCGGTCGGGAGCTTAGAGCTTGTCCGGCTGGGGCGGTGCCCCGCTTTTGGGAGAGGTCCTGGTTAGGGGAAAACCCCTCTAGCCGACGGTAGGTCGGTGCCGGATCTCGCCATCCAGCGGGGGACCACCGCCATCTCCCGAGAAAAAACATGCACTACACTAACGGGAATAATGACCACAGCAGTTGACGCGCCCGGAAACACGAAAAAACCAAACCAAACCAAACCAAACCATTCCTCTCTGGGTCTACTTCTTTTCCTTCCATCTAATGGAAACCACTCAGAAACCGTTCTGGGCCATCTGTCACGATCAAACAAACTTTTCTGGGCAATCTCCCACGATTAAGCCTTTTCACGTGACCAAACCATTTCAGTCTTCGTGTTTCCAATTCATCAATTATTGATTTTTGAACCTGCATTCGCTTAATAATGTCTTCATTTCTAATATGTTCCATTTTAGAAAGTTCACATCTTCTTCTCAAAATGTCCATTTGTTGACTCATTAATTTTTCTTTCTTCCTTAATTGCCATGTTTCTGAGTCACATAGTGTTATAATTTGCATGATCAAAAAGTCTTTTCTTAGTAGACTTGGATATTTCTTTTTCTCAGAGCAGCAATTTTACTTTCTAATAGCTTGACGTCCTTGAGTAATTTGTGGAACAATATCTTTTCTGGAATTTCCTCCTTCACATATAATTCATAGCGAATATTTAAACTCATGGCATGGTTATATCTGATCTCCATTTATTGGTATAATTTTGATGTAATTTTTAAAAAATATCAATCTTTTATTGCATTTCTATAATGGTAGATACCAACCTTTTCCAGAATTTGGAAAAGTTTACCTAATGGGTTCGTAATGTAAGTTTTTAAGTCGATAAATATAAGGTGAGTCTCTTTATTCCTTGCTAATCTCTTTTCTAGTGCCTGCTTTATTGTAAATGTGTTATCTATATATACAACTTCTACCAGTTATAAACACACTTTGCTACTCTTTTGTATTAAACTCCCTCTCAATTCTCTGTTTTAAAATTCGCCCATACAATCTTCCTGTAGATGAACATGCACGTATACCTCTATAATTTTTATACTTTTAATTTTTACACATTTAATTTTGGTTCTTTTTTGGTGAATTGATGTTTTTAAAAAAGCGTGCTTCCATCCCCTAGGTAACTGTTCCCCTCTCAAATACTTAACTTTTAAAATGATTTGTAATATTTCTAATACACTAGTTGGAGAATTTATCAATAGTTCTACAGGAATACCTTCAGGGCCGGGAGATTTACCATCTTTTTATGGAGTTCACTCCTTTAAACTTATTCCTTATGTGTCAAGGGCAGGTGTAATATCCAATTTTCTGTTAATTTATTTCTGCGCTTCCTTGAATTCGTGTATATTCTCTTCAAACATATCTGTAATATTAATAGTAATATTTAACCTCTTAGCCCATTTTTACTTTCTCGCTACGAAGGAGAGAGAAAATTATGTAATGCTGCGCGAAAATACAGCGAATTTTCGGCAGAAAAAAACTTATTACAGCGACCTGGTAACGAAAAAGTGGATAAATCCAGTTGCTATATTAAAAAAATCCTCTAACACGTGGTGTAGCCAAAATCCATGTTTTGTGGGTCCTTGCTGCCGAAAACTCGAATGATGGCAAAACGTCTGTCTGTCCGTTTATGAAGAACATTAGCGGCTAAACCGTTCAGCCGATTTTACAAAAAACTGATATTGCCCACTCGATCTGGCTGATGTCGCGGCCCCTTGAATTTAAAACCGATATTTTAATTTTGGGGGATACTCTACATGAAACCCCTGGGACATTTTTAAAATTAAAAAAATGGCTCCATCATTTTTGATTAAATTTTGTTGTTGCGTAGTGTGAAGGTCGTTGAAGAGAACGTTGCAGGTCTGATGTTCGTTGAAAACTGATTTTTCGAAAATTGCATGCAAATTCAAAGTTATTTCGGCGTCTTCCTACAACTACATTTACGAAGATAGAGATTTTTCCTCAATGAACTCTGTTCGTCAAAGATAGATTTTGAAATAAGGTTATATACAATTTTTCGAAAATTTTAGTAATTCTCGCATAATTTCGCACCTATATTCTAGTCCACTTTTTTACATTTTTTATTCTACCATTCCTCTTTTGATTTCTTTGCCAGTTTTTTCGCGTCTCCATTCAAACTGGCGTATTCTTTCTCGTTGTCCAGATTTTGTATCGCCAGAAATTTTTCATAACATCTTTTGTCTTTTATCTTAGTTTCTACTTCATTATTCCACCAATATGGCCTAGGTTTTTCATAATTCTCTCACCCCAAAGTTGCAGAAGCTGCTTCATGTATTACTGCTTTTAGTTCTTCATACAATCATATCATCAGTTGTTCCGTCAGGGTGTACTCTTAATTTATTTGCCAAGCTTAATTGATGTAGAAATTTGATGGAATTGCCTTTTAATAGTTTCAACATAGTTTCAATAGTAGCCAACAAATAGTTTTTAGTAAGTTATTCTTTCGGCTTCTTTTTTTGTTATGATTATTGTTTTTTGACACTTGTTTTCTAAAGAAAAAACTCACTGTACCCTTCGGCAAGTAGTGATCAGAGCCACATTCTGCAGCTCTGAAAACTCTTACATCCAATGTTTTAATGCATGTCTGTCGCATAATTTATATAGACAATTATTGATTTCTGGTCCTTTGTAGGTTCCATCCAGGTATATTTGTGAATATTTTGAAGTTTAAAGACACCATTCATAATCTTCATGTCATAGATGTTACATATCTCAAACTATCTTTTTCCATTTTCATTTACGAAATCTCCAAAAGCACTTACCATTTTGTCCTTTATTTTTCTCCCTATTCTAGCGCGTTCATGTTCCCTATTACTATTATTTCTTTCCTGTTACTTATTGAGTCAAGAAGAGTTGTGAGTTTCTTTTCAAAACTGTCTTTCAGATTCTTGTTGGAATCATCAGTTGGTCCATAAACGGCAATACCATAGCACATCCCACTATTTGCTATTCCAACTTCATAGTTCTTTCACTTATATCTTCTCAGTTTTAACGCTTCTTCTTCATTTTTATTTATTGCAATTGAGATGCCCGTTTGTGCTCTTTTATCTTTGGATACTCCACTATAGAAATGCATGAATTTTCCTCTAATTTCATTTCTTTGCCCCTTTTCCTTAGTTTCAGAGAGAACAGCAACGTCGATTTTAAACTTCTCCAATTGAACAAACACTTCTTCTTTAATATTTAGGCCCTGCACATTCGATGTACCAAAATTCAAAGTCTTTTTTCTCGCACAGTTTCGTTTCCATAACTGACCTATCTGAGGCTAAGTGTTGAGATGTTATGCATTTTAAAATTTTTACTCGTATTGGGAGCAAGCCTAATGTCCAAACTCCCAACATGAAGGGGCAGAAGTTTTGTTATCGAGCTTCCAGTGCCCTAGTCTTCTTTGCGACGATCGAGGCTCCTCGCCACGTTCAAAGGCCTACCTACAATACAAGCTAAAGAAAGAAAGAAGGAAAGACTCCCTAGCCCTCGAAACCTAATAGCGTCGGTGTCGAAAAAAAAATTACCAATAAAGGCCTAATAGAAAAGTTAACAAATGGGTGGCAAGTAGGTAAAAGATGTCACACCTGAAGAAAGGGTACCACAATAAATATGACTATCCCTATGGAGGATCGAATAGGACATGGGCTGCCGAGATCATGGAATTGAAAGTAGGATTAAGATAGACGTAATAAGACGTTGTTTGACACGTTAGTCTGGCTTTTTCATTTCAGCCTGTCCGGTATGGGTGACCCTACCAGTAGGCAGGCCTATAATAGCATGCTACTGCCGGCATAGCCTCCCCGCCCGCACGGACAGTGCTAAAACAAGGTGTTGTCCTAAGGGAAGATAATCAAATAGTATACTATGATAAAAGTTTGTATTTACAAAATTTAAAAATATATTTTTTAAATATTTGGTAAATGTTACAATACTCTAATACTAAGTCACATTAATTTTTGGAACGGAATTTATAAATTATTGGAATTTTTCCAGAAGAGGGTCCCCAGTACGATTTTATATTTGGGGGGCCCGCAGTACCCAAATCCGCCCCTGCCTGAGCTAATACATAGACGTTTACCCACATTCAGGTTTCTCACTAGTTAGAGCCATAGAAACCGAGCTCCTCCACGACATATCACATGAAACACAAAGGGCAAACATTGGCACTGAATTTGGGATTAGAACTCACGACGTTTCGACCACAAGCGTTGAGTCAGCATTTGCACTAATCATCTCGGTCATCCGGGCCGGTTGCAATATCTTAAACTCACCAACAACGACAATCAGGACCCGGGACGAACAGGGTTATGCGCGTCAGTCTTGCTATACTTATCGTTCGTTATTCCTTATATCGTGGTATTCACGAGCGATTAATTCGGCGTGTATATCAGCCAACTGTGACATAACCGAACTGTCTTCCACGCTGAAATCAATGGCGCAACTACAAATGAACAGGACTGAAACAACAACAAAATAAGGAAACCAAACTAAAATTAATATAATCGAACCTGAATGCCTTTACGAGGCTGAAACAGTTATTTTAAACAAGAAGTACAATGAAGGAATTAAAAGTAAAGTCATGAGAAAACATATAGGTTCAAAATATCTGTCGAAGGAACTTATTAGTAGACTAACAAGAGAATGTTCTGTGTCACATGTCGAAACCAACCTTGAGTTTTTTGTGATAGTTTGGATCACATTTGGTTCATATGTAGTTTTCGCTGTTGAACGAAACAGGAAGTTAATCAATAATAATGCTACAGCACTTAATTTTTCGTGTCAGTTGTAACGCTTACGTAATATTATAATACAAGTATACCTGTGCGAGAACTCTCGCATGTTAAATCCCACCCCCTTCCCTAACCTTCCTTTTCCACATTAAGCCGATAATATATCTTTTTCTTCAAGGTCCTCTTATCCTCCGACACTTGTTCTATATGCCTCCTTGAATTTGTATTAACTGAAAGTATTTTAACACAACAGTTCAATACACCGTTGACAATACAAACTATTCTTATTTAACTTTATTACCGAACAAAGAGGTACTCCCGTGCAATTCAATCACATACAATATCAAATAATTCATTTAACTTCACATACTGTTGCAGATTCTGCTCGTCTTTGAACAGGTGGGATAGAATCGAGCCGAACCAGCAAAAATGCAATAGAATGTTCAACAATCCTGGATATTACGGCGTGAGAGACGTTTCTTTGAGGACGTCGTCCTCTAAATGCCAGGTTTTAGGGCTCTAGAAAGTTTCGTTTTAGAGTTATATAAATATATGGATTTCAACAATGTTTCCCGAGTGACTCGACGTTGCATTTGACATGAATATTTAGATGCGTTTTTTTTTTAAAGAAATTCTTCATATTTTTAAAGTTTAAGTGCAATTCGTCACGCCTCTGTAAAATTCTCTTTTTTTAGAGACCTCATTTATAAAGATTGGTTGCGTGTAAGAGCCGCAAAACTCATCTATACTGCTGAAATAAAATAGAGTATTACCGGAACCGGAACCTGCGAAAATGTTTGCCCTAGCTGGGATTCGAACATTTGTATTCGAACTCGGTTCAACGAACTAACCACTACTTTACGACCGTCGACATTTCAGAGTTCTCTGCACATTGAAAAAAAAATCATATTTTTAATTTTTTTAATTAAAAAAGTTTTAATGAAAATGGCACTTATCATATAGAATTCAGTGGATTTACAAAAAGTTTCAACAATAGTCTTTATAAAAAGTTTCAAAAGAAATTTTAGCCATTTTTTAAGAAAAACTTTTTTCACATTTGGAGAAAATTAGCTCAATTTGTCTCAAAATTACGCGAAGACTACTTTGAAAAAAAAAGTAGAGTTCCCTCTAATCGAATAAAAATCATAAAAAACGTGAGCTATTGTTGAGTAAATTTTGAAAATGTCCTCCGGCCTTCATGTAAAGTAAACCTAAAAATCAAAACATGTTTAAAAATCGCAGAGGTCGATTTCGGGCTCATGGATCAGGTACTTTCCAGAGTATGGTTGAGGCATTATTCTTGTTCACAAACACATTTCGAAAACAGTTCATTTTCGCTATCAGGGTCGGCGGAAACGTATTTCCTTAAAAATCTCGACATCGATTTTTTTGCAATTTTACGTAACGTCCTCTAAAGTTGGTGAACGAGAAAGCAAAAATAAACGAAATGTGCAAGTTTCCGTGTACTTTCGCTGGTGAAACTTCAGTTGTACAGGTGGGCACAGATCGGTTGCACAGACAAACTAGAGAAGCTACAGCAGCGCGTACCTTCTCTCATTATTGAGAACACGAATAAATCTCAACTGCTACAATATTTGCAGCACATTATACAGACAAGCAAGGATAATTTCACTTAAAAATCAAACATCCAGAACTGAAAACCATTCGTATGACTGTATAAATACAAGGATTTAAATAGTGTAACTAGAACACAATAGATTCGTTTATACAAAATTAACTCTGTAAAATAAATATATCACAAATTGAACATTTGAGCATTGTCTCACTGTATGCGGATTGTGGAAAACATTCCAGCAATACAGAAGGTAACAACGGTGTCTTTACGCGAAGTCCATCTTATGAATTTATTCTTTATTATCTGTGTATATATTATTCTTCCAGAATATATTATAGTTAAATGTACCATCTTATTGGACGTGGAGGCATTGTAACATTAAAGTTAAATGAAGAAAGCTTCTAAATCGTTCCATCGATCTCGACCAACCCACAATGAGAAGAATTCTAAGAATTACAAACTGCGGTAACGCAGCGTAGACAAGCTGACAGCTCGTCAAACTCAACGCTGCAAATTCGAATTTGCTATGTTGAAAATTTGTAAAATAATTCTAAACTACTTATATGTTATAAATATTGCACACGATATTTTTTAAAGAGCTGATTTTTTGGAACAGGTTTCGTTTATGACAAAAAATCTCTATCTTGAATATTGTACTTTTGCGATGTAAATTTTGTGGTTGCTGTTTTCGAAAATACAGAGTTCGCCAAAAAATAACCATTATTTCGGTATTCAAGTGGTAATTTTGCGCATCGTTCCGTGGAAAGAGTACTTCTTTAGGAAGAACCTGAATTCAGTAAGAGAAATGCTACGAAAAAAATGACGTGCGGAGAAGAACTGGCCCGTTATAATAAAATGATTGATAATGTTCTTACTTGCTCCCATGGATGTCCCAGCTTGTAATTTGGTAGGCACACATTTCACACAATTAACGAAATACATATTTTCCAAAAAAATAAAATAAAATGTGTTTTTCGCGATTCCAATTTCACTTTTTCGCTACTGCTTACGCAGTGAAGAGATAGTATTTAACTACTGAGGTAAAATTCAGCGAATTTTCGGCAGAAAAAACTTATTGCCAGGCACTTGTAGCGAAAAAGTCCACAATAGCCCAGTCAACTGGTGCTCAAAAGAGTCTGATCCAGGAAAAAATTCCGGAAGTTTGTTCTCAACGGTTCTATGTTTTCAAGGGTTGTGAATTCAAATTTGATGTTTGCCACCTCAAAAAATGTCGGCTTCACAGAGAAAATGGCAAAAAAAAAAAAAACCTAAAACTTTCACCCTGCTTTTAGTTTTTCGCTTATATCTTCAAAACTATGCATTAAAACGAAATAATTATTATTTTAAAAACTAAAATAGATAAAATTTTCAATGAATGCATAATTTAACTTTAAATTTCTGAAAAACTGTTCAGGTGCCAGAGCGCGCTAAAAAACTTATTTTTGGGGCCTCTGGCCAAAGCGGGAGACTAGCCCTTTCCACCAACCTATCTCGCGGCGGCGCTCTAGTTTCAGTTTATCATGGTTGAAAACAACTTTTGTGAACCAAAAATTGGCATTGTTAAATAATTAACACTCTGACACAATCGGTAGGAACGTATTTGCCAGCGCGGAGTATCTGGAGTATCTGCAAATCCTTGAAACACACAACATAAAGTACACGTGCTTCAAATCAGTGACTTGAAGACAAACATTTTTTTCTTCAAATAGATTTTTTCTTCATAATTAGTTCCTTCATTAGCGTCATGCACATTAAAAAAATTAGAACCTTTCGGGCAATTTTGAGTGAAACATGAGCAATATTAAAAAATATCAAAAATCAGAATTTCTCAAAAAGGGCTCGAAACTTTTTCTATAAACTTTTGGTAGGGATAATGCTGAATACACTATATAAGATGACATAAACGCAATTTTGATACATCTTCTGTTGTTATTTCAACAATTACACAAATGTATTTTTTTGCAATCTTCTACGTCGTTAATATTTACATTAACGACACATTGTTGCATTTTCAAAAATAAGTGCTTCAAATAATGTCTTATCGTTTCTCAAAAACTCACAATTTTTCGGTGTAAATGAATTCGACGTTCTGCATTTTCAGAAACGCTCAAACGGCATTTTCTCCATAATTGCTCCAATTTTTCCTTTCAAATTTTTGAACAGATACTGCTAAATAGACTAAACAACATGAAATAAATTCCACTTTGATGTATTCGTGTGTTTTTTTTAAATTACACGAATATAATTTTTTAAATTTTTCCTTAAAAATTAATTGGTTTATGTTTGTTTAAATTTTTTAAAAATTTCCTAAAAAATTAAATTTCCCTTAATAACTAATGGCATTTCCAAAAAAAAAAAAAAAAAAAAAAAACTGTTCCAAATTCTACATCGAAAATTTTCATGTGGGGCAAGGTTTTGCTCTTCTATAACGTTCTTAAAGCCATTTATTTATTTATTTATCTATCTATCTATCTATGTTTCAGTTCTACCATTAGAAAATCGAGAAATTGAGATAATATGAAACTAGTGGTGCATCCTTTAATGCATTATTTCTAAGTTTGCAATTTTCGAAAATTCAGAGAGTTCAACAAAAGTGAGTCACTTCTGCTTTCCATTCGAGAAAAAAAACTTGAAGAAAAATTTGAAGCGATTTTTTAGAATTTTGTTTTATAAACTGAATTAATTTCAAGTTCAAATTACGCGAAAATTATTAATTTTTTTCAAAAACCTATTCACGACATATTTTAGAGAGTTCATTTCTTGGAACCAACTTCGAGGCAAAAATCTCTATCTTCAATTTTGCAATTTTTGAAATGTTATCTTCTTACAATTTTCGGAATACGACTATGGCATTCCGCGCCGCTAGATGGTAGTTGGATATTCTGAGAATTCCTTTTCATAGTCGGGACATTTTATTGCCAGATGAAACGCAGTTTTAATTGTGGTATTTGTGTTGATATTTGCTTTAAAAGAATGTTTTCGTACGTAATGTTCTAAGATTTGTAATGAGTAGAGACAGGATTTCCAACCTAACGCATGTTTTTATTTAAGCGAGTTTAATTCTGAATACAAATGGAAATGAGCAATTTTGGCAAAAACTGCTAAGAAAATTCGCCATGAATGATTTTTAGAGAAACTTCCTATTTGTTTTGGCAATCAAAATCTTGTATTCGAAATACATGCAATCGCAATAACTATCGGGAAAAAAGACGAAATACCAAGGATGGGATCGATCGACATTACAGTTTATTCTCTTGTATTAGCAAATAATGAAATACAACAATGCATATCTACCTATAAAAATATGTAACTCAAACGGAATTTCCTTTTAAAATGACCAATTTTTTTAAACAAATCATCAGGCAATAAACTGCTAGTTAACGAATGTATAAAAGCCGCAAAAGAAAACAGTTGTTCAATTGTCACACGTGAACATAAACAAGTGTTATAACGAATAAACGCTTTTTTATTGTCGGATAATTGTCCAGCATTTTTAATAATTTAGATTTATCATTAAAGATAAACTTTATTAATTTTATAAATATGAGTAGAATTCAAATTCAACAACTGAAAGGAGCTTTTATTTTTATTTCAAGGAGGTACATTCACTGGCGGAATCAAACGAAAATAAACTATCCTCGTTATCTTTTTCTTTATCTATATTGAAAGTATTCCTTTTTTTAAATACAGCTATTGGATGTATTTAAATACATCTCCAAAAAACTAAAAAAATACAGTTTTTCAAATACAACATGTATTTAAAATACATATTTCAAATACAAGTATTTAAATACTGCCCACTCCAAATATCAATTTGCAACAGGTCAGTTGACCAAGAAAAGAAACCTAAAAAGATTGGAACTACATGCTCCAAAGAAAGAAAAAAAATCCCAAATCTGAAAGAATAAAAGTAATACGAGAACAGAGGCAAAGAACTTAGTACACTAACAAAATTACATATACATCATTATTTTTATGGTTCAGTAGAAGCTAGACATGTTACCTGTTTTTATTTGCTACAAAAACTACTTGCATATTATGTACATACACTTTTCTTATGTATACATTTATAATATTCATTTACTTCTTTTCCAAATACAGCTTTCATGGTAGTGGGCTAATTTATTGCTTTCCCACTCTTACTTCCTAATCGTGCGTCGGAAAACGGCGAAATTTCTACAGAAAAACTATTATTGTCGTGCCCTGATAACGAAAAAGTGGATAAATCTTGTTCTCATGTATAGTAAATTACTTCCCCTACACCAATACGTTTTCCTACAACAACAATATTGAAGATAATAGAGTTTTGTTCTTGAATGAAATCTGTTCTTCAAAGACAGAAATAACGTCACGAACAAATTTACGAAAATATGAGATTTCGCGCAATTGTGGGTGGAATGTAGGAAATTTTAAAACTATTATTTTCTCAAAACGGGTCCCAAATGTTTAATTTAAATTTTCTCTTCGTATGTATCAAAGGGCGGTAAAAAATTGTCCTAGCCTCATTTCCGGCAACCTATTTTCGACAATTCCAAACAATATAACATTTCAAAACTACTAGATAAAACTAGTAGATTCTTGCCTTAAACAAAATCTGTTCTAAAAATGAGCTTTTTAGAAAAGGTTATGTGCATTTTCCCAAAATTTGTGCTTAAATTAATACAATTTATAAAAAATTTTTAAAAAAACTGCTCCATTTTTTTAATTCCCCCACACACAGAATGGTTAAAAGAATGACTGCGGTCTAATTTTCGATGAACTCTGAATTGTCGAAATTTGCAATTTTAGAAGTAATGTGAGAAAGTATGTACATACGCTATTACAAACAATTCCCCTATTATGATATAAATATTTTTGTAGAATTCAAATTCTAAATATGTCTTTTAAACAACGAACTTCAACGCGGTCAAGTTCATGAGGTACTAACACTGTTTACAATATTAAGTTTTACTTTCTGGCTCCAATTATTAAGAGAAAGTCGTCATCCTGCGACGGAAATCGGTGTTTTTTTGTTTTTTTTTTCAACAGAAAAAACACCGATTTGTCGGGCCTTGGTAACGAAATGAACAAATCTTTTTGCTATATACAGTAAACTACTTAATCTAACACGTGTATTCAGAATCCAAGTTCTGTTTCCTAGTTGCCGAAAAATCGATCGACGTCGGTCTGTCCGTGATCATCGCAAACGCCTAACCGTTCACTTTATTTTTTCCACGATCGATCTAAACAAACACAAGGCCGTCTGACCACGAAACGGAATTTTGATTATTGAGAGTTCTTAACAATAAGCATCAGAATTTTCACAAAAATCATTAAATTTTGTGCTCGAGTAGCCTGAACAACTCGTAAGAAATTATGTAGGTCTCGTTTTCGTTGAAATCCTTCGATTTTCGCAAAATGCAATTTTCCTTTTTTTAAAATGAAACCTGTTGTGCAAAGGCATCTTGAATTAAGTTCATGTGCAATTTTTGAAAGAAAAGAAAAAGTAGTTTTCGTGTAATTTTGCGTGAAAGTCACAAATATTTGTCAAAAAAGGCTTCCAATTTTTTCTTTAAATTTTCTCTTGGTATATTTGAAAGGGCAGTAAAAATGATGGCGGTTCCATTTTCGACAAAATCACAGTAAAATTACACAAAATTAACATTTCAAAAGTATAATCTTGAAGATACGAGATTTTTTCCTGAATGAAATGATAGAAACACTAACTTTTTAAATCAATTAATACAAAAATAGTTTTCGCATAATACTGGTCTAATTTTTGTTGATATTTTGAAAATGGCAAAAGTTAGAACTAAGTGAGAAAGAATGTACTGGTGTAGCGCTAGTTTTAAATACACATTAATTATTAAATTAGCAAAAAAATGCAGCCTTTCTCATTTAAACTTCATATTTAAGAGGGTCTTTTACACATTTATAATGCTATTACTTTCCAAATTTTCTTTAATAAACGGTTTAATTTTTTACTTGTAAATTTTGTTCTGTAGATAAACAAAAATTATTAAATGTAACACATATGTGCATTCTACTCTGATAATAATATTCAGTAATGGCAAAGCTCAGAAGTTCAATTTTCTAAATAAATTAAAGTTTTCAGCATGTCAAAAGGTGGCACTTTGTTGTATTTCAAATAAATCACAACTTTCAATTGGGAGAAATGAATGAGTTGCAGGGAAATATTAGTAGTACTATGATCAACAATTTTGTGTGCTTGTATGTACTGCAATTACAAGATCTCTGCTATTGCATACCATTTTTCATATTTTGTGTCGCTTTGATAATGTGCTTACAGTGGTGCAAAAAAACGTAGTTTTGCATGATGTGTAATTCTAAATGCTATGGAAACTTCTTAGGTGTAGCATATATCAGAAAGGGAACAACAGAACTCAACCATTATTTTTACAAACTAAAATAGTCTTGAAAGATGTACACAGTTGGTATTTAATATAAATAAATTATATGAGAAATAAAAACCTTTAGTATCTCTTGGGAAGTAAAATAATATTTAAAGTTTAAAATATCTCATACTTTGTGATGACCGAGTCTTAATTTTTGGTTTTCCTTGATCCAGACGGTCACAAAAAAAAAAACACATCTTGAATTCAACTGTGGCTTCATCCCTACTTCAGAAATTGTTCCCTCAATGCGATCAATAGCAGTCTATATAGAATTTACTGCAGACTAATCAGATTTGTGCTAAAGATTATTTAAATTCTTCAAAATTTTAGTACAAACTCCTTACACTGACTTTAATGACTTATTTTCCAGAACTAATGGTCAGTATTATTGGCCCTTTATTAATTTATTTATTAATGAATTGCTTCAGCAAAATTACTTCAAACACTGTCAAATGAGTAAGTGAAAGTTACTTCATGAATTACTTATTTTTAAATCACGAATATATCAAAAGACTTGATTTAAGTCAAGAAATTATAGATATTCCTTTTGCACTCTTGGTAAGGAGCAATATTGTTCCAATGAAGAAGCTCAATAACTAAGCAAATTATGAATTTTCACAGACAAATCTATGTAATAAATGTGGCCACAGCATTTATTTAGAAGGAATCATATTTTGATACCCTGTTCAAAGTAAAATTCTTCTTTTACCCCTAAAGTAGTCAGCAGCATATTATTAAATAGAGTTAGCAGTTGAAAGCAACTCTGACTCATAGTTGACTTTTCACACTAATTGGTACAATATTCAGTATATGAGTATTTTAATAATTGTTGATCAGTTCTTCTGTAGAACGGATATATTCTATGAAAGGAGAAATTTAGGAACATGTCACATGAACGTCCAAAGGCCAGAGACAATAAGTAGTGGATTCATCGCAAAACATCAGTAACAGTACCACATTAAAAACATTACTTCTATGAGATGTTAGCGATCTGAGAAAGAGAGGGCAACTTTTACTTGTATATTAAATAAATTTTCATCGTTATATGCAATATATATTAAAAGATAAGGAGAATGAAAGTATCATTGCCCCCAATAGATAAATTTGCTAAAAATGCAAAGGAAACCAGCCAGGGATTTTTAAAAATACATATTGAGTTTAGCCTAAGTTAATTCTGGAAAAATTAATTCTTCCATTTTATTCCCCACAGGGTGTTTTAACACAATGAACTATCTAATTACATTGATCAAAAAAGTTTTTTTGATTTCAAAAGCAAATATATCAAGGATATGACCAGGGAAGGCAGGTTTTAGTCAATACATTTCCAAAAGGTAGCCATGCAAAAATTAAATAGAATATTTTGTTAATCACCAGTTATGGAAGTTGATGTACCTGAAGGTCTGGGAATACTTTACAGACATCACAAAACATTTCCTGAGGAATTGGAATCTAGTACTATGGAAAAACCATACACTACCATGAGATGGATTCAGTTTCCCTTTGAATCATTTTTCTGTACTCCCACTTGGGTTATTCTCCAGACAATTACAATATCAGTGATGAACAGTCCATCAAGTCATTTTGACAATTAAAAAGCATTACCTGGGAAGCTGTTTACAGGTATGTAAGCAGATTTCTGGCACATGGCAGTGAGACCATCATCAACCTCCAAATGGAAGAAAGCACAAAAGTCCTCATAATAGGGGCGAGTATAATTTAATAGGTTAATTGGCTCTTCTAATATTTCTACAATTCACAAAACTTTGTCTGATACATATTTACCTATTTCTGAAAAACTATACATGATAAAAAGATATGGAAGGCGTATCTGGATTCAGCATGCTATTTTCCATTAAAATCACATACTTTCATCCAGGAATCAGAAATGAAATATAAACATGTTTTTCTGTGTATTTCACAAATCTGTTGTCAGGGTTAGAGCACTCTAAGCATATCAGTTCAAACATCACTTTCAGCATGAGTATTTGTGATTGCCCATCTATCATTCACTTTCTGTAATGTATTGTCTTGTTGAAAGTAAAATTGGTGGAATACTGCTCCACCAAATACTTTGCTCTTGAAAGTAAAGAGAAGTACCTTCCAATCGTAATTGTATCATTGAATGCCCTCAAGTCAATGACTTACACTGTTCAAAGTTGGCTGAAATATACAGCATTAAAATGCATATTTGTTTACATTAATTTATATAATACCACTGATAATCCAAAACTTATTAATTTTTCATATGACAACTCCCCTTAATATACTCACACTCTGTTGTATACAGAACTATATGCGTTTTTTTTTTGTTTTCTTCTTATTTTTCCCTTTTCTTTTTCTTTCCCCTGAAAACAGATGACTATTCTGTTTGGAATTTCTTAAAATTCTTTAACCTTACAGTTACAAAGGGAAAACAGTTTTCCCAGAGATTTTCAGCCCAGCAACAGCTCTTATATCACGTTTACTGAAGATGACAAGCTGAGTTGCGGTGATTCCCACATATTGCAGCCACAGTCTAAGCAAAGGCACAGAAAGCGTTGATATAGATGGGTTGATAAAGGTGCATTATGAGCAAGCATATTTAAGCATATTTGTCTATTTAAAAGTCTGTACCGCCAGGACTGCACAAGGAAAAAAACTCCATAACTAAAAGGTTAATCATCCTTTCTGTTGTGTAGTGTCACTATAAAACTACCCAAATATAAACATTAAGAACACAATTTTAATATTTTGAAGATCCGAGTATTCCAAAATTTCCGAATATACATAATATTTTCTATTTTTGTTCATGATATATTATGTTTTCTCTGGCAAATATCTTGCATTTCAATCTCGAATGCAAGAAAATGCATTTCTTTCCATTCTTCCATTTACTTTATATCAGCGTGAAACAATATTTAACATTTTCGATGCTGTGCCTTAGGGGCAACACAAGTACAACCCTACAAACCATTGATTTAAGAAAATCAACCGTTTTCTTCATAATCAGTCGTTAATCGCTTCAATCTTGATAATACTTGTTACTTGATTCTTCTATTTGTTTGGAAAGGAAAAGAAAGAAAGAATTGACGAAGAGATTAGACAATATTTTGTAATATTTTCAGTATGTTAATGACACAGTTCAGTTACGAATTTGCTGCAATAATTTTTAAATATGTAATAGTTTTACAGTTTTATAGACAAATGGCTGATTTGAAAATCAACAACTTACCTCACATTTAGGATACAAGGAATTTAAAACAACTCTCATAATAAAACTCTTTATATAAACTTACACCATTTCTATCTACACACCTACAGCTAAGAAGAAGCACTACACGTTTGCAACACATGGTGTAGCCTCATCCACTGTCTGGTTGCCATCTACAGCATCCACTTGACTAGCATTGTCCTGACCCAACTCTGGCCTTAAGCTAATAGGTAGGCTATGATAAGAACATGATGGGGGCATATGACTTCGGTCCATCTCCACACAATGAGGTGCAGACCACCGTTGGGAACAACCACCACACAGAAGACTCACTTTACAAAACCGATCATGATCAGTCCTTCGGGAGTGCAAACTACTTCTGAGAATTGGAGTAGGGTGTTCATCATCTACAACTCTAACTTGTACCTCTTTAGGTAGCAAGTGATTTGTAGCTTCCATATTTGGATGACTTCCACCTATAATTAATGACCAAGTTTTCATATTAAAAATATAAACACATACACACAAAAAGAATACACATACACACACACACACAAACAAAACACACACAAAAAGAAGCAAATTTTACTCACCCTCTAAATTTCCAGGCACATCATTTTGAAGAAGTAAATCATCACTACTTCTTTTTGCAGAGTCACCAGTGCCACTATCTTTCCCACTGGAATGCTCTGAATTGGTGTCTAAATAAAGGTGGGGGGCAGAACTAAGATTGGAAGGCAGTAGAGTGCTGGGATACTGACAACTCTCAGTACCCACTTCCACAAGACCCATCTTCTTTCTTGTTTGATAAATAATAACCACCCAGATTATGGAAGTTCCAATAGCACAGCACACAACAGTTATGACGATTATGCCAGTCATGTCATTTTCATTTTCACTGCTCCCATCACCTGCAGCTAAAATGTAAAGAATTGTATGTTTAATGGTATTATGCAAATTCAAAAACAACATTAAAATTTAACAAATTTCCACTATACCTGGTAAAATAGAAACTTGAGAATAACCCTTCTCAGTTCCCATAGAATTAGTCATTTCACACTCATATTTTCCAGCATCTTCTAAAGTAGTACCAACAATAACCAATAACTGATCTTCTGCTGTAAAGAAGTGCCTTTCAGTTGCAACTAAATTACTTCCATCTTTTTTCCACACCAATTTTGGTTTGGGTGAACCGGCAGCCATGCACTCAAGGACAATTGGTTTTCCTACGGTTGTTTCTTTACTTTCCATATGTTTCACAAATGAAGGTGATTCTGAAAAAACATTATCTCTTAAATTAGATTAATATACAGGTGTCTCAGAATAAATGCTACAAAATTCTAATAGGCCAGTAGAGGGGGGTGAAAGTGATGATTTTGTTTGTCAAAGAACATATATTAGAAGTTATACACATTTGTGACATTTTTTCCTGAGTTTTCGACAACCCAGAATGCACAATGTTGACAGTTTCATGAAATCTCTTTGTTTGTGTCAGAATGTGACCACCCCCATATTTGTGCATAAGAAGTTGCTAACAATTAAGGGGAAAATGTTACCCCTAACTCAGTTGTATGAAATTTTCTACTACTTGTTCACCAAAAAAATATGATAATTTTAAACCCCCTATTTGACCTAGAAGTTTGTAACATTTACTCTGAGATACACTGAGTGTATCTATGCGATTTCTGTAACTTGATTTGATTTTCCCAATTTTTACAATAGTTGCTGCTTAACTTTTATCTGTTTCATAATTTGTACTGATTGCATTTATGCAAAGCAATGACTGTCATTACAGTTAAGCAGTTGAATGTACAAGCAAGGCCTATGTATCCAAACATTTTTTTTTTGTCATAGGCATTTCTCTGTCAAGTACATAAAAGTACTAACAGAGAGCAATCGAATTGTATTGATGGAGTTTGTTATATCACTATTATTATCGTCTATTTGTCTGCCAGCCAGTCAGTCCATCCATTTGTCCGTCAGACTGTCCGTCCGTGTCAGTCAGTGCTCGTCTCTCTATCTGACTGTCAGTGCCCCTCTCTCTATGTGACTGTCAGTACCCCTCTCTCTATGTGACTGTCAGTGCCCGTCTAACTCACTCAGTGCTCCATCATTGTCATCTCAGCCATTGTCTATCTTTCTGACTCAGTGTCTGGGTGTCTTTGTGTGTGTCAGTGAGTGCGTTTTTTATGAGGGTACGTGGAAATCTGCAAAAGATACTGGGTAGTCAATTTTACCAAGGGTGTGAGATTTTTTACATTTCTCACTCTAACTAAACTTCTCTTCTCCTCCATCCTTCCCGCTGAACCGCATATAGGCATTACATCGCGGAAAGCGTAACAGTGACAGTCACATTACGTATTTATTATATTCTGGTGTTTCTGTGTTAGTAGAGAGGGGCCATGAGATTATCTTAATTTCTTACTCCAGGAGTCTTAATTCCTGCAAAACTTCATGTGCAAAATAACACACCGCCCTCCAACTCTTTCCAGAGGAATGCATATTTGCAAAGCCTGGTGGTTTTAAGTCATCTAGTCTCTCACAAGCATCTCTACAGTGACTTTTCAATGATGATCAAAATGTGGGCAGTAAAAAAACATGTGTTCCACGTCCTCAATGGCATGTTCGCACACAGGACAGTATGGGGTATCATCCAGTTTGAACCCATAAAGGTAGGCTCTGAAAAATCCATGCTTCATCAGAAGCTGCTTGAGGTAATAATTTACCCAACCTACCAACTGATCCACAATTCAATGGTAGGAATCAGTCGATAGGTCCACCTTCTCTTCCAGAAAGTGTCCCATCGCCACTGACATTGAATCCCGTTTCTTTTGCCATAATTCCTCTACCATTCACGAACCATAAGAGAGTTTCAGCACCAGGCGTAAGGAGATATCCTTAAACTCTATCGATCACGTGACTAACGACTTTATATGGTCATAATGAACAACGTTCAGAAGAGTTTTAGCAATTCCAACATTGCGTTATGCATTATAACAAAAGAAACATTTCAAGTGTTGAACAAAGAATTTGTATAATATATCAGTCTAGGCTAGCGATGAGACTTTTAAACCACAATACGAGACAAGAGTATAATAAACTTACATTGTATTCTGAGTTTTAGATTTTGTGGCCCTTTGCTATGAGTATGCACAATGGACTTTTGAATCGACTGCTCTTGAGAACGTAGGAAATATTTTCAAACAGCGTTCATTATGAGAGTAAGACATAACCTATCCCAAAGATACGATTTCAACTTCTTTTTCGCAAATTTATTTCCTATCACTTCTTCAACATTTCCTGTTAATTCTTGCCAGCGTTGTGGAGTTAGTAAGGAATAATTGTATATGCCTCACACACGAGAATCGGTTTGTCAGAGATGGAAAAATCCTCAACGTTTCCTGTTCTTAGGCGGCCATTTCACCGCTTGTAAGGTGACCGTAGAGACTCCTATAGGCATGCACTATTTATGAAGGTATAAGATCGACCTTAGGCCTAAGGTAAGACGATATGACTTCAAGATCCGTCGCGGGACTGTGAGCACATAAAGTCACTACCTTACGCGTGGTGGTAAACCTCGCTATTGTATTTTTTGAGAACATCCTGAATATTTTTAACACAAATTTTAAAAAAATACAAATCATTGTTAAGAAAAGGCACAGGGCAGGCTAAAATCATGAAACATGATGAGGATATTTTCAACTCAAATTACAAAACAAAAGCAATGTGGAATATAAAATATACGACCAAATCAACTGGAAGTCTTGTAGAGAATGTTGTTTTAAAATATGACGATAGAGAAATGTGAATGATTCTGCAACACTGGCTAGTTTCTTTTACCAATATTTTTCGAGAATTGCTGCCAATCCCACAAGGGGTCTTCTGCCATAAAATCCAATATCACACATTTCCTCAAAAATTTTAGACACAATGTTTGTTTCCGAAACGTCCTAGAAAATTCTCAAAATAATCGGTAAACTAAAAAATAAATACTCGGCCAGTTTAAATGAATTTTCGGATTGTTTGTTACAGACCTGTGCGCCTGCCATTATACACCCGTTAACTCACATATTTAATTCATCCTTACACACCGGACCGTTCCCAGGTATTTTTAAAACCGCCAAGATTAAGCCGCTCTTCATAAAAGGTAACAAAAATGAAATTCAAAATTATTGGCCCATTTCTGTCAGTTTTTTTCAAAAATATTAGAGACTATTTTACATATGAATGGTAAGCTTTCTCTGTAAACACGACGCGCTTTCAGATAGCCAGTGGATTTACAAAATCAAAATCTACGAAAACAGCTACATTTTCTTTTCATAAAGATGTCGCTTCATCTTTGGATCAAAACGAAGTATGTGTAAATTTTTTTTTAAAATTCCTTCATATGGAATCGGTTGTCCTAGATTGGTTATGTTCGTACCTTTAACAACGACCTCAGAGAGTAGAAATACCTTACTGGAATGACGGAACATTATGTACAAACCTTTCTGACTCTTTGCCCATTGCACGTGGAGTTCCTCAAGGATCGATTTTAGGCCCTATTCTGTTCCTACTTTACGTAAATGATATGCCCTGAATGATTCGAAACATGAGGATGATATGAACATTCTTTGCAATAAAGAAACTGTAAATAGTATCCAAAGTTTCACATTGGCTCCGTAATAACAAATTAACTAGTGAGAACCTAGTTAATTATGCTACACGTTCAGAATTCTTTCAAATTCAGTCAGCGTTCATACAGCTCGTTGTGTACATTTCGTAAATGTTCATTCCCGCCTGAGATACGGCATAATATTCTGGAGAAATACATCTTAACTCCCAGACTTTTAGATTACAAAAACTAATTGTAGGAATAATAACCAAACCCCACCCACTTGAATTTTGTAAGCCTCTCTTTATTAATCTAGGATTTTTACCAATATCTTGTCTGTTGATTTACGAATCAGTGGTTTTTGACAAAAATGACTTGCTTAAGGAGGGGGAAATATTAATGAAATATTGAATAGACAAAATTTAATTATGACACAATGGCTGGATAGTGGACATTCCATGGATTTTACAATGTTAAAATACTGGAGTCAGAATGTAATTATTTCTCTAGATTGGTACCGGAAACTCTTCATATAAAAACATCAGATTGTCTCAAATCACAGGTGGAATCTAATACTTTCACATGTCTTTATGACTCTGTCCTATGGAAGTTTTCAAGCCTATAATATTTATGTATGGTGGCTTGCCCAAGTTGTAATTTCCTGCGTTTGTAAATAATTGAGTGAAATTCATTATTTATTATATAAAGATTTCTTTTATAAATTTGTTAACCCATTTAGTATTTGTAATTTGTGTATTGTATTTGTTGTCACGTATTTGAAGCCTCCCCCTTTTTTTCTTGAAACACCTCGCAACGATCAGCTGATTGTTTACATTGGGTTCTAAGCATGTTGTAACTGCCATGCCAGATGTGTGTTTGCACGTCCTGTTGCAAATATGGTTTCATTTTGATGTTTTGTTTGTTTTAAATAGATGAGTCTCTATGTTATACTATATTCAGTGCTATATGTTTTTCTTTGTAAGGTTTCTTTCTTTTCCCTTCATATTATTTTCTTATTGTTCAGTAATTATGTCATAATTTTTCTCCGTTACACAGTCTCGCCTGAGGATGGGGATGAGTTCCCCAAAACGTCGCTCCGAAATTTCTAAACAAACTCTCTATATATGTATATAAATTAATAATAGGATTTTTGCATATAAGCTGTAAAAATCTTGTGGCCAAATACATAGACTGAACCTGTACCAAGTATTGTACTGCAACTTCTGGGTCGATGACCCCTATCTCGATCAGATTTTCATCCAGTTCCCCTGATTCTGTGAGCAAATGCTGAGATGGCCCCTTGTTTTGCTTCTGGACATAAAAGTAACTTTATTATCTGTGCAAGTCTTCTAGAATTCAGTGGGAAATTTAGTTTTTCAAATTAACATTCTCCAGGTTGTCACAGCAGGAAGTATTATTCCTTGATGGACATGATGAGGAATAGAGTCCAAATTTATTGCTAATTTACCCTTGAAGATAGATTTTATTACATCAGAGCATATACTTTTGTTTACAATCCAGGCAAAAAACGCTCAATTTTCTGTATTCAAAATTCAAGTCGTATATGGCTCAGGGTAGGGATCACAGAATTTTGAAAACGTGCACAGAATTAACTTCTCCCCATAGCACGCCACACACAGCTTTTGTTTTTTACATAAAATAAATAAATATATAAATAAACAAACTAAATAAATAAATATATAAATAAACAAACTGATTCACTTGAGATGGTGCGGAACGCACATGCAACTGAGCGCATATAGTCGATATATTTATTTATTTAATCAAATTTACGGGTGATACTCTTTACATAGTAAAAATACAAATTCAATAAGAATTAAGAGTACAGCATGTGCAGATACTTATAAAATATCAGAAAGATCTCATAGGTGGAACGTAATATAAACCTAAGCGCAAAAGAATGAAAATAAAAGTATATGCAAATTTACAAATTTCACATAATCAGAAATAATTATGTCTATTACAAAAACATTGAAAGCCATTATTTTCAGCTGTCAAAATGTCATAATCAGCGACCGTTGATTATGACATTTTGGGACTATTCGCCAAACCACAAATATGTTCATCGTCTCATTAGCACAAGAGTTACCTGCCTAAGTGTCCACTAAAAAGAAAGTCATTCTTCTAAAGACTTGCTTTGGTACTCTAAAAGGTATGCAAGAAACAATGTTCTAGTGGCGACCGATGAGATCGGTGGTGCGTGGTGCCGCTTTCCCGCACCTTTGCTCTTGCAGTGCAAAGCATTTAGTTCTAGTGTGGCAATGGACAAGGTTCGTTGTGCGTGGCGCACCAGCGCACTGCAGTGCAAGACATCTGAAAATATTTCCAGTGTTTTTGGCCATAGCGGCGAGGGAAATGCACTGTAAAGTGACGATCGAACATGACGGATATTGTAGGTGAAGCTTTTCTTTCCGTTTATTGCTGATAATTCACACATAGAAAATTCCTTCTCAACACAACCTACATTCATCAAGTGAGTGGTGACTCGCAGTGCCAGTGGACTTATACTTCCACGCCCTGCCAGATGGCCACACATGGATAAAGAGGCAAATTCGAATTTGAAACAATCTGAATTGTCAGTATTGCAGAAAAAAGGCAGTAAACAAACTCGTTATCTGTCCAAATTGCAACTGTCGTTATCACAAGAGCTGTGGAGGGAGAGTTAATGTAAACTCAGAGGAAGGTTTCAGTTGCTGTCAAGTTGATCAAAGTGATACATCAACTACAGTTGACCTCCCCTCATATCTTGAGTCTCACAAATCAATTGTAGAAAACGAGGAATCACTAACAGAGAATAGCATGGCAGCAACGGAATTCGCAAAACTCCTTAGAGAAGAATTTGGCAAACTCTGGAAGGAAATGAAAAACGAATTTGCTACCTCAAGAAGGAATTTTGATGAAACCCATAAAGAAATTATAAATGATATCTCTGGAATTGCTAAGAAAGTAGAAGATCTTATGACTGACATGAAGAAATGTCAAACTGGTGTGAAAGATATTTCGAGCTAAATGAAGTCTATTCAAGAGGATAACAAGCTATTGGTAAGATGTGATACAATCGAGTCCAAACAACACGATATCAATTTCAAAATGGAAACCACAATAAATTCTAAAATTGAAAAAATTGGGACTGCTGAAAACTAAAAACACTACCGAGATTACACGTGCAGCTATAGGAGAGAGAGAGAGGAAAGGTACCGTAGACTGAAACATGTTATCATCAATGGAATTCGAAAAAGTAAATCAGATATCCCTGCTGAGAGGAAGAGAGAAGACGTCCATTAACTTGGAGAGATACTTCAAGGCCTCAACTCCAGAAAGAGTTACCTGCACAAACTCAAACTAGCGTTTTGCAAGCCACACGTTTAGGAAAGTTAGACCCAGATAAATCTCGACCACTGAAGATCACATTCAAAACGGCAGAACTTGCACATGAACTACTGTGAAGGAATAACGATTTACCTCAAAACATTTCATTTAACAAGGATCAAACCCCTCTACAATGTGAGGAGATCAAGGAGTTGAGAGTGGAGTTGTCAAGAAGACAGAAGAACAACCCGAAGGCAACCATTCCCGAAAGCATCCATTAAATATAGGAAAGGTACACCAAAAATAATCAGAGGTGGTCAAGCCTCTCAACAGGAAAACTAGCGCAGGCAACAGTACGCTATCCTACAATTTACTATACCAACATAGCAAGCTTTGATTGTTCCTATTGGACATCCAAGAATACAAACCAACTATTATAGCACTGACACAACTATTATAGATTGAAACCAGACATTCCGGATCAAATGATTCATATAGAGGGCTATAACATGTTTCATAGAGACAGAATTGGAAGACGCGGGGGAGGAATTTTGGTGAACGTCGCGAGGGAATTCAATGGAAATCCTCTTATAGCCATCCTTTAGTCAGATATGCAAAGAGATTTTTTGGAATCACTATGGATGCAAATTAGGCTACATCATTTCAATTTAAAAGTTTGTGCATTATTTCGACCTTCTTTGCCATCACATAGAATTTCAGATGTAGACACTGCCCTTTTTAATATGTTTCGCCAGGCGAACGATTTGGAAGACCTTACGATCGTTCTTGGAGACTTCAATTTTCTATCGCTTTACTGACCCCAGCCAGCTCAGGTTACATTCTGTTTGTAGAAAGAGAGTTTCTTGAGATATACGAAAATTCTTGTTTCCCTCAGCCGGTGGAACCAGGTTTCGGGACGGACAGAGATCAGCAATGCTCGATCTAATTAACACAAATGACAAATCTGCTTTATCGACTCCAGTTGCGTGACGCCCTGTCGGTAATAGTGATCATGTTCTATGCTTTGATATCCAAACCGATGCAGACTCCCCTAAACAGAACCACAAGGTATACTGACGTGCTAACTGGGATACGGATATGAAGAGGGACCTTCAACAGCTCCTCCTCACTTCGGAATGTGTCAAACTGGAAAGTAATTAGATGATATTCATATCAGGAATAATCAATACCTTAGAAGCTTACTCACCTATTCAAAAAGAAGCCCTGAACAAAAATAAACGGATTACTAAAAGGATACAACAACATACACAAAAAGAAACAACTATGGACTAAATTTAAATCCACCAATTGTCAATCACAATACAGGAAATACAAAGAGCTACTCAACACCATATCAAATGAAATTTGCGTTTGCATGAGAAATTATGAGCAAAATATTGCCAAGGCCAAGGGCAAGCATCTGTACTCGTATATCCGTAAACAGCAACTCAAAAGAAAAGATGGGTGGAGGGGTCGCATTGTTCGTGATGACATTAAGGTTAAAGCAGTCGCTCAACTCCTCATCCACACTACCTGGCATGGAATATATGTTTGCGGAAATCCAAATTGAAAGGAAGCGTATGCTTGTTGCTGTTGTTTACTGGCCCCTGAAAACAGTTGTTTAATCTGAGTTAGAAGTTCCCCTTTCACAGTTTGTAAATAAATATCAAGATATAATCATGGGTGATTTCAATTGCGATCTGAAGGTACTGCTCACAAACTCGGCCGAAAAGTTTATTGACACTATCAACTCATACAATTTACAGATATTAGAATTTGACCCTACTCACCTATCATGGAACATGGATAGATCACGCGATTGTGTCGGATACTTTGAAAGTATTAACGTACGGTTAGATATCTCTTTTGGGAGTATCAAAGCACGATTTTCTATTTATGGTGTACTCTATAAAACGTCCTAAATATGAACATAAAATGATCCACTACCGTGACTACAAAAATATCAATTCTGAAGCCATGTGCGACGACAGTACCATTCTTTGCTCCCTGGAATGAGGTTCATAATCAAACATCCCTTAATAGTAAAATAGAAGTCTTCAACGAAATTATATCAGATCTTTTGATAAGCATGCACTACTGATGCTGGTAAATCCTTTGATGCAGGAAATTGATCAACCAGATCAAACAACGCATTGCAGACTTCTCTGAATGTGACCTCATCAACATCCTTTGCCTGAATGGTCATGTTATGGGTGAGTGATCTCACATCAGCATGCGATCCAAACACTTTCTTTGGCAATCTGTGAAATTGTGGGAGGAGATCACTGGATGCTGTCTTCTGAATCTGGGTGAAATTTGAACCCAAATTCTTGGGCGCAGCTTAACACAATTTGCTTTACAGTTACGATGGACACCCAATATATCACATGTGAGTGAGTGTGTGTCTTTGTGTGAGTGTGTGTCTGTGAGTGAGTGTGTGTCTGTGAGTGAGTGTGTGTCTGTGAGTGAGTGAGTGTGAGTGAGTGAGTGAGTGAGTGAGTGAGTGAGTGAGTGAGTGAGTGAGTGAGTGAGTGAGTGAGTGAGTGAATGAGTGAGTGAGTGAGTGAGTGCGCATGTGTTTTTTTGTGTGTGCCAGCATTAAGTTGTGTCCAAGCTTTAAGTTGTGTCCAAACTTGTATATACAGAGAGAGAGGTTCGCAATTCTAAATTCAAAATGCTTCATACAATTTTTCTTTCTGCAAAAATTTAATTCAGATTTTTAATGCTCTACTGTAAATGTTTGGACTTTGCGATATTTTATGCATTAAACTTACCCAAAACAGTTAATGTTGCATTAGCAATTATTGATCCAACTGCATTCCAAGCAGTACAACTGTATATTCCCATATCAACAGTTTTTATATCAATAATGAAGAATACATCATCATTATGCATCACATGCATTCTCCTTTCACGAGCTGCAGGGAAATCATTTCCCCCATCCTTTCGCCAAGATATTTGTGGCTGAGGTGAGCCACTTGCAGCACATTCTAATTTAGCTGTACTGCCTGATTTTGCCGTAACATTAGCAGGAATTTTATCAAATGTTGGATAAACTACAAAAAACAAAAAGTTAAGTACTACATGAATTTCATATTACAATTCTCTTACTGTTACAGGTGACACAAAACAATTTAAATACTAAAACTTTTAATGATTTTCCCACCCCATTTCAGGAAACATATTTTAAAAAATCTCTATGTTACAGGCAAGGTGTTCTACTTTCTAACCCTTCAGCATGGAGCCTTGATTGTGATATCTAGGGGTCGGATTTTAATGAAATGTCATTTCTTTTTCTTTTTACTTTAGAACAACACCGTTTAGTGTAGATATTCATTTTATATTATGACAAAAGGAAATGACTCATTTTTAATGGTATTTGCTTCAAATAACATTTATGAGATGCAACAAGTGATCTTCACAGAATTATTCAGTAGCATATTTGTTCGCGTAGAAATTGTTTTGGCAGCTGTTGTATGTAATTTGTGTGACGTACATCAGTGCCACTGCCAGATCGGCCGATTTGGGGATAACAGAAGAAAGAGATTTCCTGGTAAAGAACAATCCAAACCAAAAGTAAGCTGAGTTCACTCAAACAAATGGAAGAAGCCTCGATTACATCAGTAACGTATTCACCAGCTTCAGTTGTTCATCGGAACGGGTTTTGATAAAGAGTTTTTACATCATTTTTCTTTAGTTTTAGGGCATTTTTAAAGCATTTTATTGATCATTTTTGGCAATGTTTTAAGTCATCAAAATCCGCCCCCCAAGTGATAACATTCCAATGTGAGTGGAGGATTGTGTATGTCACCATGGTAACAGGTAACCACATAAGTCACCCTCTATAACCTCCTATCTCTTCACAGCATCCCAATGTAGAATGGAGAATCTCATGATGTCTAGGCATGGTTTCCCAGAAAAGAACTTAACACTCTCAAAATGTTATTCTGCATTGAAGGATTAAATACGTAATAAATTTTTCATGTTTGTTAAACAATATTAAATACCATACATATAATTATAATATGTTACCTACCATAAACTGACAGTTTTGACTTGGCAGAATATGTTGTTCCATAGTTGTTTGACACTACACACTGATATTTTCCAGCATCATTTTGAGTAATGTTTAATAATGTGAACTCAGAGCTTTGCTCTGTGCCTTTGCCGTCAGAACTTCGAATGAATTGTTGTACATTAATAGGTTTTATATCTACATTGTCCTTCCTCCATTGAAAGGTCATAGGAACTTCTGCAGATGATGAAGCTTTACAATGAAGAGTAACATTGTTTCCTCTTAAAGCTGTCTGAGTCTGAGGATGGACCATAATGTTGGGTTTTGGAAACTCAACTGAAAATAAAAACAAATATAAAATACATGAAATTCTTTCAAATTGTATTAGGCAATATAAAAACGTCTACTGGTGTTTATCAATTCCTGTATCATTAAGATAACAAATACTGTTTTTATAATGGGATACATTATTACGTGTGTGCCGCCTGAAACAAGAGGGAGGAGGGAACTCTATTTCTGGGTCGCCTTTTCCAACTATTTTACTTTTATATGACATGTTTTACTAGTAGATAAATAAAACGTACAAGGATAATTAAATTAGAACTTAAATGATATAATTAATAAATACAAATGATTTTATGTTGACCCATTTACAATGTTATCAGATAGCTCTGAAAGAATTTTTGCCACAGGCCATAAAAATTCCCTGAATTATCATGTTTTAAAAAAAGGAAATTATGGATTGAACATTTTTACAGAAATAAAAAGTTTTCTTTACATGACGTGGATCCTTCCAAAATTTTCCGAGGAAGGGACCACAACAACAACAACAACAACAACAACAATTAAGAGAAAGAAATACACACATGAATTGCTGTTCATAACTGATACTCGCTGTATCGTCCTAAATACTTGCTGCCCACACATGACACTCTCCTGAACCAGATAGAGCTACTTCGCTACTTGGCAATCAAAAACAGTATTACGATGTTGAGTCGATAAAAACTCTTCCATGTAGAGAAAGATTAATTTACATTAAATTAAAACAATTCAAAAATATTAGTGTTCATCATTTAATAAAGAGTAAAGGAATTGTTTGATTTTGAATTTAAACTGACAATATTTTAATGATAAAGGGAATAATTTGCACACAATTCTAAAGGAAATAGATTATTTAATTGTTGATGTTTATCTAACCAAAAAAACTTGCAATAACAAGTAAAATTATAATTTCAAAAGAATATAGGAGACATAATTATTACAGAATGTCCATGCAAAACAAATGTTCCATGGATGTAATAAATCAATACACACTCTTTAGATTCACTAGTATTTGGAAAGAATGAAAAAGAAGTAGGGTCAAAATATTTGAAATGCCAGGTGGGCTTACTGATTTGCCAATCCAACCCTGGCTTTTACTTATTCATCTACATTCATACAGCCATGACTTGTTAGGGCTGTGCCACATAATAAACTCAACTTCTATTAAAATTCAATGTCAATGAACACTGAAAAGCCTGTGTTCTGTTTGTTTAGATACATATTAGTAATGATTGTCTTCTTAATGTTAGAGTGTAGGATTCCTCCGATTAATAAATTAAAAATGCTCTTATCACTCTTTTGAAAAAAATGTTTCTATTGCATATATAAGTAACAGTCCTTTTATTATATTGTATAAAAGTGTAGGGATATTTATATTCAATACTATGAATGATTGTAATTAGATACTATGAATGAATTTTTATTATATTATGAAACCGGGCACAGTGTGCCTTACTGAACAATTGATTTGTAAATTTACGCATAAGTGTTATATGTTTTACACAACTGGCCTAATGACATATGTTATGACTAGTTGGATAAATAAATAATCTACGCTAATTTAAAAGACTAGTTTCCTGCATAAACCATTTCTTGACATTTCAGATCCTAAGTCAAAAGTCCTGTATAATCATAATGTCTTCAGAAACTTCATATTCATTCACAATCTGGATGATAATACACATGTGCTATAATTAAATTTAGAATAAGCAGGAAGTTTTGAATGCAACAACTAAAATTTTCAAGTGATGGATTCATTGAAGAGATCCTAAGCCGCATCTGGGATTTAGTTTGTAGTACCTTGACTACTTTGAGGTCTGGCTACAATCTTGCAAAATAGAATTGCTTCTTCTTCACATGTAGTGCTTAATGTTGATAAAGGTAATAACAAAAAACATTATGCAACCACAACACATGCATTGATTGAACGAGCAACAACTGGATAATGAATTTTCTGATCACAGTGTAATACATCTATGTAAGCATTTGGCAATAAAATGGTTCCAACCACCCTTCCTGGAATAATTAATAATTCTTGGGAAATAAATAATACTTTATTGTAGATATCAAATGTGTTATGTACTAATTGTACAAAAATGGTTATAAAAGTCATTAAAATTCAAACAGTTTCAAATCTTAAAAAGGAGTTCAAGTTAACACCTGCCAGACCCTATATCAGACTCTTAACCTCAGATGGACCCTGCAGGTTATCATATATTCTTATAATTATTACATGCACTACTCTGAATTTTCATAAAAATAGTTATCCTATACACACGGTAACTAAAAATGTACATAAAATGAAAACATTCAAGACATATCAATAAATGTTAACTGATATAACTTACCACATGTAAAATTGGATATTGGCACTTGCAAAATTGACATTCCTTTGAGCCAGTCAGGATACGAACAACTGGTTGTTATTGATTCATAAGAAGATTCTTGCAGCCATACAGGAAACCATTTTAAATTGCAATCACATAGAAGACTAGTGTGTTAAGAAGCAACTCAGTTAATTGTGTCATAGGAGCAAAAACATTTTCTTGAATGGAAGTGATATTATTACTGCTTAAATCTAAGGTTTTTAATTTTTCTAGACCAATAAAAGCTTTTTTATTGAGTGTCTTAATATGATTTGCAGCAAGACCGAACTTCATCAACTGGCCAAGACCCACAAAAACACCTGTCATATCATCTATTGCCCATGATATTTTGTTGAATTTGAGTTCTCTGAAATCATAAATGAAAAAAGATTAGACTATTCTTGCAAACTGCCTCGAAAAAACTACACAAGCTCATCAGTACTCACAATACTTCCAATGCAGGGGTGTTATTAAATGCACCCTCAGCAATGTATTCTATTTGATTACTGTCCAAATGTAGAATTTTTAATGTGGCAAGATGCTGAAAAGTGTCCCTTTTAATTGCATTCAATTTGTTGTTGGATAAATCTCTGAAATAATCATTACTTAATTATTCAGAATGTCTGTCCACACAAAACAAAGCTAGAGTTCCACGTATGTTACTTACAACTCTGTCAATTGTTTACAAAATTCCCAGGCATGTTGGTCAATACTTGTAATGCGATTATGACTTAATGTTAATTTGTTCAAAGAAACAAGTCCATACAACCAACTCTTGGTTATGTTGGTAATATTATTAAAGTCCAATTGCCTAAAAAATAAAAGTAAATAATTGCATAAGTGTGCAATGAACATGAGATTAACTTATAAAATAAAAAGCAGATACAGGTTACTCACAGTATACTCAATCTCTGGAGACCCCACAATGCCCCATCCAGAAGTGTAGATATGGAATTACGCTGCAATCTTAATGTCTGAAGATTTTGTAAGCCAGAGAATGACAAACCATCGATTTTTGAAAATTTGTTTTTGTTCAATTCTCTGCAAAAAATTGATATGCATTATGCAAAGGGAAATTATTGTTAAGTACTGTGATCATCAACACATCAAACAAATACAAATGCCTTGAATAATTATCTTCACGCTATATAAATATCAAATTACAAGCCATAAACAAGATTTACACATCTAATATGCTTCCACACATGCTAGTTTAGAAACCAACATAATGGTTTCCACAATATTGTTTATATATGCTTAGCAAGCTCACTACCTGTGAACTACTAAACATATCTGGAAGCCATAGTTTTCCATGGGAAGAATTAGCAACCACTAAATGCTTTCATAACATTCTGCAGAAAATTGCATTATACATCCACAGAAGAAACCTGCACCAAACGCAAAATATGAATTTATGCCTGTTTTAAAGCTGGTAGTCTCCTCAGAAATGCCTCTAATGTAAAACATGTACCTATTTCAACCAATCACCATTAGCAAATGAAAACTGAAATTCTGACAAATACTATTCACACTTATCAAATAGTAATCATCAGTGTTGACTCTGCTAGCAAAAATATCGTGTTATAGGAATTCACCGTATACTGTCAACATATCAAACTTTTACTCATTCCAATAAAAACAAACGGGCTGCAAAGGTAATGAAAGAAAAAAACATTGAAAACTAATACCAAACAGGATGGATACGTAGTGGTGTTGCAATTTCCACTGATTTAGGAAAATAAATAAATTGAATTTTAAAGCAGGCATCTAAAGCTCTACAAAAACACATTTCTCAAAACTGTTGTTGACAGTATGACAGGAAAAAGAATGTTAGGTTTTTAATGGAAGCAAAATGTTTTCTTATAGCTTCTTACCAAACAAAAGTGAAAAGTGCAATTTTCATCACACTTCAAATGTACAAGATTAAAAACCATGACCTGTTTTGTGCATTAAAATCATCATTTACAATAGCTCACTATTTTTTCAGTAATAAAACATGCTTTGAGGTTCAATATGATTAATAAGAATTACAATGTATTTCTCTCAAGAAATTGCCTAGCACAGCAATGTAAAGGTCATAGATTTAATCTTTTGTAGATCACTTGAAAACAAGCCCGTGTGGGGGACACCTGTATGAAACCAGGAACATCCAAAACTCTTATGACTAGTTTGAATTTAGCGCCAGGTAAGAGAGTGGTCATTGGAGATCTAGTACAGAGAAACTACTATTCAGATACATAGACTATTGCAACCGAAGAAAAGCATGCTGGAAGTATCTATAATGACAATGATAGATTTGATGAAGCTATAGAAGACAGCAAGGGAAGTGAAGACAAAGAATTTGATGAAGAAAGGCAGAAAACATAATTAAGGAAAATTTGTTATAGTGAAATTTCCAACAAAAAAAAGTAACATACATTTTATTGGTAGAACAAAGAAAGTAGTTACGAAAGATTTGTGTGAAATAAAGTTTCTAAGGAAATGAGAGAGAAACACATTTTGTGTTCCCAAAGATAGAAGATATTTCAGAGGCGGAGAAAAATTATATTAATTGCAAGGTGGAATAAGATACTCAGAGAAAGGAAACACATTTATTCAAGTACATTGATGACATTTCAAATGATAGTGAATAATTACTTATATATTTGGACATTAACTTTTTGCAAATACAGATTCTTTTTCGGTGTCTGCAGTTACTGCATTTTGTACTCAGTTGTCTCATTAAACTTGGTAGGTAAAACTTCCTTGAAATAAATTTTTTGTTCTTGGTCACGTATGCCACAATATTTTCAAAAACAAAAACTTGTTATCAGATTCACCTACATTGAAGTCTTGAAACAAGTTTCAATGAGAAATAGCTGAGCAATCGGAACCACACGCAATGTGCTAGTGACACCAGTCATTTTTTGCTTCAAACAGCCTCGTTTCAAATTGGTCACTGGTAATTTTTAATGCAACTTGATTAGTAAGTATAAAAAATTATATATTCCATATATAGTCATTTGCACCAAAAGTAATCATATTGAAATATTACTAGATTTTCACCATGTCACCCACTTTTATGTATGTAACCTCCACTGCCAGATATGTAATGCCCTCGATCCTCCATACACTTGCTCCAAGTGGCCAAGATTCACCAAAACCTGTGCCTTCCGTTAGACTGCGTACAATACTGTATGATCAACAAATCCATATTTATCACATGATATAAGTAAATACAACCAAGCATTGTCAATCAGGATTTTGAGAAAAAAATAATGTTCACTTGTAGATATTGATGTGCTGTGTGATAAGAACATTGTTAACCAAGCAAACAGAGAAAAGTCTTCAATAAAAGCTTAGATATCGAAATCAGCTACATGTTGGATGTAAAAACAGGTCAAACTGATAGTTATCATAGCTCAGGTATTTTTTCCATAAAATGTATGTACAATTTTGTCCAAACTTCCAATATATAATTAATATTTAATTGGCACACAACACCTTAAGTTGTGAATTTAGGGAATAATATCAACAGCAACAATAATAATAGTAATAACAATAACAAATGAGTCTTCAGGAACATGTCACAATGTTTACTGGCCACTTTCTATTAGCAACTAGCAATTCCGAATTTTTTAACATGTCTTTCTTCAGAACAAAAATTTCTTGCATTGAAAGCAATGATTGTCTCTGATGATTATTAAAAAATTCATTCTGGATGAAATGTCAACACACAAACTGTCAGTCTCATTACCATACATCAGCAGTGCTGAAGAAACACAATAATCAGAAAGTGAATTTTTTCACAGGTTCACTAACTTCTCAATATTTCCATTATGAAAGACTGATTTTGGACAAAGTAATCAACTTATGAAGTGTGGTCCTCTAAACAAAGGATATTTTTAAAAAAATATGTAGTAGGATATGGCATTGGATATTGTTAAAATCGTTTACAATAAATAAATTTGTTCCAAACTGTCAAAACTGAGTGCAATTTACCAGCTCAATTCTGATATTATACTTGTGAGAAATTTAATTGACAATAAATAAATTTGTTCCGAACTGTCAAAACTGAGTGTCTATATTTTATTCAGTACTTTCTTATCAATCTAAGTATATTTGAATTCATAGTGCTGAGGATAATCGCTTTTTTCTTAATTGGTTGCCTGATGTTTCTGGGCACATCAACTGCTATTGTAATTAATTCCCTTACCATAGAAAACATTTTTTATGCTAAGATGGTGGTGTTTCTCCCCCACTGGATGGGGAGATCTGGCACTGAACTGCATGTCAGCTTGAGAGACAATTCCCGTTCAGGTATTTCACTCAGTGGGCCACTTCTCCAGCTCCCAAATTGTCTCCTGACGTGTGTAGCATATGTATGCCTGACATGTGCACAGTTTGTAGTGTAGTGCAGGTATGAGTAAGTGTAAGGGGAGAGGTTAGGACAAAGCGGAAGGAAAGACCATGTGCAAACCATGGTTTCTTTTCTTAGGATACTCTCTGATATTTGCCTGGTATTGATCTGAGAAACCATGGAAAACTACCAATCAGAACAGTCAGCCACTAGAATTCTCGTCCAGACAGCGACTGAAATCAACCCAGCTATAAAACTAGCATTGAAAATCGTCACTGTCAGGACTCGATTTGTAAGACCTCCTGGCCAAAGTTGCTGCAGAGGTAGAGGTAGTAGCTCTGAGTTCAAACAGTGTTGGGGAGTAGTTAAGTGAAAGTAATTCAAATACTTCTAATGATTACTTTGTTAGTAATTTTAGCATTTAATCATTACTTTCAGCAGAATTTACTTTTTACTCATACTTTACTCCTTAACATAAAATTGTAATCATTACATTGCATGTAATTATTTTTTTTAACCTCATTTGTCGCAAACTAAATGAGATGGTACATTCATTTAGTTCATGAACAAGTCTGAATGAGAGGCCCCATCTGCGGTAAAGGAGAATTTGCATAGCTCCGTCCTAGGGTCCCAAGTGAAGATTGGTGCTTTTGAACTACTTCGTTCAAGAACGACACATCTCTACATGTACATGTCATTGTAATTTTACTAGTTACATTCTTAAAATGTACTTTCCAATTATAACTGTTTAAAACATTTGACAAGTAACTGTAATCATGCCCAATTACTTCTTTTTTCATAGTTTTCCCATCACTGAGTTCAACACAACCTTTCTTATTTTTATATTGGTAGGTTGTCATTCAGATAGTAATATCAAGAACAATGACTCTTTCAGACCTCTTTCACGTAAGATGGTAGGTTTCTTCAGGCCACTTAGAAGATTTCAGAGTACTTGGAAGTTGTCTTCAGTTTTTAATCAATCTTAGTGCAGTGAAAAATCTTTCCGAAACATTTTCTCTCCTACCCAAATGCTGTTGTAAAGTATAAAATGATCTCCAACCCTAGTACTAGCCCTAGCCTAGTATCATCTTTCCCAGATAGAATAAGTCTTTAAAGGCTAACCTACCTAAAGCATCTTTTACTGCCTAAGAGATACATGCCAAGAGACTTTAAAATATTGAGTCATGCAGACAAATTATATTTTTTGGGTGGAAAAATGTGAGGAAAAAATGTACAGACAGAAAATTACTCAAGAACTGAGACTATACTAGTGATTAGTCTCAGTTCTTGAGTAATTTTCAAGTCTCATCAACTTACAAATGCAACCTCATACTTACAAGGTTTCCAAAAACTGAAGATTTTTAAATACATCCTTTGTCAGATTTGCAATTTGATTGCGATTTAATTTTAAATCAACAAGTTTCTCAAATTTGTCCAGGCTGCCTTTATCTAAATTTGATATTTGGTTACCATTGAGATTCCTAGAAAAACACAAATATTATTTTACACAGAATTTATTATTAAAAATTAGAAAACTTTTATACTAGTAAAAAAAATAAAGAACAGATTTCCCAGACTTACAAAATATTTCTAACAAATGAAAATTAACAAAGCAGCAAAATGTGTGTCTGTGCAAGAAATTCAATATACTGACACAGTGATACTGCTTACTTGCATCTGATAAAAATCAACAATAATGAGATAATAATCAACAATATTGAGATAACACAATTTAATGATTTAAAATAAATTAAAAATTAATATTGAAGTTATCTATTTGGAAATATGTGAAATGGTAAGTTTGTGCCTAATAATTAAGTCTCAAATATCTCTCTAATAATATGAAGTAAAGGTATTTCATTGACACAAATTGTCATTATGTTTTTTATCATGTCACATTAACTTCATATTTAAAAATTAAATGAAATGGAGTTCAACTATACTAATTACATCAACATCTCCACAGTTGTCTTCACTAAACACAAGAACTCATTTAATTATTAGCCACTTGTGTCACTCAAGTAGTCATGATTTGTTTACCATACCATCCACATCTTTCTCTTCTTGACCATATCTTTGGGATAACATTAAAATAAAATATACAACTAAGAATATTCATCGACTAATATTTTTAAGACACAAAATGTACAATATCTAAATTTGGTTGTTTAACCATGAAAATTCTGAACGGGAAATTACTCAAGAATATTTATGAGGTGTTTTCATTTCTTGATGGTGCCTATTTTTCTCAATCAAAGGTCTCACTTCATTACAGACTTACAGCAAACAGCAAGTAAATTTCTCTTTTTCCCTTAAAATAATGATTGTAAGAGGCAAAGCTTCTGCTTATGTACAACAAGAAACATCAGAAATCAAATATTTTGTTTTAATTGTTAAGTTATTTTCTAGGTTAGTACTGGTAGGTGTACTGAAGGAACTAATTTGGATTAGAAACAATTTGCGATTCTTATATGTCAGAGTTTTGACATTCTTTTATTTTATTGGTTGATTACAAGTCTTTTAAAGTTTTGTAAAATAATCAGGCGTAAACACTCAGAAGTAGAGATGCTAAAATAAAAGCCATTCATTAAATTTGTAATTTAGAATTATATTTGTGATATTCTAAAATTTAAGATTAAACATTTTCACAAACTTTCCACATGTTAATCATAAATACCAGGTGACACATATGTATATAGCGTTTTCTTAAGAAATGGAATAGACATCATGGTTAGACCATTATGTAGTTAACATTCAACAAAAAACTAATCTTGTAGTTAAATCTGTTTAAGTAGTTAAATCTCTTAACTGCTAAAAATGTCTTGTATCAATGTCACCCTATGCATCGTTATCTAAAACATCGGTGGTATCTACAACAATATCCGTAAATGTTTCCGCCATGAACTACTTTATTTCAGTTACTAATCAGGGTTGGTTCTCATAAACCTTACTTTGCAGTGCACCCAAGAGAGGTCAATTGGCACCAGGTCAAGTGAATATGGTAGCCAGACAATGCTACCTCATCATATTGGGGGAAAGTACCTTAAGCATGTACCTTATATAGCCTTGCATACTTTCTCAGCATTTTCCAATTTTGGTCCAGTAAATATCTTCCTTTGTTATTTAAGATTCACTATCATTTACAATAACTATCAAACAAACATTAACAAGTATTTATGAATTTCTATATAACTACTTTTCAGCTCTCTCAATTTTAACTTGAAGAACACAACTGTAAAATTGTACAACTGTGTACAAGGTATACAACTATTGGCCATGCATGATTAAAAGGCAACGATGTTCACTCACAACTCCACTCATTCTATAATAATAATAATAATAATAATAATAATATAGCTGAATCCATTATGTTTCTCCAAGGAGCCAATGGAAAGTGTCATCACCTCTTAAACATGCTTGACCTACAGTTGTATAGGGTGACAAAATGGAACATAGATTTACCACTTTACAGTACTCTTATATTACAACACATTATGACACAATAAATATCATTTTCAATACCTTTTTCCAATACCAATTCTCACAATATTTTGGGTAACTATTTCCAATATTTTGTGTACCTGTTTCGCTGTAACTGTAGCCAAATTGAGTTAAATCTGTTCAGTTGTATTGAACAGATTTAAGGGTACCAGACAGAACTTAAATTTCATTATCGATATGACACCACCTTCCATAACTGTCACTGTTATTCTGTGTGATGAATTACACATTAAATATAGTGATTTAAAATCTAATTATCTCTCAACCACAACATAGTTTCCATTAGTTTTCTACATAAAACTAAATCAACAAAATCTTTTAAACATCTGAAAATAATTTGGTGCTAATATATAAACAACAAACTGAATCACCCACAGTGAAATCACTCGCAAATAATCACACGTCACCCACAGCATATTCACATAATCTCATATTTTATATTTAAATGGACATTCTGTACAAACCTGAAACATTTTTAACTTAAGAAACGTTACGTAGAGAATTATGAAAGGAAACTTGATACTATTAGAAATGTTGACACTTGACAGAAATTTTGACACAGCCAGAAAATTTGACACTGCCAGAAAATTTGACACCACCAGAAAATTTGACACCGCCTGAAAATTTGACACCGCCAGAAAATTTGACACCACCAGAAAATTTGACACCATCAAAAAACTTGACACCATTAGAAAACTTGACACCATCAGACAATTTGGCACAACAGTATTCAAGGTAAACAAGGTAATTCAAAACCAACTTACAAGTTTTCAGTCTGAGCAGGAATATCTTTTGGAATCTCTGGAAGATCCTTCTTGCTGCAGTCAACAAGTTTTCCCAAACAGGAACATGAAGATGAGCATTCCAATAAACTTTCGGTTAAAGCTAATATATGCAAACTACACAAAGTGAACCTCAGCAAAGTGGGGTTTGCCATTATGGACAACCCCCACCTCACTCACACACATTCAGAATATTTACAATTAAAATGATTTTACGATTTTCACATCCTAAATGTCAAATTTCAATCACAGGAATTTCAATATTCAATACATCAAACCTCTACTCGACAATCATCTCAGAACGTCATTGATAAAAACATTACAACGAAACCTGCCACCGGATTACTATGGTTGTAAATACACCACTGATGATGTTATAACAACTTTTACGTTCAACACTTTCAATTTTCTTCCCATTAGGGAAGTTGTGGATTACCACAACTTCCTCGATAATTAGTAGAAGTCCGCTGATCCCTTCACATCCAGCCAATAACAAAGATGTCCCAGATATAACATTTGTCAATGCATACGGTCAAAGATATTGTAGCAGATGTGCACATAAATACACATTGACTTCGGACGTAATCAATGTTGCCAACACAAACACATTTCACGACTTCAGGTAGAAAGCATGTATAATCAAAATTCGGTTAATGTAAGATATGCATTGACTTTATTCAGTCTTGTAAATAACACATTAATACTCTGTACTGCTTTCTAAATTAGTACTTGATAATTTTATTTTACCTGCTTACTACAGTACTAGTGGTTCCTCTTTACAGAACCGGTATGGAAATATGGAACACGTCAAAGAGTTTATTGTCATACAGATGTTTACAAAACAGGATTATTTCATTGTAAATGTCACTTCATTCCGTATTAAATATTAACTGTTTTACGACAAAGATGTAAAAAATGCCGGATGTTAAAATGAGCCCATATTTTGATAAATGACAACCTCTCCGAGCCGCGTCATCAATGTGTGATCCAGTTGCGTACAAATAAAGAATGAATGCGAAAATCATTAACAAATCTTCACCTTTCTAACATGGATAAATATCTTGATGAGACTGGGAGTTTATGGTTATTTCGAAATTATATAATGAAAGAGTAGTATTCCGCAAATTCGCAGTTTCCTAAACCAGTTTAACGTTTTGCTTCATTAAACGACCTTCATCAACTCGTTCCCTTTGAAATCATATTAAATGAGAATTTGAAATCCAAAGAACTTTTTATAATGTAATTCAGGTTAAGTTAAAACGATTTGTTTGAAAAATGATTTTCCATGTTTTTTTTTTCAAAATCTTAATATAAAAAAGACTATTGTAGAATTGAATATGAAAGATCCCTTGTGAAGTTTGGGGGTGTCTGACTGGCCAAATCACATCAAACCAAATGGAATATTTAGTACTCATTTATTACCCCAAAATGAAATTTATTACTGTTGCCGTTTATTAAATAAATATTGTTAGAAACTAAATCATAGTTACCCAACCATACATATCTTCAAATGCGATAATAGAGAGAACCAACGAGCATAATCAAACAAAAACAAATTAATAAGTATATACACATTCAATATTAATTTATTATTGCAAACAGAAATGTATTACTGTTACCGTTTATTAAACAAATATTGTTGAAAACTGCATAGTTATGCAACCACGCACAACATTCTAGAATTATATTAGAGAGTACGGACGGACACAATCAAATAAAACCACAAGATAAAAACACATATACAATAATAATTTATTTCCCCAAACAATAATTTATTGCTGTTGAGGTTTATTAAATAAATATTGTTTAAAAACGAAATCATAGTTATCTAACTCTGCCAGATTTCCAAATACAATAATAGAGAGAATCATCGGACAGAATCAAATGAAACCAAATTAAATTAATAATTAATGCACATTAAATACTAATTTTTACCCAAAACATTTTTACTGTTGCCATATATATATATATAATATATTTTGATATTAAATACACATCAATACTAATTTATTACTCACAAAGGAAAAATATTACTGTAGCCGTTAACTAAATAAATATTGTTAAAAACTGAATCTTAGTTATCCAATCATGCAGATCTTCAAATACGATTATAGAGAGAACAACAAGCGCAATCATATAAAACCAAATTAATAATTTAATACACATTCAATAGTAATTTATTACTGCAAACAAAAATTTATTACTGTTGCCGTTTATTAAAGAAATATTGCTGAAAACTGCATAATTGAAGAGGCGTCAATGAAATCCACATATACCCACTTTTTTAATGAGTTAGTGGCTGTTTCATAATATGGAGGGTGGTTCCTACAGTATTGTTAGGTTCATGTCTGGCAAATTAAATCATGCCACGTGAAAAATTCAGTGCTGAAATATAGTTTCAAAACAAACACGAATATGCCCCCGGGTGAATTTCAATCAGACAACATCATGTCCGTTCAACCATTTGGATGGCTCCTGTTTTGTCACATGACATAGATCTGTAGCACATCCACTCACAGCAGGTTAGTATTTCTTAAGTTTGAGACCGTGGTTGATGTGTTGTGGTGTTTTTAAAGTGGAAGTAAAATTCTGTGGTTTAGAAACTAAGTTTATTTGTGTAAAATAGAAGAAGAAAGTAATGTTAAAGTTGGTAATGCTTATGATGGTTCTTGCAGTAAGATGAAGACAAAAAACTATCAAACACTTTAGCTAAGATGAAACGACACAGTGCTCCAGTTGGGTCACACGCGTTTCATTCTTGCAAACATATAAATAAAGGTATTAAATGTGTCTTAGTACGTCCTAGAGAGGATTTAAATGTTAGAGATATTCTATACAAGACCCCAGATAAAAAACAGCACAAGACTGCATGATTACCAGCTGGGTAAGTCTACGCAATGTAAAAAGACCTGGTCCAATATCAGAAACAACAAAAGCTAAAAATTCTACCGTAGCATATTCTATAATTTCAACAACTGAGAGAGTCATATCTGTGCGTAAAAAGTTCTTTATGCATATGACTTTGTTGAAAGCAACAAGGTTGAAAAATATTCCCAAAAAAATGTTAAGGCGGGAAAGGCTATGAAGGATCAGCGAAATGGTGACAGGAAGAGTCAAAAGTCTGGTTTTAGGAAAGAATAAGTGCGTATTTTTATAAGTAATTTACGAGGCAAAGAAAGCCACTACAACAGGAATAAATCCAAAACGATATATCTGCACTCAGATTTAAACATAAATAAGTCGTGGGGGGTATATACAATGGCTCTGTAAGTAATGATCTGAAAGTAACAAATAATTGTTTAGAAGAGTTGTCAGTAAGTTAAACGTCGGATTCAAATCCCCGACTTCTGATATATGCAGTACCTGTTCTAAAATAAATATCCAGCTTCAGGTGGAGAAGACTAAATGTGATATATATTTGCAACTTCAAAGCAATATTATGATGGAAAAAAGAATCCATAAGAAAAGGGCTCAACCTTTTTACGATCTCTTAAGGGAAAACAAAGAAAATGGGATTATGTTCTGCTCCGATCTTCAGCAAGTACAACCTCTCCCTAAACCTCCCATCCAGGAGGCGTTTTACAAAAGACAAATCAATTTTTACTCTCTTTGCAATGATGGCGCTAATGCAAGCAAGTCTTTTACACCTGGACTGAAAAACGTGCAGGCAGGGGAGCATTAGAAGTTTCATCTGCACTGCTACATTTCTTGCAATCCATGGAGTGTATTGCAATCTCAAGATTGTAACTGTTCTGTGATTTTTTTTTACAAAAACCACTGATTCGTAAATAAAAAGACACGGTAATGGTAGAATTCCTAGATTAATGAAGAGAGGCTTGCATGAATCACGTGGGTTGCGGATGATCACGTGGGTGATGGATGCGGCGTACAGAATAAAAATATATTTATTCACACATTAGTGTATTATTTAGAAACAGTGAGAAACGACATTGAGATTGTGATTACCTATCCAGTTCTAGGTCATAGTTTCCTTTCAGCTGATAGAGTTTTTTGGTAGAATTGAGAAGTTGCTTAGAACACACCCCACCATAGCAACGAAAGAAGAGTACTATGGTTTGTACGAGACTGTTGGTGAAGTACGTAAGCTAGGTGAAAATTGGTCACTGATTGATGCTAAAAGTTTATCCCAACGCTTTAACAACATTGAGATGACCTCTGAGAAAAAGCAAATTTTAATTAACAAAGAGAAAAGCACCAACAATTGTAGTCAAGAAATGACGTTTGTAAAAGTTACAAATTTGAGGGTTGAAAGTGACTTGAAACTTAGAGAAGTATCCAGAAAAAAGGGCTGACCATTTGCAATATCTTTCTCAATTCCTGTTGTAACACTAACATTTAGATGTGTAGTAACAGCAACAAAGAAAAATGATATCGAGACATTGCTAGTTACTATGTATGGGGACGACTGGGAAAAATGACTCTGTATCCTGGTATAAGAACATTTTGCAGGAAAGTGAGTGCGATGACAAAGATGATGATGATGATGATGATGATGATGAAGAGAGATCTAATGGATATGACTGAATAGAACCTGATGTAGGACTGCATATTTAAAATTGTTTCTGATGCCTTGAAAGTCATGTTTATTGTATTATTTTAACAATAAAGAAGTGGAAAATATTAAGTTGTTTTCTTTAAATTAAACAAAAGCAAACATGTCCATTGCACGTTCAATCAAACATGATATGCCCATTGAATCCAATCAAATAAGAACATGTCCGTTTTTAAAGTCGTAATTACGAGTGTGTTTACCTTCTTAGATTTGAAATCATCATATTAAATAGATTAATGTAGCTAAATAAACCCATATTAATATCCGGATCGAAATTTCAATCACAGGTTGTTAAGAAATACTTTTTCCGCGAATTCCCACAAAACGTTTGTGGTCGTGAATGTGGTCGGGAACAGGAAGTGGTCGTGAGTGGATTTGATTAACACATCCTCAGTTATGTAACCAATCACAATATTCGAGAATTATAATAGAGGGTACGAATGAGCACATTCAAATAAAACCACATAGATATTAAATAAACATTCAATTCTAATTTACCTCCAAATATAAATTTATTACTGTAGCTGTTTATTAAATATAGTATAATGTTAAATCTAAATCATTGTCATCCAACCCTGCCAGATCTTCAAATATGATAAAATTGAGAACCAACGAGCAAAATCAAATAAAACCTAGTAGATAAATTATATACACACTCAATATTAATTTCTTGCAAAAACAGAAATTTATTACTGTAGCATTTTTAAATGAATAATGTTAAATGCGGTGTCAGGTGTGCGTCCATACATGCTTTAACGTGTGATAATTGAGTGCGAACTGGCGCAATCAAATAAAAGCAAATAGATAATTAAATACGCTTTAAATACTAATTTATTATCCAAAACAGAAATTGATTAGTGTTTCCGTTCATTAGATAAATATTGTTGAACAATGAATCATAGTTTTGCAACCATGCCTGAAATTCTTGTATGATAATAGAGAATTCGAACGGACACAATAAATTAAAAAAATTTAATTTTTTTTAATAGAAATTAATTTCATTAAATTTTTAGAAATATTTATTTAATAAACGGGCACAGTACTAAATTTCTGTTTTGGATAATAAATGACTTTTGGGATGTATTTAGTTATCTATTTTGATTTACTTGATTGTGCTCGTTCCAAATTTCTATTACCACATTCGAATATTTGACATGGAAAAACGGGAAAAGTCAAGGAATTTCCTTGATCTGAGAAAGTCAGTAGATTTCTCAAACATGGCTCAAAATATTTTCTGAAACTTCGTCCTCAATTAGCGTATAGAACGCTTAAAAATGGCACAGATCTCATTCTGTCACTAAATTTCCGAAAAATGCAAAAGTTAATAAGTTTTTCCCACAATATATTGAACATAGAGATTTTTTTCAAAATGAAATCCATTCTTCAAAGAAAGATATTGAAATCAAGTCATGTAAAATTTTTCGAAATTGTGAGGAAATTTCGTGTAACTGTGTGAAAAATAGGCAGTTTTCTTACAATTAATTTCTAAAATACGGCTTTCTCTCTCCCTTCGTATGTAGTAAAGGATGGTAAGAGAATCATGTGCTTGTGCTAGTTCAACTTTCGGCAAACTCTGTATTTTCAAACATTGAACCAACTTACACGGCTTAGGGTATCAACTGATGTCACTTCAGTGCCTCAGATCGGGAGGTCCCAGGGTTCGAGTGCCGAAGAAGGCAGGATTTTCGACACTATACTTAGGTTTTTCTAACGTGGCGGCTGAGGGTAGTATCTCCAAAATGGAATTCGGCACAACTTTTTGCGTCTTTCTTGGTCCTGCCGTAAGGTGTCGCATGATGACGACCGCATCAAGCAGTGCTGCAAATCAAGCGACTCTAGCGGTAGGGCTGAGAATGACTCAACAAGTTGTACCGAATTCCATCTTGGAGATACTACCCCGTGGTTTCTCCGATCAACACCAGGACAGACAGACACACACACACACACACACACACACGCGCGCGCGCGCGCACACACACACACGCGCGCACACACACACACACACACACACACGCGCGCGCGCGCACGCACGCACGCACGCACTACGCTACTACCACACATGACGAGAGACCAGTTGGGAGCTTAGAGTTTGCTCCGGCTAGAGCGGTTCCCCGCAAGCCGACCGCTAGGTCGGTGCCGAGACTTGCCAGCCAGTGGGGGAAGATCACTGCCACCTTCCATGGTACAAACATGCTCTACACGGGACTAATGACCTTTGAAGTTGACACGCCCGTAATCACTAATCAATCAATCGAACATTGCAAACATTTAACATTACAACAATACAATATTGATGGCAGAGATTTTCTTCTTAAATGGAATCTACTGAAACAAATTAATTTTTTAAATTAGATCCGGTATAATTTTTTTTAAACTAGAATTTTCGCATACATTTTGCTTGAAATTAATGCAATTTATAAAAACCATTCTCAAAAACAAGTCCTATTTTTTAAGTCCTCCCCTCATATTGAGCAATGAGGACGCGTATCAAAACTGCACAGGTCATTTTCGACTAACTGACCGAATTTTCGAAAATGGGAAACGTTAGAAATAATGCGAGAAAGTACGTGCTTTTGTGGCGCCACTAGTTTTTAATCATTTTCATCTCATGAAAATTTTAAAACAAGTTTTGTTTTAATTGCTCCCGTTTATATCGTTATTTTGTGCCGTAATATAATTAGACTATTCTCGGTCAAAGATACTTCTTTAAAAAAAATGTACATTACAATTTTGGTAATAATATAAATTGTCATAGTTTCCAATATTACAGTCGACACTTCGAGTGGTAAGACACAAGGTGAATTTGCATCAGTGCTATATAATACAATGATAATGAAATTATTTTAATGATACAATTAATAAAGAGTGGCCACTATTTTTCTCTGAAAAATTCCGATTTTTCATTTTTCAATGTATTCATTTTCTCCAATTTATTTTCCGGAGGATTAATCAAATCAATCAATGAAGAGAAAGAAAGGTTTCAATGTTCTCATGATATTGTTATTTTGTTGTTGTTGTTGTTGTTATTATTATTATTATTATTATTATTCCTTTATTTCACGACTAAATATCTTATTAGTCGATTGATTATAAAATCTATTCGTTGCAACCTTCCTAAGGAGCAGATCTAGTGACTGTCGGTGCCCTCAAAATATTTTGCGCGAAATGTGGGCTGTTCCGAATAAAGCAATATCTTGCACCTCCCAGTCTTTCGAATGACCTGGTAGTTAAGCCAGATTCTTACACAAATTTTGCAGAACAAATCCCAGAGTTCCGATAACTATCGAAATGGCCTTTTCTTTTACGCCCCACATTCGGCTGAACACGATTTCCAGACTTCTGTATTTAAGATGTTTCTCTGCCTTCTTGGTTATGATGTTTTGATCGTACGGCACAGCCACATCTCTAACAAAGCACGTTGTTCTCCAAATCCCGGTGAACAATATCAGGTTTGTTAGCCGCTATCATGCGATCAGTTTGAATTTGTTGGTCGTATAATCAGTGGCGGATCGTGACATTTTTCCCTGGTGGGGCCAGCACGAATATCATCACAGAATCAATAACTTATTTAATTAAAGAATTGTCATTTAATAATTCATATAATTAATATTAATTATTAATTAATTACACCTTTAAATCTATAAACTTTCCTCAAAATCAGAAGTAGGGTTTTTTATTAAGACTTTTAATCAAATAGTGTTATGTGAACAGAAAGAAAAGACTTTCGTAAAAAAGATGCTAATGCCATAGATTCTTCTTTCCATCAATTTGTGTAAATGAAAAGTCACTCGGTTGATGTGCTCATAACGCTTAATATCAATTTTTTCTTCAAGTCTCAATGAAGAAAACGGGAAAAGACGTAATGAATCCACCGTGTTCATCTTACAGCGCGCAGAACTTCCACGTGCACTTTGGAAACAGCGCGGCCAGACTGCCGTTCTCTGAGAAGGGCTCGCTGGTGCGGGACCCTAGGACTACTAAAATTAGCAAGCAGTGATCGCGCCCAGTACGAAAGGGCGTTGACCTTGTAAAGGGAGTGGAGATAAAGCTTTGGGGCCCACGCAGGCCCGGCCTCTGCCCCTTAGGAGGAGCCGCACCTGCGTACAAAATTGAATACAGTCCAACGGATGTCACCGGTTTTGGCGAGTGGCGTACCAATTGGAGCCTGTAATTGGAACTTCGAGGCCGTTACTGGTCTGCCAGTGGAGGTAACTACTCACACTATCGTGTCTTTTCATGTATTCAGTCTTTTTTTAAAAATTGGACAAGGCAAATATGGTCTCTACTTGTTCTTGGCAGATGCGGCATTTATCATCATGGGGAATTTGAGAATAGCTTTATCATAATATCGTGTTCTCATCGCCTGATCTTGGGCAGCTATTACAATTGCTTCCGATTCTGGCTTCTTTCTTCCCCTTTTAAGCCACATAAATGATTTACATAAATGACCAATATGCACTTTGTCCATTTTTTACTTTCTCACCTTACGAATTTTAGGTATTGTCCATGGAATAGTTTGTCTCTCCACGATTTCTTTAAAATTTGTTGTGTCTCACATTTCATGTCGGGTGACAGCGTATTAGAAAATAAATTGTTGATGAGCATTTCGTTGATTTGTTGAGTGGTGTTGAATAAAATTCATGAGTGTTTTTTCACCAGTGTCTGTAAAAAACCTTTTAGGCAACCATAAGGTAGAACTATCGCAATATTGTACACGAACTCCTGATATCATACCACCCTATGGGATGTCCCTTAAACTAAGTTATTTGAATGATCATTTGGACTTCTTTCTGGATATCCTCGGCACCGTTAGTGAATGGTTCCACCAGGTCAATTCTCAAATGGAAGAGAGATATCAAGGCAATTGGATAAACGCAATGTTGGTCGACTATTTCTGGACTTTAGGAAGAGGCATTCCTGAGGCAAAGTGTAACAGGAAATCGGGATAGAAATATTTTCAGGTATCTTTCTTCCCTTTTCTTAACACTTATGTTGCATTTTTTACTGTACACATTTGGATCTGTTATTAGAGCGTGTCGTTTTATCATATATCATATAAGTGTCAAGTATTCACATAAAAAATGAGGCCGATACGGAAATTCTGAAATCCGATCTGAATTGAGAGGCAAATTATCTTTCAGAAACTGTATGTTTTGCTCTTGTTACAGGAAGAATTTTTTTTGCAGACTAGTGTTACCTGCTCTGGTTCGCACTTATTTATGTGGTCAGATACGTTATGGTTAGATAGCTGGTCACTCTCTACGAGGTTGTATCCCTTGGCAAGGGCTTGGTGAATTAGCGATGCAGTGGTGTCTCTTAAGATATTCTGTTTGAGTTAATGGGTGTCCATAGCAAATACGCAGGATTGACTCGGTGGTAGATTTACATAGGTGACATCGGCTATCAATTGGCTGAACCATAATTATTTCTTTTATATGCTCTGGTTTTAACAACTTGGTCTTGAATGAAGAAAGAAATACTTCAGTCTCATCAAAGAGGCTCCCGTTTCGAAGCCACACCACAGAGCTTTTCTTATTAATGTCCTTCGAAGTTAAGGTTGCAAAAAATCTAGTGCAAGTGAAGTTCCTTTCTGTTTCAGGCATTCCCGCGGTCTGCACTACCTCGAGGTAAATATAGCCTGTGCACTGAACTCTGAGGGTGGTGAAGTCGATGCCTTGTTTGCGTAGTTCTTATTTTCCAAGTCTATAAGGATATTTCTATTTTATTACACCACATGTGTCAGTTGCTATTGGAATAGCCCAGATATTTTGCTAATTGAATTGATACATATTTTGCAGACTTTATTTACTCTAGTTAGCACGTTCTGTATAATATAGTTTCTAACGTCTGAATCGAAAATTCTCAACATTTGTAGCATTCCCAGATGTTTGTAAGAGTTTTCAGTGCCGAGATTTTTAATAACCGATATTTGCACATTTTGTTCTCCATTTTGGACTTGCCAGCGAACAACATGAAGGGTAGCATTTTGGTCAATCCCAAACTCCATATAAACTGCATCGCTGAAACGCTTGACAAGCTCGAACTCGTTTTGTAAGTGATAGTGATCTTTATTAGAAGCATGTAGTTTGAGATCATCCATGCAGAGCTGGTGCGAGATACAAACATCCGGATTTTTTTCAAGTACCCATATCCTGATTGCGTTAGACAGTTCTCACAACGAAATAATTTGCGATAATATACTTTCAGTAATGGAATTCATTTCTTTACAAGCGCCGTAAAACTTCGCCTTCCCAATAACCTTAAGTATACGAGGTGGTTTCTGCAATGGGACATCTTCTTACATAATACGGTATTTCTGGTAGCTTTCCTGTAATTCATTGATGAGATGTTCATTTCTAATTGGACTCGCTTAATTTTCAGCGACATGTTCCCTTTCAAGTAATCTTCCTTCTTCTCCATGTTCCTCGCCATGAAATTGAGTCTCTGATGGCATGGTACTTTGTAGTTACGTAGCTATTTGTTGTTTAATTCTATTCAATTCGCACTTTGAGAATACATGTTGCCTTTGAATAGAATTTAACTGACCAGTTGCTCATTCAGTGCACTGTCTGGATACATTCTTTTCCATTCCACATGCATCCTTACACTAAACCCTTCATACTCCGTTTCCACTTTTGTGCTAATGTAGTACCCATGCTTTATGGGGATGTTCATCTCTTTCGTCCATCTCATGCATTGCCTACTTTACCTTGATATGGCGGAGGGCCCTGTAGGAGGGGACCTCATACCACTCCGGTCCTCAGCAGATGACGCTGCTGTCTGTGCGATAGCCATGAGTGGTATGGCGCCGTGCTTGATCTGCACTACATTCACCATTATCCATTGGAACTGGTAACTTATTTGACAATTGGCTCGATGCCAGAACCTGCTGCGCTCTCTTGCGAAGACCCGTGGCATGGGTCCGCGTGTCAGTAGGGCGCGGGAGGTAAAATCCTCTCCTTTGGTTCAACTGTAACCTTACTCATTCAGGCTAAGAAAACATCTGTTGACCATTCCAGTGGTTCTTCCGCCGCCTGTCTAGATACAGGTACAGTTGAATGATTACATCATCCTCATAGACCTTTCCTTAAGTTATTCTATAGTAGCCTTTGCAAGACCACCTCCTCTCATGAGTTTGCCGGGCCACTCCGCAGAAAGGGGTGGTTACCGCAACTTTGGAGTGGTTTTCGGCTCAACATCTCTCGGAGCAGAAATGTCGGAGCATTCCTGATCAAGACACAACTTGTCTGTACCAAAATGTGGAATTGCTACAATGAAGAGCTACCTCATACAGTTCTAAAATCGTTTATGTAGTCCTTCATTAGTAATAATTTTGATTATGTGTTTACTTCCTTGGCCCTTCATCCACCTCATTCAAGACACAAAAATATTCTTCGTGATGCTTGACGCACCCAGTAAAGCGGCCTTTTGCATAGTTTTGAGATGTTTTTCTCGTAACCTCAAACTTTTTCCATCCTTCTGTCAATCCTTCGTAACTACTCAATTTTTCGATACAATCACAGACACTATCTCCACTCTCTGCAATATGTACATATCCTTCAACTCAACATCTAGTGGCTGGTATTTTCGTTTTTTCTTCAGCAACAGTTGACATTAGATTGCCGTCTGTAGGAACTACATCAATAATCGTAGCTGTTTTCGCTATTTTATCAAATAAAACTATACTATATCAGCTCTGTTTACTTCAACCGTCTTGTCAGTTATAATTGTGCTGTCCCACAGTATTCGTAATAGATCATTACGGATTAGTGATTACTTTCTCATGCTTACGCTTACAATATGGCTGCTTTTGTTTTACTAGTTGATATCTCCTTGCAAATGCCCGATGAATTACTTTGGCTACATTATTATGTCGCTGAAAGTATTTAGTTTGTGCCAAATATGGACATCCATTACATATATGTTGTATGTTTTTATTGGTAGTGTTATGTATTAGGTCAGTTGGTAACACTGACTCCGGCTTCTCCCCCTCCTCCCGCCGGCCGGCACAACGGTAGCGCAGGAGTCTTTTCATGTTCTCGAGTGGTGTTGTGACCGCGTACGCCGCGCCAGTATATCAAATATATCCTATAAATGAATAAAGTGCTATTGTTACGAGCTGGTGATGTTATTTACTAACCCACAAATACAACAGTGGTGTCAGGAGTGGGATACATAAATAACGCCGCGTTAAGCAAGCAAAAGTGAACTCGTGCGGAATCTAACCTCAACGCGACCGCGCCGTGACGAAGAAAAGTGTATCGCCTCGCGGGTTTATTCATCAGTGCACAAAGTTTCCCCACCATGTCAAACGCAGTTTCCACGGAACTTCTGCAAACTCTGTCGGAGATGATTGCTAACGCTCTCAGACAGTCCACTGCTCGAGACGTAGCCGGCAATGAGTCAGCGTTGTCAGCATCGCCTCGGCCACCACAATTCGCGATGCCAGCATACCACGCCGCCGATGGGACCACCGTAGGTGACTATTTTACACGATTTACCTGGGCGCTCAATTTGAGTAAGGTTCCCGAAAATGAACACGCGTCGTACGCACGTGTTTACATGGGCGCCGAACTGAACGACGCGTTGAAGATACTAGTAAATCCCATCGACCCGGAAACCTCCCCTACAACGACATCCAGTCCAAACTGATTAGTCATTATGATATCAGCCGTAACAAATATGCTGAAAGCATAACATTTCGGAGCATATCGCAGCAGGCAGGAGAATCGATTGCCAGTTTCACCCTCCGGTGACAAGGAGACAAGGAGCCGCGCACTGTGAGTATGGAACATTTTTAGACCGCATGTTAATCGAACAACTGCTTAAAGGCGTAGAATCAAGGGACATGTGCGACGAGATTATTGCCAAGAAACCAGAGAGTTTTGCCGCCGCGTACGAGATAGCGTGCGCACTCGAAGATACACGAAACACGGCCGACGAGGTTAAAAATCCGGACTTATCCTCGAGAAGTGAACCCACAAACCGGATTGGCTACGAGAAGCCACCGGCACGAAAGAACAGCAATCAAAGGCCAGGCAACCAGCAACGACCCCGCCAAGCTACTAGCGACCCACCGCAGCATGACGGCCAGTCACACCGCGAGAACCAACAAGGATGCGCGGGGTGTGGGGGAGCTCACGCCCGTGGTCAGTACAGTGTCCGGGACGCCAAGTGCTATACGTGCGGAAAAAGGGGCATATCAGCAGAGTATGCAGGTCGCGTTCGCTTGCTAACCAGGTCTACGAATCCGACGACTCAGTTGATCAGATCGACGTGTTAAAAGTCGAGGTCATTGGATCGGTACCATCACCCAGGCGAGAAATGCTGGCTGTACAGATAGAGGGCACTACAGTCGACATGGAATTCGATACGGGTTCTCCTTGCGCGATCATGAGTCAAAAGAAATTTGGCACCATCATCCCCAATTTCAAGTTGCGTAAGACAGGCCGACGTTTCGTGAGTTACTCACACCATCCTATTCGTTGCATCGGTTTCACCCGAGTTCAAACTACTATGGGAGCTACGACGAAGATGCTCGACCTCTACTTGGTGGACGGCGAATTCGACACGCTCCTGGGCCGGGAATGGAACAAAGAGTTCAAGCACGAAATCGACTTCATGGAAATGTTCGGAGAGCCATCGTGCAGGGAGCAGAACCTGGCGCACCACATTTCCACCGACAAGCCGCTGACGCCGCCCAAGCTGTCGACCTCGGACCAACAAAAACTTGAGTTATCATCCACCGATACCAGGACGTCTTCAGTGATATCCCTGGGAAGCTATCAGGCCCTCCAGCGAAGATGCACCTGAGACCTGGAGCCACGCCTACGTTCGTTCGAGCACGAGACGTGTCTGTAGCACTGAGAGATGCTTATGCGAAAGAGATCGACGCGAAAATCGCCAGCGGTTTTTACAAGAGAATCGAGTGGGCGTCAACGACTCATGTCGTTGTAAAGAAGAACGGGAAGTTGAGAATCACGGGCAACTACAAGCCTACTGTCAATCCGCGAATCATTGTCGATGAACATCCAATCCCGAAAATATACCAATTGTTCAATCGGATGCGCGGCGCCACCCTCTTTTGTCATCTGGATGTTACAGATGCATACACTCACCTCGAGATCGACGAGGAATTCAGCCACGCCCTCACACTCAACACTCCTACCCATGGTCTGATTCGTCCAACTCGTGCTATCTATGGTGCAGCCAACATTCCTGCCATCTGGCAACGTCGAATGGATACGGTTCTGAAAAATCTCCAAAATGTCGTACGTTTCTTTGATGATACCATAGTTTTTGCTGATACTTTCGAAAAACTGATCCAGGCCTTTACCGCAACGCTGGAGCGTTCTCGCCAACACGGTCTCAAGCTCAACCGAGCCAAATGCAGCTTTGCAGAACCTGTCCTGGAAGCTCTTGTCCGCAAGATCGATGCTTCAGGTATTCACAAATCAGACGCGCACACCCGAGCTGTACGAGACGCGCCGAAACCGACGACCGCAGAAGAACTCCAGCTTTTCCTGGGAAAAGTTGCATATTACAGCGACTTCATCCAGAACTTGTCAACGAGGGATCGTCCACTCAGAGATATGCTGTTGAAAGACCCTCTCATGTGGACACCTGAGGTTGTCTCGGCCTACCACGATATCAAGAACGCTCTGATCTCACCGCAGGTCCTTATGCCGTACGATCCAACCCTACCACTTCTGCTGGCAACAGACGCCAGCAAAACCGGACTTGGCGCAGTGCTGTCCCACCGGCTCAGCAACAATCAGAAGCGGCCAATCGCATACGCCAGCCGGACTATGACAGCAACAGAGTAAAGATACCCCCAAACTGACAAGGAAGCGCTCGCTATCGTCTGGGCTGTGCAGAAGTTTTTCAACTACCTGTACGCTCGCCACTTCACACTCATCACGGATCACAAACCTCTGACGCAGATCCTCCACCCAGAGAAGTCGCTGCCAGTTCTGTGAATCAGTCGCATGGCCAAATATGCCGACTACCTTGCTCACTTCAATTACACCGTTGTATTCAAAACATCGAAGCAAAACGCCAACGCAGACTACTGTTCCAGAATGCCGATACTGACAGTCAATAAGGTTCGGAATGCAGGTCCGCACAGTGGGGAAGAGACAATGGAACATGATGACATCGATTTGTTTACAGTTCACCCGGTTCAACAGCTTCCCGCCAGAGCTGAAACCATCGCACGAGAAACAAGGAAAGACCTGCGTCTTGGCAGAATTGTAAAGTTATTGGAAGAAGGCCAAGACCTCGCTCGCCATAACTTCAAGGCATCTGAGGCAAAGTACACACTTGCTGCCAATTGACTGATGTTTGAAAGCAGAGTAATGGTTCCACCTGCACTGCGAGAGGCCATCCTCAATGATCTGCACACAGCTCACCTGGGTATCGTCAAGATGAAGGGAATGGCACGTTCCTTCGTTTTCTGGCCAGGCATTGACGCTGACCTCGAAAAGTTGGCGAAATCTTGTACCACATGCGCTGCCCAGGCTCATGCTCCACCCAAGTTCCGCGACCACCACTGGGAGTATCCGAGGGCACCATGGGAGCGTATCCATATCGATTACGCGGGGCCAGTAGCTGATACTATGCTACTCATCGTTGTAGACGCCTAAAGCAAGTGGCTCGAGGTCAGGCCAACAACCTCCACAACAGCAGCAGCAACAATTGCTCTGTTGGACAATTTATTCACGGCGTACGCGACTCCTGTCACAGTCGTCTCAGACAACGGCCGACAGTTCATCGCGGAAGAGTTCAAGGCCTTTCTGAAGAACAGTGGTGTGAAATATCATAAGCTCATAGCGCCCTATCACCCATCGACAAATAGCCAAGCAGAACGGTATGTCCAAACGGTGAATGATGCCCTCCACGCCATGATGACTACCAAAGGAACGCTGTGGACCAACCTGAACGAGTTTATCCGACAATTTAGGAAGGCGCCTCATTCTACCACTGGACAGTCCCCATCTCGGCTGTTTCTGGGAAGAGAGTTTCGAACACGTCTAAACCTGACAAGACCCGAAGATGTTTGCACAAAGATCTGTCAAAAACAAAGGGCAGAAATGGACTCTACGTTTCGCACTCTTGAAGTGGGCCAGTCCGTCTACTTTCTATCCGGCAACCCGAACATGGACACATGGCTTCTTGGTACCATCGCAGCCCGCATCGGAGATCTACACTATGAGGTCTACTACCAGGGAAAACGGGTCAAGCGACATATCGACCAATTTCGGAAATTTTCAGAAGAACAACAGACCGCAGAGGACCAGACACCGACCACCGACGAAGTAGGTGGACTACACCAAGGCGACGACGGACCCACTTCTTCCAAACACCAGCAACCACAGCATCAGTTGAGAGACCGCCCGTGCCACACCAGTCACACTGCGAAATCCAGACCGAGCTTCTCATTTACTGCATACACCAATATTTCCCCGCAGATCCACACGCATATGTCATGCACCCTTACGTTATTCACCATAGTTGTAACCAGGATCATATAAAAGATGGAAGAAATGTTACGTATTAGATCAGTTGGTAACACTGACTCCGGCTTCTCCCCCTCCTCCCGCCGGCCGGCACAACGGTAGCGCAGGAGTCTTTTTATGTTCTCGAGTGGTGTTGTGACCGCGTGTGCCGCGCCAGTATATCAAATGTATCCTATAGATGAATAAAGTGCTATTGTTACGAGCTTGTGATGTTATTTATTAACCCACAAATACAACAAGTAGTTTTACATAATCTGCATTTGCTATCAATCATTTGGCCTATAACATATTTTTGATAGGCTCTGGGTTGAATCACTTCGTCTTGTGTGGATGACAGGAATCCCTGTTTCACCATTAAGACCCGCTATTCGCAGCCACTCTGTAGACTATTTTAGATCAACATCCACAGAACTCAACGTCGCTTTAAACCTGCCATGCAATTCCTTTGTCTTCCATGTATTAATTTGATCTTGAGCTGTCAAGTATGGAAAATCTCTATTCTCTGAAGCTAGACTTAATGGGCTGATAATTTTATCCTGAATGCAAATAGCTTCATAAATGGAGTATCAACTGACAGAAAAGTGACAATTTATCTTCCTGCCGACGACATGGTGCTTCCAAATTCGATCTCTCTGCCTGCATTATTTCTAGTATATAGATAAAATCTCTGTGTTGATCTATGTGGATGATGGAGTCGATGTTTGGTAAGCGCCGTTCTCAATTTTCTGTCGAATGCTTGTAAAGAGATATTCGTCAATTTTATCACTCCGAAGGTTTGCGTTCCTGTAGGAATAGCCCATGTGTTCATTGCAGACATTTTATTTCTTGAGCTGACGTTCGTCTCTGAATAGTAGTATTATTAGTTATTAGTAGTATTTTATGTACTCTGAATAGTACCTTCTTTTGTATCTCATTTCTGATATACGTGACAGATATTTCCAATAACTGCAACATCCTCAGATTATTATATGAGTCTTTATTGCCTAAGCATTGTATGATGGCGTCATCTGGGATTTGAAATTCGCTTTCCTCATGTTGGACTTTACCACATTTGACATTTAATATCACACAATTCCCTGCAGATATCTTAACTGAATTGTTGGACCAGGACAAGTTCACTTTGCAATTGGTCTTTATTACTTGCATAGAATTAGAAGTACTCCATATGAAACCGATGTGAAATGCAAACATTTGGACTTCTTTTTATACAGTACCCATATTCAGACTCTCTAATCATTCTACTTAGCGGGATAAGGGAGTTGCAAACCACAGGGGGCTAAAACTGTCACCCTAAAACATACCTCGACGGATCTCAATTTCCTTGGTCTGATGGTTAAACTGCCCTATTTAACAAGTATAGAAGTCTTCCATTCGGACATACACTTAGAGAGGAAAATTCAATAAGGTGGGTTCATTTATAAATCTGTAGGATGCGCAGAAGCCACATGTGAGGCAAAAAGTCAAAAGTCTTTTTAAAGTCCACCCACCCGACAGATATATCATGTAGGCGTTTGGGGACTTGTGTAAAAACACTATCTATAATCAATAGTTCCTTGACGTATTTATAACATTTAGAACCTTTCCGAGAGTCAATTTGCTCAGGAGGTAAAAGATTTTGATTTATTAAATGATCATTAATTTTCGAAGATATAACAGCAGTTAAAATATTATATACACATGTGATTTGTCGATAATTCTGTGGTTGAAGTCTATCATCTTGTTTAGCACTCATAAACGTATTACGTGTTATTAAGTATTTTGGGAATGTTGATGGATCTTGCAAAGCAGCGTTAAACAATCTAGCAAGGTGTAGATGGAAAGCAGTAAAATATTTCCTCCAAACATTATGTATTGCCAGCTGGACCAGGTGATTTCCAGTTCTGCGTCTTTTTGGTGATTGCTCTAATATCGGCTACAGTAATCATAACTGATACCATTTCATCTGTATTTGGGAAACCTTCTGTCTACCTATGAAGTCAATATGCCTGCCCAGTGTGGTGAGGTACAGATCAGATTTCAGATCAGAAAGTAACCATAGCATTTTCATATGGGGGTTGACACTACCGCTGTCCCCTAATCACCAGCCTCCAGTTGCCCGTAAAATTTCTTCTGATCGGCAGCAAAAATTGATTCCTGATGTCTTCTTTTTTATGCTTCGCTGCACCACCTGATTCTCGCCCCCAAAGCTGCAATCCTTTGAGTCTCTCTTCCTCTGTTTCCAGTTTTCGATTCAGAATTTTAGAGCTCATTCTGATTTTCAACCTCCTAGTTATCGATTTGATTCCGCTTTTCACCCTTTTGGAGATATCTCCACCCTTAGCGAAATACTGTGTCCGATGGCCAATATTTTTCCTGACTTGTCCTCGATTCCCTTCTTCCATAATGACATAATCTCAAGTTTCGATGTGAGAGAAGTTACTGGCATTTGTTTATTACATTGAATATCTCTCCCCACACTCTCAGAGACAGCTAATGCAGCACAATGCACTTCTCCAGCTAGCTCTTCCAGGGAATTAAGTGTGAGGACTAGTTCTTCTAAAAAGTTATTCATTACTTTGCAGACATTGTAAAACTTCTTATTCCCAGTTATTTTTGGTATACGCGGATTACCAGGTATTTTTGGTCTATTACGATATTGCAATGGTATACCCTGAAACAAAATTTAATACTTTTGATAGTTTTCTCTCAATGTATTAACAACAGCATCATTATCATCGACCAATGTTTTTGTCCGAGTTTCAGCTACAGGTTCCTTCTCTAGATGTTCTCTCTTCAGTTCTGCTTCTTGTATTTGAGAGTATTGATCCATATTTTGTCATAGTTCCATTCTTACTTCTCGTTTTATCGGATCCAATTCTGCAGATGATAGTGCACTTCCCTGAATAGAATTCAGTTGACTAAATATTAGTTTTCATTCAGGGTGCTGTTAGGATACATTTCCTTCCACTGCGTGCTTCCTAACCCTATTCCCTTCACATTCTACTTCCACTTTTGTACTTCGGTAATACCATTTCCTGCGTTGGTTAAGAAGAGTTGAAGCAGAAGAAGACATTGCAGATAGCTCTGTCCTCTAGCCACTTCGTGTAGAAACTTCACGCTGTGTTCTCTGAGATCACGACTGCACGATCTCTGCGACTTCACGCTGTGTAGCGCGACACCGTTCCTGACATCTTGACCTGTGCCAGATCCACCGCTGACCACCGAAACAGGTAATGTATTTGATACAGAAGGTCCGGTGTCAGAACCTTCTTCGCGATCCCGCAAAGACCAATCGCCTCCAACTCTATTTCTCAATATTTGTCTTCTCGGATGGGGCTGTTGCATTTTAAAGCTAGTGCCAGCGTTTTGATTTCTTATTCAGGGCATCTTCCCCTCGACAGACTGGTACTCCCCTCTTGCCTTCAGAGCCCTGTCTTCCCTACAGATCTTATTCGGCATGTCGAAGGTCTTCTTGGTTTACTCCTTTCTTGGAGTTTGCGCTTTGCAGTCCTCTTCTGGAGAAGTTTGTCAGGCCCCTACCCTTTGACCTGTCCGGTAAGAGGGGCCCTACCAGTAGCACTCAGGGTACGCTACCGCCGGCATTATTATGCCGGGGTTATGGGAGTACTCAAGCTCCATCACCAACGACGAGATCATGTCCTCCGATGGTGAAGTTATTGGTTTATTTAATCACGAATTGGCCATCTCCGGACCTCGCAAACGTGCAACACACCGGGTCTTAGTTATATTTATCGAGGGCAGATGAACGTGACTCCTGTGTGGAAGGGGGGTAGCATTTTCATGCTGAATCTGTATTTACACCCAGGGTGTTAGCCTTGGGAGATGAGGTGAAATGATAATGATGATGAAGGATGTAAAAGACAATAACATAGAGAGACACACAGAAACACGACCATGCCCGGGGCGGGACTCGAACCTTCGATCCTTCGGTCCAAGACCTCCACGGCACTTCTGCCTTAGCGATCTCAGCTACCCGGATTGGCGGCGGACTTGTTGTTATTGTTGTTGTTGTTATTATTATTATTATTATTATTATTATTATTATTATTATTATTATTATTATTATTATTATTATTACATTCTAGTAGGCGAGCTCTCCCTCCTCACATATCAGAGAACTCTGAGGGCCAACAGTTACTCATCAGTCGATGTCATTTCAACGCTCTACACGTCGTCCCAGGATGTGACGAGATCAAGAGAACTGCCAATCAAAATCAATATAAGAAACCCTATCTGATGTGGCTGTATTTTTCAAACTCCCCAACTCCTAACATACATTAATCACAGTCCCCAATATGAAACTGACTACAACTACGGAATTGCGCATCACGAAAACTGCCGATTTATACTGCCAGTTGTCGCCCCAATAGCACCAATAAAGATGTGATTTCATAGCGATCTGGTCGGTTTTAAATTTGTTATTGCTGTTGCGAACGTCATATCCGAAAAATACTTTTTGGCATCATATCCGTAAACCATAAGTAATAAGTGCAAAACTCCAATTTTGTATCGTGCTCCAAATATTCAAAAGTAACGTTACAATCACAAGACCAAAGGAAATTACGTTAGTTTCATGAACAGCTGCGATATACTTGGCATTTTTAAACTACTACCATTTTCTAATCTATTGAGACAATAAATCAACAAATGGCCATATCTTAAACTGAACTTACGGGAAGGCACACCTTTATTTTCATGCTCTCTGTCAGAAGCACCCAAAGCGTCCTTCAACATAATGCTAAAATTTACAGAAGTTACGTAATAATTAAGATCATACATACTTCCTTATTTCTAGAATTTTTAGATTTTCTTAGAGATTCGCCCTCATTAGTTTCTCTACCATGAATTTGTTTGAAAATGAAATTAAATTGTAACATACTCTGTAAGGCATCGATCAAGCAAACTGCTTTGAAATACTTTTCCTTTATATAGGCCTATTTTGATTACTGCTACAAATTAATTTGTGGGTAACATATTAAAACTAAATGGTTGGTGTCAAAGTAAAACTAACAATTTCTCAATTTTTTCTGTCTCGCTACCGCTAACGCAGTAGAGAGTTATGTAATGTTGCGCGAAAAAACACGGCGAATATTCGGCAGAAACCCCTTATTACAGGGTCCTGGTAACGTAAAAGTGGATAAATTCAGTAGCTAAATTTGGAAAAAAATTCTCTAACACGTCGTTTTTTATTAAATTGTGTTGTTAGATAGTGTGAAGGACGTTTAAGGGAATGATGCAGGTCCCATTTTTGTTGAAAATTCTGATTTTTCGAAAATTGCAAAAGTTACAATTTTTTCGGCGTCTACAACTACAATTATGAAGATAATGATTTTTCCCTTAATGAAATCTGTTCCTTGAAAATTTCGAAATAAGGTCATGTACAAATTTTCGGAGATTTGAGTTCTTTTCGCGTAATTTTGCGTGAAAGTACGTCTTGTTTTAGCACCAGTAGTTATTATGATCGCATATCGTTTGTGGCGCGAATCTTTTGAAGTAGCTAAACAGTATATTAGAAAATTCAAGAATTTTTTAACCGTTTGCCGGGAAAAGGTTTTGAAGCAGAACACGTCTTTTAAATTAGCAATTAATGGAAAATCTCTCTATTGATTTCTGGTCTTTTCTCAGTTCAACAGTCATCCTGAAGGTTGGTTTATTGTCTACTTTTCAAGCCAATTTTAAGCAATCTTTGGTTTGTTCCTTTGGATGTGTTTTTCTTGATTGACCTCAATTGTATGCAATAAGTAATGTATACATCGCATAAAAGTATCTGTAATAATTAGATAGAATAATTATTAGGATTAGAATGAAAATATTTTTAATTTCATTTTTGAAAAATGCCATTTAGTATAGAACTTAATTTTATTATTAAAAAAAGTTCGTCTTTTACTTTAAGGCATTCAGATTTATTTTTTATTGTATATAACTGTGATTTATAACACTAATAGTTGCCGTTTGCGATTTTTCGGCTAATATCTCTCCAGACCTCTGGTTTCAGGGAAAAAATATGCACATTTTTTAATACTGGATTCTTACTGCAGTCAGAACATACGCTTCACTTCACAAAAGTGGATAACACAGATAATTACTTGAAATTACAATTAACTACAAATCAAAATTCATAAATTAATGTTAATATCATAAGGTTTACATTTTTGTACATAAGTTGAAAGAAGGTTACCTTGTTTTTAATAAAGTTGGAATGCAAATTAATAACTAGTCTAAATATTTACATTATTTACAATATATTACGCAAAGACATTAAAAGCACTATGAGAGTGTGCATTTCTAGCTGTTCGTTTCTGTTAAAAGTCTGTGTGGGAACTGGTGACGGTAACGAGCAATCATCAACCATCAAGGAAGGGAGGGGAGAAACAAATGAGAAAGAATTAATTAATTTTTATTTTCATTGATAATATGTAATAGTAAGTTGTCGTAAATTCCTGTGAATTTTTGTGGATTCTATCGTGGTATTCAAGGTTTGATTTAGTTTTATATGCCATATTTCTGACAAAATTGTCGCGTCCTTCTGCGGTTCTTGGTCTAGAATCATTATTTGTTCGTAATCCAAGGTATGTCCAGTTTCAAGTTGATGTTTCGAAACCGAGTATAGTTTTTTAAACGGTTCTTTTATGTTTCTTTGATGTTCGGATACTTGTCTAAGTTTTCTTAGGGTCCGACCAATATAAGATTTGGGGTATTGAGTACAATTGATTGTATATACATCCTGTTTTTTAATTTTTTCAATCTTATCTTTGTTTTTACACAAGTTTTTTTATCCAGAACATTGTGTACAAATCTATAATTTCGTCCTAGGGGAAGTTGTTTTGTGAATGTACGGATAAATTTAAAAATGTAAGGAATAACAATATTCTTATAATCAGCAGCTTTTGAAATTGTGGGATGTTGTATTTTAAGAAAAGAAAGTCTTTTTACAAATTTATCGATAATTTATCTATAGTTATTAATTTGCATTCCAACTTGATTAAAAGCAAGGTAAGTTTCTGTCAACTTATATATATATATATATATATATATATATATATATATATATATATAATAATGTAATATTTATGATACAAATATTATCAATTTATGAATTCTGATTTGCAGTTAATTTTAATTTCAAGTAATTTTCTGCATTATCACTCTTGTGAAGTGGAGATTGTGTGGGTGTTGGTGTTTTGACTGCAGTAAGAATCCAGAAAATATTAGCCGAAACGTCGCCAACGCCAACTAATAATACAATAAATCAGGCGCAGATCCACGGGGAGGAAATGAGGGAAATTTCTTCTCTTAAAATTTTTTCGGTTACTATTAATTTTAACTAGTCACGAAAGTTTCATGCAAAAATATTTTCGGGTAATCATTAAAACGAATAAAATAGAATCGCAGCATGACCTGAGTGTTACCTCGTTATTTCACAAAATATGTAATACGATAAATTCCATTAAAAACAGTTTGAATTTCTCCTCCCAATATTTATTTCTAGATCCACTCCTGAATTAATCATAGTTGTGTATAACAAAAACGTAAACCTGAATGTCTTAAATTAAAAGAGGAACCATTTATAATAACAAAAATGGAGACATTCATCAGGAGAAGGAAACGTTTTATCAACTTCATTTTATTTTATGACAAAAGGGGATGACCCAATTTTATACCTAATTGTTTTGCATTTTTCTATTTCGACTAATAAATAATTTTTTACCTCTTTCCGTCCTTTTTAATGCATTTTCACTGATTTCATCATTTCAATATCATTTAATGGTATTTGGTTCAAATAATATTTACGAGATGCAACAAATGTTCTCCACAGAATTCCTGAGTACCTATACCCGGTTGCCTATTCGAGTTCTTCGATCAGAAATAGTAATGTCAGCCATGTGAGTATGTAATCCAAGGTCCCTGTGTCGCCTGTCGGAGCAATTGGAGGTTCAGCCAATTTCAGGATAACTAAAGACAAACTTTCTGGGAAAGAATAGTCCAAACCAAACGTTTGAAAGCTGAGTTCACTTTCATGAATAGAAGCAGCTTCGATTACATCAATAACGTATCAAACAGCTCGAGTTTTTCATCAGAACTGGTTTTAATAAAATTTTTCGCGTCATTTTCTTTGCTTTTAGGGCATTTTAGAAACATTTTAAGAGCCTTTTATTGATGATTTTTGGCGATGTTTTAGGTCATCAAAAGCCGCCCTCTAATAATAATATTGGGTGAAACATTCTGAATCCCTGTCGTTTGTAAATTGTCAATTAGGCAACCCGTTCGATGCTTATGCATTACAGGGTTTTATGTTCCGGAACGTCCCCTGTACTTGTCGTTATTCTACATTAAACTCGATATAATATTAGCTGGGGCACAGATGAGGATTAGAAGAAGAAGAAGAAGAAGAAGAAGAAGAAGAAGAAGAAGAAGAAAGAGTAGAAAGTGGAGGAAGAAGCAGGAAAATAAGGGGAAGGAGACGAAGATGTCAGGGAAGCAGAGAAGAAGAAGATTTTTTATTTTATGTGATTTATGATGTTCTGTTATCACTTTACTATCATGTATTCTGAACATGAGTTCTCTAAAGATTTTTTTTAATTGGTTATTTAAGGTCGCATCAACATCTAGGTCATTAGCGACCACTATTGGTGTTAACGGTATGGTACTATGAAGATGAAACGATATGGTGATGAGAAGGGTTGAAAGGACGAACACAAATACAACCACGCACGAGGTGGGACTCGAACCCACGACCCTTCGATCCGAGATCACTACGACACTACTGCCTTAGCGATCTCGGCCTTCGGGCCGATAAAGGTGTTTTAATGTCTCAATTTTGATGGACCAACTCCATAATTTCACCAGTACAATTCGTTCAAGTTGAGTTAAAAATAATATTTCTATAGTTTTAATTTTATCTTCGAAAATATTTAATTTCTCGAGAATTCGAATATCCAATATTGAGTGAAAAGACTTATACAAATTTTGCCGACCTACTCGATTGTTGTCGGCTTGAAATTGCTCTTTGTATTGTTTGCACATTGAATTGTCTTATCTGTTGCAGCGACATCAATGTAGCCAATGATTAATAAAATAATTTTATACCAAGGGCGGTAAATGTCTCTCTCCCTCTCTTATATACACACTCTTATATCGAACACTTCGAATATATATATATATATATATATATATATATATATATATATATATATATATATATATATAGAGAGAGAGAGAGAGAGAGAGAGAGAGAGTTTATTTATTACTCTTTTTGTGCTACCATAAAATGAATGCAAAAGTATTAATATATAAATAAATATCTATGCCCACCAGAGTCAACGTATGTATCCACACTATCTTTGAAAAATATATTAGTGGTCGACGAAATTTTAAACTGCGAGTTTAGTGGTACTACGCAATATCTGAAAGGTTGCCGACCGCTCATTGTGATCGTGGTCGTAGTGAGAGAGCGTATACAGTTGAAAGTTTTCAGGAGACACATCGTCGGCCGGAGGCCCAAGGCTCGAGTTCGACGATGGCAGGTTTCTCACGCCAAATAAATAGCTGGGTCGGAGGATGCCACTATTTGAAGAGAATTGTGGACTTCGGCTGCTTTTATCAGTCATTTTAATCAATTCCAGGCGTATACCAGAGAAGTACTCATTCCACGCGCCAAAAATCGCGCTCGATCTTTCGTGCCGTCTCCGCTCACATTTTTAAGGACCCCATCCAGTGAGGCTTCCAAGTCGGGCTTGCGACAGTTGTAAATCTGTCGATGCCGCATTTTTTCTACATTGAAACGACTTATGGGAACATATATAAGGTAGGCAAGCGTCGCTTCAATGGAGAGAGACAATGAGCTTGGACAACGCAGCCCCAATGGTCTAGAAAGACGCAGTATTATGAGTTCGCGAATGTCAAGCCGTAGCCTGATTTGAGCTGTAGCGTCATCCGGAAAGAATGCTATAAAATTTTAATGGTTCCTGTATCTGAATCTCCTCTCCTTTCGTAAGTTTATCTCCTCTCATTACTCCTAAAATGGATCTCAGAAATCTCATTGCCACTGTTAGCATTCTTTTATCTCTGGTCATCAGTTAACATGGCTCAATACTAGTGCTAGTGCTCTGTGAATCTTGTACAATATTATTTTTTCTTACTTTTTTAGTGTTTCGTACATTTTTCACGCGCCCTGCCGGGGTCAACACATCCTTTAGTGTAAAAATAGATGACGGTTAGATTTGAGGATTTTTCCTAGTAAATTCAGAAATTTAATATCCAAATGTGTTTCACTGCGTTATGCATAGTACGGCCTGATATCACGCACGGTGCCCCCCCCCCCGTTTCCGAGAAACCGAGAAAAAAGCTGCGATCAACGATACGGGGGTGTTAGGTGTGGATCGCTCGAGTAATGAAAATATAGCCCTTAAAACCATATTAAAGGTTTTAGTTGTGGACTTTAAGACCTTGCAAGTTGAACACCCCTGCTCTAGAGAATAAAGCATCATGAGTCGAATTAGTAAAGAGAGTTATTGATTCTTTATAACTAAACAAAGCCTAATTTTTATTTCGCCACCCTCTTTTTCTGCCAGATTACATTATTCGACTCGATGAAAACAGGCAGCTTTTGGCGAAATCATTAAAATTTGTAGACGATACTATACATGGACAACAGAAAGCCCCAGGGGAAAAGAATGATTGATAACAGAAAAATGTAACATAACATTTTCCCAACATTCTGATTTACAAAAAATTAAAGTTCTTTTCAAACTTTTAGAAGGTGAAAAGTCAGTTGCTGAAGAAATGGAGCTCTCTGGCCTGTTGTGTTTAAAATTTGCTCCAGTAACCACTGTCGACGTTCAGAGCTCTTAATCTCAAATAAAGAGGCACAATTTAGTAACAAATTTTAAGAAAACTTTGAGACATAATTGTTTTAAGTAACATGTTTTGTAAATGTTTGCAGATTCAAGGCATTTTATCTTTAAATTAATTACGTTTCCAACTACGTTTTTTGTTTTATTTTTATTAAAACTGTTGTGATATCCATATTCTACACCCTTGTGTTGAACAGTAATCCTGAATTTATTATTAAAATAAATTAAATTTTACTTTGACGTTCTTCTGCTTATTTCCCCAGTTTTAAATGTGATTTTCCTACCAATTTTAGATATTCATCTTGTCTAAATATCCGGTCTGTAGTGATGACAAATGGATGAGTATTTTCTTTATTCATACACGCCTCACTTGGTTAACACTTATTGTGTTGTTATTTACTCCTTGAATAGCTATTTTTCAAAAATTAAAATTAATTTTTGTGTTTATTTATGAATGACTTCCTGTTTGTTTGTTTTTTGTAAAAAAGTAGATATTTGCCAAAAAATGCAAAATAATTGCATATTTTTCACTTTCACTGCAAGTACTTTATATTTTCGAATATTTAAATTTTACTTTTGAAATGGTATTGCTTGAAATTGTATTTGGGCATTTGTAATTTGCCAGTATAATTTCAAAAGATTCATTCCAGTTCCCAAAAAGTAACGGACATGGGTCATTGAGTGCTCTATGACTTACCACATTATGAACTTTATCAAATTATATTAATCGTATTACATAAAAACTATTGCATGCAACATAGAAAATTCTTAAATCAAAAATTAGAAAAAATTAAAAATTGTACAAAATGTACCTATAGATCGAAATTGAAAAAAAAATGTGTAGAAACTTTCTACTAAAGATGGGCCATTTAGTCTACCCTCATAGAAACTAAAAACTGCCAAAAATTAAAAATAGCAGAAAGCAGCTAAAAATTTTGAAGAGTTCGAGAAAAATCTGAAAAATGTTGCCTAGTCGTAGTCGTAGTCTCCTTCAACAACCTAAAAATACATTTCAAAAGCTATCTGATTACACTGCCCTGCAGCAAAAATGATGTTTTCACATTAATGCGTGTTCCAAAACGGAGTTTTTCTTCTGAGTTTAACATTAAAATTCGTTTATACTATCTCGAATACGCACGTATTTACAGAATATATCCGTAGTCGCGCCAAGCCAAACGTATATACTTCGTATACACGTAGTGTAAAGAAAGTTATGTGATGCTGCGAAATTCGATTTTAACGGAAATACATGTTTTGGGGTCCCATGATACGGAAGTGTCTTTTTTTTTTTTTTTTTTTTTTTTTTTTTTTTCAAAACGTCCGACCGTCTTTCCGTCTGCCTGTCTGTCCGTCTATGGACACTACTAGCGCCAAAATCATATGAAGGATTTTTTTCAAAATTGAAGAAACCCCTGTCCATCCGGCTCTAGCTTTGAAATTTTGAAAAACATTTTCTAAAATAAGGGGATACTTGACATAAACCCCCCGGACATTTTCAAAATATTCTCAAAAACCACTACAAAGTTTTTCTTTAAATTTCTTGCAATAATAGAGTAAAATACACTTATAAAGGTGGCACATGTCCGATTTTCACGGTTAATACTGAATATTAAAAAATTGCTTAAGTTAGAATTAATCAATTAAGCAAGCTTAAAAGTTAAAATTATTTTCGGCGTCATGCTACAACTACAAAATTGAACACAGAGATTCCTCTTTCAAATAAAATTTGTTGTCTTCTGTTGTCTTTGTTTGTTGTCTTTGTTCTTCAGATTCTTCGAACAGTTAATTCATAAAGGTCATGTAGATTATTTTGAAAACTTTAGTAGTTGTCCTGCAATAGTGTGCAATATTTCCAATTTTTTTTAAAAAATATAACAAAAACAAGATTTCCTCAAAAACGGCTTCAATTTTTTCTTTAAATTTTTGGTAGCATTAGTGCCAAACCAAGCCTATGGGATGACAAAAACACCATATTGCTCTTTTGTTTTGTTTTTTCAAAAATTTCGAAAATGTAATTTTTCTACTTGCTTTCTACTTGCTGGATAATTTCTATTAAATCCGATATCTTCACATTATTATATTTATGAGTGCATGTGCTTTAAATAATGTCATGAAAAGTTTTTGAAAACTAAACAGTTTTCTGTTAAAATGAGCTCAAAATTCCGCATTTTCAGAAATGCTCAAACGCCATTTTCTCAATAATGGCTCCAAATTTGTTCTTCAAATTCTTCGAACAGATAGTGGTAGTAGCATTGTTTAATATGAAGTCAAGTTCATTTTGGTGTTTTCTTTTAATTTTTGAAAAATTACAGGAATGTAATTTTTTCAAAGTATGTCTCACGTCTATAATTTGCATATATCCATCTAATTATGTACATTGTTGCATTTGTGAGCAGAAGTGCTTCAAATGACTTTAAATGACGTTTTTCGACATCTCAATAGATTCCTGAGAAAGAGAGCTTCAAATTTCGCATTTACAGTAATGCTTAATCGCCATTTTCTTAAAAACGACTCAAACAATTTTTCAATGAAAATTTATATTTAGGGCGAGGCATTTCTCTTCTTTAATATTGTTGAAGTTATATTCTGGTTCTACTATTAAGAAAGCGAAAAGTTGAGATACAGTAATTCGGAGACAATAAATGGCAGCTGAAAATTTATTTATTTATTTATTTATTTATTTATTTATTTATTTATTTATTTATTTATTTATTTATTTATTTATTTATTTATTTATTTATTTATTTATTTATTTATTTATTTATTTATTTATTTATTTATTTATTTTATTTATTTATTTATTTATTTATTTATTTATTTATTTATTTATTTATTTATTTATTTATTTATTTATTTATTTATTTATTTATTTATTTATTTATTTATTTATTTATTTAACGTCAAAAAAACAGTTAAAAACTGCGTATGATGTGCTATGGGGAAAAGTGAATTGTGTGCACATTTTCAAAATTCTATGATCCCTACACTAAGTCATATACTACTTAAATTTTGAATTTTGAAAGGGAGAAAAAAAAACTCCCATGTAGTAAAATCTATTTTCAAGGATAAATAAGCAATAAATTTTGAATTTTGAAAGGGAGAAAAAAAAAAACTCCCATGTAATAAATCTATTTTTAGGATAAATAAGCAATAAATTTTGAATTTTGAAAGGGAGAAAAAAACCCAAAAAACTCCCATGTAATAAAATCTATTTTCAAGGATAAATAAGCAATAAATTTTGGCTCTTATTACTTCCTGCCGCGACAACATGGAAACGATAATTTAAATCCCACTGAATTCTAGAAGATGTGCACAGAAAATGAAGTTACATTTATGTCCAGAAGCAAAACAAGGGGCCATCTCAGCATTTGCTCAATAGATCAGGGAAACTGGACAAAAAACCTGATCGAGAATGGAGCACGACCTTAAAACCAATCCAGAGCAAGGAAATTAGAAAACTTAACTAGTCTCTGCCATTCTGTAGAACCACTGTTCTACATAATACGCACGTTAATATGAATTACATATGTAGTATAGAGAAAATATGTAATGCCGCGGAAAATTGATTTCGAGATTTCAACAAAAATACTCGTTTGGGGTCCCCTGATATTGAAAAATTGTTTTTTTTTCTATACGTACGTATATACTAGTATGTACGTAGTATAGAGAAAGTTATGTGATGCTGCGGAAATTCGATTTCGATATTTCAAAGGAAATAAACGTTTTGAGTCACCTGATATCGAAAAAGTGTTTTTCTTTATAACGTCCGTCCATTCGTCTGTCTGTCTCTCCGTCTGCGAACACCACTAGCGCCTAAACCATACACAGAATTTTTTTGCAAAATGGATTTTCCCCGGTCAATCTGGCTCCTCTCAAAGCGCTGCGATTTTGAAAAACATTCTTCAAAATTTGGTTTTCTTCCATGAAGCCCTCCGAACATTTTCAAAATTTTCAAACTAGAGTAAAATACACTTACAAAGGTAGCATATGTCCGATTTTCACGGTTAACTTTGAATTTTCGCAAATTGCAAAAGTTTGCATCTTTTTCAGCGTCTTCCTCCATCTACAAAATTGATGATACAGATTTTTACTTCAAATGAAATTGGTTGTACATAAATAATTCCTTTATTAAGGACATGTACATTTTTTAAATCTTTTAGTTTGTTTCGCTCAATACTGCGTGCAATATTTGCAATTTTAAAAAATTATCAAAACAAGATTGTATGAAAAATTGCTCTAAATTTTTCTTTAAACTTTTCGTAGGAATAGTGCTAAATGCACTCTATAAGATGACATAAACGCCAATTGCTATATTCTTTTTTTTTTCTTTAAAAATTACGAAAATGTAATTTTTTACTTGCCTCGTCAATATTTACATTAGCAGCAATTTGGTCGCATTATTGTATTTATGAGTACATGTGTCTTAAATAATATCATATAACGTTTCTCGAAAACTCATCAGTTTGCTGACAAATATGAGAAAATTCAGACAAATTTGGAAAAATTTGAGAAGTCAGAGAATTTCAGACAAATTTGTGAAAACTAGGCTGTAACATGAGTTTAAGGATACACTTCCTACATTCTCACATTGACTATTTTCCACATTGTTTTGAATTTTACAACAGAAAACATGGTTTACGTTTTCATCAAGATATTAGTAATTGAAAGAAGATACCGTGGTGGTTGAACTGTTAACATGATGGCAGACTAATGTTGTTCCCTGGAAAGGGAAATTACTTATGTTCATGGAAGAAGTGCAAAAATAAAATAAAATGTATTTCTGTAAAAAATATCAATTGATAGATGTTCTTGTGAAATTTTCGTGGACAATGTTTACAATTACACGATTATATAAGTCTAATATACACCACTGTCTTAATCATGACAATAATCGTGTAGAAGGATAAATAATACAAATATCGGTCATGAATATATATGAAACTTTTGTTTCCATTTGTAAAAAACTGGACGAGATAGAGAAAACTGTTAACATATTTGGAATCAACATTCCAAAATTAGAGAGGGCAAATATTTAAAACATCAATTTTACATTCTCGCTACAGAATAGAGAGAAAGTTATGTAATGCTTCGCGAAAGAACGGGGAATTTTCGGCAGAAAAGCTATTATAGCGCCCTGGTACGAAAAAGTGGATAAATCCAGTTGCAAATTTAGAAAAATTCTCCCTAACACATGGTGTAATCAGAAGCCATGTTTTGTGGGTCCTTCATACCGAAAAATTGAATGACGGCAAAACGTAAACCATTCAGCCGATTTTCCCGAAAATTGATATTCCATGATCGATCTGGCTGATATCGCGGCTCGTTGAATTTGAAACCGATACTTTAATTTTGGGGGGTACTTTACATGAAGTCCCTGGGTCATTTTCAAAATTTTTAAAAGAATTAGTTACATCGTATTTTATTAAATTTTGTTGTTGTATACTGTGGAGGATGTTTAAGACCATAGTCGGAGCCCCATTTTCGTTGAAAACTCTGATTTTCGAAAATTGCAAAAATTCCAAACTTTCGGCGTTTTCCTACAATTACAATTATGAAGATAGAGATTTTTTCCCGTAATGAAATCTTTTCCTCAACGATAGATTTTGAAGTAAGATCATGTAGAATTTTCCGAAAGTTAAAGTACTTTTCACGTAATTTTGGCTGAAAGTACGGGCGAGAAAATATGTGCTATTTTATTACCACTAGTTTTTGTTTGTTTTTCAAAATGTAGAGCAGTGTAATTGGATATCGATTAATTCAAAAGAAAACGAAGTAAAAGTAGGCCGCAATGTCGGCCTCTTCCCATGTTTTACACGCACGTGCAATGGGAATTTTGCTGATTTTACATGTGTTCTGTGCTTGTGGAAAAAGATATTGAGCGAAATCTCCCAAAACAAAGGATTTAAAAAATGTAGGAGAAAAATTGAGGAAAGAAAGTGAAACCCGAAAAACATTGGGATTAGCATACAAGATATTAGGGATCAGGGGTGGATCCAGTCGATTTAGGGGGGAACATTTTTGTAAAAATAATAATAAATACAATATTTATTATATTGTATATTATTTTTGTAGTGAATGTTTGATACTATAGAACATTACTCCTTAAATAATCACATAATTCTAACTTAAATATTTAAATAATGTTGCCAAATAAAGGACGTTAAAAACTTATTTTTATTTTTCCTGCAATTTTCCCATTATTTTCCCACTAGTTTCTATGCCTTTTGGGGGAGAGCATGACCCCCTCCTCGGATTCCATCACTGTTAGGGATAGAGATGTATTTCGCAGGAATACCGATTAAGTCAAAGGAAAACGAAGTAAAATGGTAACTAATGCGATCACAAAAAAAGACTAGGAAGCTGAATTAAAATAAGGATATTCTGAGAAGTCTTCTTAGATGAAAAATATTGACACTTTTCAATTATTCCCAGCGGTTAACAGGAGACAAGTTCCAAAAGAAAGTGTTCTGCACTTACAATTGATTTTTATAAATACTCCTTAATTAAGCTCCGGTAAAATTTCCCAATATATTGCAGTATATTTAAATACATTTTCGATATTAATATACCGATTTATTGAAAGGAATTGCGAGGCTACAATAGTACATACTTCCCCGCATTATTTTTAACTTTTGAAATTTTCGAAAATTCGGAAAGTTCAACAAAAACGAGACCTGCACCATTTTAAGCATCCTTCGCTCTATCCGTGGAAAAATAATTTAAAGAGCAAATTTGGAGCGGTTTTTGAAACGGTTCTTTTTTTATAAATTGCATTAAATTCAAGCAGAAATTACAAGAAAAATACTTGTTTTTCAAAAAAATTGAACATGACTACTCTTTAAAGATCTGATTTGTTAAAACAGATCTCATTTATAAACAAAATATGTCTTCAAAGTTGTACTTTTAAGATGTTATTTTTTTTGCAATTTTCGAAAATACAGAGTTTGCCAGAAATGTGACCAACACGATGTTTTTCAATTGTCCTTTGATATATACGAGGGGCAATTTAAAGAAAAAAAATGGAGCCGTTTTTGAGACAATAACTGTTTAAAAATTGCCTACATTTCACACAAAATTACTCCCAAACTACTCATATTCTCGAAAAATTGTATATGAACTTATTTCCAGATGTCTCTGTACAACGGATTTTATTAATAAAAAACTCTTCAAAATCTTCATTGGTGTAGTTGTAAGATGACGCCGAAAAATTTTTGAAATTTTGTAATTTGCGAAAAATAAGAGATTTCAATGAAAATTAGACCTGCTCCATTTTGTTGCTTACACTATTCGAGGACAAAGTTCAACCAAAAAAATTGAAGCCAATTTTGAGATTATTTTGAAAATGTAGCTTTACGTAAAGAAATTATTACTCTAATGATTGTCTTGATATTTTAGAATGAGGATTGTACTCTAATAGAATTATGGACAATCAAAAATCTTAAAACATTCACATTAAATTGCCAAGATAATGTTGTATATAGGTGACTACAACGTTTTGTGGCCCAGTTGTGACGCCATCATCAGGCAGAACTAAAAAAACAGAAAATTACAACTCTGAAGAAATAGTGATAAAGTAAAATTAGGCTATTTGAAAAAGAATATACTGTTGACATCCTTTAGCGTCAATCTTGGACAGTCTGCAGTGCCATTCGAAGGCGATCTTGGCCAATGTTTGCGCTGTCTCCAGGACACGTGGCCTTGTAAAACCGATGCGCACTTCGACAGCCCTTCCTGTATACCAGGAAGATCGCGCATATGACTTGCTAACTAACGCTCTGCATTTGCAGTCGAATTCGTGAGAAGCGTACAGTCTGTACCAACTCACGAGACATCCATTCCTCTAAGATGGAACAAAGGAGATCCTGGTTTCCTATTCCTTTTAGCATCTATGTTGTGATGTATGCTTTTCTAAACACGAAGAAGCCGTGGAATCTTAAGTGATTTATCCAGAAAACTACACGCCACAAATGTATCTTTTAGAGGATATTCAAGAAACATCATAATTGAAATTAGATTGTATAGTATATTGCATTTTGATGTGAAATGCCGTCAGTTAAATAGAAAGCTCCGTGAAATTAATTTGTACACTCCCATGCACGAGATGAAATTTCAATGGAACGTGTTATATATTTATGACTAGTTATGTGCAATGAATACAGTTTCGAAGGAAGGACAAGTTTCTTTATTTTGTTAGGTTTTATTTCTATCTATTAATGTGTTTTTAAACAGTTCTTTTATAGTGTACGAACTGAGGGAGAAAGTATTTAAAGAGTGAAATATAGTGAACTTTATGATTGTTACATTAATATTAATAATTTAACACAAGTATTCTTGTTCCTTTCTGAAAATAAATTAACAATTTTTCAAAAACAGATTTTACTGTTTATGTAATGTTGGCACGATTCGCGTGACATTTACATTCCCGTCATCAGATGTAAACAAAGAATAATAGATATGTTTATGAATGAAAAAAAAAAATGAAAAACAAAAGAGAACGATATATAAGATTTAATGCAGAAAAAATTCTTTACTGTTTCAAGGATCTGTTAGAAGAGTTGGTGAGAAATGCTGTAAATCATACTAGAAGATTATCATAGAAATATTCATTTCCTTTCATAGAAATGTTCACTTCGTTCATTTCCTTATTAAAGACATTCTTTTCGACTAAAATACCTGTATAATATGGAATATAAATGAGGATACAGTACATCAAGATCAGTAGGAAATACAGTGCTATGTTTGTTGGGTATTGAATCGAGTATTTCAAGATGTAATGTATTTGCAGACTTAGTGGGATATAACATTTTGAAAAGAGTGTCACATTTTCATTAAGCGAGAGACCCAAAAGAATATGTGAAACGCTCGTGTTCCGCCGGATGTCCACGTGTTCCAACCGCCGCTCTGAAGTCTTCATCAGATTCATTGTTATTTAAATTAATTCAGCTCTGCGCACGGACAGAGTGTGTTGCTTTTGCTGCACACATCACAAAGATCCAGAAACATCGCCGATGAAATTATAGTAAAAAAGAAACGATTTATAAAATCAAAAGCTACAAAAAATAAAATTATTTGTACTACTTCCTTTCGTGATGAGAATCATTTAAAAAAAAGTCCAAACTAAAACTGGATTATTCATAGTTTTATTATGAAATTATATATTAGACACCGATTACTGATTGATCCATTTTCTACATTCTCTATATTCACTTTTGATGGCAGAGTGAAGAATGCAATGATATGCGCACCGAAAATCGGCGATTTTTGGGCAAAAAAACTTCTTTCTCATCTCCGAGCCCTGCTAACGAAAATGTGTTGCTACGAAAGTAGCGTGACGTCGCGTTATACGTGGCAAAGAAATTGAAGAAAAAATTGGGGAATTTTTGAAAACGTTTTTCTTATAAATTGCATTAAATCAGGTAAATCTTCTTAGAATGACCAGAAAGTACAAAAATCCTGAACTAATTCAAAAGTTACACAACAAATATTAAAACACTCTTCATCTCATATTTTCAACACTGTATAGAGAAAAGTATGTATGGTTTCTTCACACACGAAGAGTTTTGCTACAACCAGGTATCACATAGAAGAGTACGTATCTAGTAGCAAATTTAACAGAATTCTTTGTTCGCGTATATTTTTCCCCCAAAATTCAAAATGTAACATTATTTTGTCGATTAACACAGTAGAAGGTAGTGGTCTCTTTGCAATTTGGCTGGTCAGGAGGATTAGCATTTTCGCATAGAATTTGCTTTCGTGACATTCCGTTAGTTTCCCGTCAATATTCTAATAGTTTGAAAGCGAAATAGCGTCCCGAGCTCTAACGACTTCATCTTAAGTTGATACGGAACAAATAGTTTGAGCCTGAAAGTTAGGCATCCCAACGTACATGCACTAATTATTTCATATCTTGTGGGTTGGTTTGTGGCGAATACTTTTCACTTTCTCGTATTCTCAGTTTCGACAAAAATATACATTGCTTTGTGTTGGATCGATATTTAGCCAGAAAACAAATTTTGTGAGTCCAAATAGCGCTCAAAGCGGCACTGCGTAGTATAAGAAACGTTAAGGTAACGTTGCAGGACTATGGTCAATTTGTCGACAAAAATACACGTTTTCAGGATCCCCGATGCTGAAAAAGTGGATTATCCTGGCTCCTATAAGTAGTACAGACAAAATACACGCCTTAATACTTAAAACGTGTTGTTTTTTGTTTACTTAAATCGTCATTCTGTCTGTACCCATCCCCGTAGGCAGAGTTGTGGCCACAACCTTTCAAATGGTTCTTCATAGATAATCCCAGGTGAGGAATTCGATTCTCCTACCCGGGTACGCAGATTCCAAGTGATACTTCGTTGGCATATGTAGACTGCAGTGAGGAGACGTGCTGGGAGCTCCGTGCACTCGGGTGTAAAACGCGGTGGCCCCTAGTTCGATTCTCTTTCTTCGCCGAGGCAGTGCCTGACACTCATTTGAGGACGAGCAGTAAGCGGCATAAAGAGTTCCAGAACCAACACGGAAAGTTGGTAGTCTCGAGCTGGCGAGGCGGCCTCACCAAGAAAATCTATACTAATAAAAGTGAATTCAACGACGTGTAACCGACATCGATACCGCAAAATGTAGCGTATGAATAGATATGAAATGTTTGCAGGCTCTTCTTCAGGATTGACGCAATGTCCTAGTAAAGTTTGGTAAAGATTAACACAACCCAAATGCGCGAAATAAATAAATTAAATAATATGTTTGTAGATGCACCGCGACCATTTTTCGCCTCTCGCTTAGAGCACGTGGTTCCTAATATATTCCGCCAGAGCCGCAGCAAAACTGGTACCTAATTTATTCGCTAGATGTCAGTAGCGATGCATAAGATTAAAAAAGCATCTAATAGCAATGTGTATTGTAATATAAAATGAAAGAAAATTATAGTATTTTATTAAAATTTGAACCAATTACGTTAAAAATAATCTTAAACATTGTGGATTTATATAAATTGATCTTTTCTCATTCGCAAGGATTGAATATGAAGAAAACCCGGGCAACGCCGGGTATTTTGCTAGTAGAGTCATAAGATGAAAAATGAGCACTTCCGTTTCAAATGAATAAAAACTTCGTAAGTCTCCAAATAATTTTTCTCGTTTCACGCGAACTTTTGCACGTTGTGAACATGATAGTGCAGGTTAAGAGTTTTGAAAATTGGTTTCCTGAGTAACAAAGAGGTCACATACGTTACGCGCGTCGCGCACATAATTTATTTTGTTGTCTCGTTCTTTAAATTCGCCTATGAGTAGTAGTGACGAAGAACAGAAGATGTCAAAGGCGCAACTTGTTTTTGCTGAAATACTGAGCGAATATATAATTCTTTTTTAAAAAAGCCAGCTTCCGAAAGTACGCTGTCCCTAAAACGAAGCATTACAAAGTTTGAAAAAACAGTACCCCAAAAAATCCGAGTAGAAATGAACAACGGCCAATTAACATAGAAGATATGCAATACGAAAATGCCTGAAAGCAAAAACCGATAAAAATCGTACCAAATATATAACATTGTTCTTTTCGAATCGGTAAAGATTCTAATAGTCTATCTCACGAGAATCTCGCCTTATGTTGTAATTTTTTTAGTCTGCTGCATTTGCATGTGAGCACACGGTCAAAGTCGACCGTCGTCAAAAAGTATGGTACCATACTTTTCAAACATGAGTCTGCCATTGAGGTCCCTCCGAAATGTTTAAGGAAGTGCTCAATCTAGAGAGTAAACGCTTAACTTTATTCATACCAATTCTGAGCATTTGCTCGCCAGTTGAGAGTACGCTCAGAGACGGAGCAAGTGTCAGACTCTGAGCAATTGCTCACCCACTTTATTCATACGAAATTGAGTAGGTTCTCCGAAACTCGGAGCAAAGAGTAATTGTTTACTTTTATTCATTCCACCCAATGCGTTGTGTGAATCCCTACCCAATGAGTTGTACATATCGCAACAATGTACACAAAATTTAAACAAAAAATGAAACCGTTTTATTCACGAATCTGTAGTATTTGTCAAAACTGACTTACTTAATGTTTACGATTGATTGATTAGTGATTCCGTGCGTCAACTGCTAAGGTCATTATTCCCGTAAGTATAGTATGATATTTACTCGAGGAAGCGGTGGTCTTCCTCCGCTAGATGGCGATCCGGCGCCGACCTACCCGTCGGCGGGGCTTTCTCACTTGGACATTTCATCTAGCGGCGCACCGCCCAGCTGACAAGCTTCAAGCCTCGACCGATCTCCCGGGTGCGGGATAAATGTAGTGCATGTTAGTGTAAGTAAGGGATGAGAATAGACAACGAAGAGGAAGCGAAAAGGCGCAGTCGCCTGATGTTATCGGAAACCACGGAAAACTATCGGATCAGAGCAGCCATGAATGGCTACGAAATTCTTCTTCCTTCAAACAGGAACTGAAATCGACCGTAGCTGGCAAGCGCATAGTGACAAAAATCCCAAGCACTGCCGGCTCAAAACCTAGGGACTCCTGGTCGAGGCATTGCAGTGCATCAGTTGAAGTCCTGAGCCACCTCTCCTGGTACTTAAGGTTAGGAATATATTTTCATATAAGACATATATTTATAATTACAACACACGTCCTTGGAATCATATCCATAAGTTCACTACAATCATATCAACAGCACACTAGCAAGAAATTCAAAGTATAGCTACATGTCCATTACATGCTGATGAGACTATGAAAATCTTTCCGCTGAAAATTGTTTCACAATTGCAGAGGTAATGACTATTAAAAATAAAACACATTACATTTTCACAATGATATTTAATGAATTTGTATCTATAATTTTAAGACTTAATGTGAGCATAAATGAAGATTTATTATGCGCACTTTGCTGTGCTCTTTTATTTTCTCGTACTACGTACTTTCATTCTACTGCTCTCGTTCTACCTCCTTACGTAGTAAGGAGAAAGTCCTGTAATGCTGCACTGGAGAAGGCGAAAAGTCGCCGGTGCGGAAGGGAAGGGAGGTAGGGGCAGGCAATACGAGACGAGGCAAGAGGCGAGGCGAGAGGCGAGAGGCGAGGAGAGAGGTGTGCAAACTGGAACAGCCATGTGAGCACATGGGAATGAAACATATCAAATACTTTATTGCTAATTAACTGCCACAATTTCGAATTAATTTCGTTTTTCGTTCATCATTTCGTTTATCATTTTCGTGGCGAAAATAGATTTGAGCTGGCTTCACACGACGTCAGCACACACGTAAGTTAGATTCAAATCGTCGCTCGACGGGAACCCTCAATTGATTTATTGCTAATTGCCGCATTGTGGAATTAATTGCCAGGGTTTTTTTCGTGGCGAAAACGTGTGATCTGGCTTGACACGATACCAGCACACATGTAATTTAAAAATCGGATCGTAGCTGGACAAAAGTCTCAAATGATTTATTACTAATCTACTATCACAATTCGGAATTAATTACCACGCATTTACGTAGAGAAAACGGGCGTGAGCATAAGATGCGGTGTTGGCCACTACCCGCATACTATCCACGCACATACGAAATGCCTGCTGACTCTTGCTACCGGCTTACAAGGTAAGACGATTCAACTTATTTGTACTTTCTCGTATACGTACGTATATACGGAGTAATATACGTAGTACAGAGACAATTCTAAAACGCGACAAAAAAAAGGCGATATTTCGACAGAAAAACTCGTATTGTGGAGTCCTGATACAGAAAAAGAGGATAAATCTTCTTCCAATGTGTATTGAATTACTTCCTCTAACACGTTATCTAGTGAGATTTCGCGAACTGTGGGTCCTTGATATCCAAAAAGAGTTTTTTTCAAAATGTCCGTCTGTCCGTCCATCTGTCACTCAAACTATTCGTTTCCAAAATGAGTATTCTCAAGTCCCTCTGGCACGACTCGAAGTTCTTCTTGAGAAAGGTTTTTTAAAATTTGAGGATATTTTACACGAAGCCTCTGGAACATTTACAAAATTTTCTCAGAAATAGCTGTAATTCTTTTTTTACATTTTTTAAAGAATAGAATCAAAAACGCTTATAAAGATGACTTAGGTCTTATTTTCACTGTTAACTTTGAATTTTCGAAAATTGCAAAAGTCTGAATTTTCTCCGGCGTCTTCCTACAACTACGATATTGAAGATAGAAATTTTTTTTCTTCAAATGAAATTTGTTTCACAATTAGTTCTTTAATTAATTAAGTGCATTTGTTGAAAAATGTTAATACAATCGAGCAATTTCGATTGAAATATTAAAAAATATTAAAAACGAGATCTTCTAAAAACTCTTACTGCAAACGTTGTGTCTGTCTTCAAACGTTTTGTAAAAAGATAGTGCTAAATGCACTGCATGAGATATCATAATCGCCATTTTAGTGGATTGTTTTAACGTTTGAAAAATTACACAAATTTAATTCTATTAAATATCCCTCACGTTAAAATTTACATTATAGATGTATTTCCTTGTTGAATGCGTTTGTTAACACACAAGCTTCAAAGTATCTCTAAAAATATTTATTCAAAAATCCGTAAGTATTTGGGAATTTTCTGAATGGAAAATTTTCGGAAACGTTGAAACCAATTTTTTTAACTGTAGAAAATTTCACCCCGAAAATCTCCAGAATTGAAAAGAGTTCAATTCTCTTCCATAATCCGAAAATCAATCTCGACCAAAATATGTGGGGCCTAGAAAATAAAAATACAGAATACTAATAAATGTAGGTGTTTTTCATCACAGAATAAAAAATATCTAATGCACAAAAAAGAAAAGTAAATCACCACGTTAACTGAACAGTTCTCTAAATATTTTGTCTTATAATATTTTATCAAATTTAGGTAACTATTAACGAAAATGTGAAATTTTTGTATTCGCTCCTTTAAGATTCGCAGGGGGATTATGTCGAAATTGGTTAGTACCATGACAAGAATATTGTTAAACAAATGTGTTTGTTTTTGACTGTGTGAATACGGCAGTCATTGAAGATCAGATTTTGGATATTTAAAGTGATTCATCGGTTGAATATTGAAAGAATAATACAGTTTGGTATGATTGTCGATGTTATTTACTACTTACGTAGTGATCGTATTTCAAACGCATTAAATGGAGTCGTTTTCTTGCTGAAATTAGTTCGCGTGGAATCTTTGAAAAAGAAAACATTGTAATGCGTCTCATACGTACGTTAACATTTAAATTACATACAGAGAAACCGCTAAAGAGTAAGTGGTTGAGAAATGTAAGGTACGCCACCTCATTGTTTAGCAAATAATCAGCAATAATTTTACGTGACATTTTGCACTACTATGGATAGAATTTCACTTACAATCAGCTAGCACAACCACATTCCAAAATCCCACTTTCATTGAAACAATAATTTTGAGCTATTTCTGTCCCTTTCAAATATAAAAAAAGTAATTAATTTACTCGTACCATTTTAAAAAAAGGCATACAATACATTACGCGGTCTGCTCATTACCAGTGCATAAGAAAACATTGTAAAAGCAAAATTGTTTTAATTTCTCAACAATTACATTTTTTTGAGCATTTAATTATCAGTCTGACCGATTCCATCGAGCACGATCCGAATTTAAGTTATATGTGTGCTGGTGTCGCATCAAGCCAGCTCACGCCCGTTTTCTTCATGAAAATATGTGGCAATTAATTCCACATTGTGGCAGTTAATTAGCAATAAATCACCTTCGAGCAACGATCTGACTTCATTCTGTGTGTGGTGGCGTCGCGTGAAGCCAGCCCATTTCCGTTTTCGCCGCGAAAATACGTTGCAATTAATTTAAAGTTGTTGCAATTAATTAGCAATAAATCATTTGACATGTTTCATTCGGGTGGGCTGACATGACTGTTCCAGTTGAAAACACCTAGAGGCGAGACGAGATGTATGCTAAAGGAGTTAAGTTGCAAAAGTTAGATACCTCTGTTGAATGCAAGCAAAGAAGACTGGAAAAAATTTGCTAAAAGTATAGAAACTGATACTCATGTCCTCAATAAATGAACGTTCACGCACGGTACATCAATTCAAAGTTTTGAAACTTCTATACGTGAATGTGAAAGACAAGACTGGACTGCAATCTATCAGAAAACAGGATAAAACCACTCCTCCCTGGGAAACAATTCAACTCTCAGGACTAAGAAAGACCTAAAAGAAACAATTATTGCCAATGTGACTAACTAGACACTCAACTGGAACTTAAAAGAACTTAATACAGTAATAAGAAAAGAAAATAATAGGAAAAGCTCTGGGTTAGATGAAGTAATACAGAGCTCATATATTAAGGAAAGGAGCTAAAAGGAAACTTTGCTAGAATTATATAATAATAATAATAATAATACACACACACACACAATAATACACACACACACGTGGCTGGGGTCGAAGGAAGAGCGAAAGCTACACGAGAGGAACGACGTAGGACAATGGAACACTGGCAGGAACGCTGGAACTGTGGGACCAAAGGAAGGTGGACACACTGGCTCATCAAGCAACTGTCACCATGGATGCAACGGGAGTTTGCTGAAGTAAATTTCTCTCCTGTCTTGACAGGCCACGGCTACTCTTAGAGACTATTCTACCGTATGGGGAAGATTACATCACCCCACTGTAAATACTCGCATAAATTGTTCCTGACAGGCCACGGCTAGTTTGCAGAGACTATTCTACTGCATGGGGAAGATTACATCATCTCTACTGTAAATACTGATAAATAAATTAGACACCGCTGAGCACACCATTTTCCAGTGCACGAACTGGGAAAAAGAACGCTGATAGGCTGGAGGAAAAAGACAGGCAGCCTCACGCCAGAAACACGGTGGAAGTCATGATGAAAAGATGAGAAGTCCTGGAGCACCTCCCACTTTGTAGAAAGCGTCCTGCGGGCAAAGAAGGAAGGCTAAGTCGACGGTAGAGTATAAGACGGAACAAACGCAGTGACACCCATCAAGAAAGGCCGCAAACCCGGGGCGAATGCGGAAAGCGGTTCCAGGGTTGGTCAGAAGAAGAAACAGGTGGTTGTTTTAGTGCGGTGGTCGCCTCCAGTGAGGTAATCCCACACTGCTGAGCAACCGGTTTCGCTCTTTCACCTGAAGGTCGTTTCCACCTGCGCAAAAAAAATGCGGTCAGTCAATGCTACTATATGGAGCCGAATTGTGGATGATTGTGAAGGAATACAGAACACGGATCTCAGCAGTGCAGCGTAGGGGCGCGCTGAGAGTGGCATGCTCTTACCGAAGTCTCCGAAGACGCTATCCTGCTGATCGCTGGGGTAATACCTATCGACCTGCTCGCATGAAGCGCAACAAATTCTGCGATAAGAGTTGAGTCGAATAAAGAGCGCAAGGACACAAGAGGAGCAGCGAAGGACAATGGAGCACTTGCATGAACGCTGGAACTATTGGACCAAAGGGAGGTGGACTCACCGGCTCATCAAGCAACTGTCACCATGGATGCAACGGTTGTTTGGTGAAGTGAGTTTCCCCCTCTTCCAGTTCCTGACAGGTCACGGCTACTTCAGAGACGATCTCTACCGCATGGGAAAGGTTACATCACCCTTCTGTAAATATTGTAGAAATCAATTAGACACCATTGACCATTTTCCAGAGCACAAACTGAGAAAGAGAACGCGATAGGCTGGAGGAAACGACAGGCAGTCTTACTCCAGAGAAACCTGTAGAAGTCATGATAGAAAATGAGAAGTCCTGGAACGGAATCTCCCATTATATAAAAACATCCTGCGGGCAAAGAGGAATGAAGGTTGTCTAGATGATAGTAATGTATAAGACGGAACAAACGCAGGGACATCCATTAAGAAAGGCCGCAAACCGAAGTAATGCGAAAGCGGTTCCAGGTTGGGGTCAGAAGAAACAGGTGGTTATTATAGTGCGGTCGCCTAGCATGAGGTAATTCCACACTGTTGAGCAACAGGTATTCCTTTTCGTCTTTTGAAGGTTTGTGATATCAATTGTCAGTACATGATATCAATTATGGTAACATCTTACATTTCATTTAAAAATATTAGTAAATTCAATGTTTAAATCTTGAAATGGTGAGGAGAAGGCAGGTTTCAGGATTTGTATTTCTACACCTAGTCCTGTTGTCCTACCGCAGCACCTGAAATCAGATTGCACATATTAGTTACTGAGGGACTCCTGAACACAATAAAAAAGTTTTTGGCCAAAGAAGTGTTTGACTTTATTCTTGAAGTTGAATAATCTTGTTATGTGTCTCAAATGTATTGGTAATTTGGTGAAGAATTGTATTCCTGTAGAAAATGTACTTTTGGTATAATGTGTTTGTAATACAATGAAGTAAGGCAAACTATTTTTTTTATTTATTTTACATTAAAAACTGTGTGTGACATGCTATGGGAAGAAGTGAATTCTGTGCACATTTTCATAATTCTGTGATCCCATTCCCAGCCATATACTAATTGAATTTTGAATACAGAAAGAAATGAGTGTTATTTGCAAGGATTGTTAACAAAAGTATTCGCTCTGATGTAATAAAATCTATTTTCAAGGGTAAATCAGCAATAAATTTGGGCTCTTATCGGTCATCATGTCCTTTGTCAAGGAATAATACTTCTTGCCACGACAACATGGAGAACGATAATTTGAATATATGCCACTGAATATATCCACATGCCACATATATCCCACTGAATTCTAGAAGATGTGCACAAATAATGAAGTTACATTTATGTCCAGAAGCAAAATAAGGGCCATCACAGCATTTGCTCAAAGGATCAGGGAAACTGGGCAAAAATCCTGATCAAGATGGGGGTCATTGACCCAGAGGCTGCAATACAGTACTTGTTACAGGTCGTTTATACACATTTATACAGTTCAAATGGTAAATAATGCTTCATGTATAATTGTTAAAATTAATGTTACTTTTCTTGTGATGCTCAGTATAATCTCTAATTGTATTGAAACAGTTATGCTCCAGAAACGATTTCACTTGGGATTTAAACTTTTCTATCGAATTTAATCGTTTAATTCTATCAAATTTAATTGTTACATATTGTTTAGAATTATACAGTACAAATGGTAAATAATACATTAAATATCACTGTTAAAATTAATGTTACTTTCCTTGTGATGCTCAGTATAGTCTCTAATTGTATAGAAACAGTTATGCAGCAGAAACGATTTTCAATTTTGGATTTAAACTTTTCTAATCGAATTTAATCGTTTCATGTCATCTGGGCAAAGTGTTGTGAAATAATGTACATGTATTGTAGGTGTGAATTTTGGCAAATGAGCTGTGAGACTGTCCCCTTATGGATATGATTACTACATTGAGTGTTATAGAAATAAATATATATGAATATATGAAATAAATGAAAATATATTACCGCCCTTAAGCAAGTCATTTTTTACCAAAACCACTGATTCATAGATCAACAGACATGGTAATGGTAAAATTCCTAGATTAATAAAGAAAGACTTACAAGAATCATGAGGGTGGGATTTGATTATTATTAGTACAATTCTTTTCTGTAATCTAAAAGTCTGGGAGCTATGAGATGAAATTTCCCAGAATATTATGCCATATGTCAGGCTGGAATGAACATTTACAAAATACACACAATGAGCAGTATAAAGGCTGATTGAATTAGAAAGAATTCTGAACACAGCATAATGAACTTAATTTTGTGTTCAATTCATTTAAATGGACGTTCCATTTGAGATTTGACTGAATTGAGAGGCCTAAAAATTTTGTTCCCTTAACATCAGTCAAAGGTACAACATTCATTTTTAATGGAGTGCAGAATTGTTTATTTGAAGTGGAAAACTGCATTAAAACCATTTTCTTTTCATTTAGTATTAATTTGTTATATTTATTATTTTTATTATTTTATTTTGTTATTTAAATATTAAATACAGAAAAATGTACTGATAATTGGAAGATGTTCTTGCCTTTCAATATACAATAAAATATTACTTTATAAGTAAATATTGAAACCAATATGGACGTATGGTGCACAACTCTGGGGATGTACCAGTCAGAGTAACACCGAAATTATCCAAAGATTTCAGAACAAAGTGCTAAGAAATATCATCAAAGCACCTTGATATATAAGAAATAAAGATCTGCACAAGGACATCACATTTTTTTATGAATAAAATGATCTGGTGGCTTGCAGCATCAAAAATGCTACTGAACAAATCCACACAAAATGGTTTTTCAAAAAGTAGCGCACACACTAATCAAGAACAAATAAAATACTCTTGTTTAACATTGCAAAAATTTAAACATTTTAACTAAATTTTTTTAAAAAAAGTCTTCATGAATAACGTAAGCCTTCAATGCAATAACTCAATTATGGTTGCAATTACAATACAACAGTTCTTCACATTCTGAGAATATCAAAAAAGTTGCTGTTCAATAGTGCAACATGTGAATAGCAAATATTTAACAATGGGTGGCCTCTTCCTTGGAGCCTTACCATCATATGTTAGACGTGTTGTGAGCAGTACACACCAAATATGAGAATTCAGTCGGCTTGACAATCGAGAGAATAACACAATTAAATATTTGCATTCTTCGGTCAAAACTGTTTCATGGGTTTTGGATTTTCCCAAGTTCCCAGATATCTAATGATATCATAGAGACCTCTCAAATTGCCTGAGGCTGCATAGTTTTCTTTCAATTTCTGTACATATTAGAAATTAGTAATATAGATGGTAATGGTCATAAATTATACCTACATCTGCACCCTCATTAGGAAAGTAGCCTACAGCCTGAAAACAGATGAATCTTCATTAGGCTCTCTCCTGAGTAGCCAACCATCAAAGTGAAATGATACGATTCTAGGTAGCCCACAGTACATGAATGTGTCAAAAATCACTAAAATTAGTTAAGGGGGAGTTCGCTGTCACACAATAACTAATTTTATTTTTATATTTTCATTTCTATATTGGTATTAAAAAGTATATGTAAAGATACATCATATTCACAAATTCCTTAGATTTCCACAATTATAAATGTAATAATGTCATATAACAATGCCAGTTACAATGAAATGAAGAAGTAGAAAGAATACTAAGTTTCAAAAGAACATGAGACAGGTTTGGCCTTAAAAAGTAGCACAAAAAAACTGTATTAACTATAGAGAAATACCTATCAACAGCACCAAAACTTTGCCAATATTTTAAGAAATAGACTGAAGAGTACAGTGAGATGTTCATGGAAGAATAACAAAATGGATTGAGAGAGGGAAGAAGTGATAAAATATGCCATTTTCTACATGCTTACAAACAAACCTGGATAAATGCAATGATGTAAATGACCAACCAATCTACTATTTATAGATTTCAAAAGATATGATTGAGTAAATAGGAGAAATAATGTGAAAAATACTTAGGAGATGAGATACTGGCAAAAATAATCAGTATTTTCCTTAGGTCTGAATTCACAGATTAGAATAAAAGTGCGTAATGGAATCATGTTAAAATTCTGACCAACAAAATGTGTCTCAGACAGGGCTGCAGACTGTCACCATGTCTATTTAACATTTACACGAATTATATTATCAAAGAATGGAAATAAACAAATAAAAAGGGAGTAAATCTGAACCAAAAACAGACAATCAAAATCATTCTTTATGCAGATGATGTGCTCATAGTAATGGAGTCCAAAGATGGCCTACAAATTGCAAGAAATGTGTTAAAAAAGATAATATGGGATTCTCTACAAACAAATCAAAAGCCATTGTATATCACGGAAAAGAAATGAGATGAGTTAAAATATTCATTTAATGGACAAATAATAAAACAAATCTCCATGTTCAATTATTTAGGACAATTCATTGGATGTAAAATTAGAAGATGTATGAAGAAAGATACAACAAAACAAATGTGGAAATAATCAAACAATATTTTAGAAGAGATATGCCTCAAGAAACCAAGTTAAGAATGTGTAACATAATTAAGAATATGTAACAGCAAAACCAATACTTACATATGGATCAGAAACAATTAAATGTAGAGATCATCAGATGAGAAGCCACGCAGATGAGATTCGAATGACAGCCTGTGAGTAAATCCTTGAAAGACCTTGAATGAGGTAAAGTCGTCAGAAAAATACTCAAGAAACAAATATAGTAGTGGAGATAAAGGAGTCAGAAGAAATGGTTTTCTCATGTCAACAGAATGAAAGAAGAAACTACCAAACTATCTACTCTCAAAAGCAGTGCTGAAGAACAGGCTAATAGGGCAAAAAAGATAGGGAGCCACAGTTAAGGTGGATAAACAAGGATGAATGTTCAGACAAGGCAAAAGGCTGCTCTTTGAAGAATGTCTTCCAAATGTAGCTAAATTTTCTTGATCATCTGCACAAAAAATTTTTTGATTTCTTTACCTCTGGCAATGTTTATGCCTCTTTCCACTTCTTTCCATTTCCAGAGCACATGATTTATAAATGCATTCAACAGGAGAGGTGATAAGGTACATCCTTGGTAAAGTCCAACATTTGTGGGGATTGCTGTTGTGGCTCTTCCACCTGTGTTTTGAATTTTAATTTGATTTCTTACATAGACTGACTGACTGAGATACCCTGCATCAGATACTTTGCCATCTGTCAGATGAAAATGATATACTTTTTCACTCCCTTTTGGGGATATTTCTCTCAAGAGTGGTTTTTCGTAACTTCCACCTTAACACAATACACACAAATTGTGGTCAGTATACTCAGACCTTTCTTAATTCTTCATGTGGATAAATAATCTGTGAGAATAGAAGCACCCAATCCAGATAATGTTTCGCCTTCTCGCTTTTCTTTTAAGTTTCCTGTTGATAAAAAAACAATAGGAAATTTATTTTAAATTTAAAATAGAATATCTCTCATAGAAAAAGTAACAGTATACTTGTTACATTGGATTATTTTACTGATAATGGATAGAAACGGTGTAGGGATGTAGCGACTCCATCACCCTGCATATCCCTACCAGAGGGTGGGGAATGCAGCAAACAGCCTGGTTTCTCCCACCTATAAAGGAGCAGTTGACTGCTGTCCTCACCTTTCGATGTATCCATCTTTCAATGCCATCCTCCCTACCCGCAGGACCAACGGGTGGATTGAGTAACTCGGCGGTTCCCTATTCTTATGATTTCCTCCCTATTCCCATCACACTAGGGTTGATGGGATTTTTCAGGTGAGGTGAAACCTGTCTAGGGGAAAAGACCCTAAATAAATTCTGCAAGTTTGGAGGTAGCCCCTCTACCGAATTCAACCTGCGCAGTGCCCGCACATGGCTAGGGGATGTATTCTACTACTGACAAGCCTCAAGGAAAGAAGCTGACCGATTTGATGACAACCTCAGCAAACGGTGTTAAGAAGCATAAGGAATAACGGATGTACTAAATGTAGTAACATGGAATGTTCGCGGCATACAAAATAAAGAAATAGAACTATTAAAGATATTTGAAGAAAGAAAAACCAACATTGCTGTAATAACAGAAACAAAAAAGAAAACAAAGGGAACAAGAGAGATCGATGACTGGGTAAATATCTATAGTGGAGTGGAACAGCGAGAGAGAGCAAAAGCTGGTGTAGCAATGTATGTGGATTACAAATGGAAGAAGTGTATTTCGAGCTACACATACATCAATGAAAGAGTATTAAGAGTGACTTTAAAATTAGTAGAGGTAATCTTACTGTTATAGGAGTTTATGCCCCCGAGGAAGGTAAAAAAGAAGAGACCATAACATTTTATGACAAGCTGCAGACAGAGGTAAATAAATGCAATCCAAATAACTCGCTAATTATAGTGGAAGATGTGAATGCGAGAGTGGGAAACATGCCTATTCCCAATGTTATAGGACTCTATGGAGAACAGGTAATGAACGAAAATGGAAAAGAACTCAGGGAATTTGTAACATACAATGAACTAAGAATCACCAATACATTTTATAAAAAAGAACATTCATAAATATACTTGGAGTGCCCGAGACAACACTCAGTGATAGATTATGTAATAGTTAATAAAAAGTTCAGTTTCGACATGAAAGATACCTGTGTTTTTAGAGCATATGACATTTATTCAGATCACTATCTGGTGGAAACAAAAGTAAACATAAGAGCAAGGTGGAAGAAATGAACTGCTTCAAAAAATAAACAAGAAGATGTAGGGTATAAAGTATATCTACTAGAAGATGATAGTATAAGGGAGTTGTATCAGAAATGGTTGAATCAGTTCTTGAGCAACATCATCAAATCAGAAGATCTGAATAATGAATAGAGAATCATTAAAGAATCAATAAGAAGGGTAGCATATGAGGCATTAGGCACTTGAAAAATTAGAGGAAAAAGGAAAACTTTCAAAATATGGAATGAAACGGTTGCAGAGGCAGTGCAGGAAAAAAAGGTAGCATACCTAAATTATTTACAAAACAAAAATGAGCAGACTAAATAGAGCTACAATCAAAAAAGGAATAAAACTAAATCATTAGTGAGACAAGCCCATCAAGAATCCTGGAATAGATATGCGAATATTTTAGAACAGGATGTATTTGGAAGACAAAGTATAGCCTATAAAGTGTTAAAAACAATGAATTTAAAACAAATAGATTCTGCAAGATTGAATATAATTTCTGGGAAAGAGTGGTTGGACTACTTTATAAAATTATGGAGTGGGAGTGAAGAAATTTATACACCAGATGAAAAAGGAACAAAAAGAAAGGTAGATTTATCAGATATGAAAGAGCTTGATAATGCATTAAAATCCCCAAAAAGATAAGATAATGAATATGAAAATTACAAGGGGTTAAAATTAATAAATATGGAGGTATGTTACTGAAATTTCGACTGCTCCACCTAATAATAATGCTGGAAAGAATGGTTTTAATTCCTGTTTTAAAAGAAGAGATCGAAGTAAATGTCACAACTATAGGGGTATTTGTCTACTTAACATGTGTTATAAAGTATATGTAAAAATTGTGAATAACAGAATCGCTCCAATTGCAGACCGCACTCTACCTCAGGAACAATAGGGGTTTAGAAAAGGTCGCTCAACAACAGATGACATATTTACATTAAAACAAATAACTGAGAAACGAGTGGAGTTTAATAGAGAAAACACTTAGCCGGTATTGAGAAGGCTTTTGATAATGTCAACTGATGTAAATTATGGAGCATTATGGAGGAAGAAGGGTACCCAAATCATCTAGTGCAAGTGGTGAAAAGTATGTATGACAATACTAATATCGCAGTAAAACACTATGGATTTGTTTCTGGGAAGAGGATAGTAAATAAAGGAGTAAGACAGGGAGACAGTCCTTCTCGAACACTCTTTAATATATATCTGGGATATATAATTAAAACGTGGAAGAACATGGTACCTTCAGGAATTTACCTGGGTAACAATACATTTGTAAGTATTTTATATGCAGGCGACCAGGTTATCCTGCAAGAAAATGGAGATAATTTGCAAAGATTTATTTACCAACTGGAGCAAACTTTTATGGAGTACAATCTGATAGTATCAGTTAATAAAACCACAGTAATGGCTTTTAAAGGAAAAGAGTCAGTAAGGACAAAGATTGTGCTTAAAAATATGGTTTTAGAACAAGTGATGCATTTTAGCTACATAGGGTCTGAAATTACATATGGAAGAGAGAGGGAAGTCACCAGCAAGATTCATAAATTTTAAGCAGTTTGTGGAACTATAAGTAGAACATTTAAAAAGAAAGCCCAAAAAGAAACCCAATTAAAATTTTATGATATTATGGCCCTCCCAGTTTTACTGTATGGACGTGAAACTTGGGTTCAAAAACAAGAAGATTTTAGGAGGATTGAATCAGCAGAAATGCGATTTTTGAGAGGAGTAAAGGGCTGTACATTAAGAGATTGAATAAAAAGTGAAAAAATAAGAGAAAAACTAGGGCGGAAAGAAACAGTACATGAAAAAATTAAGAAGTATAGACTGCAATGGGTGACACATATTGGAAATATGCCGCAAGACAGACCTCTAGTGCAAGCTCTGAATTATAACATAGAGGAAAGAGAAACATTGGAAAGCCTAGAATGAGATGGAAAGAGGCTGGAACAGGCAATATGCCTAATACGTAAAGGGTGATGATGATGATGGATAGAAACACAGTGACAATATTTTTTCATTTTATTGACAAACATATTCAATTTAATTTAATATATTTTATTTCATAGGAGAGAGAGGTATAATAAGCATATAATAAGTAATAATACAGGAGGAAGAAGTCAAAGTTTCCTTCTTCCAAGGTTTCTCAATGTCTTTGTCATAAGCTTTCTCATATTCTACAAATAGGAATTTTGGCAAGTTTTGTTTTCACCATCTTCTAACAATCTGGCTGAGTGTAAAAGTTCCATTTATGATATAATGACCTTTCTGAAAGCTGTGTCTTCATCTTGTTCTTCACTGAATTCTTTTAATGTTTTGACACAACCCACTGATTTCTTATGAATTTGAAAGACATTGGTATTATATCTAACTGAATGGAGGGACAAATAGGAATCACATGGATTTTCTTCCCTTTCTCTTTTTGAACTCTGATTAAAATACAACATTCTTTCTTAGAAGTATTGCACATTTCATACATGCATTGATACTATCAGCTAATGCCATTAAAAACAAAAACAACTACAACAACAACAAAATACATAATGGAAAAATATGTAATGCATAACATAAAAGGAAAACAAATTTGATTCACCTAAAGGCCCCCCATAACTCTAAGGGCAAATTTGAAACTATGTATTTTGAATACTAATAATTGTATTATGTTTCAATAAGCCCCCCAATTTACAATAAAAATAAATTATAAAGCAGTAACAATGGGTTGTATTAATTTTATTTGTGTTATTAGTGTATAGTAAAGTCAGAATTAGTTGGTGAAACTAACTGCATAACAATAAGAGTGGGGACAATTTTTGAATGAAGGAAGGACATATTGGCCAGAAAATGTCTGATAACAACCTTACATACACTGTCGTGAAAGACACATGGGCCCCATGTCTACTGTCCAATTTCATTGAATTAGAATATCATAGTTCAATTTTAAATATTTTTTCTATAATAAACAGATTCAATGAATGATGAAAATATATTTCCATTTATTGTAACAATTTATACATTATAACTTTATAATTTATTTATATTTTTAATTTAGTTAAATATTAATTTAATATATTTAAATAAATGTAATAAAACTTAAAAAAAGGAATTATTTCAGCAAGTGTTGAAAAATTTTAAAAATAAATATCAGCATTATATAATAATAAACTATGACCCTTCTACCTCTATGTAATGCAGCATAACTCAAATCCTCTCTGCCCTCTTTAGCATGACATAATTTATGAATGACCCCTTGAGCATGGATGAACTTGCAGGAATACATTTATTATTCAACACATATGGTGTTAGAAATAAGCAATCAACTTCCCAAAAAACTTCCAAACTAGAGAGTTCAACAGCACAAATATCTGCAACAGAATATGGAAATCAAAGTATAGTACTAAATAATAATAATAATAATAATAATAATAATAATAATAATAATAATAATAATAATAATAATAATAATAATAATAATAATAATAATAATAATAATAATAATAATAATAATAATAATAATAATAATAATAATAATAATAATAATAATAATAATAATTACCCCGTGTGGTGTCGAGGTTTTTAGTAGAATACACCTCAGGACCCCCCTGTCGTGAAGGCGATTAATCAGACAGTACCGCTGTCACTCCCTATGCATCCTGTAATCCCACATACTTGGTGTGTCATTGCTTCCACTAACTTGGCACACTTCTATTTTCTATCCTGTAGGCCAATCTTCGTATCGCCAAACTCTTGTGTTCCGACCCCGACGCTATTAGGTTTCGGGGGCTAGAGTCGTTCCTATTCTACTCTTCTTTTCCCTACTCTATTCTTTACTGCCCCCTCTTCTTTTCTTCCGTTTCCCTTTCAGCTGGCGAAGCTTAAAAGAAGGCGACCCCGGAAAAAACCCGAGATGGAAGGTCCTTCAGGATCAACCGTTACGGTGCAGGGATCGGAGCCCAGTCCCGGGCGGTCGGTGGTGAGCAAGCAGGCCACCGGGCGTCGTCCAAGCAACGCAATGCCAGAGACTGTGGACCCTTGGCTCCCTGTCAGATAATGCCACAAGTGCTTTTAACCCCTTCGTTGGGGAGCTGCAGAGATCACCCCTAGCACCCCCTCCATATCTGGAGTACCTACAGAGCCGAATTGCAGAGATCACCCCCAAAGTACCCTACGACAAGTGGTGTACCCACAGGAGTTAAGGACAGAGACGTGGACTTCGCCTCCGGTCAGACAATACAAGTGCGATTAACCCCCTGGAGGTGCGTGGCTATCTCCCTGCAGAGGAGAGCGTGTGATACCCCAAGAGCTATGGGTATACTGCTGGAAAAGTGGGCGGCCATGGAGATGTTGCATGGGGCACAGACGAAGTTAGTCGGGACCTGGCAACTGCCTTAAGTGTGTAAGTGGCAAAATGCCCCGAAATAACCCACAGCCGGTAAAGGTGCAATGATAAGCCTTGCGCATCGACTCGATGAAATACAAATGCAAGGCCATTGCGGGGGAAAAGAGCAGAGTTCCTGGATCGACTAAGAGTGCTCAACTACAAAAAGGAAAGCACTATGCGGAGACTCGCCAAGGGAAAAAAAGGGCAAGAAGAAGCTCCACCCCGGCGAAACCACCAGACTGGATAAGAGGAAGGTGACAGTAGTGAGGAAGGAGGGTAACGGGGACAATGCCGTAAAAGAGAAGAATATAAGTAGTGGAAACAGAGGCCACGGTGAAAAACCGAACAGACATGGTTGTTCGCAAAGTCGACCAAAAAGAAAGAAAGCAAAAAAGAAACAAGTCGGAAGGCCGAACCCGGTATACAGACCAGCGATTAAAGTGTGGCCAAAGATGGTGAACCCTACGCGGATATCATCAAAAAATAAAGGGAGTCAGTAGACCCTAAGGCACATGCGCGAGATCCTGAAGATCCGCAGGACGCAAAGGAAGGGAGCTGCTAATCGTCATCCGGAAGACCGGTGATATTGACTCTTGAACAAGGCGGTAGTGGAGGCAGTAGGCACGCAAGCCACAGTAAAAGCCCCTGGTGCCAAAGCGGCTTATAAAAAAAGGACATCGACGAGACTGTAGTAGTCGAAGAGGTTTCGAGCGTTGCCCAGGTGAAAAAAGCAGAACCGGGAAATCCTTGCTCCTGTAGAATGCGGAGGGGATACGGTAGTGTGCAAACAGCGACACTACTGCTACCAGCTGAAAAAGCCAAGGAGCTTTTAAAAATGGAAAAGCTCAAAATTGGGGTTAACTCCCCAGATTAGCGAAGAGAGGCAGATAATAAGATGCTTAGGTGTCTTGATTTCGGCACATATCAACCTCCTGCAAGGGCGACAGAAGAAACATTTGCTATGGCAAAGCAGGACACAATGCAAAAGATTGCAGGAAAACCCCAGTGCATTCTCTGCAAGACAGGAACAAAAGCGACGACCATGCCCTGGGAGGCAGTAGAGGGAGTCGTTTGCTGCTGCATGAAAAAAGACAAACGCGCCAGATATGCTCCGATTGTTACAAATTAATCTAGGCAGAAGCAGACAGGACGCGACTTGGCACTGCAGGTGGCTGCCGAAAGAAGATAGACCTGATTTTATTTTGTAGACAGCCCCCCGACGACTCTACGTGATCAGGATGTGCAGGAAGAGCTGGCATTAAGGTTGTAAATGTAACCTGGCGTACGAAATACAAGGGGGGAACGAAATCGGTTCGTCTGGGTAGAATTAGTAACATAGAATATACAGTTGCTACTTCTCTCGAACGATACCATCGACAATTTATAGCCGAAATGTATGAACTAGACACTAGTCTACAGACAGCCAAATCAAAGATATTCGCCGGCGACTTCAACGGTAAATCTCGGAATGGGGTGAGACACGCTCCGATAGAAGAGGAGCTATTGATGAATTCGCGGAAAGGAATGATCTTATCTTCTAAACTCGGGGCTGGGAGAACCTTCAACGAGGGACCTCCTCCATTCTAGACCTGACAATATGCTCAACTACCCTCGCTAGATATGAAAAGAGCTGGGAAATATTAGAGGAGGAACTCTAAGTGACCACCTATATAGTGTCCTCAGTTGAAACAGAGCGGGTAAAGACGACAAGCGACCCCCCAGGAACAATAAACGACCACCCTGGAATCCTAAGAAAATGGATGTAAAAAAGGCAAAAACGTCCTTGGAAGAATCCAAGTTGTTGAATAGCCTGGACTGGACAAAAAAGCGAAACACTCGACGAAATTACAAAACAACAATCGAGACAGTAGTAGCCGCATGCGATGCCCCCGATGCCTAAAACGTCGGGGCCCCTAGACGCAAACAGCAGGTCTATTGGTGGACACGGAAAGCAGCAATACTAAGAGATGCATCAAGGCGAGAAGGGCAAGCGACGAGAGCTAAGACAATCCCACATTTAAAGAGCATTACAAGACGACTCAAACTCCTCAAAAAAGAGATTAAAAAGAAGGCCATATGTTGGAAGAGGCTCATCGAAGAGGTCGAAGTGACCCGTGGGGCATGCCTCAAAATTGTGACCAAGAAGCAGAATGGAGGAGGACGCCTGGACTGGCATCCAGACTGGGTGGGGAAAGTCATAGTGACCTATTCCCCATTAGAGTGCTGGACAAGACAAAGACCGAGCGTCTTCTCTTTTGACGAGGAGCCCTGTTTACGACGGACGAACTACGGAGGGCTGCAAATGCAGCCAAAATGTGGGAAAGCTCCGGATTCGATGGGTTTCCCGAACGAAATGCTCAAGATTGTTGCAGAGCAACATCCTGACTGTCTACTCCCCGTGTTTAACTCATGTCTCAGGAACGGAATATTCCTCAGAAGATGGAAGAGCAAAAACTCATCCTCCTCCGGAAGGGTAATAAACCGCTCGACAAGACCTCGTTTTTTAGACCGCTTTGCCTCCTGGACACCATGGGAAAGTTACTGGGGGACTAATTTTTCAAGGCTGGAGGTATACCTATCAGACCTATCCCTAAACAGTATGGCTTCGGAAGGGGCGGACGACAATGACGCCATTCTCAAGTGGTCAGGATTGCGGAACAGGCCAAAAGGGTGACGGAAGAAGAAAGGACTCTTGTCTGGTCAAGACATCGGGAACGGTTCAATAGCGCCAGATGGAAGGACATCATGGAGGCTCTGATAGATAAGAAAGTCCTGAATACCTTCTGAGAATGGTTGAAGACTATCTTCATGAGAGGAGTATAGTCTATACGAATCTCTTCGCAATGGGGAAGACGTGACGTGTGACGTGACATGTGGAGTACCACAAGGTTCGAAACTAGGCCATTCTTATGGAACGTCATGATGACACTTTTAAAAAATCGACCTACCACAACATACCCAGCTGATTGGATATGCAGACGACACGCTGATTACTAGCTACAGTGAAAACACGGGGAACTCTAGAGATGCACCTAAATGAGTCTCTCTTCAGGGTTAAAGATGGATGACGAAAAGAGGCCTGCAAATGGCAGCTGAAAGAGACAGAGCAGTACTAGTAACGGACCGAAGGCTACCCAATTCCCCGCATCACTTTGGACGGAGTAAATATCCTGAAACCCCAAAATTACATACTTAGGTGTCGAAATAGACCATAGGCTGAGTTTCGAGCCCATCAGCAAAATGGGCAGACAAGGCAGCAGCTACTGGAGCCAACCTCCCCAGAATTATGCCAAATATAGGAGGCCCAAAAAGAAGCGAAGAGACGTATGATTGCCAGCGTAGCCCTCACAAATGCTATGCGGCTCCGTGTGGGCTGACAAACTAGGTAAAGCAAGCTGGGACTGAAGTACGCGCAAGTGCAGCGGAGTTGGGGCTGAGAATAGTGTCGGCTTATCGCACAGTATCCGACAGCGCAGTAGGAGTATGCCAGAATACCCCATTGATATGTTGGCTAAAGAAAAACGGTGTATGACGAAGCGAAAAGTCTGCTGACCAGCGGGAAACAACCGGCAGTAGGACGAAAGAAGACATTAAAAAGAGCGCCCGAACATCACTACTGGCGGAATGGCAGGACAGGTGGGATGGGATCCAAGGAAGGTGGACGCACCTCTTGATACCCCATATCGAACCATGGTTCAATAGAATGCACGGAGAAGTAAATTTCTACCTCACACAAGTGCTCACAGGTCATGGTTGTTTTAAATCCTACCTATTTAGATTTAAAAGAGCATATGACTCAAAATGTAATTCTGTGGGTTTCGAGGATGATGACGCCCTGCACACAATATTTGCATGCGTAGATGGGACACATGGAGAAGAAGATTGAACGAGTATTTGGGGCAGACATTTCTCCATCAAACATAGTTCGCATGCTCAATCGGAGGAAAGGTGGACAACAATACAAGAGTTCTTGAACTTTTGTGAAAAGGAGAAGAGCGACTCGAACGTAAAATGAAGTAAAAGCTCAAACCCGCCTGCCTCCGAAGTAATGTCTCGCGACGATTCCGTGGGAGGCGCATGGGCATAAGAAAGAGGTTTTTTTTTGGGATCCACTGAGAATGGGGGTCCCCCCCAGGATTAACCATCTGAATCCCTGAAGGTGCATAATGCATTTTTTCCTCTCACCAAAAAAAAAAAAAAAAAAAAAAAAAAAAAAAAATAATTAATAATAATAATATTAATAATAGGGACACCCTGGAAGTTTTCGATTCCAGGTTGAGGATCCCAAAAAACCTCGTCAGAAATGAGTTCTGAGTTTAGAGCAAAAAAAATGAGAACTGGAAGAAAAGTAAATCCCGATGACTGTTCCCAAAAACACATCAGTGGTACCAAAGTACCTTCAGTTAAAAGAAAGGAAGGAAACTTTGAAAAGTAAGTCCGTTTCTAATAGAAAATGTGTTAGCACCTGTGCTGGATCTGCCGTAAAGAGAGATAAAGAAAACTCCGTCTGGACTCCTAATAGAAACATTTAATGACTATCAAGGTCAAGTTGTTAGAGTTAGCAAAATAATCTATCAGTTGAAGTGAATGCCCATAGTACGCTGAATACCTGTAAAAGGGGTTGTAGTTTGCGTGACTTACTAAATTGCGGAACAGGAAATAGAATGCAAAAACTGGCTCATCAAGGAGTCATTGCCTGTCGTGAGGGTAACGATGAGGGGGACGGGCAGATAATTCCTTCAGCATCCCATGTTCTGACGTTCAACCGCAGCACGTTACCAGAAAAAATTAAAGCTGGCATTCATCGTCTGAGCGTACGAATGTTCATTTTTCCCCAACCCAAAGCAGTGCTTTCAGTGCTTACATTTCGGACACACAGCATCTAGATGTGCTAAAAATCAAAGCATGTCAATGTGGAAAGCAATTTCATAGTGGTGATCCAGCCCTGGATCCTATCAAATCCTCAATTGCAGCGGCAGCACTCATCAAGGTCAGAGACTGCCAATCTATAAACGGAGGCAGCAATACACAAATAAAAAATCAGGCAAAAAATCAACTATCCTGAAGCAAAACTTGTTTGTCAGAAAAGGAAATACCCTACGTTGAAGCAGTTACTAAAAGACACCTTTGCCTTCCCCAGTAGTGAAAGAACTAATGCCTGTAATAATCAATGTATAGAAAAGTATTTCAGTGAAATTTACAAGAACAAAGTAAACACAGAAAATTTAAACACAAACACCCCAAGGAAATAGTTCTTGAAAAAAAACCTTAGCACCCGGGCAAATGATGCAGAAAGAAATTCAGTGGCCCCCGCCAGCCACTTCCAGTAAAAGGGGAATCGGCAAGGGGCCACCGAAGTCGATCGCCTCGTCTCCAAAACACACAAGGAGGACTTGCTCAAACAAAAAAACCCAAAGATCAAGACACGACCACTGGCTCAGAGACAAGCTCGATGATAAGTGCAGAAACAACGATTACCAGTCAATCGAACCAGGCAAAGTCCCAAAAAGAAAAAAGAAGAAAGGATGCAAGGAAACCAGAAAAAAAGCAGGACCCATCCATGCCACAGCAGCAGAACTTCATCCAACTATGGAAAATTTATTCAATGGAACATTAACGGGTGCATATCACATTATTCGAACTGAAATTGCTACTAAAACACACCGATGTGTGTGTGCCAAGAAACCCATTTTAAACCAGAAGACCGTTTCAATTTAAGAGGTTATAAGATCTTTCGCAATGACGTAGAACCTGATAGGCGAGCTAGAGGTGGTGTTGCCATATTGATCAGCAATACACATCCTGCAGTCAAGTTCACCTCAATACACCCTACAAGCGGGAAACTGTAACATTACACCAACCATTGAAGATGACGTTATGTAGTCTTTACTTCCAGACACCTCATGGCAAAAAGGGAAAAGCTACAAGGCCTGATTGATCAACTACAGCCTCCATTTCTTATTCTAGAGCGACTTATCTCACAGCACCACATGGGGCTGCCTTAGAACAAATGACGCCGGTCGCAGAATCGACGAACTGTTACTCAACAACGAATACGTACCTTAAATACAGGAGCAAGCCTCACCCCAAAGCTGAAATGGAACATTCTCAATAGACCTTCAATATGCAGCCCAAATCTTGCAACACGCTGACGGAAACCACTTCCAGATCTTCATCAAGCGATCACTTTCCTCTGTTGATATCATCAAACATATCAAGAACGCCATATTTACAGAAACGTTGGTGCACCGAGCGTCGAGACTGGTTCCCAAATTCCCAGTCATCTAACACAATAAATGTCAGTGGGAAAAACAGGAAAGACGTAACAGACTTCCTCTTTAAATTTTTACTGGAAAATCATTCACAAACTCTGGTCGCCCATCCCGATTCCAGTACCGTGGTGAATACAGAGACCAAAAAAGCAATAAAGGGGGAAAGAAGAGCCCTCAACACCTACAGGCGGTCACCAACACAAGACAATCTAATTGCTTTCAAGCGTTTGCGGGACTTGCTCGGGAAGTACTAGCTGCCAAACGATCAAGCTGGAGAAGTACGTGACAACCATAACCAGAACGACCAAAGTCACAGAAATGGGAAAATCAGGTCAATAGCTGGAAAAACGTTTTCAGCCCTATTCATGCATAGAATATGAAGGACAACTAGTATGCAACCCAGAAGAAATAGCCAATGCCTTTGCGTCTCAATACTCTAAAGCCAGCAACACAACAGTATCCTGAAGAATTTATCCGAAAAGGCAGGAAGAAGAACAAGAACTAGATTTCACAACGGATACAGATATGCCGTATATCTACTTCACCGGAAGAATTACAAAATGCTATAAATGCAGCCGGGGACACTGCACGGATCAGATAACCTCCCTACAGCATACTACGTCGGTTGCCAGAGGAAAAACTTAAACCCTTTCTAAATATATATAACAACATCTGGGTAAGAAGGCAATTACCCCATATGCTGGAAGGAAGATAATAATCCCCCTTTAAAGGCTGGCAAAGACCCGGGAAACCCGAAAACTATCGGGCCCGTGTCACTGACATGCTGTCTAGGAAAAAACCTAGAAAAAATGGTCAACACTCGACTAACATGGTGTCTCGAAAAAACAACCTCTTGAATAAACATCGTTGGTTCCGACAGCATCACTTCTACCGATCAGTTAGTATATCTGAAAACGCAATACAGAACACCTTCATCAAAAGACAACATATGGTGGCTGTATTCTTCGACCTAGAAAAAGCGTTTGATAAGACCTGGCGCTACAACATTTTGAGACAACTGCATAATTGGCAAATCAGAGGCAACCTTCCAAAATTCATATCCCCTTCTAGTACCAGATCCTTCCCAAATTCGTTTGGCAGTCTATCTCAGAAGTTACGTACTTGAGAACAGTGTACCAAGGTTCTCCATTAAGTGCAGCATCATTGCAATCAATGAGATGTTTGATGGCATAGAATCATCAGTTGGAAAATGCATGTATGTTGATGATATTGCCCTATTTTATTCAGCCAAATCCCAGCAATGATTAAATTGAAACTGCAAAAGGCCATCAATACACTAGTACAGAACGCGGAAAATATCGGGTTCTCATTTCAGAACTAAAAACCCAAAACGTCACTTCTGTAGAAAACGGAAAAGATACAGAGATCCCGATCTAACGTTACAGGTGTTCAACTGGCGTACAATGAAACGGCAAAATTTCTTAGCGATTTTTTATAAACATTTAACCTGGAAACAACATCTGAAATATATCTTGTCAGATGCAACGCTCTGAACGGATCCGATGCATTTCGCATATAAATTGGGAGCAGATAGAACGTCTTGCTTGTCTCTACAAATCGCTGGTCATGTCCAAAATAGATTATGGTGTGGCGTACTCCTCAGCCAGGAAGTCAAGCTTAAGAAAATTAGAACCTATTCACAACGCAGGCCTCCCTTATGCATCTGGAGCGTTCCACCCAGTCCCTCTAAGTGTCTATTTGAAACCAGTACCATGTCGCTACACCATGACGGCAAACAATACTACTCAGATATCGAGCAAAAATGCTGTCACTACCGAACACCCAAATTATCTATTGATATGTCCAACCGCAAACATTTACAATCAAGGCCTACAAACTACTCGTCCAGCCAACATCCGGGCAGAAGAAATAATCAGATGCTACAACATCATTCCCACCAGGTTTTTAAACATAAACCATATGAAGTCCCTCCTTGGCGCTTAAAATACCAGAGATTCGACTCGACACCACTAGTGTAAAGAAAAAGAAAGCCTTCCACGGAATTAAAAAACAGATTCAGATCACTTCTTGAAGAATACAGCAGATCACACAGTTATCTACACCGATGGATCAAAAAAAAAACATGGAGTGGAAGCGCATTTATAACTGAAGATACATCAAAAACATGGACACTTCCAAGAAGCGAGTGTATAAAAGCTGAACTTTTCGCAATTTACAAGCCTTGGCACTGTGAAACTCTCTGCAAGAAAATTTGTGATTTGCACTGACTCGCTCAGCTTTCTAACCAAAAGACAGACGCCTGCCTTAGACCCACTACTACAGATGATTCTCCTATTTACCACGAGCTAAAACAGGGGAAGCGTCTGTTACGTTCATCTGGTGCCCCGGGCACACAGGTATCCAGGCAATGAAGAGGCCGATTCTCAGCAAGAAATGCCGCAAATAAACAATCAGGAATCGAAATAGAAGTACGCCCTCAAGATGTGAAATGCTGCTAAAAGCATAATAAACTGGCAGACTACGTGAATAGTCTTCAAACAAGAATTAAACCCAGTGAAACAGAGCGTCAATGAATGGTCATCGTATCACAGCTACACTCGTCAGAAAATGTGCCTTACAAGACTACGAACAGGCCATACAAGGATACTCTTCATACCTGCTGAAAAAGGAAGAGCAACCTCTCTGACTGCGGTGGTGGAATTCTCCAGTGAAACATCTTCTAACAGACTGTGCAAATCTTCAAGACTCCCAGACAGATTGGTATCAAAGGAACTTGAAGAAGATCTCGGAAAAAAAAAGGCAACAGACAAAACATTACGATTTCTGAAGAAGAGATCTTTTATAAAATTTAAATTGTACAGGTTCAGCTTTTATCACTAATCAGTAAAAGGCTAAAGGCCACAGTTTCAAACCTCTAAATATTAAAAAAAAAATAATAATAATATAATAATAATAATAATAATAATAATAATAAAAATTTAAAAATAATAAATAATAATAATAATAATAATGCCCGTTAGGGGTCGGGTTTTTGTAGAATAGCACACGGACCTCCCGTCGTAAAGGCAAATCGCAG